>JAGKQL010000007.1:28195888-28359712 GCA_018398635.1 Cyprinodon brontotheroides | reverse complement strand
TATATATATATATATATTAGTGCTGTCAAATGTTTAAAAATATTAATCACATAGTAATCAACACTTAACTTGAGATTAATCGCAAATTAATTGCATATTTTATCTTTTTATTTTTGAAAGTGTAAAAGCCTATTTTGGCATTTTAAAAATGCAATAAATGACATGTAAAAAAACATGCTTATACAAAACGCTTTTTTTATTATAATTTTTTAAGCACTTTTTTAAAAAATTAGAATGTAAATATCCTTGTTTAAATTCTGGCCAATAATTATTCAAAAATTGTAAAAATTAAGTGTTATACTTCCATCAAAACTGTACAAAACTACACAACAGTAAACAGTTCTTCAAAGTTCTCCGTAAACTTACGTTTTTTCTAAAACATAGGACAAAAAAAGATGTATTGTTAAAATAAAGTTCACATTACGTTATGAAATACAGACTTAATTAAAATAAAATTAAGTTACTCACAAAATAATAAATAAATCAAACGAAATTACAATAACTGGCTTTTGCAGTCATCTAAACAACATAACATTTTACATGTCGAACATTTTCAAAATGCTTAAATATTCCTTTGCTCTGAACAGGAACTGCAGCAGCAGCGCAGTCCACATGACTTAGTTCATTTCTTTGTCTTGTGGCACTAAGCCAGTGAGACGCTCGTTTTTTCTGGACAACATAGACAGAGACACCTTGGGTTTTGTCAAGAGAGCCTTTTGGCATAACTTTAAAAAGAAATTCATCATCCAGGATACCTTGTCTGCTGGCCATTTTTGGCCATTTTTACCCATTCAAAGCACGGGTCTGTTATGCTGCGGATTCTCCCGCACACTTAGTGTTCCTGGAACTACGGAAAGCACTGAGGGCAAAACGAACAGTGAGAGCTACGGTAACAAAAAGAACATAAGCGAACGGTGCATTTGTTTTGATGCGCGATTAACATGCCTTTAAAAAAAAATGTCGCCGTTATTGTCTAAAACAGTTAACACGTTATTAACACTTTAAAACTGACAGCCCTAATATATAAATATATATATATATATTTTTTTTTTTTGCCACAGAGTTTTGCATTTTGGTCCTGTAAAAATACATCTTTATGGTTTATTCTATTGTTCAAACCTTATTTTTCTTTCCTTTTTCTTAGTTTATTAAATAAAAAAAAAATAAATAAAAAAATCCTCCAAAAAATACAGTTTTCCCTTCTAAGATCAGAACATATGTGATAAATGGAGCGAGCTTAGCTTGTGTGTGCTTTACTTCGCCGTCAGCAGCAGGAATAATAAAGCGACCTGCCTGCTGGTTAACAGTAGCTGGAGATGCTTGGGGTTAATGTGTGAGTGTCCCTAAGTGGGGATCATGCAGATCAGCAGTAGCTCCTGTGAGGCCCCATGTAGGTCAGGTAGTTACATTTTGACATGGTCTACACTCTCCAAGGACGCTGAGCTTCATGCAAGTACAGTCTTGAGCCTTGAGCGCTCATTAAATATTAGTGAAACAAGTTATAACTCATTTGAAACAGTTTCAGCTTCGAAGAGATTTTTTTTTTTACAAATGCAGCTGAAAGCATAAGAAAAAAAACAAACGATTTAGAGCCTCGGCTCTAAAATGAGCGACGGGGGAAAAAACCTAAGAGCTGCTGGTTGCTTGAGAGGATTCTGCTCTGCACCTAGCAGGGAACAATATATGAAATTACATTTAGTATCATCATATGACATGCTGAGGAGTTAATTAGGCCCATTAGCCTGTCGGCTTCAGTGTTCCTAATCTATCATGGTACACGTGTTTGCCATTTCCTGCTTCCTTTGGAGGGCTTCACACAGTATCCTCCTCTTCACAGTGGGTTTAGGTCCGCGGTGCTGATCCGTCTGTCCCGTCGCTCGCTTATCGATTACACGTGATGTAGATACGAATCCAAAGGTTAATTTGACAACAATGCCACCGCTGCCTTCTCTTTCCTCTTTCTCCTTAAACTGCACATTTCCTCCTCTGCAGGGGTTTGGCCTTTGAGCTCCCCTCCTCTTCCTCCTCCTTGTAAAGCAGCTTGTGCTACATTGATTCGCTGGTGTCAATACAAGCAGCGTTTTCAAGCTCTAATTTTAGCCGCACCGCTAGAGGATGATGTGGAGGATATCGATGCTGGATGTCGAGAGTCGTGACGCATTCTCGTTTCAGAAATATGCCATTTGAGCGTTTAGGTGGGGGAATGAGGCGTGTGCTCCGTTTTGACTGAGGCTGTAACACTGTTGAGGCTGGGTGGGGGCTTTCCTGTGGGAAACATTAACTTCATACACGTTATGAAGGATAAACCCAGCAAACACATTCTGTCCCTAAGGAGAATCAGGCAGTCTTAAGCCTGCAGATTTACATTTATGTGTGTGTGTACCTGCATGTATACACTTACATATGTACAAAGGAGGGGATTCGGCTGGATGCCAGAGAGCAGGGTGGGTACACAGTGTTTCTGCACATCCTCCATTCCCGCAAGTCTGTGCTTGTTTCTATTTTTTTTCTCTTCTCCCCATTAAGTAGGTTCTGTGAAAACATGCCTCCTTGAAGATGATTTTGCAAATCCACACAGACTGTGCCTCCATTTATAGAGCGGCTGCCTTTGTGCTCCAGTGAAATGCGGCGCTGATTATGCAGGAGTTATAAAAAGACAATGGAATATGGCGGGGAAGCTGTCAAAAGGCAGCTCCGAATGAAAAGGGAGGCTTTAATAGCTTATTCCTGCACAGCTGAAATGATGCCTTTGGAAAGTATTTGCATCCTTTATTATCACAAACTTGGTCCTTTTACTGTTACAGACTATTGCATCTGGAGATGAAGTCTGTATAGGTCTTTGCAAAATAACAAGCTCCGATTTGATGAATCTTTATAGATGTGATTTTTCAGTGGTCTGGACTTTGACTGGACCATTTTGACTTCTGAACATCTTCCCTGGTCTGGTTTTCATAAAGAGCTTTACTAAATCCTCTGTGACCACTTTTCCTCTCCATGGCAATGAAAGGGCTCCCCACAGCATTAGGCTGTGTTCACCATGTTTCACTATGCTTTGCTCATTTTCCATTCATATGTCGGCCAAAAAATTAACCTTTGGGATCAAGCAGCAAGATCATTGTCTGTGTTAGTCATTTAATTGATGTATCCCCTATAAACAGTTCTTGCTACTGTTTCAAAAACAAAGCGCAGTCACCAATCTTTTTTTTTAACCTGCACATGAAGTAAATTGAGCATTGACTGGTTCTTCGTATTTATTTTTTTTTTAAGACCTTTTGTGGCGGTAGATAAGGTTGTTTTCAAATGGAAGTATTGAATTACCCAAAACTAAGGAAATTGGAGCCAGTGGATGGGTGCAGCCCAGTGCATAAATAAAAGTTGTCCTGTTTACAGACTCACCCACCTGAAATCTAGAGTTACCCATGCTCCCCATACCTGCTTCACTGATTAATGCTCTAGTTGCAAGGATGACCGTTTTAGTAGATTTGGTTTGTTTATCCTTTTTGATTATGATGGGTTAACGGATAACTGGAATGTGTTTAAAACTTGAGACATAGCTTTATAACCAAGTTATACGTTAAACATCTTAACTTAATCCCTGATCTCTCTGTTTTGCTCCATGGTGTTCCTGATTAAGGCCTTCACAAAAATAGCTGGATTTACATTCAGATTGGGCGATTTGATGAATCTATGGACCCTAAAGAATAGATTTAATGCTATTGCTGTTTTTAATTGGACACACAAACTCCCTCCAGCTGCAGCTTTTCCCCCCAGTGCCACCATGCAACAGTGATTTGTCTACTTAAACTTGAGACAGAAAGAAATAACTGATCCAAACCAGACTAGCTATTTTTTTTGTTGTTGTTTTTTTTAACATCCTAACCAGAACCAGAGAGGCAGTTGTTTTTGTTTTGAAAGGCTGCTCCGTCTGTTACAGATTTGATTTTAACACAACTAAATTAACATAAAATTGAAAAACGAAAATTCTCTCCTCCATTGAATCTTTGTGCTTTCAATAAAAAAAAAGTCTCCACCCCAGTTTTCAGTCTTTTTGCAATCGATTTTCGAAATTCATAAGAGCAATTTAATAATTATCAAGCTATAATGTCTCATAATGTAGTCAGAACAACTGGAAAAGAGGAAACTATCAGCACTGGATGAACTTATATGTTTTTGTCAACTAAAACAAGTGTGTTTACCCTATAGGTTTTGGCAGTGTGTGCAGGGGGTTAACAATATTACCAGCAGTTCAGAAGATGCACTCTGAGATTTTGCTTGTCTTTGCCCACAAAGTCACCTGCACAATGTGTTGTCCTTCGCCAATATCTGTAGGAAAAATGTAACATATCGCCCAACCTTAATTTACACTGAAATTTACAGGGTTTTTTTTGTGTTTGCAGAAGGGACAGCAGCCTGGTGAAAGAGGAGATCAAAGCTTTCCTGGGAAACAGGAGGATTTCTCAGGCAGTTGTGGCTCAAGTAACTGGTTAGTAGCACTGGAACTCCCACTCCCACAGATTAATGGTATTAATGTTCACTTTTCTTGTGCTTCTCACCACTCAACTTCTCTGACACCCAATTTTTAAGTAATAGAGCCCAACATGGCTTCAATATTGCTCTGCTGAAATCCAACTGTGAATCAGAATCACTTAACTTCTTGTATAATCAAAATTTTCTACACCTCTCCATGGTTTTAAAGGGTAGAGGAACACCAAAATCTGCTAAACAGTCTATCTCAAGGCTTTAAAAAAAAAAAATTAATAAGGGTTGAATCTCGGTCACACAAGAAAATCAGAGGGCAGTTTAGGTTGACACACAAGCTATGTAAGGAAACCTAGGCACTTGGAGGACATATGCAGATCCCCCAACATTGACCCACAATATGGCGTCCTGGGGTGGGTCAGAACTACCAATCCGTCACTTAACCACTTGTAAGAAATTGATATCTAGTGATATATCAGAGATGTTTTGAATTTAAGGATAAAGTACTTATTCTTTGCCTTTAAGAGAACTTTCTCATCCTTCATTGTTGTTTAACAGCATATGCACATTTTAATTTCTACAGCTTATCTGAACTCACATCTACAGTTTTTCTATTTACGAACAATGGAGAGTGTTGTCATTTTCATGGTATGTTCACTTTTTCTGAGAGAGGGATTCTAAAAGAAAACTTAAAATATAACTTGATGTTTAAATAAGTGATTCTCATTTATATAGCATGAAATAAGCATTAGATAAAATAAACGGGGATGTAAAAACACTTTTGCCACAGTAGCTGAAACTCATTTTTAAAGCACTTGGCGTTCATAACCGTTCTGCTGTAAAATAAATAAATAAAATAAATGTAGAATAATTTAATAAAATGTAGTAGCCCAATATCTCCTTAGAAAGGGAACTTTGTTATCTTCCGTTTTATGATTTAATTCATTTGCCTGCATCAAAGTCTACTTTCTATAACTTAGTACTGTCTATAACTTGGCTGCCCTGGCTGTGAGTTTAAGGTTGTCTTGTTGGAAGACCCAGCCATGACCCATCTTCAATACTGAGGGAAGTGGGTTGTTGCTTAAATTTGGGCAGGATGCAAGCACCCCCAAATTATGTTTCCACCCACCATGCTTTATAGTTGGGATGATTTTCTTAGGGTTGTACTCTCTTTGCCTCTGTGGAGTTTGTACCAGAAGGTTCTGTTTTGCTCAGTTATGCCTCCTCTGGATCATCCAGATGTTCATAGACTAGAACCTGAGGTGGTTCTTATGTGCGCTGCAGGATTTGTAATCCATCCTGTTGTCCTTTGAAACATTGGTTCCTTTCCTAACAGGTGGATGCAAATATTTGTGCTGTTTTTTAGATCAATTAATTCATGTGATAAAATGCAAATTGACTTTTAAAAATACGATCTAATTTCATGATTCTGTTTAACACATCTGAATAAAATTAAAGACCCCTCCATCCTTTGCATGTGGGGAAACTTGCAAAATTGGTATTGCATCAAGGCAGTTTTCCCACTTTATGGTGTCTAAAAGCTGCTAACAAATAAGATTTATACATAATAAAAATATAACATAATTATTTCAAATGAGAGGTATTCTTTGCAAATGAGTGGAGATGATGAGCTGTATCTCTGATTGCTGCCTGTGGTTGGAGATGGAGTGAAATCAGAGCTCAGACATGGAGAAAACACTTCACCCTCATTCATGTTCTCTGCTTTGCCCCTTGGGTCTTTCCTTGTGATTATCTACACATTGTTCGGCTCTGACTCGCAGTAATTCGATGTGTTACTGCTTTGATTTCCAGGCATCAGCCAGAGCAGGATCTCCCATTGGCTGCTGCAGCACGGCTCCGACCTGAGCGAGCAGAAGAAGAGGGCTTTCTACCGCTGGTACATCCTGGAGAAAACCACACCAGGTACTCGCAGCTTCATAAGAGCCTCGTCAGAGAGGTGCAGATTTCACATCCATCACATAAAGAGAGGTTGATGAGGAATAGGTCACGTCATGGTGAAAGCGGTGTTTGTCTCAGTATCTGCTTCTCGGCTCATTCAGTGAAGCATTTTCTGCATGGCAGATGCCGTTTCCCATGTTTAGATTAGCCTTTACATACCAGACGGTACAAAATGTCTTCATATAACAGGAAATGTTTTCCAAGAGTCACTTTTTTTCTTTCTAGCTAATAAAATCTCACAATTAAAGACGGTTGAGGTTTAATAACTTAAATCAACTGGTCAACATGGACAGCATTGCTCCAGCATTTCTGTATGGATTTCAAGTTATTGAGACTTTTTTTTTAGGGGAGGACTCTTTAGCATGTTCAAAAATGTATGACTAACTATTTAACCAATTATTTATCAAGGAAGATGATGGAAAAATGCCAGTTTTGAGAGTGCTGGAACTGAAATTAAACATATAAGCACATAGGCAAGTTCTGCTCAATGTTTCTACACAGTTTCCTGATAACAATAGATTTTAATCTCATGTTACACCATCCAGTTGCCCTGTCAGTACTGTTGAAGTTTCCCTCCCCTCTTGTTGCTGAATGCTTTTTTTTATTTTATTTTTTTTACTGACTCTGTTATATTATTGACCTTAAAAATAGAGAGAATAGAATAATGACTCTGATACTCTTTGTGTCTAAATATTCTCACTTTAAGCTTCGTTTTCTTAATTTGCTTCACTCTGCTTAAAAAACAACATTTAGATGGCCCTGAAATGCCCCGATAAATGTGCAGCTCAGAGTATGAGGAGGTTTTTGGTGTAAAATTAAACCAAAGTTTTATAAAAGATGTTGCTTGAAGCCACTAAAACGTCTCTGGCATCTCTTAAAAATGACTTAAAACCAAAAGCTGGAAGAACCAAAGTAAAGCAGTGGTGCCCCTCCCCAGCCTGCTGCTAAGCTCAGTCAGGACTAGCATACATAAAGACAAATGTATCTATTCTTAGAAGCCATGGTGGTTCCACCCATCACTCTTATTAAGGCGACACCTTTCTAAACCTGTAGTGGGCAAACTATCTGCAGCATCATCTACCAGTTAGTGGCTGACGGTTTGTTACACGTTTCACTCTAAAAGGAGCTGAAATTTATAATCTTAAAAAAAGGGAACTTCTAGATATGTTTAGCAGGTGGTTGATCACTATTACAGTATTCCTATTAATATTTCTTAATAGAAGAGCAGCACTAGGAATGGCTTGCATTACTATCTTGAATAAAAGCTACTAGAGATCAATTGATACATTTCCTGGCCAATATTGTTGGCCATACCTTAACATCATATGTAGCGCATTGCATTGCTGCTCCCGCTAAGGGCAGTGGTGGTCTAGTGGTTAGGGCATAGAGCTTGGAATTCTGAGGTTCTGAGTTCGAGCTCCACTCCCACAGACTGACGCTCTGAGCAAAGACCCCTAAACCCCGATTGCTCCCCAGACGCCCCACGATGGCAGCCAACTGCTCCACAAGGGGATGGGTTAAATGCAGAGGTACATTTCTCCAATGTGAGATCAATAAAGTTCAATTATAATTATTATTTGCAATCTGTTTTTAATTTATTGTATAACTTGGGCTTTTTTTCGTTAAAACTGACAATTATAACATTTATTATTGTCTCATCACACGCAGACATATCCACCAAAGTTTGACGAAGCATGCCTTTGTAAACAGATACTGATTTTTTTTGGATAGCATTCTAAACGATCCCAGAGATCTGCTAACATATTCTGCTAGCAGATCATCCATCCCCCTAAAATACCATAATTTGTGGGGATGGATGGAGGACGTGCTTCACATGATCTTAAGGCATGGCTGCCGATCGCACTAGTAAATGTATTGATGGAGCTTCAGTACGTACCCCTCAATCAGGGCTGTTACAGTCTAATGATGCAAATCCAACTGTTTACGTGGATCACGTATCTGCTTTAGTAACTGCGCCCCTCCAGTTACCAGATCTGTATTTCAGTTTGTGTCCCACAAACACACCTTCAGACAGACTGCTCTCCTCTGACTGATCGGTGGCTCTGCTGCTCCAGGTGCTACTCTGAACATGCGGCCTGCTCCGCTGCCTCTGGAGGAGATGGAGTGGAGGCAGACCCCGCCGCCCCTCGCCACCGCTCCAGGAACCTTCCGGCTGCGTCGGGGAAGCCGCTTCACTTGGAGGAAAGAGTGCCTGGCTGTGATGGAGAGGTGAGTGGGGAAGGAGGCGCCATTCATAAACTGTTTCCTCCATGGTTAAAGGCATCTGGACGGTGATGCAGTTGCTCCAGCCTGTTGATGGTGTCCTCGTGGTAAATTACTGGATATGTCCTTTACAGCTACTTCAACGACAACCAGTATCCAGATGAAGCCAAAAGAGAGGAGATAGCTAATGCCTGCAACGCTGTTATTCAGAAACCAGGTGAGCTACTTTGACTGGAGGGCTAATGGTGGATGCTAATCTATGCTAACGGCTTAAATCTAACACTCTGGATTCAGCCGTCTTAGTGGGACTTTTCAGGCTCCCATCCTTCAGCTGCAGATCAGACGCTGAAGGATCAGGGCAGCCGCACAGAACGTTTCAGCGCGGCATCCTGGAGAAAATGTGGAAGAAAAGGCAGGTGCCAGGAAGCTGGTGCTGCTCTATAAATATAATAAATATTTGACTTTAGAGACTTGGTGAGCTCTACTGAGTTAACCTCTGGTAATAAAGGCATTTTGAATATCAGCAGAAAGCCTTTCTCTTTATATAAATATAAATGGAGAATAAAAAAAAAATCTAGAAAGGCAAGAAAAAAAAAAATGGAGGCAGAGATAGCCGCTGCAGCCGTTTCCTGTTTCACATTGATTCAGAGCCCTCACCTTTGGTTTCCATTCTGTTTTTTCTTTTGTTTGTGTTTTTTAACAGAATGGAAATCAAAGGTGACGGCCCTGAATCAATGTGCAACAGAAAACTTCTGCAGCTAGTTTCTGTGTATTTCTTTGTTCTCCCCCATCAAGAAGTCTGTTTTTCAGTGTTCAGAAGTTATGGTGATTCTCCGCCCCTTAAATGAACCACATGACTCCAAATTGGTCCTCTAGAAAAATGCATCCACAGAAATCAGCACAAGTCTTTTATTTTTTCCTTTAAAATGTAAATGTTTCTGAGTAAAGACTGTTTTATTCTGCCATTCCTGCCAGCTGCAGGCCTCTCTGGCTTCATTTTCACTTTAAATAATTAGGTGAGAATAATAATGATTAAAAACGATAATCTTATTCTGTGACTGATATATATACATACAGTTTTTGTACCTTAGGACTCGAGGTTTCAAAAGTTTTACTTTTATTAAAAGAGGCAATTAGTTAGCTTTTACAAATGACCCAGAATTTAATGTTTTCTTATCGATTCTGCTTTAAGGAGTTTTTTTTTTTTGCGTTTTTTATAGAAGGAGGATCTGAATTCCAATAGGTTTTAAAGTGGTCAGTTTCTGGGACGCAAATCCTTTCACTAAACAGCATGTTCTCTCATGTCTGATTTTGAAGAGCAGCTTCAAGAAACGATTAGATGCTTCCTTAAGCTTTGAGTGATTTGAAAATAAAATACAAATGAAAAAAATAAATGCTTAAATTTCTTCCACCTGTGATTCTTGTCTTTTCCTTTTTTTAATTAAATCCTTAAGTTGGGAGTTTGATACTAATTGAAGATATGAAACAGGAAATAAATGTTTCACCAAAAGGTTATTTTACTGCATAACTTTGGTCATTGCGTAGAAAAGGAGAAAATGTTGAAACCCAAACATTCTCCTTATCGATGATTATTCCCATGGACATAGGAAGTCAGATTTAAATGTCAAATCTTTCTGGCTTAAACATAAATATAAATTTACTCTTTATCAGACGATATTATCCCAACATTTAGAAAATTTCTCTTTTAAAAAAAAAACAAAAAGTTTTTTTCTTTTTCTTTTTTTTCTTCACAACCAAACTGCTTGCGAACCTTCCACCACAACAATCCCGCCCCCTTGATAATCAACCAATCACATTCACTTTATTCACTCGTGTAAAGTGGTGCACCACTCAGGAGAATTCAGAAATGCAACGGTTGGAACAGCTGTTTCCCTACGACTTTAAATCGGGGCTCTGACAGTGTTTGTTTCTCCACAGGGAAGAAGCTGTCGGACCTGGAAAGGGTGACCTCCCTCAAAGTCTACAACTGGTTCGCTAATCGGCGCAAAGAGATCAAGAGACGAGCTAATATTGGTAAAGAAGGTGGCAGAGCATGCGTGTTCTCCGATGCCATTTTAAACATTTAATAGCCGTTTTGTGAAGAACCAGGTTGTCACCATAAGACTGATGATCTGCCTCTTCTTCTAAGAAGCAACAATCCTGGAGAGCCATGGGATCGACGTGCAGAGTCCAGGTGGACACTCCAACAGCGACGACATTGATGGGAATGACTTCTCTGAGCAGGTAGAGCGAGGCGCTCCGTTTATACGTAGATCAGTTCAGGACCCAAAGCACGGCAGTAGATCCCAGATCAGTGCCAGGGCGTTTAGAGCTGCGCTCAGCAGGAATAAACCCATGAATATAGAACTGAGGGCTGCAGCCTTTCAGCTGTAAAACTCTGCAGTCAGCTCTGACTAAATATAGAGAAAGCTGCTTCCTGCAGCTTGATGCATCGGCCTCATTAACAAGCCTCTGTTTCTGGAGCGGTTTGACTGTTTGACGTCTCTTCCAGGCCTGTGACCTCCCATATTTTGACAAGAGACCCCTCAGCCGACCGTTTGGCCTTTACCGACTGGAGCCCACCTCACCTACACAGGTAACACAATGATAGTAGGGCTGCTGTAGGAGCTGGATTCACACAACAGGAGGGAATAGATGCTGACTCCTGATTGGCTCAAAGAAAAATGTAAAGAAAAGAGATTTATGGTAAAATTTGATGTAAGGCTGAAATTATCTAATCCAGATTAGGGTTAGTTAAACACAGGATAAACCTCTGAGAGGTTCTCGTAAAAGGCGGTACTTCTTTGAATCAAATGTATGCTCTAAAGCCAGACATACACTATGATTATTTATTTTTGTGCTTTTTTTCCTTTTTGGGCCGAATGTCCAGTGGTGCGAGAATTTTGATCGGGCCGACTTTGCGTCGTTTAGAGTACAGGGGGTAGCCACGTTTAGAGTCAGCCATGTCTTTGTCCAAACATGTCGTCGCCTTTTCTTTTTAGGACTTGCAGCACAAAATTGCACAAATTACCAAGGTGATATGTTTCTCTCTAGTGAGCTTCATATTCTTCTTCTTCTACTTGTTTGGCTTCCGGATAGATGAATCAGAGTAGTGCCATCTCACTGCGGAGCTGAGTGTGATGTGGTTTTTAGACGTAGAGTGTGAGCAGGTAGATCGCATCATAGCATCTGGTTGCACCGTGTGAGAAACATGCATCGCGAGCTGTGAACTTTTTAAATCCCGCGGTTTACTTGTACAGTGGTGAGCTGTGGAAGCGCGTAACCTGACTCCGCCAGATGGATTTGCTCTGCATATTCCATTTGGAAACCTCCGTTGAAGTAATTTTTGGGAAGGAGTTTAAAATACTGGTTAGCTAGCTGATTGGGCTATGTTGGTGGATAGGCGGAGGGCCAAAATAAACCAATCAGATCAACGAAGCATAGCGACGCACTGCCAACAGGGATGTACCTACGAAGAGGGAGCCAATTGATAGATCAAACTCTTGCTGAAACCAGTCGGGAGAAGAGCAAAACATCTTTTCCTCTGAGAAAAGCCTCCAGAGCAGTGTTTTGCTCTTCTTTAACAAGTGAAAAGAAATACTCTGTAATTCGATAAAACTTGCTGCGATAGCCACGCTTAACTTGTAGTTTCATCAGCTGAAGAAGCAGCCATGTTCTTTAGACTGAGACTGTCTACCATAGCTTCTGCGTTTGCCGTCACGGTTCAACCAGCCTCAAAGCCAACGCTGATTGGACGTTCGTTTGGTGAAACGGCTCCAAATTTTCTCTAACGGAGAGTCTCCAGACTGATTAGCGAGTGAAACCTTGAAAGCTTGCGAGATCAGGATGGTCTCACAAAGCTAGTAGCTGCGTGCAATGATTGAAAATATCGTACCGTGTATGCCTGGTTTAAGGTTCACCTAAAGAGGATCCTTGTTTCCTTTCCTTCCTGCAGGACTGACAGCGCAGCTCACAGCGAGCACCAGGACCCCATCTCCCTGGCTGTGGAGATGGCCGCCGTCAACCACACCATCCTGGCGCTGTCCAGAACCGGAGGCGTTCCCAACGACATCAAGACGGAGTCACTGGAGGACGAATGAACTGCTCAGGAACTGGGACGGAGCGAGGGAACAAAGCAAGGCAGAGGAATGGGATGGTGGGTTTGATAAAGATCAAAATGATCCTTCTTAGTAACAAACGAACAAAAAACCTTCAGAATCTGCTCCCCCTCCTCCCAGAGCCTCCGTGTAAACAGTAACCACCCCTAAACCCTGTCCCTGTTCTACTCCATGTATGGACACAGCTGGTGGAAAAAGGAGGAGGAGCCAAGCAGCTGATGGTGGCTCCTCTCTGGGACCGGGTCTCCCAGGAACTCCTCTCCCTTTCCAGCACAGGATACCTCTTCAGTTTTCTCCTCTTCCTTCCCTCAGCAGCCTGGTCGTCTGAGCCGCTCCTCAGCCTCTCACCTCAAACCTCAGAAAATGACGCTCTGTATATATAAGGAATATACCTACAAGGTTCTCAGTCACCTCATGAACGCTACCTACCTAGATACCGACGCCCCTCACCTGCGTGACACGAGGAGCCTGCAGCCGGCCGCTCTGGGAACGCCGGTGAAGAGGGTTCCTCCTCTTCCTCTGTAGTGGTCATCCCTCAGCAGCAGCTTCTCTTTTCCTTGCTTCATGTCTGAGAAGTAGCCTTAACTTCCCATAGACGGCTGCTTTTTATTTTCCAACCGCACAAATGCAAACCGTCTGCACAGATTAGGAGGGACGATTCGGTCCTTAAAGTAAACATTTCAGTCCAGCTATAGCAGTTTGTTTTCCTGTCATTCCTTTTAGCTGAGATTAAAACAGCAGTTTGGCTTTTTTTTTCTCCTGCCTTTAAGTTGATCTAACCTGTAACCCGCGAGCCGTCCAATAAGGACGCAGGGGCTCATCCATATCAAAGGAAGCGTCTCACGGATCCGCCGGTGAACCCAAAGTGATCTCTGCTCTCTCCTTTGCTCTAGTTATCAGCGACGCCTCTCACACTTATGCTAGGTTTGACACTACAGCGGGCCTGTATCAGTAACGGTAGGTATCTGCAGGCTAATATAGCTACCCCTAAGCTAATTACTACTTCTGTGACGCTGCCTCTTTATAATAAGAATGATAATACTGTAAGCTGTGTGCTTTGTTTTTATACAACAGGTATCAAAATAGACTGAATCCACACTGGAGATGAATATCAAAAAAACTATACATTTATTTTCCTGTTTCACCTACAAATAACCTCAAAAGGAAGCATTGAAGGGAATCTGATTTGGTTTCTTTTTGTATTGGATGAGAGTTCTCCAAATCCATCAGCCTCCATTTAAAAAAAAAACAAAGATGAGCCCACTTTGTGCTTTTAGATGCATAAGCAGGGATTCATTCCTGCTCTTCTAAAAGGAAACGGCTAGCCTAGCATTGTCCAAAAGTGCTGCTTGAGCTGAAGTACAAAGCTCTGGTCTAATGGACCATCTTCGAGTGTTAAACCAGAGCATGTGGGGCTAATTCCAGCTCTGACTGGGTGAGAAGCATCGTATTCCCTGGACCAGGGGGGGAAAAAAAAGTAGTTATTTAACTTGACTGTCATGTTTTTGGACTTTAGGAGGTAGTAGTACCTGGAGAGAACTCACTCATGTGCAGGGAGAACATAAAAACTATTTATAGTTTCTATTTATAAACCCTGGCCCATCTAGCAAGCAACAATGCTAACTGGGCTTCCTGTTATTATATTTTGCCTAGAAATGAAAAACGAAAGGGTTTCCCTCTATTTCTCATCATCTGACTCTGCTCAAATAAAACTCCCATTCTAGACCTTTCCCTTAGCAACACGCTAATGAATCCTTTAAGCTGATTCTTGGTTTATAGATGCTGGAAATGATCCTTGTGAAATCGAGCATGCTTTGGGTAGAGCAGTTAGTTAAGATGGGAAAAATTCCCAAAACAGTCCTATTATGGAGCCATTTTACAGATCAGATGGTAAATATTGACATATCACCTTATCGCACTATTATTCTAGGTAGTCAGCCCATGCCTGTTTTACTGATGCTTTGAAAGATGTCAGGCACACATGATGGGCAAGTGTACTTAGGCCATAGAATGGACAGCTATACTTCTGACACAACTCTACCCCACCTTCACTTTTGTTGCTTGCTGTCTGCCATCTTGACCCAACTGGTCACTGGTATTTGCTGCTTGTCCGTCGCACTGTCAGTGCACAGACATAAATTGTTTCGAAGTGGCCATTTCCTTTGTCCACAGAGTGGAGATGTGCTGACATGGGTAAATGGTGTGTACAGATGGTGAAAGGAGAGGTACAACCGACAGTACCAGGTGTACGGGCAGAAGCGTTCCCTCAACCATTCATCTTTGCGGTTGAATATCTCCAGAACGGAGCGGGCTTGTGCATCGGGGGTCCTCCGTCATGTCTGAAGGAAGCTGTGTCCTCTCCATCAGCACCTGCTCTATTTGGTCCCTCAAATGTCAGGCTGTGGGAATTATTTTTAATTTGATGCAGATGGGATACCCAAAGGCTAGTAAAACCATACCAACTCCAGCTAAATTCAGCTGTTTTTAACAGCTTGAGCTCATTATTCTTAAACGTTGCACTTTCAAACCCGGGCTGGGTAATTAAATGGGTTTTCTGCTGGGATAGCCAGACTGGTTGATATAGTCAATTTAAATTATGTATAAATATTTTCTAGTGTTGAATGTGCAATTATAGAAGCTGCAGGTGGGCTCTCACAGTCAGCTGACTTCTAGTACGCAGCAACATCGGGGGGGATCCAGGAAGGTGAAGCTAGGCTACGGTAAAAATTTTAACCCTATTCAACCAAATATTTAAAGTAGAAAAACATTGTTTAGTTTACCTACACTGCTGTAGGTATTTTTGTATAGTTACAACATATACATTGCATGGATAACGGATTTAAACCTGACCTGTGATAATACTGCTGCTCTTGGGGGCCCCCTGTAGGTTTGGGAGGGCTAGTGCACCTGGTTTCACTTCGACACTATTGGACAAAGAGGGACTAGCTGTGTGCTTTAGCACCTTTATGTTAATAGTGTAGCTTCTCCCGCCATGAATAAAGGTGGAGCACCAAGTTCATGAACTAATGGTTTTGGAGAACTTTCGTTCGTCAAGCAGGACAGAACAAAACATATCTGTGATTCCTCGTGTCTAAAAGGACTTTTGATGAACCAGGTTACATGTTACAACACTGAAAGTGTTCCAACTTTTTTTTTTAAATACATCCTGTACTCATAACTCCCCATCCTGGCTTCCTGTCTAAAGGCTTATTAAAGCTTCTGTCTGTTAGAAGCTACAAAACCTTCACTCTGAAACTGTTTAAAAGGAAAGGGTAACAAAAGTAAAATTATAAATGTATTTATGCTCATTTTTTATGATGTACAGATGAATGAAATGCTTTGAAATGAAACATGCTTTATAGTTAAATTAATGCTTTCTCATTTGACCAGATTTATTTTATTATTTTAGCGTTTAGCCGTCTCCATCCTCTGAGCAACAGCTTCATGAAAAGGCCACCAATGATGCACCTTAAAAAAAAAAAGTATTGATAGTATGAAATGTAAACTCCACCTGGAGTTAATGTATAAAGGTGTAAAGAACGGGGTGGATGTATGATCACTCTGGTGCAGCTACTTCTCATTAAATGATTTTCCATTAAGTTGAATGGTTGAGCTTAATGTGAGGAGCACTGCAGAGTGCATTTAGAAATATTTTCTCCCGTTCAGATGGCCTCGCTTTGATTAGCGGGTATGAACTGGTTTCAACCAGTTTGTTTCCGATCTTGACCAGAACGATGGCCCCACCCAGTTCATCCCATCATAGCTAAGAAGACTGAATGCTGTGTCGATCTCAAACAGTTTAAGTTCAGAATTACTGTATTGCCCATTTCAGAATTTAGTGCCTTTTTTGGACAGTAGACTGTTCTGTAATTAAGATGTAGTATATAAACATTTTTTGTACAGTTTCTTTGTCCATTTTTTTATCTTGTGTTTATTTTAGTATGAGATATATATATATATAAAATGTACAAGAGAATAAAGCTATATCATGATATCCATTCGACTGGTTACTTAAGAGAAAATTGAACATCTTTATTTTCAAATAAATAAACATTCTAAGCAGTCAGCTTGATCTTAAATGCATAATAAAAAACAAAACTAAATAGACCAGACAATATTCCTTAAATTTCCCCATTCCAGACATGTTCATACACAAAAAAAACCTAAAACAATCAACACATTCTTGGCAGGAAGACAAAGACATTTAAAGCTGATGCATTAATATTTGTATAATTTGTGTGCAAATTTATCTATAAGTAAAAACAGTCTTTGAAAAACCAGGAAGATCTCATGGGAAAAAGCTTCCAGGGTTGCATATGATCAAGGCACACATTTGAGCAGTAGTCAAGGCACAAGAATAAGGCTGCAGCATCAACTCGCATGCAGCAAATACACAAACATCATCAGCAAACAGTGTAATGTAAAAAGACAAACGCACCTTATAAAAACATTGCTTTAGAGTTTGAGTTGGTCTTTCAATGTGCTCATTCCACAGTATCAAACCTTCAGCCTTGTGCCAAGTTGAGTTCTGAAGGTTCCTCAACATTCTCATCACCCTCATTTCTTGCACCTGGCATTTTCTTAAGGTTAGCCATAGTTAGAAGAACGCACTTTTGGTGAGGCTTTCATCGTCTCTAGAATACTTGTCTGCAAATGTCAGTATGTGATAGCAGCTCTCAAAGCGAAGGGCAAGATCCTGAATCTTATCCGGCCCCCCCTCCCTCCTTTACAGCAGATCTTTCAAGAGTTCCATGATTTGCGGTTCTCTCCTCTGCCGCGGCCGGATGGACCGGTCTCACCTTTGGCCAGAGCGGTAAGGGCTGCCAGGTTTGGACTGGATCCGGACAGGTTGGCACTACGCCGCTTCTGCTTCTGGCGTTGTCGTTTGGTTCCGCTGCGGGTAATTCTGTCAGGTCTGACGAGGACTCCGTAACCAGGGTTACAATGGAAATAGTGCTTCCCACCCACCGAACCATCATTCTTCCCTGAAAAAGAACCAACAGAGATCCTTTAGGCATTTTTCTGAGAAGAATAAAGCAGGTAAGTAGGTAATAAAGTAGATCTAAGCGTTTCTCACCTGCTGGTACCTCCAGTTCAACTCCAACCCAGGTACCATCTGCAAAATCTGTGGGCCCCACGTAGCGCACCGTGCCGCTCTTATTGGTCCCCACGGTCACAAACACCCCTTCTTTCAACCAGTCAGGAAGAACACTGGAAGCAGCTTCGTCTCCCTCCTCCCAAATCTGAGATGCTTTCCAGGCTCTCTGCCCGGCACAGACAGGTCCAGTCCTGTGCCGAGGCTTCCCACCCGCCCCATCTGTGCTGGTTTACCACCTTCTTCTTTCACAATCTGCTGGAAGGACTTGAGGTCTGAGGACTTTACTTTCTGGATCTTGAAGGGGTTGACTGCTGTTGAACTGGACTTGGAGGGCCGAGCGGAACCGGTGTAGAGAGTTAGTGGAAAAGAATCAGAAGGCGGTTTAGGTTGGACAAGGACACCGTTTGTATCGGAGGGATCAGATGATGATTCTCCTCGGGAATTGAATTGAGGGCCAGACTCTTGATTTGGTGGCTTGAGTCGTAGCTGGAGTTGACATTTGGAGCCGGTTCTTCAGTACCCTCAGAGGATGCACAGTCTTGTTCCAGGTGTTGTGAAGGGACAGATTCCAGCAGGACTTCATCCTGTTTGGTCAGCTGTTTTAGTGGTGAGGGACAGCTCACAGGTGTCCTTATTTGCTATCCGGACATATCAAGATGTGTTGTTGGAGAACCAGAAGGACCCGTCTTCTGGATTCCTTCTTGTTTTGTTTCCATGGTTTTGGATTCGGCCACTCCCTCGGTGTGGTTCTCTAAACCTTCAGACTGTTTTAGTCCGGATCCATCCTTTCGTGTTTGGGTTTAGTGTGAGCTGGTTTTCTGTATCTGGAGCAGCTTCTTCCTCATCCTTTACTTCCACTGACAGAGATGAGTTTGGCTCCTGCTCCCTCAGATCTGACTCTATCCCAAGAGTCGTCTCCTGACCTGAATGGATCCTGGTCTGGCTCTTTAGTTAAACCTAGACTCTCAGCTGAGAACTCCTCCGCCTCTTTATCGTCTTCCTCCAGCTCCAGGTCCCAGCTCGAGGTGTGTAGGCGTCCGAATGCCTAAGCTGCCGACATGTTGGACAACCTAGATGCTTAAGCTAACCAAGCTGAGGGTCCTCCACGTTTGGGATGATAGGAGGTGGGAGCCGGAGCGGATCTGTGGATCTCCTTTTCAGCATCTGCTGGACCGGCTTCCTGTAAAACCCATCAGAACAGTTAGCCTGACAGTGATATTTGGAGGCATCTTTGGGTCTTATTCACACTTTTTATCCTAAGGTCCTAAGTTATAAAAAAAAATATTAAAAACATTAACTTTAATACTTCCACTTTAATTAGATTGAATATTTTTATGTCAATTAAGACATTAACAGAAGTTGATTTATTGTTTGCAGTTCTACACAGAAGTATGTAGTATTATGGTTTGGGCTTGCTTGGCTAGAAGCTATGTAGAACTGGATGATAAATAAGAGAAATACAACAGGATTATTTATGTTTTGGACAGACATTAATAAAACATTTTTAAACAATTAATTTGTGAATCATTTCAGGGATGGTCCACCAACCAAAACTATTCAAAGACCCAATTATACACAAAAGAAAAAAATCTAAAGCTCTACAAGCCTAATTTTTCTCCATTCAGGTCAGAGTTTATGGTTAAACATAAAACTAACTGGGATCCATGGACGATGTCATAGATAATCCCAAAGACTGAGAAGACTAAAAGCCCCTAATATTAGTAGTCAGACAAGGTGGAGGCGGTGTGTTGATCTGGGCCTGTGCTGCTGCTCCCACACAACCTGGAAAATGTGTCAAAATCCACCATCAGTTTGTGGCCTTCAGCCCAAAAATACTGTACAATGTTTATGATCTCATCACAACAGCAAGAGAACCCCAAAATGATGACCTTTGACCTAAAAAAAACAAACAAACCAGTTCACTTATTTAAATGGTCCATTCCAAGCCTTGGCTTAAATTTAATTGTGAGGCCGACCAGTCGCTATGAACAGACCAGTTATGCTCAAAACCCCTCAGATGTGCGTAGATTATTAGAATTATCCTACAAAGAGCAGACCAAATAGAAAAGATTCATTACCAGTTATAACCAATGATTGATGGCAGCTTTTGGAATAAGGCGCTAATTAGCTTTAGGGGTGAATTCCTGCATCACATCTATTCAGGCTGGTTTAGATCTCTGCCTTTACTCTATAAACAAATTCATTAAAAAAAAAAAAAAACAGGATTTTCCCTGGAAATAAAACATGACTAATGGATCTCCTGCCCCATGGATGAAGCCATTTCAGAACAGGAGAGCTCCTTCATGGACGCCATGCAGCTCTCACCCAGCGGTTACCCATTTTTTTCACAAGCTAGATGCAGGACAATGACGGTTCAATTAACAGAGTTCTTCCTTTTGTTGACCTCTTAAAGAATGCCCTTTAACAAAACAAAACAACATCACATTCTGCCATTTTGTTTTTTCTTTCTTTCCATTTTTGGGAAACCACAGCGATGTTACAAAAAACTCTAGATGGAGTTTTAAAGCAGTTTAGAAACTAAATCCAATGTAGTTTACAAAAGGCAGAACAGACAAGCTGCTGTACCTTAGGTGCACAATGAAGCATCATCACAGATCCTTCTTCCTATCATTAGACTTTATAATCTGCGTCTCCCAAACAATCAATATGTTCCTGCTGTGATTCGAAGTATTTTGTTTTTATTCCAAATAATCGGTTCCAATTTGTTTGATGTTCATCAGACCTGAAGCGCTGTCTGGGTTAACATGAGGAACTCACCAGCTGCTGGTGCTTAGACATGTCCTCTTCCACACTGGCCGACTGCACCACGATGCGGGGAAGACTCTGGGACTGAAACAAAGTAGCAGATGTTAACATCTGTTCAGATAAGAACATGGAACGGCCTTGAACCTACAGCGTTTAACCCATCATATGAAACTCCTAAGCTGCCGTTCTATATTCAGCTCCGATCCGGCCGTGCCTGAGGCGTTTACTAAGGAATCCATTATTTCCCTCATTCCAACCATCAGCAGGAGGGACGCTGATATTAGACGTTCAAAGTGCAATTAGGATATTTGCTGCTTAAATCACGGATAATCAGAATTAACTGGCGAATCAGTCGAGATAATTGCATCCTAATGATAATTGTTTGTATTCATTTATCTCATTATAGAATTCATGTTTCATGCAACTTCCCTGATTTGCTCCCCAACCGTTTCCCCAGAGAATGAAGCCATCATTTTCAGTCTCGCCGTCGTTTGAAGCTAATAAAAATCAAAGCGTAGAGGAGAGGCTGATTGGTCTGCCCACACGCTGCACTCCACTCATCTGCAGTTTGATTTAGAGCAAAGTTTTCATCTTGAGGAGAACATGGACCTACGAATGGGACATCAGAGAGCAGGTCATAAACGTCTATCCTACCCGCCCATGGCTCTGGACCAGAAACCTGCAAAGTAACAACAGGTGAGGATCACAGCAGATGTTTGTCCTCTGGATTCCCTTAAACATGAAACCGACAAATAAAATTCAGAAGAACACAGCTGCAGAATAAATCAAATAATTGTCATCAGTTCTACTGTTGTATATTCATCCTTTAGCAAAATGATGACGGAAGGACTCTTCCTGCCCTTCAGCACTTCTGGAATCATTTGCTGCTCTATACATTTTACTTCTAAAGTCAGGTTTCACATTCCAGCTCAATCCTGGTAATTAATGCAGACCCTGATATCCTCTAAAGGCATTAAGTTTCCCTCGGAGAAAAGGGTCTGAATACTTTAGCACACATCACTATATGACATTTTAATTGTATTGTTTTCCTACTTCACCGTACACCACTATGTTGGTCTTTCAGATTAGATTCTAATCAAATAGATCTATATTTGTGGTTGTGAAAAAATATGAAAAGATTAAAGGGGTGTGAATACTTTTGAAAGCTTCTTTATTCTCATGTAATGAAAGCATAAAGGATTAGTCATTCTATGAGCTGCCAAACCCTGACTGCTGACTAGATCCTCTATATGTGGACATTTTTCTGCCATTCTATGTTTATAAATCTTCCTATCAGCTGTAAAACTGATCAATTAGCAGTAATCAAAGCTTCAAAGTGAATCAAAATGATAACCCAGTCCGTGCGTGGACCTCTGACGCTGTACCGCCGCCGTCTGGCGGGTTTTCACTCCAACCCGACACCTCCGCCTGGCGTTTCTATCAATAGGCTCCCACCATGGCTGAAGGTGCTAATCAGTCAAACCAGCTGCAGTGAGAAACGCTGCAGACCACCATGTTGTAACGAGACGTGATTCTAAGACGGCGAGCTCCTGATGAGCCGCTGAAGCTCAGCTGGGAGCACAAACACCTCCAACCTGTGAGCTGATTGCATCCCTCGCTCTGCTCCCACCGTCCTCCGCTGTAGAACTAGAGGACAGAGAACTGGATCCAGATAAATGGGACTCTCACTCACACCCTGGAGGCCAAAGGGTGACCATCCCTCCCAGTCCGGAAGCCTTTTTTTAAGCCTCTAAAATTTTTGTCTTGGATTTATTCCAGCAAACATCAGCTTCCCCATAGCATGACACCGCCACTGCCATGCATGCTGTGATGGTTGATGGTTTGGTTCTTTTCTTTTTGAGCATGTTAAGAGGTTGTTGTTGTTTTTTAAACAGTTATACTTTTCTAATTAAGGTCTATATTAGAAATAATGTTAAACACTCTACAATAGTCAAAATGGTGATTTTCTTTTTTTTTTTCCATTACAGGATTCAGAAATGTAAAGGATGATTAACTGTGGTTACTGTGGGATGCCTAGTGTTGGAAATCACACTTCTTTATGTAACTGATGTCCTGAAGCCTTTTTAAATGTGAAAATATTTGATTACTGTGACATGCAAGTACACAGCTACCCAAGAAAGGCTAAAGAAGTAATAAAGAGGCTTTTAATCCTCATATCACCATACCGTCACAGAATATTGTGATAAATTGAAGTCCGTGTTGCCCAGCCCCATCTTGTCCCTCTGAGGCCTTCAGAGAATAGCAGATTATTAATGAGGGGGCATAAAGAGACGACTGGTTGCAGTGGGTTTTATTTAGGGCCGTCAGAATAGGAGGATTACCATCCAATGATGTGGGTGTGAATACTTTAGGAAACCTCAAACGCCCTTTATTGTAAACCTCTAAGGTCTCCTGTTTGTCTGGGAGTCAGAGATCCACCTTTAAATCTGAAAAGGCTTCACAGACTTTAACGCTTTGATACAATTTCTGAGGTTTAATCAGATCCTCATCTACATAAGCCTCGTTTCCATGGCAACTGAACAATGACACCAGCTGCTGATCAGATGAGATGTTGCTGATCTGGGCTGTGGTTTGAAACCTTGGGTTTATCGGGGGGGTTACCTCTTGAGGGACGGCGGTCTGCTCGTGGTCCTCCTTCCCTCCAGGAAGCAGAGACTTCAGCAGCTTGGGAACGGCCCTCAGCTGGGGGGAGACCCAGCAGGAGGAGCTCTGAGCGAGGGGAAGGTGGTGTGGGGGGGTTGAGTGCTTTTATCAGGCGTACCCGTCTCTGCGTTCAGGTTCTGGGACACGCTGCTAGCCAGCGTGTGTCTGGATGGAGGAGGCGCCGCCGACAGGTCCTGATGGCTCTCCCAGCCCTGGAGGGGATCAGGAAGAGGAGGTTTCAGCTTCTGTAGCTGCTGACAGTACAGCACAGACTCATGATGTCACAAACTCAATTATCTAGGTCCTAAAATAATGATAAAATACATGAAATTAAATCTGAGGTGTAGATTCCTACTCAGCCTCTCTGATATCAGAACATAAAGCACAGCAAGTCTGGTATGGAGGGGACCAGGATATGTTCAAATATGGCGGTTCTGGACCAAATGTACCAGGGGGGCCAGGAGGGGGCAGCGTGTTTTCATGGGGGAACAGAAAAGCATTAAATAAAAAACGGCAAAAGATTTAAATATATTAAGAGATCTGCATGAAGTAAAATTTCTGGTTCAATTAGGTAAAATTAAAAATTCTATGTCTTATTAGGTTAATATACATTCAGAATTTAGGAATTTTAAATATTTTTTTGCTAAATTTAAGTTAAAATAACCATCTTCTATAAAATCTGTATTAGAACTGTAGAAAAACTGAAATTCAGCTGTAAAAGAGTTTTTTTTGTTTATTTTAGCAAAGATGAAAATTGGTAAACTATCAATACTACTCTAGAAGCTACTTCAGTATCTTATTGTTTTTTAAATAATTAGTAAAACAGAATCTGTAAAGTAAAAAAAATGAAATAGATCGTGAAAGGACCAATTAGGTAAATCATGTCTGAATGTAAGAATAGATTATCAGAATTTCTTTTGAGTATTATGTCTTCAGTATAGTATATATATATATATATATATATAGAGAGCAGTATATATATATATATATATATATATATATATATATATATATGCATATATATATATATATGACTTGTATTTCATAAGAAATCTGATTGTTTTTCACAGGAGGAGAAAAGCTGTCAACAGGAGTGGGAGCAGAACCTCAGCGATTGTCTACAAATGATTAATAGTTCATTCTACCTACTTAATGATAATGAAAAAGCTCAGGGAAACTTCAAAAAGCATGTTTGAGTGAAGCATCAGACAACCTGAGAGTGAATGGAGAGCTTCCTACCGCTGATGAGGTGTTATTACTCCACCAAGGTCATGTTTTCAGTTGTCTGTCAGCAGGATTCAATGAAAAGCTCAGAACGGATTTTAATGATTTATTTATTTTTACCAGATGTGCAGTTCCCCCTTAAACCAGAGGGAGGCAGCAGTGATTATTGACAGCCTCAGCTTCAGATTTAAAGCGGTCCAGAAGTATTATATATATGTAAAAAAAGAAATAAAAAATTTGCCATGCCTCGCATGAGCCTTGATCAAAGATAAAAAAGGTGCGAGCAGAACAGAGACCAGAGGCTGCACACACACACTATACCTTATTTATAAATTTTTATTGAATTTTTACCAGATTAATTCATTCAAATTTGATAATGAATGATCCAGATCATTTAGCTACAGGCTTAAGTCACAATATGGGTCAGAATCTGCTGCTTGGAGGAGGTCTGAGTGATCTTGTTTTTTAAGGTTTTTACCGTTTTTACCATAAGAATTAATTTTGAACCTTTTTCTGTTAGAAGAATTGAAACAGCCATTAACGGTTCAAAAGGGGCATTTCTTTTCTCATAGCTACGTCACTTCCTGCCCTCCACCTGATATGTGACATCACTCTGTTGGTCAGTCGCATAAAATCTAAAGAAAAAGTTTAGGGTTGAAATGAAACCAAAGGAGAAAAAAATAAAGAACCTAGCATGGCAGCTCAAAGGTCGGCTGTTCTGTAACCGTTCAGGACCAGAGAGACGAGTAAAGACAGTTTCTACTGAAGTTTTTCTCTTTGTTGGGTTTGATTACTTTAGGATAAAAAGTTTTCAATAAAACAAAACATACTAATATGTTTAAGTTCTTATATAAACTGAGAAGATAAACAATATTAAAACATGTTGAGTGTTTGCAACTAAATAATTCATAATTTCATTACCCAGCTGAAAAAAATAAAAATAAATTAGATCTTAATAATTTGTGTTTTGTCAGATTTGTAGGTCAGTGAAGAGATCTTAAAGTTATAGAAATGACAGTGGTAGCAGCAGGGAGGTTCTCACCTTAAAGTAAGAGAGCCTCTGATTGGAGGAGCAGTAGAGGTCCAGACTGCTGGCTGACAGCTGGTTAAACAGTTAGATGGAAGCATGGTTAGGGGTTAGTGAGCCCAGATACAGCGAGAAACAACAGAGCAGCACCAAGTTTAAAAGCCCACAGTCCGATTCAGCCTAATTCTGATGAGCCAAACTTCTACAGTCAGACAGGAGTTCTGGTGAAAGCTGAAGAGAACCAGAGCTAACATCAGATGTGTTGTGAAAACGGTCTAACGGGCTGATCTACTAAAAGGCATCTGGGTATAAAAACACCAGAGAATCAGAGCAAAGCTGATCTAATAACCAGCTGTGAAATTTAAATGTTCAGCTGATCAACAGAACGGGCAAAACACTGGGAGGACAAAATGCAAATGTGATCACCTACCACCCTGAAGGAGATTTATTTAGTGAATACAGTTAAAAGTCAGAAGTGGTGCGGAGACGATATAGAGGTCCAATGGCCGACAGGACAGAGAGAGGATAGACAGAGAAGTTACATCCTAGAAACTTAACATCATCAGAAATAACTAATGTAAGAAAATGCAGCACTGATTTTTATGAAGGTTCTCTCCTCCCACAGAGTGGAAACATCTCTGTGTTCCTGACGGGTAAAATCTGTTATTCCATAAACTTATTTTATAAAATAATTACATTTTCTAATAGGTGTGTTGCTGGAAATCTGCTTCAGCAGCTTTCAACAAGATAAAAGCAGAGTTTCCTCTTCTGTTTTTTTCTGTATGGCAGTTCTTATTTACGTTCTCCTCAAACCTAAACACACTAACATCATTTTTAAATGCAAAAAATAAAGCAAACAGAAACTCTCCATAAAATGAAAAATAGAGTTTTGAGCATCTTGGAAGGTGAAGGAGTGATGCTGCTTTCAGAAAACGGCCTTTCTAGAGTCGTAACCTACACTGCTAAAACGATCTAGAAATCAGCAAAAATGTGTTAAATTCAGTGTATTTACCATTTATTTAAGTAGGTAAATAAGATTATGTACCAATGGAATGATTACTCTGAAAATAAGATAATTAGATAAAATGCACTTGAAATAAGACAATGCAATTGTTTTTTCTTATTTATATGTCTCACTTACCTCCTCAAATCAAGAAAAAAAATGCACTTATTGTAAGTTTTCAATTTTTTGCAGAGTGACTCTAAATCCTTACTCTATGGGGGCCTTTCTGCACCACATTCACACCTGTTCTCTGTTGCTCCTGCTCTGATCAGGCCCTATAGCTCCTGCTAAAGCTGAAAGGTTGAGGGAAACTCAGGGAAAGCCTCGTTCTTCCTGTTCAGTACCTAAGGTGATTTGGGATCAGGTGTATATTGAAGCCCAGTTCGAGGTCTTACCCGGTCTACGTTTGGAGAGCTCAGGCAGCGTCTGGCAGGCTTCCCTCTGACCACCAGCTGTTCCCTCACAGTGACCTCCTGCTCACATTCACACACAGGAAGAGGTTTTGGTTCATTAAAAACCAAATGGCCGTTATTCTTTCACAGGATGGATTGAGGATGAAGGCAAATAGACACTAATCACTCAGGGTTTGAGGGAGAAGCTGGAGGACAGGCTGCAGATGGAAACAAGGTGAAGGACCAACAGAGAAATGTGAATCTGAGCTGGACCTGTCTGAGTCGATCCAGGGTCAGGATGTTCTCCACAGCCAGGACGCTGCGCAGGTACTTCTCTATGGCCGCCTCGCTGTCTGCTGACTGCTCGTCCTCGGCGCTGGCAGCCAGCCTGGCCAGCATCTCCCTGTCCTCTGGACCATGGATGTCCTACAGGAAGGAAACCAGTTAAACACCTCTGCTAACTAGATCTATGCAGGCTGCTTGTTAAAACGCAGCACCAAGCAACAGGGATGGACCAGAGATTCCATCCAGGCTACGGGGAGAACAGGTCAACAACATTTAGAGGCGTCGAATGGAGAATTTTAAGTGACTAAGCACGGTGGAGGCAGCATCATGGTGAGGGTCTGTTTTACTGCTAACATTATGTTTAGAGACGGTGAAACGCGCTAACATTTAGTTGCTACTGATGCAAACATTGGTCACATATCGAGCAGCAGATGCCTGGTTTCTCTGCAGCTTCACTTTATTTCTCCTTTGAATCTCGGTTTTAATTCTAGCATCTTTCTTTGTGAAGCTGTGAAAGATGCTGTGTGAATAAAATGCTTTTTTTCCTTTATTGATCTCGCATTGAAGAAATTGACCTGTGCATTTAACCCATCTCCTCTGGGAACGTTGGGCTGCCATCGTGGGGGGCCAGGGGAGCAGTGTGGGGTTAAGGGTCTTTGCTCAGAGACCCACAGCTGCAGTCTGTGGGAGTGGGGCTTGAACCTCATGATCCAAGCTCTATGCCCTAACCACTAGGCCTCCACTCCCCTCTTACTTAGGTTCTTAAAAATGATTTAAATGTGAATAAATCAGAAGTTTGGGATGTTTAGCATCGACTCTGTCCTCATAGATTCCAGTGGAAGTGAAGGAATGGGTTAAGGAACAGCTCTGTCTCCTGGTAACAGACGGACCTTGTTACCAGTCTAGATTAAACAGTTTCGGGTTTCTTACTTACTCCTGGGATGTTGGAGACGATTTCAAAGGTGACTCCACAGCCTGGGATGGTGCTTCGCTGAGAAATCCTCTTCAGGAGGCTCTGAGCGAATCCCTGCCATGGATACACAGCTTTTATCTCTCCGCTGGTGGATCCCCTAACATGACTCTGGGTCGCCTTATCCTCCGTCCACCCACCTGCTTCCCCGTCACGTTGACACATATGCGCTTCCTGAGGACCAGCTCCATGTGTGCCGGGTGGCTCAGCTCCACCACGGTGCGGACGGTCAGGAAGACCCTCTGATCGGGGGACGCCGCTCGGCTAAGCTGAGGACACTCGTGGATGGTGGAGTCCCAGGAGGCCTCCGCCTTCACCTGCAGCACAGTCAGGTTGGTGATTCAGGAGCAGAAGAAGAAATTAAACAGAAGAAGGAAAGAGAGGGAGGGAGTCCGCTCACCTCTGGATCAAAGTGTTTAACTATTTGAAGGTCAAAGAAGTCGTCTTCATCTTCACCACTGAGCACCGCGTCCAGCCCCCCCGCCAGAGGGGCCGACAGCCTGGACTGAAAATCATCAGCTGGAGGCAGGAAAACAAAACAAACATTTATTTCCCTAAAAATGATGGATTCATTTAGATTATTTGCTGTAAAGAAAGGGAGACGAACCCACCGCTCAGATCTAGGAACAGGACAGGAATGTGGGTTTCCATTCCAGGAACAGGAACCCTGTGAATGAAACCAGATCAAACACCTGAGACGCTGCAGAGCATTTACAGACGCTTTGGTCAGCATCACATTTAAGGACCTTTAAAGGATTCTTCAGGATCAATTTCTCTAAATGCAAGGACAACAAACAGCAGCATGAACCCACTGCTACTACTGACATGTCCCCGAAAAAAGATTTAAATGGAGGAACTTTGATCAGAATGAAGGAAGCAAAGGAAACACGCAGCTTTCATTGATATCATAATATTCATAATTGAACAGATACATTTTTAACTCTAATTTATATCAATATTCATCTATAACATCTATATTTATATGTCTAGAGATGGTGATATCAGGTATTTTGACTTGAATCCTTTTCCTTTTTTTATTATATGCTGTTCCAGTACGACTAATTAAGGTAACCAAAGTGGGACCCCCACCTCTCTACCGGGGCTCCTGGGATGCCGCTTCCAGCCGACGGGACGAGCACCGCGTTCCTCTCCTCTGTCAGGGTCAGGCGACACTCTAGCAGCTGGGACTCCCTCTCTACGTCGTCCTCCGTCTTGTCTGCAGATAAGGACAGATGGACGAAATGTTGAACAAAAAACTGAGCCGAGAAACTGGTTCAGACTCTGCATGGAGGAGCAGACGGGATCTTCCAGCGCAGGAAGGGTTAGGCATTATGTTTAATAAACAATAAAACACACAGAATAAATCCACTGGGTTAGAAGGACACTGGGGAATATGGGATTAAAAAACACAATTATCATTAACTAAAGAAAATAATCAAACCTAGAATTGAACATTTAAAAACTAGACCTTGCACAAAAATAACAGAAACAGTGACAAATTTAGAAAATTAAAGCTACATTTGTAAAGAGAATGGGCCTAGTTTCTATTTTTATCATAATGCTTTAATACCAGTTTTCTAGTATGTACCCCATTACGCCAGCAGAGGGCAGTACAGCAGTCAGGTCATTAGTGTTGCAGCAGGGGTCTGTCTGTCTGTCCTTAGAGATTCTATTTCTTCTTTTAGTCATGCCTCCTGTATTTAAGTCATATTACATCAAAGGCTAAAACTAGAACCAAAACAAAAAAATTAAATATTTTCACAAAATAAAAAACTAAACTAATGAATTCTAAAACAAAATTAGAAATTAACAGAATTTTAAGTCAAGTAAATAAAAATCTATGAAAATGTAAAAACTATTTAAATCTTGCTACTGATAGTTTCCATAAAAGTTTATTGATTACATGCAGAGAGATGTTTATGTTTGCATCCATTCATCCATTCAGCAGCCATGTCTCTAGAACACTTGTTCATGTTTTCTTTGATCAGCTGTCAAAGGTTTGTTTTTCATGACATTAATTTGACATTTATGATGTTTAGGTAGTTTTTAATCATGAAATCAAGGAAAAAAAAAAGCTCCAAAAATTTGTCCAAACAAAGAAATCAGCTGCATATATTGGTGATCGGACGGTTATACTGATGTAAAAATAATCGGCCTGAAAAAGTAGTAATGGTTGATCCCTAGTACAGATATTTAAACGTTGTATCCACACTAATCAGAAACACATTCTGAAAACAGCAATAGCTGCGTTTTCTTATCAAATTACAAGAAAATTAATGGGCTAAATATAAACACTACAATTTGAAAAATAAATACACCTTATCACCTGAAGAAACAAATTTATGTGCATTTTTAATCATATTTCTTATTAAATTGAAAAACCGCAATTAAAAAAATTATGCATTTCCAAATGAGCAGAATATAGACATAGCTTGACTCACATTTATAATGATCCTCAGTTCTAAAAGCAGCTCAATATATCTAGTATTGATCTAAAAGAACGACTCGACCCGTCATAGTTTAGAGCAGGGGCGGGGACCCGCTAAATAGGGTATGAAATAGCGTTCTATCAAACTGGTCCTATAGTCACTCTATTACAGATGGAGTAATGTAACTAAAGTAATTTCTTCCTGGGATTATTAAAGTATTTCTGATTCTGATTCCTGGTTAGTGGGACAGGTGTTGTGAATGAAACGGTGCCCAGCTTGAAAGAGCTCCTGTGTGTCGCTGAATGTGTGCATTGATGACTGAAAAGACATCTTCTGCCTCCATTTATCTGTTTACTAGAGTGTGTTGAATTCATGATAATGTGGATTTAAAGACATTTCAATTAGTGGAAAAAATTGCAGGGGGAATACTTTTGTGACCTCAATTCAGTAACCCCTGTTGAAGAGTTTAGTTTATAGCGGCCCTCAGGGACTGGAACTGCCCACCCCTGGTTTAAAGGAACAGTTTGAATTGTGCATCGTGTATCAGAGATGTCTGTTTTTACCCGGCTTGGAGACGATCTTCTGCAGCTGCTGGTCCAGGTACTCCTGCCTCTCGGTGAGCGCGTTCAGCCACTGTTCCCTCATCCTCTCCAGGTCCGCCTCCTGCAGAGCAGGACGCACATCAGCAGGACAGAAGCCATTTTACTCTGTTTTAGTTTTGTACTGATATGAACACTGACCTGGTAGCTGTCCATGTCTTCCCCTTCATCCTTAATGACAGTTCAGTAGAAGGTTAGAAATCAGTGGAGTGGAAATATGAATGCTAGGAACTAGAAGGGACTCACCCGATTGTTTTTGGGGACGGGCATCTGGCGAACTTTTACGTCCCCAACCGACACGGATAGGATGGAGGCGGCGATGAGCGGCATTGTTCCGGAGTCTGGTACCGGCCTCACCTCCACCCGGATCCGATGAGACTGACCCTGTAAGGTTTATTCACACAATCATGAGAACAACTTCTACTTCTCTCCCCCTCAAAGCGGCCCGGTCATCGTCACCTGTTTGAGCTGGAAGACGCCGCCAGTGCGGACGTCTTTGGCAGGAAGAACCTCCACGGCGGCGAAGTCTCCCGCCTCGTTCAGCTCCACCAGCTGCACCCACAGCTCCAGGCGCCGGGTCACCTCGCTCCACCTGCAGGAGAGAACCGGACCGTTCATCATCCCAGCAGGGCTCAGGGTTAGCGTGCCAGCGGAGGCGGTCTGGACCTCTCTCTGAGGGATCTGGTCTTAGCCTGAATCACTCCCAGGTCCCACAGCGCCAGGTTCCTGCGATGGTTGGCCTGTTTGTGTCCGTAAACTTCAATCGCCACGGCGCCGTCAGCCAGGAACTCCAGCAGATCTTCTGTCGCTGGAACCGATAACTCCTGAACGCAGAACAAAGGACCGTTTCAGCTCCAGGTTTCTCACTCATTTCTCTACATTCTGGAGTTTTTTTCCCACCACCTTGGTGCTGTCAAAGACCACAGTGCACTGAGGGTCTCTGGAGGCAGACGGCGTGCTGGACGACGCCACCTCCGGAGCGGTGAAGACCGGCTCCTCCAGGCCCCAGAAGTGATACTGGCAGAAGACGAAGTTAGACAGGTGGCGAGGAAGACCGGTGGCCTGGAGGATCTTCACCTGCGGGAGATCGGGAATAAACTTTAGTGAAAAAAAGAACAAATCAGAAAAACTAAGAGCCTTAAATCTGCCATCCTCTCACCACACAGTCCAGTTTGCGCTCCTGCTGCTCTGCTGTCGGGTCTGGGGGTCCGGCGCCGCCGTCCTCAGAGTTTTCAGTACCTCTCCACACTTCCACATGCAGACGGCCCGCAACCTCAAATTAAAAAACGTTCTTTATTATAATTTATTCTAGACAGAATAATAATTTGGATTAAACATCTAAACAATAAATATTTAGAAATGTAATTTCTAAATGACAAATATTTAGAAATTATTTTAAAAAAGCGTGAATTGTGGATTTTTTTATATTTTGCTTCTTTTTCAATAATTTTTTTTCCATTGGGGCATTAGCAAATTGGAAGAACCTGATTAAACATTACTACCTTTAGTGATATAAATCATGTTTAGTGATAATAATCTCACTTCTTTATGGCAGCCTGAAGTCCATTTTAAACGTTTTATTTGCAGCATTAATTGTTTGTAATTATGGGCTATGATCGTGTGACATGCAGCCACAGATACACAGTTACCTGATAATCGCTTCAAAGAGTTAATAAAGAGTATTTTTATCCTCAATTTTATCTATATCATAATAGTACCACGAAATATTGTTACAAGATTTTTAGGCCATGGTTAAGGGTCAAGTTCACAAGAGGAACAAAATCAAATTTTAACATTTAACTTTTCTGCCAGGGCATAAAACAATGTATCAGATTAATCGATTATTGAAATAATCCTCATCTAATTGAGCAATCAATAAATCATTAACTGGATTATAGAGACCTTAAAGCATGCATTTAGCTGACAGAATGAACCACTTAGAGCATTAATTATGTCAAAGTTATGAAAAAATATATAAATATATATTTTCAAAACTCCACAACTGGAAAACGTTACAAGTTTCCCCTGGTTTCATTTGGTATAAATCTTCTTCAAGGAACCCTCCGATTATCAATTATGAATCGACAAATTAATCGAGCTACAAAATAATAATTAGTTTCAGCCCTAATTTCAGCATTTTATTATTTCTGATTGTACCAACTTGTCGCCACCAGGGGACAGTATCTGGAATGCGCAACCCCTTTTTTCCTTTGGTTTCTATTGGTTCCATGTTTCTAAACTGCAAAGCAAACATTTGTTCTGTGCTAAAGTCAAACCCAGCGATGTATTATCATCTGTATTGTTTAATCTGTGTCTTTAATCAGTATTTGCATGCAAATCTATCTGCATTAAAATAACCAGTCCTTCTGTAAACACAGTGAAACATGAAACCACATCATTTACTTCCAAAAATGACAGAAAAGTGTGTATTGGTGATGCTGCTCGTGTATCCTACCTCTCCTTTCTGGTTGATGATGGGCACTGCATACTGCAGCTTAATGTCATAGAACAAGCAGGCCAGGAAGACGTTGGCCACACCGATCAGACTGTGGTTCTCCTGCTCATCGAAGAAGGGGTCTTCATGCTTGAAGTATCTCATCATCTGAATCAGGAAGAAAAGGCTTTAATGCTGTCGTCCCGATTCAAAACGTCAGCCTGGCGTCTCTACTCACAGGGTTATCCTCATCCATGACCTTCCACTCCTGGTACAGGTCCCTCATGTCCACCAGCCGGTTCTCCAGCTTCTCCAGGGCCCAGATCTGCTTCCCTTTCCCTTTCCTACGGACCTGGATGGCCGGCTCACTCAGGACCGCATCACGCTGCAGCGACAGAAGCATCACTGCTTTTAACAAAACAGCTCCTGAATGGGAGATCAAACTGCACTGCAGTGGCAGGTGGCATTACCAGGTAACTCAGGCTCTATTAACCTGAGTTCAGTCTCCATGGTAACATATGCAGTGCAATAGGTGAGCTACAAAGGAGCAGTTTCCTTAAAATAAGTGAATTATACTGAAATGATGAAAGTAAACAAAATTATCTTCCAATAAAAAAATATAAATAAAAAATACAATTATTTCATTTTAGAGGCTAAAATACTCATTTTAGTGGAATGCTCCTAAGAAGCGGAAACACTTGTTTCAACAAATGTTTACTTTTATTCTGATCATTTTATTTTGATACAACCTCCCATCTGACCAGGAGGTTGTTTCCACGTCTCTGATAAACGCAGGTGTTACCTTCCTGTTGGCGTCCAGGTTGGCAGCGGGTATCTGCAGGGTCACCACGTACTCCGTTCTCTTGTTTAGCTCTTCGGCGATGAAGCTGGCCTCTTCGGCCAACATTTTGGCCCGAACGATCTGCTGCCTGAGGCGCCGCAGGCTGCGGGTCATCAACGCTTCTCTGCAAAACAAAAGAAAATAAAGAAATAAATAAATGTTCCTTCGTGGGATCATTTCACATCGTATAGCCGTGGTTTACCTGTCTTCGCTCCAGCGCCGCAAACGTTTGTTAGACGACGGCGCGGCGGCTGATGCGTCTGACAAGTGGGCGGGCCTCTCAGGAGTGAGGCGCTGTCGGAGCTGCTGCAGCTCCTGTTCGTACATCAGTCTCTGTCGCTCCAGAGCGCAGCGCTTCTCCTCCTCATGCTGCCTCTCCAGGGTCTGCAGCACCGACTGCAGGGGGTCTGGGAGAGGAGGAGGAGCCACAGGATGACGACATGTTTGAAAGACATCTGCAGCCTAAAGCTCCCCTCCTAACGGGCCTTCTGGGAGGCAAAGGGTGCAGACAAAATGCTGCACAGCCGGTCTCTTGTTTAAACTGGCATATATAGTCGAGCCGTTTGGCCTCTAAATATTTGCACAAGCTGCCTGAGGACGTTTGATAAGAGCGATTCTTTTCCAGCCCCTCATTCCAGCACTGAGGAGGTTTGCTGTGACTCACCGTTGGTGCCCATCCCTTTCATCATGACCTCGGTCTGGGCGAACTCATAGCTGAAGCTCAGGTCACTGGAGACGTCGCTGGTCGAGTCCAGATCCGCCTCCAGCTGCTCGGCGCTCAGGCGTTTCTGCATGGCGGCTCCACCGCCCTCGTCCTCGCCTGCCGCTCGCCCTCTGTGCCTGGGGAGGCTGATCCTGTAGATAGAGGAAGTTCATTAAAAAATATAGGAAGAAAAACTGTTTGTTCTACCAAGAGGAAATAAACAAAAAGGTGAGATGTCAGAGTAATGAGCTGAAACCAACCGGAAGTAGTGGTTGTTTCCCCACAGGATTCTGTCACCATGATGCAGCTGGATCCGACTGGTGACTACCGCGCCGTTTACACAGGTCCTGCATCATCGACAATATTCACAAGTAAACAAGATTCAAAGGACAGCAGTCTGTGGTGTGGATGGAGAATCAATGCTAGACAGCCAATAAAGCGAAGGAAGAAACTTTTCTATATGTCATACATGAATGCAGTGCAATCAAGTTTAGTGAGAGCGAGACTTTCAAGAGATAACAGGAAGGCAGAAGAAATTAATGTGAGGATCTTGTTTCTCAAACAAATAGAGGAACCTTTTCCTCTGAATTGGTTTAAATTCTACCACCGATGACCCAAATGTCTGAATCAATTATGCTAAAGCAGAGCGCGGTTGAAAACTACCTACATATAGTTTGCCATTACTAATGCTAACCTAAACACAGATGAAGTAACTAAATCTAACTAAACCCTAAATCAATTTAATTTGATGATAAATTGGACAAATCAGCTTTCTTCACATCATTGCGAAAATCTTGATATAATTTTTACTAGGCCTAAAACCATCTCAACACTGCCCTCTATGGGTTTGTAGATGGCTGCTGCATGGGAAATTTTCTATTAGAGCAACACTGTGACTTTTGACCCAAATATTATCTTAATTTAAAATACTTGACGTGTATTTGTGAGTTTATTAGTATGAGAATTCAACTTGTACATCTTAAATCACTTGAGTTGGCCAACCACGTTGTGGCATTGTAGTTTAAGGCAGGACATATAGTTTATCTGAAATCAAGAACGGCCGAACCAAAACAAACAGAAGTGTTGGAAGACGTACGTGAAATCAGGAAAAGTAAATCGTTGTGGTTTCTCATGGCGTCTGCTGCCATTTCATTTGTAGCCATCATTGGCTAAAACAAAACTTTAGAGGCCAGGAATCAGGTGTCGCTTTGCTCAAACATGTGAGCAGCCCCAGATTAATAATGTTTAAAACTAAACTTGGCTTCTACAGATGATCAATCTGGCTTGTCAGTTTAGTGACTGTGGCCTCATCTTTACCAGCAGATCCCTAACGTCTCGATCTGCTGGTCCACAGTGGTGCCACCAGATTCCAAAACATTGAGTTAAACCATTTAACTGTTGTCAGCTGCTTTTAAGGACGCCAAAAACCTGGGAGTTAGAGTTCTAATGCCCCAAGTGGCTACACGTTACATAGTGTTGCTATATAGCTGTAAAGCTTGGTTAACGTCTACGTCAAAGCCTGACATTCAGGTTTAACAGACGTTAGTTGCCCTCCAAGTTGGGAGCTTGTTACTTAACTCTGTGGAAACTTAAACATAAACGTATAAGTTATGAGAACGCTGAAACACTTTGGCACACGTCAAGATACGGAGAGTGCGTCGAGAAATGTTCAGTATGCTCAAACCTTTTCGACATATGCCAGTGTATGTTCATACATGGGCATAAGTTACAGGTAAGGAGTCTTATCGTTGACATACGGTAAGTCTAAATTACTCGTGATGTCTGGCATATCCAAAACCTATGAGTAACTTATCAAGAACTTTTCTCCAACCCATATTGAGGTATTTGACATGTTCCAGATGATGACTGAATGTTTTTCTAACTCACAGCTACTGTTTAATGGCATATTGGCAGCATTTTGGTATGAAAGGGAGTTCACAGGAGGAAACTCTAAGTACTCCCCCAGACTTCATCCTGATCATAAGGCAACAAACCTCCTAGCAGACATGACGCTTTGATCTGCAGCAACAACCTACTTTCTTTTTCCTTTATTCTTTTATTTTTCTTTTTGTTGTACGGTAAACATCAGCTAGGTTACCACTATCAAAGACATCTTTTTATTGAGGTGTGCATTATGCATAAGTTAGACTGTCGCTGGACATAAGTTCTGGACTCCTTATGAATATGCTATGTATACATCCTAAAGGGAAAAAATACATAGAAAGAGAAAGAGAAAGAGAGATTCTGTGACATTGGTCATATGCTAGCAAGGTGTGACAGGGCCCTGATTCATGACAACAAACACAAGAGGATCTTTTATTAGTGACCAGACAACATACCGCGCCCCACGGTGAGGAGTGAGCACCACGCTGTTCTCCGATATGTCGATGACGCAGTGCTCTGGCTGGATGGCCATCCCACACAGCTGGACATCCTGCGAGTCGGCTGAGCCCACGCGAGCGTGATCCTGGCAACGGTACACAGCTGGAGGGTTAACTTTCTTTTATCCGAGCGGAAGATGTGCGTGTTCGGGTGGCGTACCTTGAGGTAGTAGACCAGCAGCTCGTTGAGGGCGGGGTCAGCGTTGAGGTTGACCAGGAAACACTTGTCTTCCACCACTCTGATGCCGGACGACTGAAGGGAGATACCCAGACTTTCCAGCTGCTTCTGACGCTCCTACAAGACGCAGAAGTTGACTAAACAGGTACTTTTCTTAAGCGGAAAAAGGGAAACAACCTTGATATTAAGAAACGTGGAAAGGGCAACATTTTACCTGAGCAACAGCTTCTGTCTTGCGGAGCTTCTCCTCCCAGGAGACTGTCATCTCTTGGATTAACTTCTCAGACTCTTCCAGTCGCTCCTTCAGCTCAGGAGCCTTCATCGACTATAGAAACACAGCAGCTGTATTTAATCTGACTAATCCTATGGCTCACCAAGTCTAAGTTCAGCGATGTGCACCTCTGCCTCTGTGAGCTGCTCCTTGAGTTTCTCCACTTCCTCTCGGAGCTCACGGATGATCCTGGCATTGGGGTCTTCGTTGACCACGGCGTGGTTGACAATGCTCTTGGCCCTGTCTGCGTAACGCAAGGTGGACAGCGTCTCGTCGTAGTTGTCTGCCGCCGGGCTGATGGTGGCGACCATGACGGTGCGGCTATTACCTCCAAGGCTGTCCTGCAGATGCAGAATCCAAGCTCTCAGCAAATATGCTACATTTAGATCTCATCCTGCAATGTTCAGTCTACAAGCATAGATGTTCTGTTAAAACTTGTGTTATTGAAGATTTATTTAGTATTTAACAACGGAGCAAAAGCGATTTTGGGGGTAGAATCGTGCCTCAAAAGCATCACAGATCCGCCACTGTGCTTGGATAGAGGCATCTCAAGTGTTTCTTGGCCCAGCTGCAGACTGGGACCTGCTTTGCTCCTGTAGAGTCCAGGCAGTGATCCTCCAGACAGATGAAGCAGACATACGCTGGGCAAAGTCCATCCGTAAAAATCAGTTTTTACAGCAGCGTATGAGTTGGTGCAGCATTATGCAGAATAAAATGCCTGACCTGAAATGGCAGTCATATCAATCTAGGGTGACCAAACATCCGTATTTCCCGGGACATGTCCTCGGATGTAAGGGATCTGAAAAGCCAACTGGACCCGAAAGTAAAGATAGTCTATTGATATGTTTGTCCGTTTTTTTGGTACATTTTCAGTTATTTTTGCTACACAAGAGGTCTTTTTTTGTTAATTAGCTCATTTGTTAATTTATTTTTTCCAATAGCCAACAGAACAGACATTATTTCCTTCATTGCTGAGGCTGAGTATCATCTGTTGCCAGTTGGGAGTTGAGTTATTGTTAACTTTTATTGTTAAGTGAGGAATGTTTTTGATAGAGACATATTTCTTTCATTGTGCCATTTTTCTCATCTCCTATTTGCAAATCTGTGCTGTACATTTTTATCAAATGATTTTAAATAAAATTATCATTTGTTATTGAAGTTATTTTGTATTGCTTTTTACCCTAAGAAGAAATAATAAATCAACTGTAAATATAATGTTATTTTAGGATCACGTAGGCTCTTTGTTAAGTGCAGTGCGAGTCCACAGACATCTCTATGCATGGGAACAGAGATCCCCCCCCACCGCCTTCTTTTATGAATATAGCCCTGCAATCTCAAATAGCTCTAAGTGGGTTAAGTTACAGCTAAAAGCATCATTTATAGTCTCTTTACTACAGTTAACGATTAATCGATTACTAAATTAGTTGATTATTTCAGTAATCGTTCAATCCGATTAATTGTTTCAGCCCTAGCTAAAAGACAACTCTCCACATCCTCCACACAGCTAACAGTTTCAATAACCAGCATCCAGCGCAGTGGCTTAAATTGGCTCACATCATATTTACGGCCTGAAAATGACAGAAAGTCCCTGCTTTCTAATAAGTTCCTAGAAACTCTAGAAACACCAAATAACTGGTGCTGGAGCTGTGAGCAACTTTGGTTCACAAAACTTTTGAGTCTTTAAGGCAATCCGAGGCCAATTTAAATCTGACTAATTTAAATAAACATTAAAGAATTAAAGCAAGCGGGAAAAAATGTTTGATTCAGCAGAACCGTGAAGAATAAAGCAGCAGAGCTTTTGACGGTTTCCACAGTCAAAGATTTTAATTTTCCTGCAGAACCATTGTTTACTCTGAGATTTGTCAAAGCTTAGCGGAATGCTTGGATGGAGGAGGGGTGCAGTGAAGTGTCAGGAGCGGCTGTTTTGGCCTGCTGGCCTGAGATGTGTGCTCTTAGAGTGGCCGTGTCCGTACCTTGAGCAGCCAGGTGAGCACAGAGTCTCTGTAGGGAACAAACTTGCTTCTGTTCTTTCCGGCTCCTTGATCAGCCAGAGCTGAGATAACTAAACCCAGAGTGCTGAGAGACCTGATGGGAGGGGCCGATCGGTGGGGGTTATTTCAGGAGAGAGAAAGGTTAGCAGACCATCAGCATTTATCAAAAGAATGATCCAACTAGAGACAAGCAGCAGATAAACTGAGGGCAGCGTGATTCAGCCTCCTGAGCTGAAACCTGTTCACTAACTTGTTGATGTTGCTGCCTTCTTTCAGCCTTTCTCCAGCTGCTCCGGTTTTGGTCGCTCGCTCGCTCCCAGCCAGATCCACCAGGCTCAGTTTGCTCACCTTCTCCCCACGCGTCTGGAGCAATCAATCAGACAAAAACATCAGTGTGACCTTCCTTGATAACAAAACTGTAATGCATTTCTTCTTTCCTCTTTTCTCACCCCGGACTGCAGATCCACCAGCGTGTGCGTGAGGGTGACGTTGAACACGGCGTGAGACCTGCTGCTCTCTTCGTTCATGTTTGTTGCTGCCACGGTGCGAGATTTATTTCCCTCCGACATCAGAGTCTCGATGTCCTGATGGGAACGTACGGCACACATCTAGTTACCAGTTTTCCTTTAGCAAAGCGTCACAACAGGAGGAATAAAGCGGCCATTCTGTTACCTTGTAGCTGGCCACGGCCAGGCGGGACAGACCGTCCACATAAGGACCAAGAACATTGTGCTCTCTCACTCTCAGCGCCTGGCGGCTCCTGCAGAACCAAGAAAAGCTGATTATTTCAGCAATGCTGTAAGTTCAGACATAACATGGGGATTTTTATCAACGAGCCTTAAAAAGTCTTAAGATGAAGTAGAGCCCTCACCCTTTGGGGTCCAGCAGGTCTCGGACCTTCTCGTTATAAATCTCCAGGTAGGACACCTCCACGGCGAAGGTCTCTCCGTCTCGGACCTCCTTCACCGTCCTGTTGAACAGCGAGCTGCAGAGACGAGGGATCAGGCCAGGCTGCTCCGCTGAACCCATCATGGTGTAAGACTTCCCAGAACCTGGAGGAAAGACGGAACCAAACCATCCAAATCCAGCCAGAACCAGATATTTATACAATATAAAACACGTTGAATGGTTTATTATTTCTACTCGATAAATCCCTTTTCATAGTTAGTCTAAACTGAGTGGGTTTTCGTTCCAGAAGCTTTACTCTTAGTTTCGGCCCATTCTTCCTGCTGTAACGGAACCAGAATTGCAGAACCTGTCAACTCTGCAGTAATTTCTGCCAATAGTACTTTTTGTGGAAAATCCACTTTAAAAAAGTTTTATAATAATCAATCAAAATCAGGGGAGAAAAACTGACATTTTTGTACAGTAGATATATAAGAGTGGACGGCTGTTCAAGAAAAGATTAACTTCTTTTACACTCCTAAAACTAATTCATAGAATAGAATAGAAAATCTCTTTATGGTCCCAAAATGGGGAAATTCCAGATGTACCGATGTATGGATGCATGTACTGATGACATTTGCACATTTATCACATATGGTGAATGCAAAAGTTTCTTTTTTTTTTTCTTTAGATGATAGGATCCATGTAAAAATGTATTTTATATTAACCTATTACCAATGCCTCCAGCAGCAGTCCAGTGTTATGCTTTCAGCCCCATACTTTACAGTTTGGTTGAAGATCAACCTTTAAAGCAATTAATTATGGCGCCTTTACCCGTCTGTCCGTAAGCGAATATGCAGGCGTTGTAGCCCATGAAAGCGTTGTCCAGAAGGCTCTCCCCAAGGCACTGGAACACCACATCCTGACCTGCAAAAGGAGAAGAAATCAGACATCAGAAATATCCTCACTAGCTGGAGGATGAAATGCAGAGCAAAGAGGCCTGGGATGGATATGATCAGTATTAGAGTAAATGAAGTGCTTCAGGCTGGCTGGTCTGTCTGCTGTTTTGGAATAAAGCTGCTGCAGACAAATGCTTCCAACTGCTCCACTTGCGCTGCCTTCCCAGAGCTCCAGAAATACATCAGTGTATCAGGGAGACATTGTGTCGGGACTCGGCCAACGGACAGCATAAAAATAAACCAACCTGCAAACTTGTCTTTCTGGGACTCGTCCATAGACCAGAAGCAGTAGTCATAGGCAAACACCTGAGGAAAACATGGGAGCTGATTAGCTCAGTGGACAGTAGGCCACTTTATTAATAAAAATATATACAAACTGTTACCTTAGGCTGGTTCCTGGGATCAGAGCAGAGACAAAAACAACAGTTAATGAGTGCTTTATGAAGAAACCCAACCACATTTATAATTTCATCATAAAACAAACTCAGCATCAGTTTTATATCTCTGGTTACGTTTACTGTAGAAGCTTTAGCTCAAAAAATAAAGTTCAGATTTGATAATACAGGAATCATTTAAGCAATCATCTAAATGTACCAAACTGACATAAACATGTGATAGAACCAGTAATAATGGGATGAATAGATCCCATCAGTAACAGGGTTCCTACAGCTTTTAAGACTTTTTAATGCCACTTGAAATAAAAATTTAAGACCAAATTCACAAGAAACACAAGAAAAACCTGCTTGTGACAACTTTAACCCAAAGGTTTATTTTAACATAAACCACTGCACTAATGTTTCAAATTTTGAAAAGCTTCCCATACAGGAAGAAAGCTAAAAAACAAACAAATGACAGATATATTTTAACAATTATTTAACTGAATTCACAAACTTTGTTTTAGCAGAAACAAAACAAATCAGTTTTAAAGCCACAACATAACCAGTGCTAAGTCTTTTTTCAGCTATTTTTCTTTGTATCGCTTTTCTTAGTATGTTTGATTTGGTGATAAGTGGAGGGCGTTGCAGAGACAAGGGTGGAACAAAACTGAGAAATACCGGCTGTTTCTAGGTAACTTAATTTTGACGCTTTGTGTTTCAAGGCCAAGACCGCATGTGCGACTCCACTGCTTTAATTCCCATCGTTCTGAGCTTGAATGACTTCTTGCACAAAATCCACTGTGCCTCATGTATGTTCCCTGGTTTTAGCCATTGAGAAAACTCTTGGCTGGTTGGTTACATTTACAGTTGCTCATGTTTTTCAGACAAAAGGTTATTGGTGCATCTCCCAAATGTCTTGGCCGCAACAACGCTTTTATTGGTTCTGCTATCAGGACGGAACCAGTAATGGAGAGCAGGTCAATTTTAACGTTTTATTTAGATTACAAAAATAAATCGTAATAAAAATAATGCTATTTATGATGTTTTAAAAATTAAGACCTATGAAAGACTGATTTAAGACATTTTAATACCAATTAAGGCCTTAGTTTTATTTTGAAGAATTCAATGCCTTTTAAGACTTTTTAAGGACCCGCAGGAACCCTGAGTAAAAATGAGCGGTTGGTCACTGATCTATGATGTTTCCATCGTTAATCCAGCATCCTGTCAGACCATCATCCCATTTAAATCTCTAATTTCACTCCTAATCAGGGTTAATCCCAACATATTGTGGTCCTTAGCTGTTCAAAAAATAAAAAAAATAAAAGCTGATCCCTGTTGAGTGACTAAAAAGTTTCTCGCCTCCTTGTTTTTAACCTGGACCTGGGAGGAGGATGTAAGAGGATCCATTAGGACCAGTTAGAAAGAATCAGTGTGACGGCAAATGATGGCTGAATGTGAAGAATGACACAATCTCAGTGGAGTTCAGCAGGTTTTTCTAGACCCATAGAGCTGGTTGCCTCTTTACACCAGATCTGATGCTCTGTTCAGTTAAAACGGACGTCTGAAGGAAGCTTTCTGACATCCGATTCAACAATGGCGATGTTTCTATTAACAGTGGAAATGTTGGCTTTTCAATGACTGCAGAAATGAGTCGTCATAGTCTGGGTTTGAAGGTTTTGGTCAGACAAGCTTTAACGGGAAATTTTGTACATTTTCAGTGAACAATATCTTTAAAATACAATTTTTTTTTATCTTTATGTCTAAATATCATTTGATGAGCAGACTGACAAAACAGTAAATCAAAGCCGATGCATCTATAAATTCTTAGCCTATGTTTTCTGAATGTACTTTGGGGTGGAAGTTATTGCGATGTTCGGTGAATGTGACTTTAAACTCGTCTCTATTAAACATGTCCGACCTAGCAAACAATCAAAATGTTATGTTCAAGATGGATTTTATGGATACTCAAGCAACCAGCCTCCCGCTCAACTCAGAAACCAACTCTACACAAGGTGAAAAAAGTAAACAAAAAAGAAAAACTTGTCGAGTACGAGTAAAGGCTGCGGGGACGAGCCTGTCCCCCGCAGCAGACGATCTTTTATTTCTGGGTGGATCATCTAAATAAGTGGTCCATGGATAAACAATCCATGGCCCAAAGTGGGGCCATGGATTGTTTATCCATGGGGCTGGAACTGGCCCACAGGCTGGGCCTTGACATATGTGCAATAAACTTTAAAAAAACAATTTAATTATGCTGCATATTAAAAGCCGACCTGAATTATGACATTCTTTTAGTACATTTCTTCATAGGGACTCAATCCCAACTAAACATTTCATCTTAAATTCAGCAGGAACTTATTATGGAAAACCAAATGTAATTTCTCAGTGGAAGGTGTTGTAATCAGGATATTAATCCTCTCGTGTTGCCTGTAAATAGAGTGAGGAATGTTGATCATACTGCAGCCAGTCAGACACAGCAGTCATCCATCACAACACTGCATTCCAGCAAGTTAGCCTCAAATTCACTTATCAAACTCATTCTAAGCTCCAGTCATTTGTCACACTCACAAGCTGAGCTCCTGAGCTCCTTACCCTAAATTAAGGAAAGCTGATTTTTCCATTTCACAAAGAAAATTTATTCAAGCTGTGTTTCTGTTACCATAGTAACATTCTCCACAAAGCTAAGCTGGTCAGGAGCAGTTTTTCCTCAATAAACCGTCCTCCGTCTCCACCCTCCTTAGAGCCAATCATGTTATTTTATTTCCTGATCTAATCAGCAGAGTTCTGTCATAGTGTGAACAATAAAAACATAATCAGTCAGTAAGTCCATTAGACACATTAGGTGTTAAAAATAAAAATATAACATCGCTTTTTGATGAGGATCCAATTAAACTATTAGCGGTATTAATTCAGAGAATTAAATCTCCACAGGGAGAAGGTTCTCAGACTGTGTATAGATGTCATTTACAGGTGCTGGTCATAAAATTAGAATATCATGAAAAGTAGATTGATTTCAGTAATTCCATTTAAAAAGTGAAACTTGTATATTATATTCATACATTACATACAAACTCATATATTTCTGATGTTTATTTTGTTTAATTTTGATGATTACAAATGACAACAAATGAAAATCTCAAATTCATCATATCAGAAAATTAGAATATTGTGAAAAGGTTCAAAATTGATGGCCCCTGGTGCCACACTCTAATCAGCTAATTAACTCAAACCACCTGCAAAAGCCTTTAAATGGTCTTTCAGTCTAGTTCTATAGGCTACACAATCATGGGGAAGACTGCTGACTTGACAGTTTTGTCCAAAAAGACGACCATCGACACCTTGCACAAGGAGGGCAAGACACAAAAAGGTCATCGCTAAAGAGGCTGGCTGTTCACAGAGCTCAGTGTCCAAGCACATTAATAGAGAGGCGAAGGGAAGGAAAAGATGTGGTCGAAAAAAGTGTACAACAAGAGAGATAACCGCACGCTGGAGAGGATTGTGAAACAAAACCCATTCAAAAATGTGGGGAGATTCACAAAGAGTGGACTGCAGCTGGAGTGAGTGCTTCAAGAACCACCACACACCAGACGTGCTATGAAAGACATGGGTTTCTGCTGTCGCATTCCTTGTGTCAAGCCACTCTTGAACCACAGACAGCGTCAGAAGCGTCTTGCCTGGGCTAAAGAGAAACAGGACTGGACTGCTGGTGAGTGGTCCAAAGTCATGTTCTCTGATGAAAGTAAATTTTGCATTTCCTTTGGAAATCAAGGTCCCAGAGTCTGGAGGAAAAGAAGAGAGGCACTTCATCCACGTTGCTTGAAGTCCAGTGTAAAGTTTCCACAGTCAGTGATGGTTTGGGGTGCCATGTCATCTGCTGGTGTTGGTCCATTGTGTTTTCTGAGGTCCAGGGTCAACGCAGCCACATACCAGGAAGTTTTAGAGCACTTCATGCTTCCTGCAGCTGACCAACTTTTTTGGAGATGCAGATTTCATTTTTCCAACAGGACTTGGCACCTGCACACAGTGCCAAAGCTACCAGTACCTGGTTGAAGGACCATGGTATCCCTGTTCTTAATTGGCCAGCAAACTCTCCTGACCTTAACCCCATAGAAAATCTATGGGGTATTGTGAAGAAGAAGATGCAATACACCAGACCCAACAATTCAGAAGAGCTAAAAGCCACTATTAGAGCAACCTGGGCTATCATAACACCTGAGCAGTGCCACAGACTGATTCGACTCCATGCCACGCCGCATTGCTGCAGTAATACAGGCCAAAGGAGGCCCAACTAAATACTGAGTGCTGTACATGCTCATACTTTTCATGTTCATACTTTTCAGTTGGCCAACATTTCTATAAATCCTTTGTTTTTATTGGTCTTCAGTAATATTCTAATTTTCTGATATGATGAATTTGAGATTTTCATTTGTTGTCATTTGTAATCATCAAAATTAAACAAAATAAACATCTGAAATATATGAGTTTGTATGTAATGTATGAATATAATATACAAGTTTCACTTTTAAAATGGAATTACTGAAATCAATCTACTTTTTCATGATATTCTAATTTTATGACCAGCACCTATATATTCAGTTATCTCCTGCATCCTATCGTTTCATCTCACAATCACATACATCCAGACCCCATCTGTCCTCATATTAGCAGAATTACAAATACCTCAGGTATTGAACAGAATCTGATATCAGCGATAGCTTATTGATGGGTGATAACAGCAATATAGTAACAGCAGCACAGTCAGAGAGCCACTTAGCATTTAAGTGTAATAAGGACAGAATTAAGATGAGGAGGAACCCTATGAGATGATGCACAGGTTCTACCTGTTAGAACATTTTATACTTCAACCTTACCTGCTGAAAGGTACGCTTCTCTACCATCAGATTGCACAGAAGTAGAATAAATTGATCCACTACCATTGAAATAGAAAACCACTTTACCACATAACGTTTGTCATCAAAACAGACTATGGCAGGCTGTTGTGATATTTATTAGTTTGTCTAAAAATGTATTTCTGATATTCATTTTCAAACAATATTACATTTTTCACATCTAGAATAAAAATTTTGCAAGTCTATAAATTAATTTCAGATATCTATATTTATTGTGACAGCATTTGTATTATTTGGACTATGAAGAAATGCATTTCGGATATATTAAATACATATCAAATCAAGCTGATGAATGTCAAAAAGGCCACTTAAAATGTGTAAACATTTCTAGGTTTAATAAGACTCAAATCCTTTTTTTTTTTTTTTTTTTTTTTTTTTTAGGTTTTTATGGTCCTAATGTCTCGTTTATTGATTGAACAGTAGGCTGACAGGAAAGGGGGTACAAGAGAGGGGGAGAGACATGTAGCAAAGGACCACAGGCCAGATGCGTGCATGCTAACCACTGTACCACCAGGGCATGCCCACAATTTCTTTTTTTAACTTTCGGTTTTACCATATTAGTACCGTCCAGGCCTTTTTGCACCTCCCTTTCTTCACGTGTTAAATGCTTTTTCCCTGTGCCATTACACTTTGTTTTACACAAATTAATTTCTGGAAATCTATGGTTTGATTTGTGTGCATGTGTGGATTGCATCGATTGTTACCAACCTCTGGTGAAAATGTCATGTTAATAACACCTCTAGAAATTTATTTCCTAAGACAAAGGGCGGCGTGATTAATACTTTTTTTTTTACTTGCTGTATGTATGTGTGTATATATATATATATATATATATATTTTTTTTTTTATATATTTTTTTATATAAGTGTGTGTATACAGAAAGATATAAATTCCAAAAGGGGCAGATATGGAGACGCTGGAAAAATGTCTGAAACAAACTATCCTCTAATTTTCAGAGATAGGGTCATCTGTGTAAAATACACCCAAATTCTCATTAAACTGCATAATTTTGCAGAATTCGAAGTGAATGGTTAACTGAAGCACTGGTTTCATGACAGGCAGGATGGCTTCACAGAAATCTGAACTCCAGTTTCCATGAAAACCGCTGTGTGCAGTCAAAAGATGCAGTGTCGCTGATGGAGAAACAGTCAAAAAAGCACAACTTTGTGTGCAGAAATAACACTTTTCTGCACCCTTAAATGCATCAACGATTACCTTCACCCAGGCAGAAATAGCTATTTAGGGCTTGTAGTCCTGGCCACACAAACAGATGAGCTGTAATGAAACAAGGCCTCTGTGTGAGAACTCACTGCTCTATGAAAGAGCAACATTAAGTCTTCCTTTCTCCTGCGCTGGCCAGAACATTCCTGAGATAACTGGCCGTGCCTCGGATCACCGAGGAGTCACATCAAGGGGAGGAGGAAAGTCCCTGACCACCAGCATGCAGCCCTGAACAGCTAAACTGGATTCTGCTCTCCCTAGTATCCACAGTAGTTTACAGAGTCAGGTGTTAATGAGTCGCTTCATGTCAGAACATCCGCCAAACATTCAGGTCAAACCTGTTAAAGGAGACGACTCGGTATTAATCCTCCTTCTTGTCTCTAAAAAACGAATGGACTCGAAATTCACGGACAGGAAACAAACTCATTAGGTCACCTTTTTACCATCAACCAGATCTTATCTCTCTGCAGATAAAAACCTAAAAACTGGCTCAACAAAGCAGTTCACCTTTCAGTGTTCTTTTCTTTGACCTTTGTGCTGTTCTGCAACCATGAAGCTGCATGTTTTGCCTTGAGCCTGCAGGACTTGTTCATGTCAATCCCCAAAGGGAGAAACATACCTCTGCAGGAGCATGTTGTGGCAGATAAAACTCACACGAACAGCAGAAAAATGCAGAGAGTAATTATGAAATTCAAGGCTTTTATGTTTGGACAAAGAGAGTCCCACCCTTCTGCCTGCAGGAGAGAGTCCTGTAGGAAATACTGAGCAAGGAGGTGTGAGACTGGATGATAAACCTCCAGGGGAAAATCTAGCTCAGCTGCTCAGTAAAGGAGTCACCCTTGTTGAGCGACCGGTTTAAAACGCGCTGATTTTACAATTAGAATGCATCATCAGGCTCTGAAAGATATAAGCAAATCTAACCAGATTCCTTGCAGCGTTTTTCCTCTCCTGTACTGAAGGGTTAATAGTACCTGAGCAACAGACACACCTTCTGTAAAGAGAGGGAAGATAGAGAAAAATCCTCCAGGCTGCTGGATCTAAACCAAGCTACAGTTTCCACCAATCAGAGGAAGAATGGACCGGGACTAATCCTTTAGCTCAGATGTGATATAAAAAACCAGAAACGGCTATCAACATTGAAAAATAAAAACTTCTAGAGGGATATTATGTGACCAACTGTGAGGGTGAAGTAGAAACGATACAGATTTAACAAAGAAAAGTGTGGCTGGAAGTCCTTAAGGTGCTGTCTATAGCTGGTTTCTACCAGACATGGGTAATGTGGAGTCAACAAGTCATCTCCATGTCATGTATTTAATCTCCCCAGCCAATTAACCAGGTGAGTCCAATCTGCACAGGTTGATTCACAGTGAAGATTGGACTCATCTGCTTCAGTGGGTGGGTAGAACAAATACATGACATGGAGATGACTTGTTGACTCCACATTTCCCATCTTTGCTTTCTACGTCTAAAAAAAATCTAAATCTGAGCAAGTTCTTCTTAGAAAGCAGCTCTGGTCCGACCAGACTGAACAGAGAACTTCTGAACAGTGATTTTGGGGTTCTGCCAAAGCTACCCAACTGGATTTGGATCTGGACTTTGACTGGACAGTTCTAAGATGTACCGTATTTTCCAGACTATATTTGCTCAGGAACCAGGTCGTAACTGTGTGGGTCACAGTTAACGCAGATATGCCCCCTCCTTCCGCAGACACTCTGCTGCACCTCTCCATAATTGGAGGTGACCACAGACAGGAGGCCTCTGATTGGTCAAAACTACATCTGCTCTATGCTATGCGTATTTCCTGTTTGTTTGTGGAAAAACGACTAATAGAGTTGGACCAGCTAGAAGAGCGAGGTGCGCAGCAACGCTGGGACCCTTTTTCCCACCTGGATCCCTGCTCTTTTTCGCCCTCATGTCCCTAGGTTGTCGCACAAACTTGCCCCCAGTTCCTCGCCACCTCGGCCATTTCTAGACCCACAGCTGGTTCCTGATTGTTCCTCTTGCGTTGTGGCGTGGAATAACATAGCTTCACAATTGAGCATAAATTAAAAAAAACTGCATCATACTTGCGATAAGCTCACTGCGACACACTGCTGCGGGAGTATAACCAGCCCTTAACCCACTACTTTTTTCCCACGCTTTGAACCATGTGGCTTTTAAGAACGTGAGATTTTTCTGTTGACTTTTCCATAACCGCCAGAGGGGGAAAGGTAAAAGTTGGAAATAAAAGAATAAGGGGCTAATTTTCATTTAGCACAAGAACATGCTAGCAGCATGCACCACGGAGAACAAATCTCCTGAATTCACCCATTTTAGCATTTATTTACTGCATTAAAGCTTCCGAAACAATGAGGAGACTGGGCTCAACTGAAAATAAATAACTGAAATAAAGAGGCGACGAAAGCCCATCTTTCAGTAGAAGTTCCTAATGCTGCGAGCCACCACGCTAACAGGAGCTAGCATTCGTCTTCATCCCTACTCCAGGGGCTATATGTAGAGCTCCCCCTATAGGTTTGGTGGGGGACAGTTCAGTAGATATTAGCAGCTTAAATGTGTCAGTTTTTTTTGTTTTTAAATTATGGGCACGGCTTATAGTGAGGTGAGCTCTATAGTCCGGAAATACAGTGAACACGCCATTTAGTGTTACTTATACTGGTTTATGGCTTTGTAAAGGACTCGATAAAACTTTTTCCATTAAGGTGACCTTTATTGACCTTAAACATCCCCTGAGCGGAGGATCTCTGCATCTCCTCCAGAGTCACCATCCACAGCTTCTCCTCTGTCCTCCCTGCTGTATCGCTTGGTCTCCATAATTCCATTTTTTCTTCATTAAACCTCTGAGACTCTCACAGAGCAGCTGGATTCAAACTGAGATTATATTGCTCTTATATAGATATTTTACAGGTGGGGCTTTAACATCCAGCTAGGAAACTGACCTCTGGCTTTTAAATGATTGTAAAGGACACTTAATTGCTAATGCTGTTCTGATCAGAACGTTATTAAAGATACAATGAATGAAGAGCAAAAAAAAAAAACACCCATTAATTTAATCTGAGGTATTAATTAGTCTTAGAAAAAGCACTTGGGGATAAAATAGCTCCTGCTGAAAGCCACCTGAGAAAGGTTTGGACGTCCATATAGAACATTTATGTTGAAATAAGGTAAATTCCCTTCTTTTCTTATATTAACACACTGACATTAAGCAGTAAGAACAATCGATCGCTGTTTGATCCTGTGCCTTTGGTTTTATGCTCCCAGCAGACACCTGGTCTGGTTATTTCAACGGCCTCACAACTTCTTAAAAGATAAAAAAATTATTGGGAAAGATATTTTTTATTTATACTTTTCTGTACTTCTAACCAACATGTTTCTATATTATTCAACTGAATCGCTGCTTTAACAGAAGGAACAATAGTCTATATATTAGGAAACTGCTTCTAAACATAAAGAATCTAAATTAAGGATTCCGCTGCAGTCTCTCCTTTCCATTAATCAAGATTCAACATCATTCTCTCTTTTCTACATCTAGGAGTCACTGGAGGAGCAACATCAACTTCTGTGGCTTACCTGGGGTCTCCCTTGTTCACGTTACTGATGGCTGAATGCAGAACGGTCTGGTTCCCCTCCATCTCCACCACACATTTGGTTTTCAGCTCTCTTTCTGCATTTAGAAAAAAAACCCTCTGAATTAGACTGGATGAAGACGTTCACTGCCCTTTTTTCTATGGATTGGGCTTTGTCTTAATTCTAACACATTAACCTTCTATTGTAGCATCTGGTTTTTTATTCAGTCCATCTTTTCCATCCACACCGGCCCACTTCATCTTTGCTGAAGCAAAACATCCCAACAGCATGATGCTAACACCACCGTGCTTCATATTCTTTCTTTTTATAAAGACATAAGAGCGAATGAAGAATGTAGACCAGAGCATTAGAGCTTGTGGGGTCCATACATTTTTTGCAACATGGTTATAATACCATGAGAAAAGTCATTGCAGGCCCAAAAATACTTTTTTTTTTTTTTTGTAAACAAAACTATTTTAATTACCATTAACCTGTTTCACATAAACCATTTTAATAAAACCATTTTAAAATAATAGCAGATCCAAAGAACATTGTGTAGGTTTCGTTTCCTTTGCTGGTCAAGATTCTATGTCATCCAGGTCACAGTCACTCCAAAAAAGTTGAAAAATAATCTACTAAACTTTGACTTTTCCATCCAGGAAGCTTTTTCAATTCAAAATGTCAGAAATAGCGTTGAGTTAAAGTGAACCAAAAACAAAGCCTTGTTTTGTCTTTTCTGGACCTGAAAGAATGGATCCGCCCCTTAGGAATGGGAAGTCGTTTGGGTTCTTTTTTAGTCTGCAATACCCGATACTGGACTTGAATGAATCCCGGGATACCCAAGGCTACTTAGGATACACCGGACCCACCCTTCAAAACAGGCAAAAGGAGGATGCATTTGTAGGCCAAATAATGTCTTGGAATCCAAACAGATCTTGATGCAACGCTATGACGTAATTGGCCTACGAATCTGCCCTTGAAGGACGCAGCCCCTGAATTCAAACTCAGCAGTTACTTCTCCACATGTACTCTGTGGGACACAATGTTCACACCCACATATATTTTTGGTTTCATAACAGAGAGCTTTAGACTTTCTCTATATTTGAGCAACTTTTTATATTGTAGATCTTTCCTGGAAGGTTGCAGTTCCAATTTAACCAGCGTCATTCATGTGCATGTCTGTGGCGACGTCTGTAAGGCTTTCTGGATTCAGCAGAGCTCTGAAGTTCCTTTCCTAGCCAGGATATCGATCTTACAGTTGACCCTGTGAAAGCTGAAGGACAGGAGCTGCAATATTAGATTTTTAGAAGGACCCTCCATCTCATTTGACTTTGACCCTCTATTCCTATTGGTGCAGAATCCTTTCCTGCAACATTGACATCGTAACCAGTACATTTATATATATGGGACCCTTTTCTGTATAATTAATACAATGAAAGTGGGTATATCGCTTTTATGTAATTTTTATTTGATAAAAAATAGATATGACCTTTAAAAACAAAAGTTGAATATTTGTTTTCCTTAAAATAAACGGTCCTAGAGGACTTAAGCCTGGTTTATGCTCAGAAACCAGGTTGTCTGCATGTGTCACAGTTAACGCAGATATGCCCTCCCCTCTCCAAAACTGTAGGTGACCGCGAACAGTGCCGCAGACAGGAGGCCTCTAAATTGGTATATTCTACATCCGCTCTACGCTATGAGTATTTCCTGTTTAGCACTAATGGCAGAAAGTCTGGCCGTAGTGTCTTCCACAATGCCTGGCACGCCTTGGACGCTATCCCAGACACCATGCAGGACGCTAGTTTGTAGCTCTGTCATTCAGGAACACTCACGGGCGAACCGTGCGTTGTCTGGCGTTGGATGAGGGTTTGTAGACGGCGAACAAGCTCGTCAAACTGACACACAGACACCCACAATCCTGGCTAGTTCGCGATTGTCCCTCTTGCGTTGGGGGTAGAATAACATAGCGCAGACCGTGCTCCAAAATTGGGCATATCTGCGTCATACCTGCGACAAGCTAACTGCGACAGACTGCTGTGGGAATATAACCAGCCCTTTAATGTGAAAACTTTGTCTTTTCTAATAGAGACAGTCGTATTTCCCTGATATAGCCACATTGTTGTTACCATTGTTAGATTTAAAGAAATTAATAAAAATGTTGCTCTAACGAAATAAGAAAAGTCTCCTTGTTAGAAATATTTTATTTATACTATATTTATATTTGTGTTTCATGGGTTGTGTACTAATGAACTATTATGATGTATAATGTGTGATTCATCTTTTATTAACTCTTGCTAAAGATCGTTCCATATCAAGGTTATGCAACGGACGGGTTGTGAAAGAGGCCTGAACAGCCTCTATCACATTTCTTCTAAACATGTGTTCTTGGAACAATTCAATTGTAAAACAACCACATGCTTTGTTTTGAACATATGATAGCAGGTTTAAAGTAAGATATTTTGTTCCCTTTCCCTAGTTAAACCTCAGCTTGTGTAATTAGGGACATCCCCTGACTTCAATAAATAGCGAGGAGAAAGCTGAAGACCGGCAGGAGTGGGTTGGAGATTTGTAAACTCCGCAGTCTCTTCCTACTCTCCTCACGAGTAAAGCTAAATTAATTGTCTCTATGCCTTCTTTCTTTCCCTGTATTTATGTATGATGGTTTAGGTGCTTAGACCTGACACTCCTCTTGCAACAACCAGCCTTGCATGGGAACCAAAAATCTCTAAATCAGCTGGTCGCACTAAAGATAAGTATTTTATTGATTTTTTATAGCTTGCGCAACTTTTCCCGAGTTCTGTCAAAGACGATTTGAAATTTTTGGTTCCACTTGTAATCTCTGCGTGTTTTGATAAACTTAGACAAAACATATATAAAAAGAATCAATAAAGAGTGACAGCATGACTTGGGTAAAGCACACAAACTATGCAGGGATAAATGAAGCTGAAGTATCTGGAATAGAAGCTGCTGAGTCAGCTCAACAACACTAATATCAGACGGTCATCTGATGTTAGCCACCACTAATGGGAAACATAATGAAAAAACAACAGCATACATTTAGATTCTCTGAGTCAGCATTAGTCCTGAGTAAGTGGAACCATTATATAAAGGTTAGGGCCTGACTCTCGCTCTGCAGGGTGACAGGTGGCAGTCACTGAGGTGTGAGCCAGTTCCTCGTTATCCCAAAACAGACACACAGGAAATAGCAGCACTGCTGATGATTCACCCAGGACCTGCCTGAACAAACAAACGTTCACTACTGAGTCTGGTCACACCTTCTCTTCCTCATTCCTACCTGAACCAGGAGGCGGAGTCAGTGATCACACTTCCTGTCATTGCTGGATTTAAGCCACGAGGCCCCAGCGGTTGGATGTTAGATGAATGGAAGGAGAATCTGATGCTGCTGATTCTGGGAATTCATTAAATAGTGCATTAAACATGCAGCACCTCCTGAAGATGACGGCCTCATAATGTTTTTATTGCTTCTAGACTGCAGGCCTCCTGCCAGACCACGCTAAACCTGCTTCTAACTTTTAAGAGCAGAAAAGCCTTTAAAATGGTCCCAAATCCATAGAAACTGTCATGGAAACCCGCCCAAGGTGGCCCATGCTTGGCTGCTCCCCACTGGGAGTGGGTGTGGGATTTCCTGAACGCTCCTCACAGGCGAATGATAAGAAAAGAGGGGCGCCTTATTTACAGTAAAGATACGATCCAGTGGTGCTTATTTCACTCACTAACAAAACTTACACCAACAACATAAACATGGATGGAGAGAAAAAATCTGGGTTTCACAAAACACTTTTTTACTGAACAATAAAAATAAAATAAAAAACCCTACTGGTACGGTTTGTTTGTATTTGGGCTGATGAATAGGGCTGGGTTAAAAAAAAAAATCAATTTAATCTATTTTGAATTGATTCCTTTACATTTTTGCAAAATCGATGTCTAGTGAATAAGATCGATTAGTTTTATAGTGACGCGTGTGACGTTCACATTCAGATGAGCAGGAAAGATGCACTCAAGATTACTTCAAGCCAGACAGCTGTAAATATAGCCAATAGGTTGACTGAGGACATTAACAAATGGGGGCTGAACAGCAAACACCCTGTAGTTGTTACAGACAACGCTGCAAATACGGTTTGTACAGTGGAGATAATGCAGCTCATGCATGTCTGCTGTGTCATGTCTGCTTGCTCGAGTGAGGCTTTTTCACTTTTCACAAACCAGTTTGCACTTTTGAGGCCGTTTTGTTCACATCTCAAGTTTAAACTGTCTGATTTGCAAGTTTGCACTTATTGTTTAATATGACAGGAAAAAATAAGATACATGAATATTTTGAAACACAGTTGAACCACTTTCATCATTGTAAAAACAGATCGAATCAAAATTAATCAATTTAGAACCATATGAATCAAAATGGAATCGATTCAGGAGTTTGGAGAAAACACCCAGCCCTACTGATGACATCACAAGAGGCCAATCAGCTGGAGTTTGGATGTATAGCAGCAGACATTGTTTCTGACAAGCTTTTAGACGTTTCCAAATGTTGGTGTGAAAACGTTTACATTTTAGAGCCAGATTAATTCTGACGGCCTCCAGAAAAAAAGGAGACTCTCCCCTCAGGGATAATCCTCCCGATGATTTTAAGCACTTCAAACCCCCTCATCTCCACATTTTCAATAGACTCAAAGCAAAGCTGACCGTCCCCCACCTGTTGCTGCACATGATCACTCCAAAACTTGAATCAAGCTGTTTAAAAAGCAATGGCACGAGTTCCTATAGGTTTTAGAGGTTAAATTTTCCCATCAGAGGCCCCCAAACTCTTTTGCAGCATAGACTGATTTAATGTCAGACAACATTTCTGTAGAAGGTAAAACAAAAAGAAAAAATTTTCTGATTATTACTAATTTTTAATAGATTGGGGGTGTAAAGTAGGACGTAAAGCGTTGTTGCCGACATACTTCAACAGTGAGTGATAGGCGAGTTTAATGGAGAGAATTTGGTCATTTCTTTCAAAATAAAACACCATTAATAAGTTAGCTGGAAATAATGGAAGTTAGTTATTCTTTTTGTGATGCTCAGAACCAAATGACAGACATGCCTTGAATACATTCTGGGATCTCACAAACGCAACAAATGATTAGCTACCGGTGTTCAGAATACAAGCAAACACCTTAAAAAACAGGAATGTTCTTTTTAAAATGAAAATGATGATTAAAAAAAAACAATTTGACTCGTGCAGACTAAGTAGGAAAGGGACAAGTTGTCTACTTTTTCTGCATATCTATCCATCCTACTATGCTTTCTTTGCCTTTCATGCATAAGACTTCAAATTACATCCATGCAGTTTTCCCACCAAAAATATCAGAATAAACACTAAGATTGAACATATTGTGCAGCTCTTGTTCCATCAACCTAAATAAAAACATGGATTTAGAGATTATTGTGGACTTTCTAGACAAACTTTACCAGGAGGCAACGATGGGGCTCATGTTCTTTCATGGGGACTTGGATCTACAGAATAACACACGAGTGCATTGTTTAGTATAAGAACTGAGCCACAACGACATGGATGCACACTTGCTATCTAACAGACACAACTGTGATAGTATGCCTACAATTTCTATTTATTCTTTAAAGTAAACTGTCCAGGCAAATTATTAAATTGGTCCATGAATCAGTAACGGTCTCTTCTGTCATCACATATGATCATAAGAAATGGATTTAGTTACACTGAAAAAATGATCTAAACAAGTAAAAATGTTCTTAAAAATGTGCATTTGCCCTTAATTTGAGCAAGAAAAGAGATGATCTGACAAATGAATGAGTATTTCTGCTCTTAATGCAAAACAATATGCACTTAAGATAACGGAGGGTTATTTATTATTTTTTTATTTAAAACAAACTATCTTATTACATCTACAAATTATCCTTCCTCATTAAATTATGGTAAAATACACTTAAAAAAAATCTAAATATTGATATTTAATGTGTTTGCTACTTGTGCTTTCAGTACAGGGACAATAACGAGGGTTTGGACCAGTTCAGTACAGGGCTACTGGCCCCTGTTGGCCACCCATTTAGAACCGCCCATGATTTCATTTTTAATATCTTTTTTTATTACTATTAAAACAAATTCTCCACATGAACATGATCATTTTGTAAACCAAAAATTATTATTCCCACCCCCCATTTTTTTTAGACGATCAGTTCACGTGGCCATTTGGGACGTCACCAGAGGCATGATCAAGCGGAAGAGCTCTGGTTTTGGGGAGTTTACATGGGAAGCTCTAAACAGGGGCCAACAGGGGCCAGTGCCCCTATAGATCAAGTCCTGGCCCCTGAAACTGGAGGAGGAGTGGAGATAGATGAAGTTGGTCAGTCTGTAGACTGCTGGTTAGAGAGACGGTCTACTGAGCTTTATGGGGAGATCCACTGGACTGCGTGAGCTGATACTCAGGGACCTGGAAGATGGAAGTCCGGTTTGGATAACACAGGTTTAGAGAAACTGTCCATGATGAGCAAGCATGAAGTGACAGTGGAGGGGAAAAACTCCCCGTTGGAAAGAAACCTCTGCTAGAACCAGGCTCAACACGGTGGTGTTCTGCCAGACCGGTTGAAATGAGACGCGGAATGCAGTAAGAGACGGGAGGAATGAAACTCTGATGAAGTTTTAACTAAGATGGTGGAGGAGGGGCTGGAGGAGGGTTAAAACGGGGTCATCTGAATCGAAGTCATACAGCGCATCCATTGCCTGCGCACAGGAGCAGACAAGTTGTGGATCGGAGGCCTTTTAAGATGAACTTTGGATGCTGATTGGCTTTCGTGGAGGCATGGTTCACAGCTGATTGGCTCAGTTGTAGGTGGATATAGGGGAGCAATCAGTTTATTCAATTCAACTTCCGCCTAGGCTCCATGTGTACAAGGTGACGTATAACTAACTGGTTTGCATAAGATAATGATTTTAAGACACTTTTTTTTTTAAATGGACATTTTCTAAATTTTGGAACAATATAGTCTGATAGCAGGGTTTATACAGGAATGGGTAACTCTAATTTAATGCTTTTTAATGCTCTTAGAAATAATTTTATGCCATCAACAAGTACCCATGATTCTGTTTTTTCCAGTCACTTTTGTTGAAATTTGCATTTTCCCCAATTCTCTAGCTTTTCATCCGCCTCAAGCTTCTTTTCAGGAGCAGTTCCACGTAAATATATTGCAATATAACATATCTGATCGAAATTGTTTTCCTTAGCCTTATCATTATAATTCTTTTTTTAAATAAAGCATTTTAAATGCCATGATAATCACATTTAATGAATTTTAATGCCAATTAAGGCCTTAATTTTAAAAAGTAATAACTGAAAGACTTTTAATCATTTTTAATGACCCTGCAGAAACCCTGGATAAAGAGTAGGCCACATTCACATTGCAGGCCTTGATGCTCAATTCTGATTGTTTGTGAAATCTGATTTTTTTGCGTTGCCGTTCACATTTCCAAATATATGCGACTTGTATGTGATCTCCTGAGTGAACTATAGTCATACAACTCAAGTGTCCCGCATGCGTAGTAGAGGACGCAATGACATCACAGGCCAGCGTGCTTTGTGTTTACGGAAGTAAACATGGATGGTAGTGCTGGAGAGCATCTAGTGATATTTCCCTACCATAAAAACGCACAATCTTTTCAAGATAGTTAAACATAAATACTGCTCTCCGCATCATCATCCTCCATGGTTGTTGTTTTTCTTGCCGTTTCTTCATAGGAAGACGCAGAATAGTTACCTTTGTCGGGTATTAATGGCATTCAGGTCGGATGAATGCGACCAGGTTGCATTTGAAAAGATCAGATTCATATCGGATTTAGAACCACAGAGTCAAGCTGCCTGGGTCGCATTGGGGAAAAAAAAAAAAAAATCGCACTGTTGTTCAGACTGGCACGAAAAGATCCGATACAGGTCGCGTATGGGCAAAAAAAATAATGGATTTGGGTCACTTCAGGCGGCAGTGAGAACGTAGCCTTAGGGGCAGATTAGACTGCTGCAACCGCACGCATCAAATGTTGCTTGGGTCTGGTCGCGAACCAGTTTTGCTGCTACGCTTCTGCACCGTCGGTCTGGAATTTCTAGGGATGCACAGCAGTTTCTTACCAAAGCGCTAGGAGGACCTACTTGAGAACTCACGAGGACTAGGTGGATGGTCATGAGAACTTTGGCGGCACCGGCGGGAGTGTTTATCTTCCAAAGCAACAATGGTGGATCTAAAAGATATCAAGGTCACAGAGATGGATCTAGAGTAGCTAGACATCGAAGAGGAACAGGTTCTGTTAATGGAGTTGGCAAAAAGACAAAGGAGGACGCATAGGTTATCTATTGTAGTTGTTCCTTGGTTTTTAAAAATGGCGCGCCCCTGAATAGAGAAGGACGACCACGCAGACAACCAGAAAGGCACACCAAGGACCAATCACAGCTGCTTTTTGTCTGCACACTTCCGCTTGAGGTCTGCGAAGGTTTACGACTGTCTGACTCGTAGTCAGGATTTTTTTGAGGTGTGCGTCGCCGGTTGCAGAACCTCTGTGTGGGGGCGTGGTCGCACATAGAGACAGATTTGACGGTGGGGAGGCTATGCATCAGAAGCATAAATTGGCCTTTATATACATGTTTAGGCCAGAATGATTTCACATTTAACTATGACTTTCCTACGACTTTAATACATTTGAATCCTTCACCCTGTTTTTTGTTTTCTGCTTTTCTGTTCCCCCATGAAAACAAGGTGCCCCCCCTGGCCCCCTGGTACATTTAGTCTAGAACCGCCCCTGGTAGTTTAGATGTTTTTTTAAATAGTGATTTCCAGTAAAGCTGAATCAGCAGCTGGTGTTCTTTCTAAAGTGTTGTTTTCCAGCTCACCTCTCCTGTTCATGGGTCGCACTCTCACTGCGACCTTAACGTTGGAGTCAGTCAGGCTGCTGTCATCCATGGTGGCACCTGACCTGCTGGAGGCAATCACCACCAAAACACTCTGGTTAACTTTAAACAATTAAATACACGGACAGAAAGGTCGCTCTTCTCAACATTAACGTCTCATTTCCTGCTGCCGCTTAAAAACTTGTTCAGTAACTTCATTGTGAGGTAAAGATTCGGGGGAAAATAACCGACCAACCGTCAGATAGTTTGCCTCCTGGTCCGGTCGGTTCCTGTCGGCGGTGAGTGTGGATAAGAGCAGCGGTCTGACACACCGTTCACCGCTTCACCTGCTCGCCCTCCCTCCTCTATTAAAAACACCGCTGACTTTAAAAACTCTGACTGCAGTCCACGCTTTATTCCCCACGGCTGCTCCACCTGTTGCATTTCCTGAAACTTCCCGCAGAGATCATTCAGGCCATGTCACCTCCGGGCTAAATGGATTTACTGTCAGATTTAGGTCTGAGCCTCTCCAGCTGCCTCGGTTCACACTTAAGACATGGCGAAGGAGGGGATTTGGCGCCACCGTGTGGATATGCGCCGAACATGCAGACCTGCTTCTTTTCTTCTTCTTCTTTGTTAGATTGGCGGATTGCAAACAGTTTAGAGGTGCATACCGCCACCTACTGTACATGAGTGTGTAGGTCTATAGTACCACCTACTATATTCTTTATATTTTTTATTTTTGTGTTATGTAAAAATAAAAACAATGCTTTATTAACAACCAAATTTTCCTCCCTATCTCCATCTGTCCCTAAAATTCATTTAATACTCCATTCTCTCCCTTTTCCATAATAACTTTCCTCATCCTCTCTTTCAGTTGCATATTTAATGCAATCCATCAAAACATGATCAACATTTTATTTTCTTTCACAACCCTCACATAAATAATCATTTCTCTTCCCTTGTAGAAACAAAGACTCATTCAAGTAGGTATGACCGGTTCTTAATCTAGTATAAATTATATATATTTATTTTTTCTCCATAATTTTTTAACAATTACAGGTTTTGAACCCTATATAATCTTCTTCCTTTCTCATCGTTATCCCATATTTTTTGCCATAATTTCCTTTCTTTCTTTTTAATGACTGATTTATCTTCCCCTTTTCCAAATGGAATCTGATCTATATTCTGCTTTCCTAAAGCATTTTTGGCTATCTTGTCTGCTATTTAATTTCCTCTCACCTATCTGTGTGATGGAACCCAACAGAACTGAACATCTATTCCATACCTAAATAACCTAAACAAACTCTGATGAATTTCTAAAACAAGGTCTTTCCTATTATGTCCTTCTTGAATGAATGCTTATGAAGACCTCTTTCTCAGCCTGTTATATTAAAAAACCAATGTACACTATGTATACTAGGAGGGTTAGCACCATCGGAAAAAAAACACACTTGTGAAACAAAAAAGGCTATTGATTTCTGGATTAAATCTCTGAGGTTTAACTAATTCTGACTTTAATCTTAAAATTCTGGTTTTATTCTCAGAGCTTTAATGCCAGGATTATTCTGATGTCATTATCACTACTTTTAATATTCTTACTTAATTAAAGTGATAATCTTGGATCTTGGCAATAAAGTCCCATGTGATTTGGCTTTTAATTCTGAGTTTAAAGTCAGAGCTACGTTATTTTCTTTAATGGCCCTAACTCCATACTTTGGCAATAGAGTCCTGTATAATTTGACTTTTAATTCTTAGATTAAAAGTTGGAATTCTGAGATTAAAGTCGGAATTAACCAGTTTTTTAAGCTATTGTTCTTTTTCTTTTTTTCTAATGTCCCTAACCCTCCTCTGTACTTTAGGCATAGAGTCCAGAGTATTTCTACTTTTATTTCTGAGGTTTAAGTAAGAATGAAGTCAGAATTCTGAGAATAAAATCAGAATTTAGTAGTCTCTTTTTTAATAATAATAATAATAAAAATCTGCTGGGGGTTTAAAAGGGAATTTTCCCTCTCCACTGTCACCACAAGCATGCATGGTGCGGGGGATGATTTTCGAGTTAATGAGTCGATACAACCAGCTGGTTTTCTTTAGAAAACTTTTAGTTAATTTGACTGTATGATCTGGTTGAATGGTCTCTGTAAAGTGCCTTGAGACGACATGTGTTGTGAATGAAATGTATCTAAATAAAATGAATTGAATTAAACAATAATAATACCTTGAAAGCAATTTACAAAGTAGCCTATTTCAGTTTTTTCTTTATTTATGCCTTTGTTAATAAACACATAATATAGATCATAATCAAATTTCAGCATGAACATAAATAACATTAGAAAAACAAAACATGGCAGGTTGTGATTGTTGTCATTTAGCATCAATCAAAGTTACATTTTGAAGATGCAGTAACGTGACATCCACTTTCATATTTGCAGTTAACTTTACAGTGTTTAGATATTAATAGAAGACTGCTAAGAACGCAAAGAGGTTTGTGAGAAATCTGGAGGACTTCCACTTTATACGAATTTACCTAAGAGAAAAAGTTACTTAATAATGAAGCTCAACATTTGATCTCTACATTCAAAACTTTATTTTACTACCAACAGGTCAAATTTGGACATTTAGTTTATCCTTGACAAGTTCCTCCATGTCCTTCAAATCCTGGATAGAAACGAACAGCTACAAAATACATGTATTATAGTCTCTGACTTGACAAAAAACACAGTTTCCATCCTATTACTGAAACTATGATAGCTATTTGTTACAAATATTGTACAGAATTCTGAGGTTAAACTCCTTCATTATAAACAAAGTATTGAAAGTAAAGCAACCATTTCATTCACTGTCACCATACTTGAGCTAAACAAAACCTTCCTTTTATTGTAATTTCTGTCCATTAAATAGATTCACCCAATTTTAAAAAGAGGTATCTGCAAAATAAGCCTGTGATATACAAACTGAGCTTTTACTCATTACTGAAGGAACTGTTATCGCTACTGTGAAAGTATTTCAGTTGCGCATACTAGTTTACGTCTTTTTACGACACCTTTTGTTGCGGTACGGCAGAATCCGTATGCTCGTAACGTGGAGTTGTTTACTCCTGATTTTAGTGTTGCTGAGCTAAAAGGCAGATGTTTAGGCTTTAACTATCAGCAGCTGGTTGGGAATTTGACAAACTGTCCAGGGGAGGATATGGGGAAGCCAAAGAAAAAGAGTGAGTGTGTTGTAAAAGGTGTTAGAGAGGTGGAATTACTTTGAAATTAGCCAAGCTGGTTGTAGCTTGTTGCTAATGCTAACCATTATCGTGGTTTTAAAGTACACAGAATGTCACACAAGACGATGCTGCTCAGACTACTTGTTTTTAATATAGAGTTAATATGAAGACTTCGTTATTTTAAAGTGTGAAGTTTAATAAAGCCTTTTAAACATGTTTCCAGGTGACATTAGCCGAGCAGAGCTGATGATGATGACCATCGCAGACGTCATCAAGCAGTTGGTTGAAGCCCATGAACAGGGCAAAGACATCAATCTCAACAAGTAAGAATTGTAAACAAAAATCCTTTTTCTCATTTCACTTGTTTCTAAAACTATGAGCCTCATTTGTGTTCTACTCATTTTACTATGAAATTATATATTAGTGTGTTTTATGATGTTTATGATAAAACCTACATTATCTGGGATAAATTTCTCAGGGATTATTCATTTGGAATTTTCAGGAAACAAACTATTTCAGAAACTTACCAGAGCACAGTGAAGTAAAGAAAAGTAATCCTTTTTAGATTATCTATCCTTCTAAATGTTGAATTAATCTTTTAATCCACCAGTTTAATCTGCTAGGTATGAGGAACTATTAGCGCCAGGCTACAGATTAAATTTTTATTCTATATGTAGAATAAAGTCGTAATGAGAACAGTCATAAAATTACGAGAACACAGTTGTAAATTTACAAGAATAAATTCATAAAATTATGAGAATAAAGTTATAAAGTCGCAAACTAACGAGAAAAAGTCCTGAAATCATGAGAATGAAGTTGTAAAATTCTGAGAATAAAGTCGTAAAGTCACAAGAATAAAGTCGTATTATTACGAGAAAAAAGTCACATTGAGATTAGTCAAAATTACGAGAATAAATTCATAATAATAAGAAAACAGAGTCCTAAAATTACAGGAAAGAAGTTGTATTTTATGACAACTCTTACAAGAAGCAATTTCTTCCTTAAAATAAACAATGTTGAGCATCATGTGAAGTTATACTTTGGCTATGGTTTGACAAATAAGGAAGTCTTTTAGCATCAGCATCAAATTGGGCAGGATGTCAAGGTGGACTTAAAGCTTAAAGCTGTCTTTCTGAGAGGGGTTGTTGTATAATGACTCCTTTCTCATAATGTTCTGACTTAATTCTCGTAATATTATGACTTTATTTTAATAATAATAAAAATAAAAAACAACTCTAGCCTGGCCCTAATACTCCGTCATAGGAAAGCCCTGGTCATTTGAGAGATTTTGGTGAGGAGCAAATCAGCCAGTAAGGTTTCTGATTTACTGATTTTGTTGGTTGTTTCCTTGGTTTCAGCTCCGCCCTTCTTGTTCTAACATAATTGTGGGGAGTGGCGGCATAGTGGTTAGGGCATAGAGCTTGGAATTCTGAGGGCCCACTGCCACTCTGGGACCCTAAATAAAGACTCTTAAACCGGCGCTGCTCCCCGGGTGCCCCACCATGGCTGCCCAGTGCTCCCCAAGGGGAGGGGTTAAATGCAGAGTTCATTTTGTTGCTCTTTACTTGTGACAGTATAGTGACAATAAAAATTATTTGCATCTTTTTTGTCTCTCAGGGTGAAGACGAAAACCTCTGCTAAGTACGGACTGGAAGCTCAACCCAGACTGGTCGACATCATCGCAGCTGTTCCACCTCAGTACCGTCGGGTTCTTGTACCCAAACTTAAAGCCAAACCCATCCGTACTGCCAGTGGGGTGAGGTTCTTTAGCTTCTATATAACTTTATTAACCGTATTACCGTGACTTATTAGATATGCCGACTTAATGCTCCAACAGCATCACCAAATTGTTGTCTTGTGCTTAAATATTTCAGAAACTAAATACCAAAGATTAGTATTAAAACAATAACAACATAATGTGCACATATTTACAATTAGGTTAATTACTAGAAACATCTAAAACGTGGAAATATAACAGTTAAAAACCTCTAAATGAACTTGACCATCTGAAACAGTTTTTTTATGCAAAACGCACATGCAGATCACTTCAATTAAATCATAGCCTGATGAATTTGAAATAACAAAATGAGATACCTTTAAAAAAGTGGAAAAAGTAAAAGAAACAAATACACCCCCCCCCACACACACACACACACACACACACAGCGCTGCTGCACACACACACAGTGCCAATGTGAGCTAGGGGGAAGTGTCAACAAGTTTACTCAAACTTTATTGACAAAAACCCAGAATGTGAACCTTTTCTGGATTGATCAGGGAATGTTGTCGAGTTAGAACTGAGACGCCGTTCTGGCAGCACATTTCCACCACAGAAGTGTATCTTTGTCTGCTTATTTCAGCTCTGACTGGGTCCTCTAAGCTGCCAACAGGACCTGCCGCTGCATTGGCTTGTTTTTAAAGGAGACGTCCCAGAGTCACCTTCATTCCTGCAGCTTTGTGTTGAGCCTCTTCCACTCTAACAACCACTGGACCTGCTGGCGCTTGGCTCTCTAAGCTCACCATCTCAGCCGATGTGTTGGCATGAGACTCATAATCTCCATGGTAACAAGGGTCGAGGAAAGTGCATTTTTGCAATAATTTGTGCACTGATTTGGGATCATTCTTGACCTTCAGCTTTTTTACAGTTCCTCTTTTGATGTGTTAGCTGGAGGTCATTTTCTGCCAGAACCAATAGCTTGTCCCTGCATAGCTGGAGTATGAGGAGGATAGAACTGGTCACATAATGTTCTGCTGACTAAATATCAGTGAAGTCACAGCTGGTTTCAGTGCATCAGCTTTGTAGATATCTGGGTCTTCCAGGTCAGGGAAAGGCTTCCTCTTCTGTGGTCAGATAACACGTATCTGATCCCAGAGCCAGCTCCAGGATTCGATCCACTGTTGCCAGTTTGGAGTCCCAGCAAGTTGCGCAGTCCTGCACATGGATTAATTCATTAGCTATTTAATAAAAAAATTCATTAATAGATGAAAAAACTAATGAATGGATGAAGAAATAATGAAATAATAAATAAACCCCTTAACGTATATAGTTATATTCCTAGTTCCCTACCTTGTAACAGATTCAGATATTTAGATCTAAATTTTGTCTTACTGTTATTATATAATGTTCTGCTTCTTGTGGAGTTCCCTCTTATGTGGCCAGCTGTGTGAAAAGGCCCCATCTTTACCACAGCACACTCAGGCCCCGCCCACACGGTAAGATCTAACCCTGGCCTAAACGCATTGCAAAATTTTTCACCAAACCAGCCTCTCATCCACACGGCCGGGCGTTTCGGGTCTGTAAATCCATCTTTTTATTCAGCCTTCTTCAGAGTGGGAAGATTCTGAAACGCCAAGCCGCTGCTTCCCATCTTTACGCCTCTAACCGCGATATTTTTTACACGCATAACGCCATAGCTGCCGCTTCTAAAACACGCATGCGCCGCATACACAGTATCACAACAACAATGGCGCCGCATTGTGTTGAAGAAAGGTTGCTGCTAATGCTACTCACCCTGCTGTCGGCTATACTTAACAGAATCTTCTTCTTCTGGAATATCTCCAGGAAGAACAGAGAGCAATATTGACGTACATAGTTCAACACCTGAATTTGACTTAACCACGTAAAATGGACCCGCAGGGCAAATACATGTATAAAATTATTAGTGCGCGCATGCCCAACATTTCGTTACGCTTATTTTTTGCTTTGGCACCACAGCGCCACTTATAGGCCTGGCATACATTTTGGTAGCGCTGCCATGCATTCGCGTCTGGGATCTATCACATTTATTTTACGCCTCCGCCTTTACGCAAAACGCTTTGGAAAATATCAGCGCTTCCTGTTCGCTTTTGACTTGATCGTGTGGACGGGCCTGAGAGCATCTGCTCCGGTTTTTGCCTGTTGTCATGCAAAGCATTTGTGACGGCTAGTTTTAGATGGTGACCAAAGCAGTTAAGCCACGCCCAATTAAGGAACCTAAAGCAAGGTTGTCTGCTGTAGGATTCTCAGCAAAATACGTTGTTTAGAGGCATTTGGATTGAAGTTTCCTCTCAGGTGTGATGATGTCGACAGTCAGGGACGTATATGGAGCCATAGGAACTGATGAAAACATCAGTTGTCAAGGCACAACTGTCAGCCTCTGAGATCCGGGCTTGAACCTCGTCTCTAACTTTACTATATAAATGTGGTTTGGCTGTTTAGGAGAAATATTTCCATCCAGGTAGCTCTTACTGGGCATCTAGGACCTTTAACATGGTAGGTCTTTACCATGTCCTTAAAGGCCTTTTGTCCTTCGCCATGTATCCATGTGGGTTTTTTAACAGATCCTGACTCTTTTGTACTTCGTGGTTTTCCTGAAGGCCCCCATTGTTGTCAGCTGTGTTAAAGTGGTGGTGGACTTAGATGTGGTCTTAGTCCTGCATCGGAATCAGTGTGAGTTGTTGAAACTGTTGAACTTCTTGAACTTGGTGCCAAATGCATCCTCGCAGCAGAGTGGACAGTTAAGTCTGAGATGTGTCCTTAGCTTCATTGTGTCTCCGTCTGTCGCGCCCCACTTTTTGTTAGATCATTTACATATTGCCTCATCACTATTTTCTGGCTGCCTCTTCTCATTTGCTACTAACCCAAAATATTACCAGACTGCAGAAGTTATGTTCTTCGTATTGTGAAATTGAGGAGAAACTGAGACACTTGCAAAAGGAATTTCCCATTTATTTTACATCGATAGACGGAGAGAAAAGCTCTGACTGGGGCAAGCCCAGCACACACATCTATACTGTACAACACACACTCTCTCTTGGGACTATCCCACCCCTGCATAAAGAACTTTCTCACACAAGAACATTTGGAGGAAAATAACTCCAGTTCATCAAGGGCATTCCCTGTTAGATTAATTTCTCTTTCACTGGCCAGATAAACATTTCACAACTGTCTTCTGTTCTCGGCACGAGGGAGCACCTTAAGCACCTTAGAGGGCATGTTATCGATATTTCATCCTTTTCTAGAGTAAGGAAGCAACAGCTTTCTGTCACCCCTACCTTGAATATTCCAGCATAAAGACCTGGCACATGGTTCCTCTAAAATCGCTCCTATTTAGGCAGAGAAAAGGCACAATGTAAATATTTCTTTTTTTTTTTATACTTTATGTTTAATGAATGTGTTTCATTTATCAATCACATACAGAACACAGAACGGAACCACTGTCGACAACAAGAATTACTTACATTCTGACAAAGATGAACAGATACAGGATGAAAATTGCATACAAATTTACATTTCAATCTTGGGATTTTTGAGCAGCTTTTGCACAATGTAAATATTTCATCTCACAAACAGGCCGATGATAAACAAGCTTTCACATTATCAGTGATGTCACTCCGTGTGCGTCTCTCCACCTTTCTCTCTCTCCTCCATGCTGTCACATGATGACGTCACGTTCATAAACCTTTTCAAAAGTCTCTCTGCTGTGGAGGAAAAATGGAAAATTAAAACATATATAAGTTCTGCTTGACATAGAAAAAATTTGGATTATATTTAATTCTTATCTCCTTCATAAGCACATTGCATTTTTTGATGATGATAAAGACTGTAGTTAAACTGATTCATTGCTTTTGCAGGGTTCCCGCTGGTCCTTAAAAAGTCTTAAAAGGCATTAAAGGTACACTATGCAACGGTGTTGATTTTCCAGCGAGGCTCCCCAGAGGGCTGAAAGTAAAAGTGCACTGTCGTAAATATGCACAGCTGTTCTCCTGGTTTCTCCGTCATCAAGCCAGGGCGCGGCCGTTGTTTTGAGCTTAGCAGACAGGCTTAACGCAGCGAATGACTAATGCTGCGTTCACACCGCAGCAGCTGGCACGCAGAAAGCAGCGAGTTTACATGCAACGTAACGTCAAGGCGCAGCAAAAGGTCCCGTGGTGCGCTTTTGAGCAGCAGGCGCAGGCACGTCTGGAGCAGCTGAAGCAGCGGCGTCTGGCGCTGCTTAGCATCTGGCGCGGGGAGAGACACAGCGCTGATGATCACTCCTCTTAAACAGTTTATTGGCGCCTAAATTAACTTAAAATGCAGAAATCTGCCGGCAGAATATGCAGTTTGGATTATTTAGAATGAAAAACACCTACCAGCTGCCGTGGTGAACCGCGAGGAGGCGACCAGGCCAGAGGCTGCTGATGAAGGGATCCCTTCTGTCAGCGCACCGCTGGTATGTGGGGGTCTGAGCGGCTCCGACAGAAAAAACATTGAAGGCAGGATAATAATCTGAATGAACTGACTGCACTGATTAAGTTTTCAGGTGTATTTTCTCACTTAAACACATATTAAAACTACTTTATTCCCACTGATCACAGCAAATATAGCTGCAAGGCAGAGAAAGGATAGTGAAGCTCCGCCAACGCCGCTGCGTCAGACACACTTTTGCACCGCGCAGCCAGAGCAGCAAAGCTGCTTCAGCCACGGCCAGCCAGAACTAACTGGTACAAGCAGCAAAAATGAAGCAGCAGACGCGATTTTGCTGGGCGTCCGATGTGAACGTAGCATAACTGCACAAAAGATCGCCACTGTGCTAGCAACGAGAATGCTTTTAACTGGGGTGTAGCAGTTCTCGCCCGCTGTAAAGCAAGACTGACTCTCCGCGAGACTTCTGAGCCTGTGGGGTGCTTGGTCGGTGCTCCTGCAATTGCAAGTGCGGTATTTCCCCACAGACCACCAGGGCGGCCGAGAATACCTTTGTTCAACCTGAAATGACTCATTTAATCATCCAAAAACGTATATGGAACACATTAGATTAACTAAAAATGTTGCATAGTGTGCCTTTAAGTTCTTCAAAAAAAAAAAAACTAAGGCCTTAATTGGTATTAAAATGTCTTAAATCAGTCTTTTACGTAGGTCTTAATTTTTAAAACATCATAAATAGGTTTATTTTTTATTATGATTTATTTGTGTAATCTAAATAAAACATTAAAATTGACCTTTTTTGTATTTAAAAATAATAATGACTCGGCCATTATTGGTTCCGTCCCGATAGTGGAACCAATAAAGCGTTGTTGCGGCCCGGACATTTGTGAGATGCACCAATAACTTTTTGTCTGGAAAATATGAGCAAGTGTAAATGTAACTGAAATTGTCTCCAGCCAAGAGTTTCCTCCATGGCTAAAACCAGGGAACATACATGAGGCTCAGTGGATTTTGTGCAAGAAGTCATTCAAGCTCAGAACGATGGAAATTAAGGCAGTGGAGTCGCACATCGCGAAGCACGAAGGAAACACAAAGCGTCAAAGGTTTTGTTCCACCCTTGTTCCCCCTGCTCAACGCCTCCACTTATCACTAAATCAAACATACTAAGAAAGCCATACAAAAGAAAAATAGCTGCAAAAAAGACTTAGCACTGGTTATGTTGTGGCTTTAAAACTGATTTGTTTGTTCCCTGCTAAAACAAAGTTTGTGAATTCAGTTAAATAATTGTTAAAAATATATCTGTCATTTCTTGTGTTTTTAGCTTTCTTCCTGTATGGGAAGCTTTTCAAAATTTGAAACATTAGTGCAGTGGTTTATGTTAAAATAAACCTTTGAGTTAAGTTGTCGCAAGCAGGTTTTTCTTGTGTTTCTTGTAAATTTGGTCTTAAATTTTTATTTCAAGTGGCATTAAAAAGTCTTAAATAGTCTTGAATTTAACTTGCCTTATGCTGTAGGAACCCTGTTTTGAAAGATACCGCTTTTATACCTTAATAAAGCGCAGTGGGAAACCACCATTTTACCCAGTGATCATTTAAGTGCACACACCCTGATGTGTGTAGCACCTACGGTTACATCTGTAAGCACAGCGTGCTGCATGTGTTATTGCATCGGCCTTTGCTCACATTGGTCACTTTACAGAAGGAACAATCCCATAAAATACTAGATAAAAAGAAACCAACTACATTTACGATCAAGTTGAGTATAAATGTTGCTAAAACAAGCTAGGTGCTTAGCACAGGCTATCAGTGCTACTGCTGCATTAGTTGTACATTCGTTCTCTCATCTACGTTAGAGCAGTGAGTCGACTTCAGCCCCCCCCTCCTGTTCTGTGTTAATACTTTAATCTAAAAGTCGAGGTTAGCAGTTGGTTAAATGTCTGATTTATGGAATGATTGGATGATAGCAGCTCTTTGTCGTCAGAAAATAAACAAAGGCAAATGTTCATCTCCTGGGTCTGTTTCCACAGATTGCAGTGGTGGCTGTGATGTGCAAACCACATAGATGTCCTCACATTAGCTTCACTGGAAACATCTGTGTGTGAGTATTACCCTGTACTCATGTATGCAGTTTAAACCTCTGTGTGAAGTAAAAATGTTTGAGGTGCTACTTGTAGGTTTTTTTTTTGTTTTTATGTCTCCGTTTAAGAATGCCATGGTTTCTTAATACTCCGTTTATTTACATGTTTGTCTGTTTTTGTCTTCTGCAGCTACTGTCCCGGTGGACCTGACTCTGATTTTGAATACTCCACACAGTCATATACCGGCTATGAGGTCAGGCTCTACTCTATAAGTCAACCTTAATCTAAAGTTCTTGTTTTTAGGAAGTGTTTGACTGAAAAATGCTGCCATGTTCTTTCCCTTTATTGTTTTTATTCTGTGTTTCTAAAAGCCAACGTCCATGAGGGCGATCCGAGCACGTTATGACCCCTACCTACAGACCAGACATCGAGTGGAGCAGGTCAGACAACCCTAGCACTCTGTATAGATACAGGACCTGCAGTAATAATGTTGGACGCTAAATAATAAAACTGCTTCCTCTTAGTCTGGGAGGCAGAGGAGGAGCGATGGAAGGTTGATGCAATTCTGCTCTGAGTTGATCGGATGCTTTAAAAGTGCAATTGGGTCCAAAATCAACAGAGATGGACTCACACTTGGTACAAACGCCATCACATCTGCTTCCTTCCTTAAGATAAAAAAAATTCACCACCAGTCAGCCTATATTGCAGCTCTAATTCAAAATGCCATCATTAAAGTCGTAGGGAAGTCACGTTTAAATGTCAAATCATTCTGTCTTAAACATGTATATAAATGCACTCTTTATCAGACCATATTGTCCCAAAATTTAGAAAATTTCTATAAAAAAAAAAAATAAAAAAATCCTGTCTTAAAATCTGTTTTTTTCTGTTATCTTATGCAGGCCAGTTAGTTATCCGTCAGCCTGAACACCTAAAATCAATCATATATCAAAGGTCATCTGTCAATCAAATTGTTCAGTTAAAGCATCTTGATTCATATGCGCAGCTAATATATGCAACGGTTGAAATAATTGATTAATTCCCATTGAGTTCTGTCCCAGTGTTCACGGGATGGACGTCTGTGTCTTCAGCAGGCGTAGAGCTAACAGAACTGGCAGCGTTATGCAGGCAAGGGCTCAAACATGTACGGGCTGTAAGCCTTCTACACCAAACCAAGCTTCTGCAGCCCTGGCGTCCTCTTCCACAACATTTTCGTTCCGCTTTCCTCCTCTAAATAAAAAAATGTATGATGGAGGAGACTCATCCACGCCCTCCCGACACTAAACTCTCCTCCTCTTGCATGTTTCTCTGTCCATAGCGTTTCCTTGACAGTGTCAGTTTCTAGAATACTCATCAATTTAGTGCTACTTGGTCCCAATGGAATTTACCATTGGGAACCTACTAGCACTAAGTTGCTAACTGGAGTTAGCAACGATGCTTCTGACAAACTGGCCACAATCGAGCTTAGAGGTGATTATTGGCATGAATGTTGCGATTCGATACATGCTATAAATCCGTGGGTCAATGATACGATATTATCACGATATTGCAGTATCACCATATATATATTGCCATATTTTCCCAGCTATCAAAAATCAAATGATGAGATAAAACAGCAAAATGCTGTATATTTTCATCAGAAAATATTGATTATGTATTATTATCCATGTTGTTTGGGGGTTTTTATTCCACTGTGACTGCCTCAAATACAGATTTGGTGCTGCACGCTACAGTTAAAAAGGGCTCCACAGCGCTTTCTGCCGGAGTGGTGGTGCAGAGGTGGCCCATTTTCCCATCAATGTTTTTATGTAACCATTTTTTAATCGATACTAAGAAGTGAAAGATCGATATTATATTGGGCAGCCGAATATCACGATATATCGCAAAAGCGATTATTTCCCACCACCCTAATCAAACTTGCTTGTGAACCTTCCGCCATAAGAATCCCGCCCTTTGATAATCGACCAATCACATTCACTTTATTCATTAGTGTAAAGTCGTGCACCACTCAGGAGAATTGGGAAATGCAACTGTTGGAACAGCTGCTTCCCTCACGACTTTAAAAGCTGCTTTAGTTCAGGTAGATCTGACCGTCCTTGATTTGGAAATGGAAGAAAATTCTGTTTTTCTATATATAGAGGACAGAAAATGATGAAGAAGGTGCTCTGGGCACTGGAGAACAAAAAAGTAACTTTTTAACCAAACTGAGAATATTTTGTGTTTTGGATAACAGACATAAATTCAGCTGGTGAAACACGGTGGTTACAGTATCATGCTGTGGGAATACTGTTCCTCAGTTAGAACAGAGAAGCAGGGAAGGCCTGGCAGGAAGGTGGGGGCGGTTAAATAAGAGGAGAAGGTCATCTTCTTGAAGGAGAACAACTGATCATTACGGAAAAGCTGCAGTAGAATGGTGTAGTTTAGAGGTCACGACCCCTACTGGGCCGTGGGGGTACTGCAGCACATGAGGCATTTGGTTTATTCCTTTTTTTCCAGCACATTTTTTCTTTACTTGGTTTTCATTTGTTATAAATCAGCAGTATCTAGTGATAAACTTTCACATTCATTCCCACTAATGATTGACATCAGGGTTTCATAGTTTAATATGTAAAGCACTAAAAAGTGAATGTTTTTTTTTTTATGGCCAATAAACAAAATCAAATCAAATCAAATTTATTTGTATAGCCCTTTACTATAACCAAATGGTACCCAAAGTGCTTTACAACAAAGCCATAAAAACAATACATAACACATATAAAAACATACAAGATTCAATTAAAAGTGCTGTAGTGGTGCAGTGCTGCAGGACATTAAAAGCCTTCCAGAGGTGCATAGAAAAGAGCACACAGAAAGATGACATCTAAGAGACAGTATTATAGTCAGAATTAAAATCTAAATTAAAAAAGTGGGTTTTAAGCTTTTTTTAAAAAAGGCTGAGGTCAGTACACAGAAAACATCCCTGTCTGTGTGGGAACCTCAGATTAAACCTTACAGCTGCTCCAGCCGTCCACCTCAGCAGTGCTGCTACTGCTTCTGGGTATTGATGATGGATTGTTCAGACTCTAATGGGGATCATAGCTTTCATCACCCTACCAAACCTCGATTACAGCGGAATGAAAATGAATGGTCACCATTTCTCTCGTGCATCAGAGCAGAACCATTCATTAAAGCAACACCATAAACATTTAGAGGAACAACAAACCAAAGGGCTGCATGTTTTGAATAGATGAGGACATTTGTTTGAGATGTATTTCTGCTGTGTGCAGCTGAAGCAGCTGGGCCACAGCGTGGACAAGGTGGAGTTCATCGTGATGGGCGGCACCTTCATGGCTCTCCCTGAGGAGTACAGAGACTACTTCATCAGGAACCTCCATGACGCCCTGTCAGGGCACACCTCCAACAACGTGGCCGAGGCCGTCAGGTAGTCCACTGTCTGCCCTTTAAAGATTCTCTGGGCTTTTCTGTTTTAGACCATTGATATAACAAAAATATAGAAATGAAGACCACTTTGTAGAGCTGCAACTAAACATTATTTTGCTAATCTATTAATCTGTCAATTATTTATTTTCGATTAATCAATGAACAATCTGGTAGCAAAAGGGTTACATAAATAGGCCTTTTTACAGAATTAAACCGGGTGAAACTAAAACTTTTCCACCTGAGGAGTTTGGAATAGAGCATATTGACAGATGAAAAAGTTTTTATTGTCTTAAATGATAAATATTTATATATTTGTTTTACAATTTTGTCATATTTGCTGCTCTAATTGGGTCGCTTTGTCAGCTAAACGCATGTTTTAGAGGCTTTATATTCCAGTTAAAGATTAATTGATTACTAAATTAGACGATTATTTGCATAATCAATCAATGCAATCCACTGTTTCAGCTCTACTAATTTTATTTTATTATATTCTGTGTTACAGAGCTTTGATTTAAATAAACCTGTTGACTCTGAATAACCGTCACTTTTACAATGTTCTACATAGTTTCACAAATGCTACCTGTTAAAATGCTTGATGATAAACTGGATAATTATCTTTGTCTCATCTGTTTATGTATTTCCTAATTTTGGTCAATACGATATACATTTACCATTTTTATGTTACCAAAATAAAAGCCTCAGAAAGAAAGCCCAGAATGTCAACAACAGAACCAACTCCTTTAACATATTTAAAAAAAAAATTACTTTTAAAGACAAAACACATAAAACCCAGAATGTCAATCAGTGACAAATGCTTTGATTGGAAATGTAATATCAGCGTTAATGAATAATATTATACTGCTTTATATATTATGCATGGTTAAATGTGAAAAGATTAAATAAGTAAATATAGCATGAAATAAATAGGTATTAATATGTTCTATAATACATAAGTGTACCATAAAATTTGAAATGTAAAATGAAAGAAGTATGTGAAGCACTAAATTGATAAATGAGCCATTTATTTATTTCATATATCATTTACCAAACCATTGAATTATGAAATTTAAAATTAAGTAATTTAATGTGCCATGAAATAATTAAATATACCTTTTAAATGATGACATTAGATAATTGTTTTTTTTAATCAGTTCATTTACATTATTTATTGTAATTAGTTTAGATTAATTATTTATTTAAATGATTTAAACTCTCAAGTGCTCCCATCAAAATCAGTGGGCGGGACTAGTGCCGTTACCATAGAAACCCTGACCTTGAACGTCTGCGCTTCAGTCATAAACGTGTTACCACAACTTTCTGAGTTTCTTTTGGCACATTAATTCATTTAATAATGAATCCACATTGATTTATTTTATGACACATTTATTTGTTTCATTTTGTCCCTCCTTAACGCCTGTAATATATTAAATTATTTTCCAGCTCTAATCTTATCTGGAATCCAGAAATATTAAGATAAAGAAGAAGAATGTATTAAGATGCTGATTAGTCTTCTTTCTCCCTTTAATTTAAATTAAGATTTTTTTTTTTGTCTTTTTTCTTTTGTGTTTTTGAAAGTTTATTAAAATCATCTGTATGTTACAGTTTGCCCACTAGAGGGTGCTGTACTTCTATTTATCATTTTCTCTCCCAGTCAAGGAACCTGGCTGGTTCTTCCAGACATACCATAAACCAATCTCTGGAGGAGTAGGATTGTTTCTGAGCTACCTCATCTCCATTTCCCTGTTTTCTACAGAGAGAAAATTGGTTAAAATTTAATCTGGCTGTTAATCTTTACATTAGTGGATATTTCCATGTTCCCATCCAGAGGACAAAGCTTATAATGTCCAGACAGTGAAAAACAAGACAATAAAAGCTTTTCTTCAGACTCTACAGCACCTAGCATTTAGTATTTTATATTTTATAACAGAAGGAAAAGATTGAGGCAGTTCACAGAAGCTGTCAGCAGAACATATATAATGTAGGAAGGATAGAGGTACCGGTAATCAACCACCAGACCCTGGAATCATTTTCTCTTTTCAGGTTAAACTAGGGTAGAGAAGTTTTTCCCTAATTCATAGAATCCGGTTTGCTCAACATGATTTAACATCTTTTATGTTTTGGGTTAATATTAATATTGATGGTTGGACAGACTCTCATGGTTCCCTTATGTTCAAACCTTCCAGCTCATGTCTCCATCTTTGCCTCTAAAAGCTACTAACAGCTACATTTTATAAAGATTAGAGTCGCATGAAAAAGTCCAACCTTCTGTCACTCATTTAATTTAGTAAAACTCACATATAGTTTTGTTATGCATAGGAAGGCTATAGTGTCATAGAAGGATGTCGTCCATTAACAGGGAGAACAGCAGCCATGATCCCATCGCTGCACTAATTCATGCAAAGGGTTTAATATATATATATATATATATATATATATATATATATATATATATATATATATATATATTTTTTTACCAATCCTATTGATTTTTTTCCTTTTCAAAATGCTGGATTTTGGGTTTTCATTATTTTGAAATCAGAAGCATAGGATATAACATTAAATAAAGGCTTAAATATTTTGTGGAGGTCATCTGTATAACAGTAATTTAGCTCTCTGAAATAAATTGAAAAAAAATATTGAACTTTTTCATACTATCCAAAGATTTTGATGTCCAAGCGATCATGATATTAATGGAAAAACTACAAAAAAAGTGAGTACAACATCAAAACAATCTACATTTGTGCTATTATTGCTTGAAATTTCCTCGATGATTCTGTTTCTCTGTGAGCTAAAGGACTTCAGCCTCTGCAAATAGACATCAGGTGAAGGTTTTAAGGCAGTAAAAAGAGTAAAACCAACTGGTTGAATGAATGTTGAAAACCTCAGCAGTCCTTAAATGTGTCATATTACATAAACACGATGATGATTCTAGTGAAGCTATGAGCTTATTACTGCTTAACAATGTGATCATGTTTTCCATACATTTGCATGCGTTAATGATGTAAAAAAGATAAAAGAAAGGAACAATTCAGCCTCAGTGTTTATGCAGCTAAAGTAGTTTTCAAGCACAGAGTGGAGGGGTGATGCTTTGGGCTTGTTTTGAAGCTACCGCTGGCTTGCAGCAATCCAGTCCGTGTATTCTGCTGTCAAATGTAAGGCAAAGTTCACACGGTAAAATAATCATGTGGATTTCTGCCCCATTTTCTTCCTCTGAGAGGTTCTGATCATTGTGATGGTGAATAGATATTTCTGCTATAGATACCAATAATCGCAATATATCATGAGACGATGCTGGTATTGATTCTAAATGTGGCCAAATGGATCTTACATGGAAAATATTTTTATAGGCAAAAATCCATTTATTGTCTTGCTTTTATAACTCTTAAGCCTTCAGCGACTGGTTGGCAGCACACCGCCTGTGTTAAAGGTCTAGAGGAGGATTTTTGTGAATTTTTGAAAAGACCCGCCCTCTCCACTTAAAAAAAGGGAACGCCTGTGAGGGCGTGCATGATCCCATTTCTCCCATTTATCCCATTTTGCATGCTTTGTTTAAAAGTTACTGTCTGCATCGCTCATACAAGCTGATGTTCCAAAAGATGATTTGCCATTTTACCACCATGTCAGACTCGCCACCACTAGGTGAAAATGGGGACGAGCACGAAGGACGGCCTTAGGTAAACATATCACCAGAATGATTGACAATTAGGAGGACCACTTATTTTGATGATCTACCCAGAAAAAAAAACACCTCCATTATACCTTTAATGTATCGGAATAAATCGTATCATGATGCATATCGTATCGCCAGATTCATGTAAATTCACAACGCCAGTTGTGTCTGGATTATTATTATTATTTTTTTTATTATACTCATCGTGTGTTTGGTAAAGCCGGACATACAATGTACAATTTTTTTTCCCTTTTAAGGCCGATTTTCCGGTCAAGCGATCGGGCCAAGTTTCCATCGGGCCAAGTTTCAGCCTTGGCGTGCATCGTGTAGTATACAAACATGTTTGAAATTCAGTCGGCCGTCGTGAGGGGTTCGTGGGCAAATCCTGCTGTTGAAGCAGAGCTATGAGCCGATTTACCACAACTTCACGCACTGCACATCTCCAAACAAGGGAGTTCTTCTTCTTCTGAGTCTGACGTGTGGTTTTTGGACCTGCAGTGTGAGCAGGTAGATCGCATCAGAGTGTCGGGCCGTATAGTGTGAGAACATTGTGAGCGATGAAACGGTTGACAATATCGCAGCATATGCCCGGCTTTACATAGGTTACGAAAAAATATGCTACAATTTTATAATCTTTCCTTTTGAACCCGGCATAAAGCTTGGTCTAAATTAGGTGGAAAAAGGCAATGACTAAAGTGCTATTGTCTTATTTTCTTTCTGCTTAGACATTTTCTTTTTTTATTCCTGATTGATTATAGATTGATAAACTGACTCCTGCCTCTTGTTTGATTTGCTGCACTGCAGTCCATCCTGAGCAGCCTGTAGGAGGACGTCTCCACAGCTCTCTCCCTTTAAAAGGGCCTCTTTGTTTATTTCCATCGATTCCTCTCTAGTTGAGTGGAAATCAGGCACAGTAAGTTTCAAGAGCTGTTTCGTTAAAGTGACTGACTGAAAAAAGGCGCATAACCATCTGATTTGTCAAAATGAGCTGATTAAAAGCCTAATAAGAGCAAAACGCTTGGTTTATTTGAGCAGACTTCTTTTACTTTTTGTCACCAGTGTGTGTCACAGAGTGTGTGAGCAAACCTCACAGGTGTGTGCCTTAATTTGTCCTTCTCTGCTGCCGTCATGCTTTGTTAAGACGCTCTGATTGCTGTAATTGTGTAGAGTGCTGCTCGGTTTGGATAAGCCTTTGCTTGGCTGAAAGGCGCTCCGGCTTCAGCGCGAGTGTGTGATAATTGCAGTGTTTACGTATCGAAGAAGCGCGCAGCCATGAGGCTCACGTCTCTGCCTCTCGCCGCGGGCCCCGCCGCTCTCGATCTGATGGAAGCAGTGAGATACCTCGAGATAATCGCCTGAGATAATAGACTTTTTATTGATTCATCTCCCACAATCTGATCATCCTCTGTGGAGCATAAACTCTTGTAATTAGAGTAAATCAGCCAGCGGATTGTAAAAGATGGACATTTATTGCCAGAAGATCCAAAATCGGGGGAAAGGGGGCCTGGCATGAGGGGAGCTAATGGTCATTGGAGCAGCTGGAGTGGAGAGAATGACATCTGGCTCGTGTGCTGAGATGACGCATTTCTTGGGTTGTTGTGATGATTTTGATCAGTTGGTGAGATGGCTTTGAAAGTGGTGGATGACTCAGATTCAGGGAAGAGGAAGCTGATAAGAGATCTGCCTTGAAATTCATTTTAAAAACACAGCAAAACAAGTTTTACTGAACTATGTTACAGTAGTATCCATTCAGAATGTCTCCACTTTCCTAAATGGGTCCTTGGCTGGTCCCCTACAATGCCTTTTTAAACATCAATCTTTGTTCTAAAATACTCTTTCTGTCATATTTAATGGACATTAAGATAAAAAAGAAGCGTTATCTCCTGTTCAGACGCTGTAATTCAGTGAAAGGGTGGAGTAAGAGTAAAAACATATGTATGACTAGGAGAAGGCCAATGGCTGGAAGTTGGAGGGGATTTGGCTGGGAGCTGAAGGGGAGTGGGCTGCCATTCGCCTGCCGTCTGACTGGGAAGGGCAATTTTGAATGGCTGTTACTGTACTCTCCTAATTAAAACAGTTAAACATAAACCTCAAGTTCAAGCATTTTTCTGTCCCTCACTCTACTCACTTGATGAGGGCCTTTAAGGCTTCACCAGCTGCTTAGACGTCTTCCAGTCCTGCTTCCTTACTCGCCACAGTGCAGAAACTGGCCTTACACTGAAAAAAATAATGCCAACGCTTTTAGCATTAACTTATTCATATTTAGTTACTTTAACACAAGTGTTTTATGTCCTACTCTGCTAACATGAAACACATGGTTGAATTGTTTTTTTCAGTTTATCAAGGTATCCACTAACGTCTGTATCAATCCTGTTGATCACTTCCTTCTATGGGAGCGCTCGTAAAACTGGGTCGGCCTCTGCGATACGGCACTGGACCGGTTTAAACGCAACGTTAAAGACAGAAGTTCACTGTGGATCAGCGACCACCAAACAGTCATTTATGGCGTTCCCAAACGGCCCCTCCTCTGTATCTACACGCTCTCTCTAACTCTTATCTTGATAATCAATGACATTAGTTGTTATAACTATGCAGACGACGCACAGCTGTACATTAACGTGTCACCAGTGGACTTTGAACCCATGCATTGATATGCTAAAGTTTTCTTCAGCAGAATAAAAACTAAACTGAAGTAACTTTTTGGGCCAAAGGAGAAGCAATCAAAAGTTAGCGCACAGCTTAATTTAATACAGCTGGAAAAACGGCGTCCAGGCTGTAAGTCTGGGTGCTGTGATGGACTCAGTCCTGAACCTTCAGTGGCTCATAAAGACGGTAATATCTGCAGGACTAAAGGACTAATGTCGGTAGGAAATAGATAAAGGAATTCCTGCTTCGTTCATCTTTAGTAGAATTGACAAATGCAGCTGTGTCTTCACAGGTCTGCTGAAACAGACAGCTGCAGCTGATCCAGAACACTGCTGCCTGCATCCTCACTAGAAACAAGGAATTGGAAATCGTCAGCCCAGTTCCAATGTCCTTCTAATGGCTCCCTGTATCTTAGAGAACGGACTATAAAATACTGCTGTTAGTCTCTAAATGACTGAAAGGCTTAGCTCCAAAATGTGTTAGACGTGTCAGTTTATCACCTGTCCAGAGCCCTCAGGTCTTCTTGCTCCAGTCTACTCTGCTTATGCAGAGCCGGAAATTAAAAAGCAGCATTTTGTTCTTATACTCTACTAATCTAGAATAATCTTGACATCATTGATCATGTAAATCAAGCAGCAGGATCACAGACCAACATGTTTTTACCATTAAAAAGTCAGATTTCTGGCTGATTACTCCTTTAAGATTCCTTTATCATTCTCTATTATTCACAAATGTTCTGTTTATTTACTGCGCTTTGATTTGTCTTGCTACTGAATTGCTATATTAATAAACCATTGTTTCCCTGTACTGAGAACCACTTAGATAACTGTCAGAGAGCCAGCATGGCCGTGGTGTACAAGTCCTCTGCAGTGACGCACCTGCAGGGCTACAAATGCCATCACTTCATCAAACCCGTCTACAGGAGCTCCATCTAACAGCAACATATGGTGACATTTTGAGCTGTGACTGTATGTTGATACCATTCAGTCCATTTCAACCCGGTTCAAACCACATATGATGCACAGAGGCAAGAAGAACACTTTTCAGGCTTGGATTTACAGTGTTTAGCATTTAAGAGACTAGAAACCTGAGCTCTGCCTAAGGGATGAATCTAAAGTTATCCTGAGGATTTTCAATAAAGAAAACTTCAGATCACTTATGTTGTATTTTTTAAATACACAAAAAACAACTATAAGCACCTGATGATATATTTGATACTTTAGGGATTCCATACTTTCATATTGTTGGTCTTTTCAAATCTGACTGTAACGCAGTCATTATACTCCATTTGGCAACCAATGCCTCAAAGTTATTTTCTAACGCCTATTCAGCAGAATTTATCTATATAGCTCCAATTCACAACACGTCTTCTCAAGACACTTTACAGAGCCAATTCAACCAGATCATACACTCAGATTGCTTTTCTATCTGAGGAAAACCAGCTGATTGCATCAACTCATTGACTGGAGAGAAATCCTTCACACTAAGCATGCTTGTAGCGACAGTGGAGAGGAAATTTTAACAGTAAAAAAAACCTCCAGCAGAACCAGGCTCAGTGTGAGCGGCCATCTGCACAGGCTGATAGGGGTACAAGGAGACAGAAGCAGAGATACAGAAGGAAATAATCTATGTAATGGGTTAGCTTCACCAGGATTCATAGACAGATATAGCTGAGTATCATCAGCATAGCAGTGGAAATGAATCCCATGTTGTCTAATAATTCTACTGATTGGGAGCATATATATAGTAAAGAGAATTGGTCCAGGTGCTGATCCGTGTGGTACTCCACAGGTAACCCTGGAGATAAAGAGGATTTATCATTAATGTGAACAAAATAAAATCTCTCAGATGAATAAGATTAAACCAGCCTAGTGCAGTCTAAACCCGGTTCAGATTCTATGGCTACTTCTGATGCTGCTCACTTTCCGGAGATAAACCAATCATATTTCGAGAGTTGCTAATGATCTTATTTTTTAAAGAATTAATATTATTAGTAACAAATCCCATAAAGTCATTTATTAGGGTCTGCCGTAAGGAAAAGTGCTTATGTGACTTCAATAAGTCATGTATTTCAGCAGAAAGTAGCTTTGAGTACAAAATGGGTTTAACTTTGTGACTTGGAGTCAAATGCATTTCAATTACAAATGTGCAAAACAAGAAAGAAAGGCTAACATTCTGGTCATTTCGCTATTGCGGTGTTTGCAAAGGGATCTGTTGTGCAAAATTCACTCTTCGCATGTTTTTTCACTTGCTTCTGATTCTCAAATGCCTCTATAAAAAGTTTAAGTTGAAGTTTTGTTGTTGGGGAAAAAAGTAAATGTTTTGTTGGTGTCTGGAAAACATGCAATTCCAAAAAAACATCCTGATTATTACTTTATAGTCTGGGCATTACAACTCTGAGAGCCTAGCCAAGCTAAGCCAAGCCCAGCTAAGTAAAACTGGGCTAACACCAGTGTGCGTTGTATAAAGTACTGAAATCTCAGAGTCAAGTAAAGTATAAGTACCTCTCCAAAAATATGACTTTGGTAAAAGTCCAAGTCACTGGACTGAAAGGTTACTTGAGTAAAAGTCTTAAAGTATCTGAAATGGCTTGTACTTAAGTATAAGAATTAGTATAAGTACAAAGTAAGTGCAGTTTGAATGACATTTTTTTAAATATTTAGGTAAACTTTGAAGGGTTAAATTCGACTTATAATAATATAAACAATATTCTGTAGGATAAATTTAGAATACTGGCTTTGCGAAACAGGCGTATCCTATTGGTGTTGATAGGAACAAGACCCGACTTTTGTAATCCAGTAGGCGGAGTCAAAACACTTTTAGTTTTCTCTCGGCTCTACAAGCTTGTTTTGTTTTTAACTTAGATTTACTAAACCAGACATTGAAAATGTACATGGGAGTAAAAGTTTGCAATTAAGTTAAATGAAATGCTAGTGCAGTAAAGTGAAAGTTCTCAAAAAAAATGTATACTCTTGGAAAATATAAAGTACTCCCAAATATACTTAAGTGCAGTAGTGAAGTATTTTTACTTTGTTACTATACAACACTGGCTAACACTGTAACAAACTCTAAAGACACCCTTCACCTGTTCATGCACCATAGCCTGCATGACCCTGACAGTTGAAATGGTATGATTTTAGCCTTCGTTCATATTTAACTGAATAAGGCACCAAATAATGAATTGACTTAAATAAAAATGGCCCCCCCTCTCTTCCCCAAAATGTCTTATTTAACTTTTTAAAAGTTGTGTCTTCCATATCTCTAGCATTAATGTGTCTTTAATGTGAGGTTAGTGTTAACTATCTGGGTAATGAGCCGTTTTAATTTACAGCATGCAAATCGTCGTTGCTAAATGATGCCTCCCATATGTTTTGTTCTCTTCCAACCTTCTGATATACATTCTCATTGGGTCAAATTAAAAAGCCATTAGCATGTCGCAGGAAGAAAGCCATCCACAGACACAATGGTGGAGAAGTGAAACTGGCCCAAGTGACGCCAATGATCTCTGCCTCTGTGCTGCTGCAGGTACTCGGAGCGCAGCAACACCAAGTGCGTGGGAATCACCATAGAGACGCGGCCAGACTACTGCCTGAAGCGCCACCTCAGCGACATGCTGAGCTACGGCTGCACCCGGCTGGAGATAGGAGTGCAGAGTGTTTATGAGGATGTGGCTAGAGACACCAACAGGTTAGCAGTCGGTCGGAACCATAGCAGTTTTTACTGCGATGAAATAATCCAGGCAGCTTTTCTGTGTGTTTCTCCTTTCTGCAGAGGCCACACAGTGCGAGCTGTGTGTGAGTCTTTCCAACTGGCGAAGGACGCCGGCTTTAAAGTTGTTGCTCACATGATGCCGGACCTTCCTAACGTTGGCATGGAGAGAGACGTGGAGCAGTTCATCGTAAGCACATGTTCATACTGTTAAGCTATGCGCCCATTTTGTACTTAACATTTGTAGCTTTTCTTTGTAAAATAGCTTAAGCTCCGTGAAATTGGATAGAAGGCAGAAGTATTTCCCCAGATTTTAAGTAGAATATTGTTTAGTGCTTTGACTAGGCCATTCCGTGTCAATCTAGTCTTATTGGGCCTATAAAAGATCAATCCAGGTTTGTTTTATATTTAGCTCCACCCATAAGAACTTGCTACTATTTCCACTTTCCAGAAACGCATCCCATAGTGTTGTTTTATTGCAATGCATTGAAGTTTTCAAAACAATTACTTGCCATCTGTTAAGTATTTTCACAGCAGTGGAATATGGTTTTGATATTAGGGAAATAGATGAAAGCTCTGCATACATATAGAATAAATTCACAACAGCCTGTCTTCAAAATAAAATAATTTATTTACAGAAACACTTAAGCTCAGATTTAAACATATTTTAATCTATCATTGAACAAGAAGAGGGAAGTTTTACTTAAACTGATGTTGAAAATCATCACGCCAGCTGGGACACCATAGTTCAGTGTGAAGGTTTATCTTTAAGGTCCCTAAAGGAGTGAGGGCAAATTAGCTTCAAAGCTAATTTGGAGCATCAATTGTTGTCCGTTTTTCAACAAATTCCCAATGCAAATCGCAGCTTTAAAAAAAAGATTTATGATAATTAAATTATTATTATTATTATTAATTGGGCCCATTAATGGTCAGATGAAGACGTAGATCTGAATGGCTCAGCTTGATATCGTCCCCTCCTGGTTAGCGACTTAGCTAAAACCGGGAAAAATGTAGAAATTAAACAGTTTTAGGTTATTAAAACGTTTTTAGGATACCCTAAAAACCTCTTTTATTACTATTAACATGTATATGAATGCTAGGAGGGTATCACAGAACAATTGTTGAGTGAAAAAACTATCTATGTTTAAACAATGACTAACAGTTGGGGATATTGGGATTAGCTGCTAATGAGGCCATTTTAGCTCATTTTAAAGAATGATTGGCTCATTTTTAGCAGTTCGATATAATGAGTGGCTCAGAAAACACATAAAAAATTAAACTACCAATCATGTTTTAGAACATATTGAAATAAAGATTGTTATAACTTTAAAAGTTCAAACCAAAGCTCCTTAGCACCTGGCTCAAAGACCATTAGTAGTAGCTTATATTAGTATGTCGCTAACAGACTTATTAAAACTGCCTAAAACAAGCAGTTAAGCTTACATTTTCAGTCAAACCCTGGATCCATTAGGAGCTCTGACCTACTATACTTAATGCCAGCTTTTTCCAGCACTGATTTAATATGTTCTGAAGTGCTGCGAATGGTTTATCTGTATCTAACTAAATGACTCAGAATCAGTATGATCATGGACATCATGCACAGGGAGCCCATTTATCCCTTCTCAGGTTAAAAAAAGCTAAAATGAAGGTTTGTTTAACTGCAGCAGCATAATTTCAAACTGAGATAAATTAGGAAAGCTAACCATTTAAAAAAAAAATATTTCTGACATCACCAGTCCCAGATATTGTTCGTTTGGTTGGAACCCTTAATCCAACAGCACTGGAAAATAAGTTAGAAAAATAATTTTGTGTTATCAATCATCTCTTAATATTCAATGTTTTGGATTTTATGAGTTCCTGTTAAAGTATAAGGTGTTGTTCATGAACGCGTCCAATGAATGGAGTTCACTGAATACGTTCATATTTTTAGTGAACGGTGAACTGAATGGATCAGTTTTGAAGCAATGAACGTGAACCAGAGTGACGTTGACTCTGAGAATAATGAATAACTCACACAGCTCATGTTGGCGTTCAATTAATAACGACACTCTTCTTTAGATAATGTCAGGTTTTACTGCACTTATTATGGCAAACAGCATGACAGACCAGCATGTCTCCTGCTAGTACTAGTCTGGGCGATTAAGACTTATCTACTAGAGTAAATTGGTTCTGATGCCAGTTTTTTGCAGAGCACTTCCATACTGTGATGAATCTAACAAAGGAAGACTTCGGGCAGAAATAAAAACTAAAAAATATGTGTTGGCCAAGTCCACTTAAAAATTAAAGCGACACATCGAGGTCACTCTAAAGGTTAGAGGTCGGAGGTTAGGTTATCCTTCATTCAATTTCAATTCAATTCAGGTTATTTATATAGCGCCAATTCATGACACGTCATCTCAAGGCACTTTACAGTTCACCAGATTATACATGCATACAGTCAATTGATTCAAAGTTTTCTACCTAAGGGAAACCAGTTGATTGTATCGATTCATTGACTCGGGGTAATCTCTTACACTAAGCGAGCTTGTAGCGACAGTGCAGAGGAAAAACTCCCTTTTAACAGGAAAGAAACCTCCAGCAGAACCAGGCTCAGTGTGAGCGGCCATCTGCTGGAGCCGACTTCGGGGGTTCAAAAGGGAGACAGAAGCAGAGATGCAAAAAGCCATGAGGACTGACTATTGGTGTAAGATTCAGGTCTGGGGGCTGAGATTCAGTGCCTTATAGAGCAACTCTGTGTTTGGATCTGTGTCCTGTAGAAAGGATTTATTCCAGTCTGCTGGGTTCTAAAATCTCCTGGTCCAAAGATTGTTGATGCAGTGTTCTCTAACATGGTTCTAATGGTTTTGGGATGAGAAACAGGCCCAGAGCATCATAGATCCTCCTCCGTACTTTACAGTGGGCATGAAGTTGCAGATAATCGCCACATGCCTCGTTCATGTTTCAGGTCCCCATTCAGCCAAGGCGTCACAGGCTAAAATAATAATAATAATAGTAATAATAATAACTTTATTTATAAGGTGCTTTGAAACAAAGCTGGGTAGAGTCTCTTCCAGACAAGTAGAAGAAATGGGAAGTCGTGGTAATGGATCATATTTTGGAGAACCTTGGGATAGTTCCATTGAAAAGTCAACTCACTATATCCACCAGGCTACATAAGGAGAAATCATTGTAAAATGCACACAGTGACACAAATTAAGAATTTATATCATTTATAACGTGTATGTAATACAAATCTCGATGAATTAATATATGAATGAATTTACTAATAGCCTTTAGATGGTATAAAAACGTTTTCTTTTATACTCGGATTACAACAGCTGGTTTTCTTTTTCTTTAATTTCTCCTGCTATTCATCCTCCCAAACCACCCTGGTTTATAGATATTGAACCCAACCTCAAAGAACAAAACTTTCCAGTAAATTTGACCTTCCAAGTTTTTCCTGGAAGAAACGGTTTCTTCCGGCTGGGAAAAATCCTGGGGGAAAAGCGACCATCCGGAAGAAAGTTCCAAACCTGAAACAAAGGGCTGAACAGTAGATAGTACAATTTATTTTTTATATATCAGCAACAAAGTAATCTGAACAAACAGCTGCTCAAAACTCAATATATGTATGACTGATGGATATCATACATGATCCTTGGCTGATAATGGGTCGTTTTCCAGTAAACTGCTCAGGAATGAGGAAGGTCTGGGTGTTAAATTAGGAGTGTCGCATCATTTGTTTACATTCATATGTGTAAAGTTTGCCATCATTCATTAGAGCATACAGCGACGAAGATCAGAACTTGTTGGAGTTACTTGGTGTGTGATGTAGTTTCCACCCTTGATCAGCCAAGTTTAAGCGGGCTAAACCGATGCTACCTTTGAAACTAGCAGGAAAATAACCCTGTGGGCTAAAAATAGCAGGAAAGCTGCACATCAAGTAGATCATTAGGTTTATTGTTTGTGACATCCATAATCATACATTCTTCCTTTAGTCGGCTTCAGAGTGCGTCAACAGCCCCTACCTCACAGCGGTGCAGCAACAAGTGAATCCTACATGTGGCGTCTTAAAATAGGCGAGCGGAAAAGCTCTGAGCGTGGCGCCGCGGCCCGAGCTGTGATGCCACTCGATGGAGCATCCTGTCAGATGTCTCTCAACAGCAGGCTGGCTCTCTGCGCTGATTAGAAACAGCGCTGACGGGAATGTGCCGAGTCAGGCAGTGTTCCCTCCCAGAAAGCCTGACTGTAGGATGTAAATGAAAGCTGCAGGAGCCCCCGCCTCATTCGGGGGATTTTTACACAAGTATGAATAAAGTCTAGTAATTAAAAGTAGAAAGAGGGGGGGTTTCTTTGCTTTTGTAATTGGTGCAGGTGACATTTCCAATTAAAAATGTCAGTCATTTTATCTTTGAAAGGGTTTCATGTCAATTAAACGATTTTTGTTCCAACATTTATGCCTCCAACTGGTAGAAATCTCAGAATGTATGTCAAGAAAGAGTTTTTAATGAGTGATTAGGCAATATATTAGGAAACATTGACCAAACAGCACAGAGGATACCAACCTGACAGACTTCAGCAATGTGTTTGGACCACTGTGTTTAATTGCACAATTTAATTTTGTGACTTTATTATGCATCTAATGTCAAAAAAATTAAATAGTAGTTTTTTTTCTGAGATCTTAAACTGATTGCTGTTAAATACAATAAAAATAGATTAAAAAACCTGCTATAAGTGAAGCCGTCTGAGAAACCTGAACTGTCCTTGGTGCTGTTTTGATGCCAGGAACACATGGGATAAAGACAGGATCCAAATCAATGTTTGCTGTTAAAAAAATAGTTAAGATTCTAGAAGTTTCTAAGGCAACAACAAGGATTTATTGAAAAATAGTTAATCTGACTACCTCTGCTATTTCTAAGCGACTTTACCAGAACATCTGTAATACTTTAACAAGAATCACCTGCTGTATTGTTGTCTCAGAAACCCTGAATGCTTGATAACTACTGCAGGATAAACATGGACTGGAATGATTGTTGAAATAATCATCAAGGTATTTTGTCATCAAATCGTTCAGTGGAGCATGTAGACTCTTGAAAGAATAACAACCTCAGAGCAGGAATTTAACCACAACTTTACATGAAATATAAACATTTCTCATTAAAGATGGAAAATCATCTCTGTCTGTAAATGTCTTTTAACCAGAAGTTAACCAGTTTAATCTTCTCCTAGTTCCACCATCTGCTGCCTTACTAATTAATCTGTTAACCAAAGAATTAATCAAGTTATAAATTTGCAAAATTATCTTTTATTTTCCAAGATAATACATTGTAACATCAGTAGTGCATTGAGTTTCCATTTTTGTGTTTAAATGTGTGATGAAGCTTTTCTAGGTTTGAATCTTTTTTTTCTACCTAGAAATGTTTGATTTATTTGTTAGATTGATTAATCAAAAGGAATAATCAGTAGATGAATCCATTAGTAAAAGAATTACCAGCTACAGTCCAAACGGTTTCTTTTGGCATTGAAGTTGCGTACGATAGCACTAAATGACTTCTGTATACCCAGCCTGTATACAAAAGGACATTTAGTTTTGTACAGCTTTTATGATATTTTCATCTCTTAAAGTGAAGCAGTGATCAAATGTAAACAGTGTGGAAGAAAAAACATGGTGCAAAAAAAATAAAGCATTGATAATGGAAGTTCAGAGCATTGATACATATGGTGCAAATATTCAGTGTTTTGGTTTGGTGCTATGAGTTCGATGCAAAGTCTCTGACTTGATTTAGAGTTTTTTCAGCAGTTCAGCTGTCTGATGGTGGTGGGTAAGAAGCTAAAAACAGATAATATATCGTCCAGCTCTAATGTTCGTTATCTTGTTACTGCAGCAGCTCTGATTCAGATTCCGTTTTTGCCATTTTCAGTGGAATAAAGCGTAAATTGGAAAAAAGAAGCTGGAATGCACAATTTGACATGTATTTATTTGGTAGGAAGTTATTAAAACAGACAGTTTTCTTATTCCTAAGTTTCCATGAGGTGATGCTGTGGAGAATGTGCCACATTCTAAGCTCTGGACACTCAAATGATTTAATTTCCCCAGTTCCCCTCACTATCCTCTGCAGGGCTTTACTTTTGGCCTTATTGTAGCTCGAGCACCACAATCCCAGAGGTGTCCATGAGCTAATGGAGGTCTTTAAATATCTGAAGCACACAGACTGAACACTGCTTGGTTGCTGCGGATGTGAAAAAAATGTGACAACTCTACCACACACCTGATACAGATGCAGCTTTGACTCAAATCTCCATGGTAACATCACTCTATCTAGTTACACTTCCTGTTTTATTTATTTCAAAGGGCTTTGCAACTTCTTTCCTATGTGGTTAGTTGGACCTTTAATAGAAAAGAGCAAGACGTCTATGTAAAGGAACTGAAGCTGAGCAGGCTTCATATTTCAGTGTGAGAGTGACAAAGATTTAAAAAATGTGATAAAATTTGAGGCTCCATGAAATCCCCCTCATTCCCTCAGAGTTTTATTTATTAAACGCTAGCGTTTACGACAAGATGGGAGGTGGCAAAGACAGAGAGATGTGTTACAAACCATTTTCTTTTAGCTGGCAGCCATCATCAGACTCCATCAAAAAGCTCTGACATGTAGGAAGCAGTGAAGGAGGATTCAGGACGTTCAGGAGTCTGCGGCGTCTCCAGAGCGGTGTCATCCCACTGAAAGAGTTCTGGATGACCTCGTGGTCAAGAATAGCAAAGAATCTCTTCCTGTAGTAGAAAAACTACAGCTTTCGGCAGACAGAAGGAATACTGTTCAGAGGAAACAAGCGATTCCACCACAAATCATTGTCATCATAGTTTTAAATCTGCGAGGAAGTGAGCGTCCTCGCAGTTCATCTCTGAAAAACCAACATAAACAAGAAAAACATGAGCAAACCTCCTCTAAAGCAGCTCTGTGTAACAATCCAGAAAACACTGAGCCTATTAACATAAAGTAAAAACCCTGCAAAGCTTTTGTCAATTGAAAAGTAACATTTCACCACCTTGACCAGAGTTTTTATCAGCAGCCTGAATGCTCAGTAGCCAAACAGAAAGAAATTAGATGGTTAGAATTCACACGCATTGTCCTCATAAAGCCGCCTCCTTCACACCTAAAGAATGAAGTCCTCTGAAAGTGTCTGCCTCCTCACATATTACTCGGATTACCTGTATGTTTGTTTACTGAAGCTCTAGTGTTGCTGAACGTGTCTCATATTAATATGAAGGCCAGCTGCAGGTCGACTCAGTGCGGGAAGCAGATTAAATGTTTTTGAACCTCTTCCTCCCCTCAAGCGTTTCCTCTGTCACTTCTAGACATATTTTCCTCCTCTGACTCTCTGCTTCCTGTCTCTTTGTTTACAGGTTTTTCTCTTTCCTTTTCCATCTCCCTCACTCTGGCCTTATCTCTTCTTCCTCCAGTCGTAAGTTTCCCTTCCCTCCCGTTCCATCAATCTCCCCGCTCTCGTCCCTTTGTCCTCTTCCAGTCACATCCCCTCCCTCTTTGCAGCTCTCCCCCTCTCTTTCTTATCACTCTGACACTTAGATTATACAAGTTCTGTGTGACTTCCCTTTGCTCCTCTTCACCATATCTAATCTTTCATGGCACACTGCCTGCCACCAGGAGACGGGGGGGAATTTCAGTTTCGTCACAAACCTTCACTCCGAGAGCCAAAAAGCGAAGCGGCTTGGGATTTTGAAGCTGTGCCGTAAAATTTAGCTCCCGCCATTAATAGAAGGGGCGTCCAGGAGCAGTCGACAGGTTGTCAGGGGAATCAAATTAGCCTGTGCTGTAAGATATCCAGGTTCTCACCATCGATGTCAAATGATAGGGGGGTAATTCAGAGGAAAGGTGAAATATCAGGTTAACATGGATCCAAACTTTTTAATGATTTTTAAGCACTTTCTTTAGTTATGCCATACATTTCATAAAACTCAATTTAAAGTGTAAGAAACAGCAGATTTCATAAGTTTTTAGCTTAATTTCTCTGCTCCTTAATGTGACAGCTTTGGATACCTTCTTCCTTACCCGCCAGACGTCATCTGGTGTTGGAGATTGTAGAAAGAGTGACTGAAACCTTAAAGAGGCTAACCGCTAGTCAGACAGAACATTTTTTTTTTTAGATAATTTCAGCAGTTTAAAGCAACCGCTGTAAATGGTTCAGTCCATCAGCCTTACACTTATCTGCGGCTTTATCACTTGAGGCAACAGGTCCAGGGGGTCAAGGCTCTCCAGTTTGTTCAGGGTCTTTCCTGGGTTTTCTCCCAGTGGGATGTGCACACAGACCCTCAAATAAAGCCGTTCACATACCTAAACACTCCTTTCGGTGTGGGGAAGCAGTGGCTCCATTTACCCCCGTCTCTGAGACTGAAGGCTCAGTTCTGATTGACGTCACACTTGGACACAACATCCACAAAACACGTAGAAGTAGAAGCCATAGCTGTTTCTGACATTTTTAAAGTCTCTTTATGTCATCCAACAATGTTTTTCATGATCAGCAGACGGGCCAGGCACTCATTTTATATAATATTGGGTTTGAGGACACGCGTCAAGCGTAAACTAAGCTTTAGTCCAGCCACCATCGGCTGGTATCCTGGATCTTGTTGGCATGAAACAAAACTTGGCCGGATATACAGCTCTCATTCCCTCCCATCATGAGTGAATGAAATGCCAAGGTACTTAAAGCAATTCTGTCTGAATTTTAGCCACCAGGGGGCGCTTTGTATATAAAGTTCAATTCAGTTTATTTCTATAGCTTCACAACACGTGTCATCTCAAGGCACTTTACAGTTCACCAGATCATCCAGTCAGATTGATTCAAAGTTTCTATCTAAGGAAAACCAGTTGATTGCATCGACTCATTGACTCTCAAGGCAATCCCTCACACTAAGCATGCTTGTAGCGACAGTGGAGAGGAAGGAAAAACTATCTTATAACAGGAAAGAAACCTCTAGCAGAACCAGGCTCAATGTGAGCGGCCATCTGCCGAGGCCACTTCAGTTCAAGGAGACAGAAGCAGAGAGGTTTAGCGCCCCTGAAGGCCACTGGCAGCACTGCACTGTTAGTAATCAGTCTCCCTCAGTGTTTTCTGATCTGATACAAAAACACTTTGGACCAGCAGATGGAGCAGACGACATCCACCCTTCTAGATCAGATTCTACATCTGATCACCTAAGGCTCATATCTGTTTGGTAGGCTTGAGCAGCTTGCATAGCTCTGCTGTTTAAGAGAATCAGACTGCTCTGAAGCGGCGTTCTGAGTCACATGACTCAGTCAGCGACTCATCTTAGCCTCTTCAGTAACTTTGGCCGCTTTTAGGCTGAATTTAGCCTGAATTATTCTCAAATTTTACTGATATTTGGTCTACAGTTACCCACAGTTACTTTAAAACTCCTCCAGTTTGAGACCAATTTTCATTGGAGGGAGAGAAAACGTACTTTAACAAGCAAAACCGAAGTTTCACAGATTTTCTAAAAGTTTGCCCCCTCTGGCAGCAAGTTGAAATGACACCATGATGTTGTTTGCGTGGATGGAAGAGGAGGAAAACACCCCAGTCTGCTGCTGCTGCAGCTGTGTTGGTGTTTTCTTCACAGGCATAATTTCATCTGTGTTAGCTAGGTTATTAATATTTAAGTTATTTTGATCTTTTTTTAAGCATACAATAGGACCAAATCCTTTCTTTTGTCGAAAGCTACCCTGATATTTATTCTCATCTTATTCCACTGCCAATCAGACTCCAATTTGTCTCTTTTTGTTTTGATTTTCTGGAGTCAGTGATGGGGTTTGATGTGGCTGCTCTTTAAAAGTTGTCGGCCATGTTCTTTCTATGGCGACAGATTTCAAAAAGAAGCAAAGATTAACGTGAGCATAGAGCAGGTAACACCCAGAGAATCAGTTTGTCATTAACAGACATGTACGGAAAAGTAAAAAATATATTAGAATTTTAAACTTGCATAATGCCCCTTTAACAACAGTTTCTTTGGTAGCCGCTCACATACTTTACATCCATCTGGTCCATGTTAGGAAATGAGTGCAATTTATTTAAACTTTTTCACTATTATTTTAATGATTTAAAAGTCTGACTCTCTTTAAATTTCAGAATATTAGATCACCTTCTTGTTTTCTCTCGGCGTCTCAAGATGTCCTTCCCTTTAAACCAGCCAGCCATAACCAATTGCATCAAAATCCACTTAAAATGCTTCAAACAGCAGGGAGAGAGATTTGTCAATATTGAGTAAGATCTGGGCCGTTAATTTTAGTCAGACGTCCCCCTCCCCACCAGGCTGCAGCTTGGTATCAAAAGGATTAAGCAGAAACAAAATGCTTTCCATTATTCCAGGTCGTACATCAAGTCGCTGTTTGTCAGCAGTGTCTAATTTGATTTTAATGCGAAATAAATGCTGCCTACATGATGCAAACGGCAGCCGACGTTACAGTGGGATCTGAAGAAGTCGTCCAATTTTTGCATGAAACCGATTCACTCAGACAGGCTTAGGTTTGTGTGTGGGATTGACGCGGATGATCCCTGACCAGTTTAAGACCTGCTGGGGGGACAGCAGAACGCTGCATCCTCTCTGTCTCCTGATAATGGCTTTCGATTTCCACCTCCTGCCAACCTTAGGCCCTCTGCTCTTATCTCGTGTCCCAAGGTAGGCCTCCGTAACGCGGCTCCTCTCTGCCGGCAGACAGGAGCTGTGAGGCACAATTGAAACCGATAGCAGGTGCAGAATCAGTAGAATAGTCCCTAGACGGGTTGTTATTGGTCTGATTAGCGCCCCCCTCCCTCCCTGTGGGTTCACTTCAGGCCCATGAGGAACACGTCTTCATGTGATTAGGAGCGCTGACAGCAGAAAGATAAGAAACTGATAACCAGGCTTATTTTTGGTAGCTTGCTTCGATTCCACAGCGCTGATCTTCACGGTCGTGATTGTGATAGCGGGTGCCGAGGGGAGGAGGAATCACACGGATTCCCCCTAACTTGGAAAAGCCTAAACCCAACGATCTGCTTTTTTTCTATTAGCCGAGTTATCGGCTGCTTTTAACCGTCCCGCCCTGATTGGTTCCATTAGAAATGAGATCAGATAATCTTGCAGTTTTTGGCTGTTTTCCACCGTTTGAAGCAAACTAGTTCATCGTTCACGGCTCATTATGCAAATGATGTCAGATGTGCTGATACGTCTCCTCCGTTCTGTTTTGTTGCAGGAGTTCTTTGAGAATCCGGCGTTCCGGCCCGACGGTCTGAAGCTCTACCCGACGCTGGTGATCCGGGGCACGGGTCTGTACGAGCTGTGGAAGACGGGTCGCTACAAGAGCTACACGCCCAGCGCCCTGGTGGACCTGGTGGCCCGCATCCTGGCCCTGGTGCCGCCCTGGACACGAGTGTACCGGGTTCAGAGGTGAAAGGCTGCAGCATCTAAACTCTCAGTGAAGGACTCTGAGGATGGGAATGTTGACCAGCAGCCAGTGAATCTAAAAACATAGAATACTGAGATATAATTTTGCAGTTTATTTTCGAAAGCAATTAATCCTCATAATTTTTCCTTGGAAATTTGATTATTGTAGCTTACAGATAAAGAAAACCAAAATTCAGTAGAAAAATTATTAGAAACTTGGTGGTGCCCTGATCAGCCTTTAAGGTCTCAACAGGGGAAGCTGCTGACTGCCACAGGCGGAGGGTAAACCATGCTGGAGGAGCTGCCTGCTCTGTTTTCAGGCATATTACCAGAAAATTAAGTGGAAGGAAAAAGTGTGGTAGAAGAAAGTGCACCAACATCAGGGAGGGAGAAATGCAGCCTTGAGAGGATTATAAAATGAAATCCATTGAAGAACTTGGAGGACAGAAGTTCCCACAGTCAGTGATGGTTTGAGGTGTCATGTCATCTGTTTTTTTCTCAGTCGATGCGTCCGTCTACCATAACATTCTACAGCACTTCATGCTTCTCTCTGACAGGCTGATAGTATTTTCCAGCAGGATTTGACCCGATCTGCCAAAAGCAGTTTGAATGACCCTAATGTTCCTGTTCTTGTTGGTCAGTGAACTCCTCTGACCTGAAGGCAGCGATCAAAGCCATCTGGGCTTCTATTACACCTATGCAGCATCACAGAATGACGGCCTCTATGCCACAGAGCGTTAATGCAGTAATTCAAAGACTTCTGACATTTCTTAAGATTGATCTGATCTGATATTCACATTTACCTGTGAGCCATAATCATAAAAGCTGCAATAAATAAAAACTTGACATATTTTGCTAAGTGTATAAAAAATTCTGAAATGATTGGCAGAAAATTATGAACTTTGCAGCCATTCTTGCAATTTTGAGATGTCTCTATAGGGAAACCTAACCAGAGGGTGTTCTGGTCAGATGAGATCTAAACCCAACTAATGCAAACCGCTTCCCCTGAACTCATCGCCCCCACAGCAGGTCCTGCTGTTTCTGTCTTCAGCTCAGACTGATCAGTCTTTCAGGAAACTAAATGTTAGAATGCTGGAAGAAAAAACCTGCTAGGAGCCAATAAAGACGGAGGAAGAACGGTATTCCTAAACATGCAGAGCTACAGTGGAGTCATGAGCTAGAATGGCCTAGTCAAAGCACAGAGCTTCACTGGAGTGAGAATCTTTGTCTTTAGAGTTAAAAAAAAAAAATAAACTGGTAGAAATTAATTTGTTAGGTTATTGTTTTTCTTTTCACTATCCTGTGCATATGTTTGTTCATCATGATTTATACTTTGATTTTAAAAGGATGAAACAGGAAAAGTTAAAGTTAAGTTCCTTGTTCAGTGAGATAGTAAAACGGGCAGAATAGTGAGAATCGTCCTTCTAATTATGCTCTTTGTGTATGTTTTGCCGCTCCATCCCCTCCCGCCCATCAGGGACATCCCCATGCCGCTGGTGAGCTCCGGCGTGGAGCACGGCAACCTGAGGGAGCTGGCGCTGGCTCGGATGAAGGACATGGGCACCGAGGTGAGACTCAGAGCTGTTCTTGGCTGTAGCCTTAGAGATTGGACGCCGGCTCATATGGAGCTAATAGGCTTTTCCAGCTGGGCCGCCATCCGTGAAAGGTTCCAGCAGACCAGTCGCTTTCATTCATGATGGGGGTGAGATGACGGATTCAAACAGCCTCTGGGGTTCAGGAGGAGACCCCGCCCCTCCTCCTCAGCTAGAAGTAGATCAGAGCTTCAGTGACAGGAGGCAGGAAACCCCTCAGCTTCCATCAGAAACCATCCTCAGATAAAAGCGCTCTGCTAAAAACAGGAACATGGTGGCAGAGACGTCTTTAACGGCCGGCTTCATTTAAATACGGAGCGGCAGAAACGGCGTTTGCAGCGTGTAAATCTAGAAGCCTGGTGCGACTCAGAGAGGAAACCATCCTGACCTAATTTCCTCCTCCTTCTTTCTGCTCCTTCTCTCAGCTTTTATGTCTGCATATCTGTTTCCATCCAGGCAGAGACCAAACTTCTCCAACTTACTAGTTTCCTCTTATTTTTCTCCTCTCTACCTGTCCTTGAATCTGTTATGGTCCGTAAGTTTTCAGACCTGGATGGACAGGATGGGGTTGTCATGGTAACAGCAGACACTTTCAGTTTGATCCATCAATCCCTGTTTAGCATCACACCAGGATCCCCACACCTCTGGTTATAATGGATGACAGGAAGTCCTGGTGTTCATCCTCTCCTTTCCATTAGAGCGCATCCTAAATCTGAGAATAAGACCTACTGTCAGTTTGACGCTGTATGTTTATAAACCGAATATGGGAATGATTTTAAATAATGGTTATGACTGCGGCGGCTTGCTGAGTCCAAAGTGACGTTTCTTGGTTCCCTGTGCGCAGTGTCGAGACGTTCGGACCCGAGAAGTCGGCATTCAGGAGATTCACCACAAAGTCCGGCCTTACCAGGTAAAATCCCCTCAGAGACCAAAGCCATCTTAAGGTGGCCCAGAACCAGCACCCATACTGGTTCCTACCCGTCTGTACAGGTGGAGCTGGTGAGGAGGGACTACGTGGCTAACGGCGGCTGGGAGACCTTCCTGTCCTATGAAGATCCGGAGCAGGACATCCTCATCGGCCTGCTGCGCCTGCGCCGCTGCTCTCCTCAGTCCTTTCGGCCGGAGCTGAAAGGAGGGGTGTCCATCGTCCGCGAGCTGCACGTCTACGGCAGCGTGGTCCCAGTCAGCAGCAGAGACCCCAGCAAGTTCCAGCATCAGGTGACGAGGCGCACTCACCTGAGGGAGCGGGCGGCGAACCAAAGGAGACGTTTTTAATGAGCACTGCTGCCTCTCCTCTGCAGGGCTTCGGTATGATGCTGATGGAGGAGGCGGAGAGAATCGCCAGGGAGGAACACGGCTCAGAGAAACTGGCCGTCATCTCCGGTAAGACTGAGCGATCGCATACAGCCGCTATTGGCCTCACTTTGGTTTTCTACCCAACTTTAGTCGTTTTTATTAATAAGTAGCTGAAAAACTTTGAACTCATGGTGGATTTTCATCTGATTGGATGATCTGAATGGTTCTGGATACAGACTGAACCATATTCCTACATCCAGACTATTATTTGGTGAAAATCCTCCTCATCATCACATTGACAGACATTCATAAGGTTCAGGTGTAGTTCTGGCTGGATATTCCACCATTCCTCTAAACCTCGGTCCTGATTTTAAAGACACATTTATTAACAAATTAGCTTTTTATTGCCAAAAATCAATTATTCATTTAATAAATGAATATCTGTAAAAGGGTAATAATATCACATTTAATCTGAAAGCATTGTGAGAGCTTATATTTAGTAATTAATAAACATATAGGGGCGGTGCACCCAGCGGGAGACGCCCTGCTGTGTCCCCATTTTTGATCCAAAGATCCCACTTTGTCAGCTTTACACATTTGACCAGTATTTGAAAACTTGTTGTTTGTTTAAGGAGGAGTTTAAAATAAACAAACAACAAACATATATTCTTCTACCTTCCACTTCCTGTTGCAGCATAAGACCGTTTCTACTATTAGTCCAGTCAGAGGCAAGAGAAACAAACCTAAAAAGAAAGATATGTAATAACCAGGAGAAAACCGGAGGCTACATCGACGCCGCTTCTATCAGGTGGAGACAGTTTGAGGGGGTGGGGCTTTAAAAAACGACAAAAGTTTATTTTGGATTTATTTCAAAAACAGAGCAGTTTAGTCCAGCAACTAGTCTGTCCCCGATAGAGTTCGCTAGTTTGTATGTTAGCCCTCACTGAACGAGCTTCACTCAGGTAGCAGTTATCAGCTGAAATTCACCCCAGCAGACCAGCGTTCAGCTGTTTCCATGGAGATTTTCCAAGTGTTAAATCATTTATTTTAGCTCATATCTCGAGGGCATTTTTCTCTTCGGTGTATTTCAGAGCTACAGGTGGCTATGTTCAAATGTGTCCCTGCTACGCTTCTTAAAACTGAAATCCGGCCTCCTTTCTCGGGACGTCTGTCCAGCACATTTCAGCACAAACGCTGGTGACACTGAAACTGTGTTTTTTAAACACATTTACCTTCTTATTTGCACATAAACATGGGAAAACCTGAACCCCGTGCTATTAAGCCTGTCAAAGAATGTAGGCGTAGAGAAATATTTAATCAGTTCTATTGTTAATTTAATCTGATTTGACAAAGAAGAATGTCCTCCGTAGTAGATCTCACAATTATCCTTCATTTAGTTCACCACTAGATGGGGGTAAATCTCACACAGCGCCCCTTTAAGCTGAACCCTGAACCAGTAGGATTAAAGTCTGGGTCCATGTAACAGTATCACAGGCCCACAGCATGATGCTGCCACCATCATCTTAGACGCTGTGGAGAAACACCTCAAGCTGCTTCTATTCCACCATTAAACCTGTGGAAGAAGTTCTGCAGTGTTTAAAGGCACTGATGTTGGTATTTCATGGTCCATTTAAACAATTTTAGTTTCTGAACCCCGATCGATTTCCTTTGATCAAGGAGAAAAATGATCAACGCTGCTAAAACTGAAATATAAAGAAGTAATGTTTTTCTTAAATAATATGAGCAGGTAAGACAATCTCTCATTGGAATGAGATGATTTAAAATAAGAAAAAAAACATCTAATTTCAAGCGCTAAATGTCTAATGAACTTGTTTTCCTTTTAAGGGTTTATCTCTCACACTTCATGATGTTCTATTCCAGTGACGTTTTACCTCCATGGTTCCTCTGCAGGTGTAGGAACCAGGAACTACTACAGGAAGATGGGCTACGAGCTGGAGGGGCCCTATATGACCAAGCAGCTCTACAGTGCAGGACTGGACTGAACTCACACCTGCTTCTTTTTATCTGGAAGATCCAAACCGAACCACAAACACACCTGTTTTTTTTTTTTTTTTTTCCGTTAAACAGTTCCTGCCGTTAAAAAAAAAAAAAAAAAAAAAAAAAAAAAAGTTGTATATTTTTAGAGAAACTTTTCAGTGTGGAAGGAGATAATGCTGGGCTTTTTTCCAGAGGCCATCCATCTGCTTATCTGGAGCTGCTGCATTGGCTCTGCTTTATTTAGATAAGGCAGGCGCACGAAGCGGAGCTGTTTGGGACGACGTCAGCGCCATCCGATGTGGAATCTGACGTTTCAACACCTAAGGATCCCCGACACGCCTCTGCGGTTGAACTAACTCTCATGTAAAAACTCCTATAGAGGGAGCTGGGGTTGATCGTTGCATGTTTGTACTGGTTTAGCGTCACGCTTTGAGTTAAGCGCGTTTATGTTGCAATCATTTGAAAGCAAACATGGGGGCGCTCCTCAATGCTCGGCCGCCAACGGGGGGAATCCTCACCAGGGAGCTGCTGGGTAATTGAAAGATTTGAAATAATGGGGCAGGAAAGGAGTCTTAGCGTTACATAAAAAGCTTTTATTAAATCTTGTTTTGTCTAAAACACATTCTAGGAATTATAGCAACTTTTTGTAAAGAATAAAGTATTTTTCAGGCTATCTTGTTGCCCTGCCTTTTATTTCTGCTGCTGTAAAGGTGGAATGCTGAAGGTGGTTTCTGTTAATAGTCATGGGTTCCCGGGCCCTTTTCACCTGGCTCATTGGATCCAGGCTTTTCCAGTTCCGTCTCCATCAGCTGCTGAGCGTTAACTCAGAGCTGCTGTTTCCAGAAAAGATTCATCATCAGCAAATCAGCCTCAGATAAAAGCTGAAAAGCCTGCTTTGGATTCCAGCTGCTAAACGGTGGATGAAGCTGAACGGACACGCCTAATCGCCCCCCATGCTGCTGATGCTGTCCGTGTTGCAGTAGTGACGCAGTGAGGAATTGGCTGCCCCCCCTGAGCTGATGTGTGGTTTCAGCAGAGTTCGCCGTAGGCGTCACTGCAGCGAGAGCACAGACGTGAAGAGGTCTCCTAAATCTGCTGAGCTGAAGGTTAGCGGCTTTATCTGCAGAGATGCAACGTTAGGAAGCCTTACCCACACAAAGATTCCACTCTAATGCTAGAAACACATTAGTTCACTTCTTTCTATCGATGCTGGAGGTGGAGAATAAAGACGACTTTTTGTCAGAAGTTAACTTTTTCTACCATCTTTGATGAATAATCGGTGTGACCAAAGCTCAGGTGGGAGAATCCATCGACAGGATTAGTTGAACGTCATCAGAATGATGGAAAAAAATGTTAAAAATAAGTTATATTAGCATTTTTCACATGTGAGAAAATTATCAGGACTTTTCCAAACATTAGTTTTATTTAGGATTCGTACATCATTTTACTTTTAACCTAAAACCCAAATAATTTCACAGCGAATCCTAAAAACTACCAGGGCAGAGATGATTTTTAAAGTCATGATTTGATCCCTGAAGGCCAAAAATACATGATGGTGTAAATTAATGAGAAAGTACCATGAAATAGATACATAAACCATGAAATGAGTAGATGTGAGTCACGTTTATTTCATTCATGGTTCAAATATTACACATACCATTCAATTATAAAATGCACAGTTAAAAGCACTATTAAATAATCAAACCTACATTTAAAATAAATTAAATGTCACAAAATGGACTAAAAATCAGTCTAATTGCTTCACTCTATATTCATGAAGAGTTATAGACAGAAATAACTAGATTTTTTAATTTTTTTACACTAACTCCAGACTTGGTGTTTCATGACCCCCAATTTTATAGTCCCTGATCTAGCACAGAGCCTGGCCCTCCGTGGGATTAAAGTCGGAGCTTAATGCCGGACAGTCGCTAACGTTTACTTTGGTTGGAGGTAGATCTTCACCTGGAGTGATGGATGAAAACGACTCCGACCAAGTTTTGCTGCTAATGCTGGAAGTTTTATTTGAAATTCCAAATGAATGAGTCCGATGCACTGCAGCGTCCCCACAGCATCATGCTCCCACCGCCGTGTTTTATCATGGGGACGTTATTTTGGTTCTCCTCTCCAAAGAACACGACTCCAGCGTCCACGATCGTTTTCCAGGTTGTTAATGGCGAACTTTATCTTTTTGTTCAATGCTTCATTGTTCTGACCTGCATCTTCTCTGTCTATTGCTACATTATTGATGCTGCTATTTCTGACCTGGCTCAGTCATTAGCTATTGCTGGGGCAGTCATTTTATTCAGCACTTTTATTATCTGTGACCTTTTATTTTAGTTGAAGGAAAATATAAATGATTTGCATGTTAAATTATTTTGCATGTAGTTTATGAGAAGCAGAATTTGATGTATTTGTTCTCTTCCAAGTGAGGCATTCTTACTTTTTTTTGTGACATTCAAATTTTTAACTCTATTTCATAACCAACAATTTAACAAGTCCCTCCAAACAGAACCATGATGGAAACCAGTGACTCCATCAGGCTGTTGCGTCTGTCCACCCCTTTGTTTTTGCCCAATGGTTTGGTCCTATATGCTCACATAGAAGCGATCAGAGGGCCGCCAAGACGCCAGTCAAAATAAAGGCTCTTCTACTGGCAGCTGTGATAACCTTTGTTTATCCTGCTTTTTGAGCATCAACAAGTCTAAGCTGAATACATTTGATACTTCCTCGATCACAGCTGGTTGCACGGCTCAAACCCTGAGCACCACCCTCAGTTTTCACTTGATTACAGGCTGGGAGCATTGCAGAGTCAAAGCAGGTGGTTGGATAGAAGTGGTTTGTGCTTTGGCTCAATAATGTAGTTATTTACTTTCCATCTATAAGAGGGGCCTTCAACGTTTTCCAGGCCAAGGACCCCAAACTGATGGTGAGATGGAGCTGGGAACCCCTAATTTTATATATCAGTATATCGATGAAATAGTGTTCTCTATCAAACTGATCCTATAGTATCTCAGCCCACAGATGGAGTAATATAGCTAAGTAATTCCACCAAGCTGGGATTATCAAAAGTATTTCTGATTCTGATTCTGGTTGATGGGACAGGTATTTTATTGAATGAAGCGGTGCTGGCACGAAGAGGAAGCTCATGTGTGTCACTGAATGTGTGCATTGATGACTAAAAAAGACATCTTCTGCCCTCCATTTATCTGTTTTACTACAGTCTGTTGAATTCATGTTAATGTGGATTTAAAGACATTTCAATTACTGGAAAAAATTGCAGGGGGGAATATAAAAAAAAGTCTTATCAATCAAAACTTTTGCGACCCCCACGCAGTACTTTTGTGGACCCCCTAGAGATTGCAGACCCCTGTTGAAGACCTACAATCTAGAACATAAAACTAAAATGTTTGGAAAAGCTGTTAAAATAATAGTTTTATCCTCAATCGTAGAAGCACAGTAGTGGCAGCATAATGCTATGGGAATGCTTTTCTTCAGCAGCTGGTAGTCGATGGTAAGATGAGCAGAAGGCAACCTTCCAGGTCCAAACCTAAATCTGATGAAAAAGAAGTGAATATCAGGTGTTGTGCATCCAACCAGCCTGAGTCTGAGGTGTTTGGGTTAGAAGAGCAGGGAGCTCTAGATGTATAGAGCTGGAAGATAAACCCAGTATTTACCTCTTAGAGCTGGCAGCGTGGAGCAAAATACCAACTCAGCTGATATGTTTAATATTTAGCAGTTAAAAAAGAGAAATCTAGTAATTTTTTCTTAAAATAAGTGCATTTGTTTTTGGATTGATGAGGTAAAAGAAACATTTTGCCAATGGAACAAGACAATTGCATTGTCTTATTTCAAGCATATTATCTAATTATCTTATTTTAATAGTAAAAACACTTGTTCCTTTGGCAAATTTATCTAATTTACCTACTAAAATTAAGGATAAATACACTTAATTTAATACATTTTTACTTATTTCTAGATCGCTTTTCCAGCATGGAAACCATTCATCATCCTCTCCTCCACTTTAGGAGTTAGAAATTATTCCTGCTGGTCTTATTTCTACCCTCCACAATTCAGCAGCTAACAAATCAGTCAGCTCTATAAAAACCTGTCACATTTTTAGTGGACATTAATAATTGATTAAACAATTATTTCACTCTCAATAATCTATCACGGCTTGAATTTGTTTCCCCTCTTAGCCTGACTTAGCAAAGTCAGCAGAGGGGCTAACTTTGCTCTTTTCAAGGTTATTGGTCTAAAGAGGAATCTGGATGTCAACCAATCAGATACTAACAGATACTTCACCTCCCTGCATCTCAGATGCACAGTGTTTACACCCTGGACCGTGTCATCAAAGAGGAGGAGGAGCTTCAGCATTCCTCATTTCATCCTTTGTCAAAATCATTTCCTCTGCGTTTCATTTTAACTTAAAAAAAGCTTTGCCTCGGCTGCACTTATTTAATCTACATCACAACTGCAAACCAGTCCGGGATTGGTTGCCATAATGGAATTTCTTAAAAAAGTTGAGATTTTAAAGTTCAGTGGTGACGCCCCTTTTTTTGTCTCTCATAGTTAAAGTAAACCTATGATGACAATAACCAGTGCTGAACACTAACGAAGTACATTTACTTGATGCTGAAGATTCTCAGTCATCCAGGTCAGAGTCATTCCAAAAAAGTTAAAAACAATCCACTGGACTTTGTTTCCAAGTTTGGAAGAAGTTATGATTTCCATCCAGGAAGTTTTTTCAATTCAACATGTCAGATGTTGAATTGAAAAAGCGTCCTGGATTGGAAGTCATATTGTAGAATCTTTTTAAGTATTTATCAAGATTACATTTAGGAAACTGGGACAGTAATGGATTAATTTATCATTTAAACAACAAAATCAGTTGTAAGAGCTAGGAATGCCTCTCCACACTGTCAGTATTTATCAACTCAATTCATTTCTATAGCGCCAATTCACAACACGTCATCTCAAGGCACTTTACAGTTCACCAGATCATACAGTCACCCATTCAAACTATCTAATGAAAACTAGCTGATTGCATCAATTTCATTGACTCAAGGCAATCCTTCACCATCAAGCATGCTTGTAGTGACAGTGAGTAGAAATAACTTGTTTTTAACAGGACGGAAACCCAGCAGAAACCAATTCGCCGAGGCCGCTCTGGGTTCTGCGATTCATATTATTATTTTCCATTACCATTCATTTTTTATGCGATTGATTTGTATAATATGTTGTATTACATGATTTCATAATGACTATGCAATGTCATTATGAACTTTTTTTTACTACTTTTTTAAATTATTAATAATTATTACTTTTTTTAATTATAAGTTAAAGTAATCTACTGATGCTATGAAAAGGCAAGTGTGTGCCAAAGTGATGTATTTATCTTTATTTTAAAACTCTGAAAATGAGAACATCATCGTTGTTCTATGCTGTATCTCACATATTGTTTACACTGCGACCGGTCTAACTAGAGAGTACCAATATGGCGGCTGGTGGCTTCACTTCAACCCCGTACTACCAACGGGCAATCAGCAATCCAGTGAATAAAAAGTGATCAGTGATTGACTCACTCACCACAACAAAGGGCAGCTCCCCATCAGCTGTGACTGGTTGTGATAACGAAGTTCCTCGTCTTCTGTTTTAATAGTGGAGTGCTCTGCTCTTCATCTTTTAGTTACCAGCTGCCAACCAGCTAGCTAACAGCTGTTTCTGCATACAACATGCTCACAACATTTACATCCTCATTTATAAAATGATAAATTCAGGGACAGGAGGTCCAAAACGGGGACATTCCCCGGCTATCAGGGATGTCTGGTCACCATAATTGACATGGTAAAGCCCCTGTCACACCTTGACCATTTAGACCTGCGTATGCCTGACGTACGAAAAATCGGACAAAAATTCTGGCATACGCTGGATAAGCTATTGGTATGTTTTGTACAAATTATGAGCACGCTGAAACACGCTGTCACATGTCAACATACGGCGAGTACGTCCAGATTTCCTGATTTATGCCAGGGTATGCCATATGTGGGTCATAAGTTACAGGTAAGTTATCTGATTGTTGACATACGTTAAGTCTTAGTTACTCATAAGACGTGGCGTCTATCCAAAACCAATGAGTAACTTGTGCGTAACTTATCAAGAACTTTCCTCCAACTCATATTAAGGTATTTGACGTGTTCCAGACGACCGCTGAATGTTTTTCTAACTTACAGCTACTGTTCAATGGCATAATGGCAGCGTTTTGGAATAAAATGGGATTTACAGGAGAAAACTCTCAGTAATCCTCCAGACTTTATCCCCATCATAAGGTGAGCTTGAAGGTGAGCATGATGGATCCTCCCTGGGTTCACGCCAATGTCCAACAAACTTCCTAGCAGACATGACGCAGAATCTACTGCGACTTCAAACCTTCTGTCTCTTTTTTTTTTTTTTGGCGGGTGGTAAACAGCAGCTAGGTTAAAATCGCCATGAAATAAATCTTTATATGCACGGTGGGCACATTGCTGCCCCCCTCAGGACACTGGCCTGTGACATTTCATGGACATTATGCTGCCGTGCTTTATGCAAAGTCAGGCTGTCGTTGGACATAAGCTCTAGACTCCTTATGAATACTCTATATATTCGTACAACATTGAAAAAATACATAGAAAGTTCAGCGTCTGCTAAATTTTCAAGGTGTGACAGGAGCTTAACCAGAAGAAAATACTGATATATTTTGGACCCATCAAAATATATGGGATTTGTTTATATACTATAAAGATATTCATTAGTTAAATTAATGCTTCTATTTTGCAGCACTCTAGATGTTTTCATGTTTTTTTTCTTTTTACTAAAAGTATTTTTTCCATTGATTTAAGACAATTTTTAGATGGAATAAGATGATTTATAGTTCAAAATAAAAAGAAAAACACCAATTTATTCTTTCAAAGAGATACAATCTGATTACCTGCTTAAATAAAAAGATTTTTTAACCTTTTATCTTTTAGATTAGTTTCTACTGAGTAAAACCAAATACAGTTTTTAGGATGTAAACAAACAAGAGACTGAAACTGGTTATTCCCTTGGAACTATCAATTTTACCTTTAACATTTTATCTGGAACCACAAATGGTTTATTGGGTGTATACTCTATTTAAAATATATTTTGATAAAAAGAATTTGTACTTATGACCTTTTGAATTTTTTTGTGAATATTTGTGAATCAGTATATTTCACTGAGGGGGAAACAGGTAAAATAGTAACTGGTCAGACTGTCCCATTAGTAACCCAAATAAATAAAACTCTTAAGTTAAAAAGTTTCACCAGAAGTGAAAGTTTGCACTTTCATAAGTAGGTCCACAACACCAGGAGGGCTTCGCACTACAATCTCTGTCCAGCTGTAAATTGATGCCTTCCTAATGTAATTTCAATTTTGAGTAATGGGGCATAAGAGCCTTTTGGCAAGTACAGATTAGTCAAATTAAGTTGGCGCGTCCTACAGACGCTCGCTTTAGCTCTGCATTCCCCTCTAATGCGATTCCTCCAAGCAGCTAGGGGAAGAAAACCTTTTGAATTGCGATGTTGCCAAAAATACTGAGATGAAAAGGTGATACCTGAAATGCAGGAAAGCATGCCATCAAGCAGTGTAGATACAAAATAATGAGGATATCTGCAGAGATTATAAGATCTTTTATTTAAATAGATTCCATTTAAAAAGACATTTCTGACAATTGTTCCAGGTTTTGCAAAAAAAAAAGAAGACATTTCTCTAGAGTGAAGGATTGAGACTGATGACCTGTAATAAATGCAGGATTGATCGGATCAGGAACAAGCTTGAAGCCCTGCTTTAATTTCCTGTTCATAGGAGGACAGTTTATCAATACATCACTACGCTTCATACTAGCTGCTCTGACTTTAACACACAAAATACCCACACTGTACTAGGAAGAGACCACTTTAAAACCTTTCATACAAATTGCGAAAAAACAAAATTACAATTCAAAAAAGCAAATACAAACATTTGTGTGGTCATATAAAATGTAAGCACCTAAAAAAATACTTTTATTTTTAATTTAAGGGAAGATTGAACCACTCAGCCTTTTTTTTCCATTCCTAAATTGACCCTCAAATTGAAAAAAAATTACACAGATTCAAATTTTAAACACATAAAATAATTTAAATTCTTTCAAGGACCAGAAACTAAAGTTTAAAATTCAAAATGCATTTAAATAAATTGATTAAAAATAATTATGTGAATCTCATTTGAATACGGAAGGCCAAAGGTGCCACCATCCAATACTTTTAATGAATTATATGATTCATTAACGGTGGCTCTTCAAATAAACATCAAATACGGAGAAATAAATCACTGTCAGATCTTAAATCTTTTCTTTATGATCAGAATTTTTATTTACAACTGACTGGTCTGTAGTTTAGCTGCCATGTTTTAAAGATAAGCACCTTTTTGTATGAATATCAAGGAAATAAACAATCGAAAGCAAAGTCATCCTGCAATAATAAAGAATTTAATATATAATCTCACCGCCCATCCATACTTCAGAGGTTAACCAACGAGTTTAAATGGACTTCTTCTGAACTGGAGCAAAAATATCAATTTAATGATGAATGTATGTACAAGATTTTTTTTTTTTTACCCCCGTGAGGAAAAAGGAATGGCTGATTAAGGTTGCTGCTTCTCCATTTTTAGCAAGGTGTTTTTTTTCTTTTTGCTAAATCTGCCTCCACAACATGCCTAGCTTATTTACACTTTTAAAAGTTAGATATTCCTGCAAAGCAGGTCTTTAAAAGACAAATAGCCCAGAGGATGCTACATGCAGGAGCTCTGGAACAACAAGTAAGAAAACAGATCAGAACATTTCTGACACTGGTTTGTTTATTTTTAGCGGGGGAAACATTTGCTGCAGCGGAAGAATGAAATGAAGACCCAGAATGAAGCGGAGAACTAACAGACCCCGCTTCCAGCTAAAGATGAGCAGCATCTGTTTATCTCAATACAGCACTACATAAACAGATGAAAATGGCCTCCATTTAAACATGGAAGCAACAGCATAGTGCTGAAATGTAATATTAAGTCCCATTTACGCTCTCTGTGGAGAGGCTGAAGCACCACTGCATTTAAAAGGTGCTTTTTACTAAAGAATCAGAGCACTTTTAACAAAATTGATCAATTTTCCCTTAATTCTGGCCCTGGACGCTGGCAGCCACCCGTAATCACATTGATATGCATTTAGTTTGCCCTTTTCCCTGAGGCCAAAAGCAGGCAGTAGAGGAGCTGCAGTGGGAAAGCAGCAGTTACTTTCATTGTGGTTTTAGTGGTCAGAGCCATTAGAGTCTGCGCCGTCCATCAGTTGGAGTCCTGTTTCAAAGCAGAGAGCACTCTGGCCTCCAGCTGCTCCGCCGAGGGCCGAGCGTCCGGGTTAAAGGCGAGCATGTCTAAAAGCAGGGAGCACATGGCCGGGCCGGGAGGCGGCGGCAGCGGGGGGGCCCGCTTAAACTTCATAGGAACGCACAGCTGCAGGTCGGCGTTCTCCCACAGAGCTTCCCCCAGAGGCATCAGCCAGCGACCCCTGCACACGTAGGCACCTGGATGGCGACAAGCAGATCCAGGTTAGTCATTGCAGACGCAGCGGTGAGAAGACTGAGCTCTGGGTCACAAACATACAGAACATTTAACAGCAGCAACCTGGAGAACTAACCAGTGTTTACCTCACACCATGGCTGCAGAGGGTTACCAAGTACAAAGCATCAGACTAAGCTTTTTCATTAGATTTGGGTGTATATATATATATATATATATATATATATAGACATAAATCTATTAAAGAACATTTTAAAGTTTGTATCCTGCAGGTTATAGTTTAATTTATATATTACTGTTTATTTTGAACTACTGTAGAGTGCATCTGCCTTCTCATTTTTATCCAGACGGACAAATACAATATTATCCTCTTCTACACACGGATCAGGTCCTTACTAAAAAATAAAATCTGACCATTCTGATTATCTTTACTTGCAGGAAGTCCACAAACTGTAGTTAAAAGCTTTCACCTGATCCAAAATGCTGCAGCCAGAGTTCCAGAATCTAGAGATGTATAAAGCTTCTCTTCATTGGCTTCTATTAATAGTAGAATAGAATTTAAAATCCTCCTTCCTACATGTAAAGCCTTAAATAACCAAGGCCCATACTTATCAGAGATCTGGTTGTTCACTATTTTATCAGGTTCCTCTCCTGTCCAACCAACTACCAGTTTTAGTCGGTGAGGCAGACACCCTGTCTACTTTTTAAGGTAGGCTTAAAACTTTCCTTTTTGATAAAGATTATAGGTATAGCTAATATCAAATATCCATTACTGTAAAAATGTCCATAGCTCCATATTGGTAATTTATCCTCCAGATGTACAGTTTTTTAATGTTAAAACACATTACAGTACAGTATTTTATGCTTTATCTTTTAATTCTTCACTACGTTATTCTTATGCATTTTTCTAAGGTCCAAATTGTGTGACATTTTTTCTATATTTTTGCTGCTGTAACACCAGAATTTCTCCAATGTGGAACAAAAGGAATTTTCTATTCTATTCTTTTCTAGAGTGACTCAGGTTGTCCTGGGCTATCTATATAGTTATGCTTCTATAGGCCTAGACTGCTGGAGGACAAAGGCACCACTTCTCATATCTTGGCTTCATTTACTTTTCTCCAATGTTGCCTTATTTCTAGGTCCAACCCCTAACTTTATGTTATTTCTTAATGTTCTTTTTTTTTTTTTTTTTAACCATAGTAGGTTCATCTGGCCCAGTTCTTTTTAACTGAACCACCATCCTGGAGGATAACATCTGCTGTGCTGTGGCAGGTGGCCTCATGAGTAAAACTCATCATTTCAATCCCTCAGCTGGATGTAGTAAAAAAAAAAAAAAAAAAAAAAGAAGCAGAAGAATATCGAATAATCAACTTGAAAATTATGATTTATTTGGACAAATCCCCACAGATCTATGAGCTAGCAAAGGGGGAGCTGATTCTCTAGAAAAAAAATATTTCTGTTAGTCTGTATCAGAATAAAAAACCTTTTCAAAATTAACTACTGAGCAGAAGCTGACAACAAATCACTAAACGAACAAACAATTCTAGTTCTTTTTTTCCCCGTAAGAAATAAAAACAGAGAAATGATAAAGATGAATGGATTTTAAAGACTTTTGATGACTTTAAGACTTTATAGGAAGCCTGTCCAGTTCTGGATTAACTGCAAAGGGGAAAAAACAACAACAGAAAACTATAATCCAGGAAAAGACGTCACAAACCTCAGCATGTTACTGCTAAAGGTCAGGGAAGTAACAAAAAAAAAAAAAAAACTGGGGGGTAAGCTTCATACATCATTTCTATTCTCTGAAAACTATTGTTAGAGCATTTGTCAGACAGAAAAAAAGGTGTTTAATTATCTGCAACATCAGAAATCCAAAACATTTCTTCTGGCTGAAGCAGAGTTATTTGTCAATATCCTATCTTATATGATCTTGTTCTTCCAGAAATCAATGAGCCTCATTCCACAGTTAAGTCAATATGATTCAGTCACTTCACTGTGATCACATCTGATCCATACAGAGCAGGCAGCTCTGATGAGGGTCACAGCCTGGGCCTCGGGTGGCCTGGTGGACGATCCGGGGTGGTGATTGGTCTCCACTTCAGGCTTAAAGAGCTTTACTTTATAACCTGCTTCCTTTTTAAGAATCTATTTTGTTTTTTTTTTTCCTATTTTCTGTCTGATGGATAAAAGCTATACATCTACATTGTAGAGTAAAGTGTCAAACCCCTCAATCTCTTCCTGATTTTATCACCACAAAACCTTGGTAGGTTACAGGAGAAAAAAATACAAGATTTTTGGTTGTTTTTTATTAAAAAAGCTCAAGCTCTGAATTTTAAAGAACTCAGTTTAAATAATCCGAACATGGAAAGATAAAAAAAGACTAAATTAATTAATTTCAATTTGTTGATTTATATAGAGCCAATTCACAACATGTTATGGCAAGGCACTCTGGAGACAATATTGTCAAATGAATGAATTAAAATACAAAAGGTTTGTAAAACGTTTAAAAACAACCATTTTCCTTTCCTTTATAGTTGTGTTAACATACACCACCAACAGCAAAATGTAAAAATAGAAAAATCAAATGGTGTGAACTACTTTTGATAACACACAGTGAGAAGTTGGGTAAAACCACGTTTTAAATCTTTTTTTTTTATCATAAACTAAAGTAAACTTCTTGTTCTGAGCTGCAGATAAGATAAAGACTTTAATAACCTGAACTGCTCATTTGTCATAGCTGTGGAGTTATCAGGACGATGTGATTAAATGGGAAAAATCTCTAGATTAATGGAGATTAAAAAAAGAAAAAGACTTGCATAGGATCTCTAAAATGTGTCAGCTTTTAAAATAAAAGTTGATTATCCAGGAGGGTAATTAAAGCATGGACTGGGACTTAGCGTTATCATCGTTCCTGGGCTGTTATACTTAGTGGTTACCATTTAATCACCAGGAACCAAACCTGTCCTGGACTCTAGCTGTGAAGTGTTGGCTTGTGGTTCTTTGTGTCAGATTATTAGATATTTTAACAAAGCAACAAAACCTCACAGTTTCTCTGACGTTTCTAAACAGGTTTTCCATGTAGCCTCGTGAAACCATCCTGATGTCGCAAGCTTTCAAAGGTTCACTTTCGCAGATCAGTCCGGCTACTCTCCGTTAAAGAAAATTGTTTGGGCGTTGCCAAGCGAACATCAATCAGCACGTTAGCTCTGAAGCGGGTTGAGGTGTGGCGGCGCGCAGCAAGCCCGAGACAGTTTGAATCCTGCGAGAACATGGCGTAGCCCGATGAAACAGATTAAGCGTGGCCTCGAGAGCAAGTTTGCTCCCGAGATTACAGGTATTTCTTTACTGAAAGAAGAGCAAAACACTGCTCTGGAGAGTATGGAGGCTTTTTCTCAGAGGAAAAGATGCGTTTTTGCTCTTCTCCCCGACTGGTTTCGGCAAGAGTTTGATCGATCCAATTGGCTCCTCATTGTCGTCGCTCTGTTAGTGTGCACGTCATATGCTTCGTTGATCTGATTGGTTTTATTTGGGCCGTCTATACGCCAGCGCGGGCAATCAAACTGTAGCATTTTCGCGCCCCAAAAATTACCTGCACTTCAACGGAAGGTTCCAGATGGATATGGAGCAAATCCATCTGGCGGAAATCCAAATTGGATTTTTCACGTTCGTCTCGTCAAATCAATGTTGCATCTTTGAAAAGAATGAATAAAGTAAAGCTAACAGACATGTTTTGTATCATCGTAAAAATTAATCTGAAATTAAACCGATTAGGTTTAATTTCAGGTTTTCTACCCAAGCTTAAAAAAATACTGATAAACTTTATCATCTATTTTGTGCCTTTTAGGCTAAGAAGAGCAAAGATGTTTTTCTTTCTTTCCTTAAACTAAACATCTACTCAGTCAGATCTAGTTTTGTTCCCTAGTGGTGATGAGCAAACAGATGAAGACTTTAGGAACATCATTAGGATTTAAGTTGGTCAACATTTATACAAAATATGTGTGATTATAATCCGATTTGACGTACAGAGAGTTAATTTCTGTCTTTTAAAGCAAAGACAATTCTAGTACCTAATCCAGCTTCCTTGACTTAACAGTAAAACTGCAACAGACACCTTTGACAGATGGTTTGTGGATTCATCGACCAAGTGAATAAATCGCTGTCTTAAAATTCATTTCAGAGATGACCCTAACAGTCTTATTAAGATTCAGATGGCCAAATACATGACTCACCAAAATACAGACCAACGACCGAGGAGTGGTCAAAAGACAGGTGGGTCATTTATTTGCATCCAGCTAGAGGTTGGTCTAGATTAGGGGTGGGCAACTCCAGTCCTTGAAGACCGTTTTCCTGCAACATTTCGATTCATCCTTGGTCCAACACATCAGAATCAAATGGTTGAATTACCTCCCCATTATGCAATCAATTTCTCCAGAATCCTTTTAAATATCTATTTACTTGATTCAGGTGTGTTAAGTCAAGGACATATCTAAAAGTTCCAGGATACCTGCCCTGTGATGATGATAGAGGTCTCTTAAAAGGTTCAAAATAAGCTGAAGGTATCACATTTAATACTAAAATAACAGGGGATCCAAATGTAAACCTTGAGGTACACCTCGGTTAATTTGACTAGTATTCAACACGTATTTGGAAATAGTTAGAGGAAAAAAAAGACTGAGCAAACTTTATGTTTGACTATTGAACAGCAACACTAAATGCCAATCTAGATCGCAGGAAGGATCTTCATCCCCCAGTCACAAAACAGTAGATATTGGAAGATATTAGGATTTTATCCTTGAAGCATATGGGAGACCAAAATGCATTATTATATACATATATGCTATGAAATAAATACATTTACCATTAAATCACATAGATTGTATATTTTATGAATATTGATTCAATATTACTGTAAACTGTAATTAAATCATAAAATTAACCATTAAATGCCCCTAATAAATAATAAAATTAAAATGTGGAGTTAATTACATTTAAAAAATGTACAGTATTTAAAAATTCTAACTTCTTAAACAGACAAACAGACGTCATTATATGCATTTCTAAAGGTTAGTCAGTCTGTGGCGTTTTATTTTTGGGGTCGCAGGCTGAAAAGTGTAGATAATCTAGGTCATCTGGCCATGTTTGCTTTTGCAATCAATATTGTCATTTTCCATCTCAGTTAAAAGAACTTACAATTCACACATTTCATATAAAAAAGAGGGATCTGGTGTCTGATAGCATCTTCTAAATCCTACTGCAAAGAAATAACCTCAGGTAGACATTCCACATCAGCAAGGAATGTCAAATATTAGATCATGACTCCTGGTTGTGTGGCCGCTGTAATGCATTTCTCACACGCCGCCTGTCTGCATTGACAGTTTATGACTCCTGAGGCTCATTCAACTTTGCGGTTTTCAAATCAGCTAAGATCCTTTTCTTCCTGCAACAGTAACCCCCTCTCCACTCAGTCAAATAAACCGTGGATGACTCAGGGAGGTCTGCGAGGCTCTAAACTCCAGCATAATGCTTCATATTCCCCTGCCACCAGCTCTGGCCGCAGACATTTTTTGAAAATAAAATGAGACATTTGTAATAGAGCCATTTCATTACTCTGACAGCGGAGCAGGGAGGCAGAACCGGGCCCGGCGCTTTGGCGTATTAAGACGTGGCGCGGCTACACGGGGTTCTGACAGCACAATGGGACGAAGAGAGAGATTTAGATCCCAGTGGAATATGGAGGATATGGGAGGTGATTTTATTCAAGATGGTATGTCTGGAAATTACCATCAAAACATTAACATTTCTAAAATCATTCAAAACTGATAGATAATGCACTTAATGTCAGTATTAAATAGATTCAAAGAGTACTAAATTTTAAACTACTTGACTGAAAGAAAAAAGACTGCATCTTTAAATCATCACATCACCATAACTGTGACAAACAAGTTCAAAACAGGAGGCTATAGGTTCCCTTAAAGTGTATAAAAGTAAATAAAACTGCAAAAGAAATACGAGTAAAGTAGTATTAAAGCAGGTTGGTGATTTATACTGCTGCAACCAGCCCATACGATCTTTTTGCACATATGCAACCTGTATCTGATCTTTTAGTGGCTGTCTGAACAACACAGATCCGATTTTTTCCAATCCCACCCAGGCCACTTGGCTATGTGGTCCTGATTCCGATAAATTTCTGATCATTTCAAACGCGCGACCTGTCTGAACAGCCAGGTCGCATTCATCCCGACCTATAGCAGGTTTATACGGGTAATGAGTAACTCTAATTTAATGCTCTTTAAAGCTCTTTTAATGCTCTTAGAAAAATTTTTCATGCCATCAACAAGTACCCATGACTCTCTTTCATTATCTTTACCGTTGACAGGCTGCAGCCATGTCCCTCGGATTCTTCGTTTTCCAGCTACTGAAGTTGAAATGAGCATTTTCCCCATTCTATAGGTTTTTCTCTGCCTAAAGCTTCTTTTCCGAACATAATGCTTTACGATCAACTGGAAGCAGTTCCCAAAAAACATGCAGTAGTTATATCTGATGCAATATATCTTAGAAAATGGTGTTGATAAATGTTTTTTTTTATAAACCATTTTAAATGCCACTATAATCACATTTAATGAATTTTAATGCCAATTAAGGCCTTAATTTAAAAAGTAATAATTTAATGATTTTTAATGACCAAGAGAAACCCCTGTGTACGCTATTAATACTCATCAAAGGTCGCTATTCTGCATCTTGTTATGCAGAAGCGTCAAGAAAACGTCAACAACCATGGTGGACGATAATGCGGAGAGCTGTCTTTATTTAACCATCTTGAAAAGATGTTGTTGATGATCTGGCTGAGGTTGAGAGAAATGAAAGGTCACTAGATGTGCTCCAGCACTACCTTCCATGTTTACTTCCATAAACACACAGCAAACTTGCTTGTGATGTCATTGTGTCCTTAATTTTTGTGAATGCAGTTCACACAGGAGATACCGTAGAAGTCACATATATTTGGAAATGTGAACAACCACACAAAAGAATCAGATTTCACAAAGAAAAAAAAAAAATCAGAATTTAGCTTTAATGCCTGCAGTGTGAATGTAGCCTAAGAGGATCTGATGACATTCAATTGTCATGAGTTTGACATTCATTATCAAAAGAAAACAGTGCAGTAAAGGCAGATAGGTACAGAAGAGGATAAGGGCCATTCATACATTTTTTTTTTTTTTATTTAAGATTTCTGATCCTTTAATCTCTGAATTCCCTCTAAATGAAAATTACCATAGGACTCTCGTCCCAAAGTAAGAATTAGTCTAAATTCTGATATTAAAGTTAGAGTTTTGAGATTAAAGGCGCTCTACCCGATTCTGCGCAGCTTTGAACCATAAGTGAGGAGAACATTTAAGTTTGAACTGTAAGCTCCGCCCATAAACTTTTCCGATTTAGAAACTGTCCTCCCTCTCAGCCTGCAGGTAATAACATGAACAGCTCTTAATAAAAGCAATGAAAAGACACCTATCTAGGAGGACTATAGCTAGTAGTCCTGCAAAGCTGTCCACTGGCTGGTCTGAGATTTACACAAGTTTTCTTTTAGGTTCTCTCCTCTCTTCCTGCACGCTTTGAGCCTCTGTGACCAGGAGAGGTCTTGCAACTCTTCCATTTCCTGTTTTACGCCATCAGCCCCTTTTTGCATAAAGCTTTTGAGAAAAAACACCCTCAGTGGGGCACGCCTTTTTCCTGGGTGACAGATTTGGGCAACCAGGCTCTTGCGCAGGAATGAACCCTTTTCGCTGGTGGGTATATAAGCCGGCACGGAAGGGTTGAAGCCAAAACAAAATTCGCACTTTAAACTCCACGGTATATCTCACAGTGTAAACAACATAAATGACGAGATGAACTTAGGCGTCCACCGATTTTCCATCTTTAGAGAAAAATCCACAGAGACCAACCTCTACAAAAAGGAGGCTTACCTCCCTATCCTCACTCTTACTAATAACTCTGTACGCCTCTACTACTCTTTGTATCCTTCCCTCACCTCCTTTTGCTATAAGTACTTTGTTTCGGCCGGAGTTTTCACACTCTGGAGAACCTTGTTGTCATGTTGATAACTTCACAACACTATGTATCTACTTTTTGTGAAATTAGAAACTTTGGATAAGGGAATATGTTAAATGCCTAAACGTAAAAAATAATGTAATTATTTGTTTTGAAACAACCTCTTCTGACACTCAATATACCAAAAAGCATTTTTCTCAGACAAAATAGCAACCCATAAATATTGAGCAGCATTTTATTATTTTATTGAGTGATTATTTCCCCCCAATGGCCCTCAATATCTTCCACAGACATGGCTGATATTAGCAAATGTAGTGTTTTTTTTAAACACACCAAGGGAGCCTTGCTCTTTTGCCTTACACTCCTGTTTGCTGTGTAAAGGGACCAAAGTAGCGGGGAGTGTGGAGTGTAGCCCATCTGCATACCCTTGTATTACATTAGGTTTATTTCATTTGTCACAGTCATGGCGATTACATTTGATAGATTAGATGATCCGGGGCTTGGTGACCCTCCGACCCGATACCGATATTGTTTTGGACTCTCTTAATCCGATCATCGATACTGGCCGGCGCGTACCAGCCTATCCGAGCATGTATTTAAGAAAGTTTAAGTTAAAGTATTTAGCCTTAGTTGTAAGACTCATGTTGAAAAGGGGTTTTGAGTACTCTTGATAACATCTAACCAGCTGAATTAGGTGAGATTGAATAAAACACAATGCTTGGTAACAACAAACTTACCTGTTAATCTTACCTGTATTAAGAGATAAACACAAACTGGACAAAATTATGAATAGCAATCTAATATTGCACAGTGAGCAGTAAAACCGTAAACAGTTAAAGGTGCAAAGTATTAGTGTAAGTTTTAATAAAAATGCAAAACAGGGAAACACTGGCGCAAAAAAGTGGAATGGATCAAGTTTCAATACCGTATTTTTCAATCGGCGAAACTGGAAAATACGGACCAGATTTTTTTTTAAAACTGGATCGGGCAGTCTGGATCGGCATTTTACATGCTTTGCCCGATACGCATTTTTTGCCAATATCGGCGTCCGGATCCGATACGTGGATCGGATCGGGACAAGCCTAATTACAATCATTTAATGCCCAGCTGAAGAACTGCACTCAGATTAGAGGCTGGATAGTCAAATGCTTGTGTGGAGCGTTACATTTGTCTCCTGTAAGTGTTCTCTCTGTTTCCATGGGTCTTTATGGAGGATTATATGAGATTTTTATTAGGAGAAACTGACCTTGGGGTGTGGTAAAATAAAGCTTTGGTTTATTCATGGAGGCCTTATCTGCTGATCTATACGGCCTCCATGCCGTCAGCTGGAGCTGATCCTGTCAGCTTGTGTTATGAACTCAGGCTAGTAGATAGAAGTCGTTCATCTCGGTGCCATTTAGAAACGATTGCAGCTTCCATCAATGATGAATGTATGATGTATAGCATCTGGCATTTTTAATATGTGCCACTTTGTTTAATCAAACTTGATTCAACCTTTCCACTCTCCTCCAGACACTCACCCAGCTGCTCCTGCGTCGTCCCTTCCTCCACGAAGGTGATCCTCTCCAGGACGGCCCAGAACATCACCCCCAGGGAGAAGATGTCCGCCTGGGCCGTGTAGCTCAGCCCGCCCCACACCTCCGGAGCCATGTAGAAGTCCGAGCCGCACGTGGAGGAGAAGTGCTGGCGGCACCGCTCGCCGTTCCCCACGGCGCCGCTCATCTTGCTCAGGCCGAAATCCGCCACCTGAGATGAGATGAAAAAGTGAATTTGTGAAAACGAGCGTCGAGATCGGACTGGAGATAAAAATGTTTGTTTTCTGTTGCCTGAGAAATCAGGCATGATGGAGAAGTGGAGAGATTAGTGTGTCAGACGGAGGTAAAGTGGCACCATAGAGGGATCCCAGTGGGTACAATCAATAACAACAATCAGCACACAAATCACAGCAAACCACCACTGAGATCTGCTGGTCATCACTGATCAATACTTCACTACAGCTTTTCCAGTTCTACAGCTCTGATCTATACAGTTCAGTAAAAACAACAGAGCGCTTAAAAAGTCAGTTTCTGTTTATTTCATCTAAATCCACCATGCAAGTATATAAGGATGAGAGCGGAGAGATGCGTAACCCAAGCATTTCTAATGTCGTCCTCATTCAGAGCCTCTTCCTGTTTATCTAATGCAGCTGGATTTTTAAGGCTTTTCTCTACACTTCCTCCATTAGAGGATCTTCTAAAAACTCATCTCTCTCTCTTTAGAAAACAACCATTTCATTGGTTTTATATCACCCTTTCAAATGTTTGCTGTTTTTAAAGGTGCATTTCATTAAAAATGACCATTTTTGATCAGGCAGTGTGTAAAAAGGCAATAACTGGGTCAGGTAGAATAGGAAAATCAGGAAAGTAATGAAACTCTCCTGCTGTATCCTGGTTTTAGGTTAATTTAACAAGGGATTGATACTAAAGACTGGGTGTCACTTGCAGGTTTCTGTCGTTTCTGAATACCGTAATTTGTACAATAAGTTTAACACCTCTATGTTTGTTTTATATTTAGGACATTTATTTTGCATTTATTTGCACACTCTAACCAGCATGATCCTGTCAAGAAAGCAGGTCTCATATTAAAATAGAAACATGTTTTTCATGTTTACAAGCATTTTTAATACTGTATTCATTTATCATCCCCATACTTTAAAAAAAAAAAATGGCATAGAGTATTTAAAATCGTTACAACCCTGTTACTCAAGCTGCATATTGGTGCAAACATCCCGCACAATCACCTCTCCAGTTTTAAAAGTCTCTAAAGAACCAAATGCTTCTCTTTGACATCTGGATCACTATGAGGCTTTTAACCGTTTACTTTCTTCTTGTTAATGATGTATTGCAGAGGTCATGGATTAGTTGACCGCAGTCTGGATCCAGACCCACTTGCTGGGTAATCTGAACCCAACCTGATTTAAAACATTTATAAATTGCCGCATGTTGTTCGACGACAGTCTTTAACTTCACTTGCGGCTGCTTATCCTGTTAATACGGTAAAGCCCACCAGAGCGTCTGGCGCCAGGCTACACGTGATACAAATTAGCCAATGAGCTGCTGTCAGTCTGGGTTGCTGCTGCTGCTACTTTTAGACACAGCAGGCAAACCTGTGGCAAGCCGGGCGATGGGAAAGAAGGAGAAGATGATGAGAAAAAGAGAGCAGAGAAAGTGTGGATTCAAACCCAGGTTTAAAGCCTTGCAGGGGCAGCATAAAGCCCACTGTTCTCATTAAGCCATAAAAAAGAAAAACAGTCAGTTCAGGAGTTTTATAAAATATGTGAATCTGAACGTTGTCTGTATACCAAACTGAACAACTCTTGTTCTTTACTTCAAAAACACTTTAGATTTTAAAATAGAAAAATTTTCCTTTCCTTTTTTTTTTTATACATTTCTTTTATTTAAAAATTCTATGTATAACATCAATGCATAAAAATCTGAATTAAGCACTGAAATCTCATTTCAGTGCTTAATTCCGTTTAAAGTAACGGATTATAATTAAAAATGTCACCAAACCTTTACTGGTCCATGATTTTCTTTATTCGGACCCGGCTGACTTTTAATTGCTTACCCCTGGTGTATTGGATTGTCCTATTTTTACTGGGATTATTTGCTTATTTTGCCCTGCGATGGACTGGCGACCTGTCCAGGGTGTACCCCGCCTCTCGCCTGTAGACAGCTGGAGATAGACACCAGCACCCCTACTTGGGATAAACGTGTTTGAAAATGGATGGATGGATTTGGTTCTTTTCATTTTTATCTTATTCATCCTCATTTTAATGATTTTATTTTGATAATTCATCCCTTTTTCAGCTTTTTAATCATTTTTAAGGGCTTTATGAAAAAAGTTACTGAGCCAATGTGTTTAGGTTAAAATCCTTAGAGATCTTCTGCACAAACTGTAGTTTCCATTTATAATGCGACAACATAGAGTAATAAACAACAATCCCTTTATATTGTTTCTACTGTTGCTTCTTCTTTCTTAATTTTATTCAGACCTCCTCATAAATATTCACATGTCCAATCGCAGCTGGAGCGACCAGATCGGTCCTCCTCCAGAGATGCTCCGACTCCGAGCTGCCATAACCATCCCTTCATTGACACAAGGTTTCCTCTGGTTAATCGTTCATTACTAAATGCCACACCTGTCAGAGTTTAGACTCAAATGCTTCATTACTCAGAATACATTTTATTGAATATCAATGGTTCTGATGAGCGATGGCGGACCCTCGGCTTAGAGAAACTAAGATGGACATTTTTCACTGTTCCTGATGGTTTCCAGATGAAGCTATTAATAGAGGAGTGGCAGGATCATAATAATCAAGACAAAGCGTTAATCACAGCTCACACCCACAGCGCTACACTCAGTGGAAAAACACAAAGACCGGCCTCCCTAAGCGAGTATACTGTCTGATATGAAAGTGTGTTCAATAAAAGGTTTTAGACATAATAATAATAAAAAACTGACAATATTTCTCTCTGAATAGAGCACTGAGCTCAGCTTCTTGTCAACACACTAAATTAGTATAAAGAAAGCTATTTATTATTAAAGTGCTTTGTATTTATACTGCGAGAACAGGAATCTGCAACCTTAAAAAATGAGTTCAGCCAAGTAAAAAAATCATATAGATCTGCAAATATAACATAACCTTTAAATAAAACAACTTAGTTTTTGTTAAATATTTGCTATATTTTTAGCTTTTAAAGCTTTTTAAAGGTGAAGCATGGATTTTCTGCTATGGTTTATTATTTGATCTAAAAAGTTAATAGATCTAAAGACATATTTTTGGTTCTTTAATGTCATTCTGTTTGCAAATTCAATCAAATATTATTTTGAAACCCCACTAAAGAGCAGTATTTGTTATTATACTAAGTTTGTTGCCCCTGAGACGCAGGTCGCAGTTCTAGAACCTCACATTTTTGGCATTAATCAGAGAAGCAGCCTAGAATTAACGCTGTTTAAAATAAATAAAATAAAGGTGCAGCTATGAGGCTGTTTGCATTAGAGGTGGAAAAACTGATTGCTTGTCACAGCACTCTCAGCACAACATCAACACAGGTATCCATGGTGATGTTCAGAGCTCCAATGTGTGTTTAAGATCAAAGCGTACTTATTTATGACAATGGCCTAGTCAAAGTCCAGACCTAAAAACTCATCAATAAAAGGTAAGTCTTCATCCAATCTGAGTGTTTCCCAATTTGCAAAGATTGGCTAAATATTTCCCCAAAGTGTAAATCTAGATAAAGTATTCAGAGATCAATATTTTCTCCTGTGTTCCAGTTGTGCTCTACTTTGAGTCTGATATCACTCAGAAAACCTGCTGACACTGACAGGGTTTACTGTAACGGTAAAGACTTCTTCGGCTATGGATTCACTTCAAATACAAACAGTAAGATTTCCCCCTCTGTGGCAGAACGGACCCAGATACCTACCTTTATAACGGGGCCTTTGGGTGTCACACAGACCAGAACGTTGTCTGGTTTGAGGTCTCGGTGGGTAATCCCTAAGCCGTGAAGGAAGGAAACGGCGCTGCAGAGCTGCAGCACCACGCTGTGGTTCCGTTCAGCATCTGGGGGTCTAGAGAGCAGGTAGTGGTTCAGGTCTCCCCCATCACAATACTCCATCACCAGCCACAGGGCCATGCAGCGCAGAGATCCAGACTGCTCCTCCTCCCTCTGGGCTGCTGATCGCTTCACAGCTCGGTTCAGAGGCCGCTGTGGGGTCAAGGAATCAGAACCGGTTGATTTATTCCTCTCCTTGAGTCTAGACCCGGCCAGAACTGTGTTGGTCTTATCCTGAAGTCTGGAGCTGGAGTTAGTCCTCCTCAGGGTGTCTGAGAAAACCCCACTCTTCTCTCGAGCTCTTTGTGGCTCCAACACACTTCCTTTGAGGACGGTCTCCACCAGACGCAGAGGCAGCTTTCCAGGTTTGAGGGGCTTCAGGCTCCTGGATCCAGTCTGAAGGAGACAGCTGTGCAGAGCGATGACGTTGACATGGTTCTTGGCTGTGGCTCTCATGGCCCAAAGCTCCTGCAGGTAGAGCTCAATGCATTCTGGGTTGCTGCAGGGGAGACGTTTGATGGCCACTCTGTGTCCTGTTTTGGCCATGTGGCCCTCAAACACAACACCATAGCTGCCTCTGCCCACCTCCCTGTCCAAGGTGTACAACTCCTCCATGTTTCACCAAGCAGCAGCCTGCTATCAACAAACAACAGCTTGTGTTATTATCAAAATAAATCACTTAACCAGTTTTCAGAAGTCCTCCATTTAGCTAGAATGCCTATTATTACAATATCTACGCAGAAAACACGCATCTAAAATAACAGTTTCTGAAAGATTTTAAAATAAAAACTTATACGAAAGGTCAAAAATGAAATACTACATGTATTAAGGCTAGCTTCAGGTTAACTTCCTGACTGTTTAACACGGCGCTTTGCTGTAATCGAAACGGGAAGTTTTGCTCTACCTTTTTCATCATTTCCGACTTACCCACACGGCAGCAGTTTGGCTTATAAACTCCGGAAATGTGCTCGATAAGCTGCAGTGGCCTTGACTCAACATTAAACCGGATGAATTCGCTTTTAATCTCCGTTAATCAACCGAGAGAAGGCAGAAGAAAGAACAGCTGAAAACAAACAAGATAGACTTCCGAGTTTTGATTCGGAGAATCCCGCCTTTGTCTAAGCCTCTATTCTGATTGGCTGCCTAAATCAGTCCTTAAGTTCTGATTGGCTGTGATTCGAATTCTCGAAACTACACACGATACGGCGATCCTATTGGTCCTTTAGGTTACTGTAGGAAAACCATGAACACAAGGAGAATATGCCTTCTAGTATCATATATCGGTTAACGAACTTTATGGAAGACAATAAAGATTTATCGAATAGTTGTGTATTCCATAAATACGGGTAAATATAATGTAGGTTTTATACAGAGATGTGATAAACCGCAGTAGTTGATGTACATTTAAACTTTCTGTGCCCGCTTCACGAAACTCAGCCACAAAAACACACACACACACACACACACACACACACACATATATATATATATATATATATATATATATATATATATATATATATATATATATATATATATATATATAGTATGTGTATGTATGTATGTATATACTCTCTATATACTATTATTATATAGTATTATTATAGTATCACACCATTAGTATTTATTTTATTATATATTTCAGTGTTATATATATATATATATATATATATATATATATATATATATATATAATATATATATATATATATAATATATATATATATATATATATATATATATATATATATCGACCTAGTTATGACTTTTTGTTATATGTTCCTCTAAACCAGGAGACATGTTATTATAAGTGAGATAGTACTAGAAGTTAGCCACAAAGCAAGGCTTCCAGACTCCTGATGTAACGATAAATACTTTGTGATTTTATTTTGGTACGACTGAAGCTTAAAGCAAAATGCTATTTTAAAATGACTGATAAAGTAAATTTTAAAGGAAAAATATTGAAGAAACAAATCAGTTAGGTTTTTTTCTGTCCGCTCATATTATCATAAAATATTCACAAAAACTGATTTAAAAAAGTAAATTTTTTTGAATTTGATCAGGTTATTCTGAAAATCTACTAAAGGAATGAATATTTTTGTTCTTAAAAATAAAATCAATATTATGCACTTGAAATAAGTTAATGGAATTTACTTCTCTTATTATCATAAAACTTAAACATATTTTTACATTGGAAAACTGTCTAAACTAAATACACTTATTTTAAGAAAAATATAGTTTATTATTTTTACCTTCTTATTAGTGAACATTTTCAATACATGGGGCCACAACAGGGGTCAGGACTATTTCTACAGCATTGTAATGGAAATGTTAAATGACTGTCTGAAAAGCTGTAGTAAACGAAACTTTGTTTTGTTTACACTGGGTATACAAAATGACAATAAAAAAGTCCACAGGGGTGATGGCCCCGGTTGGCTGTTGTCTAGCTGGTAGCAGATTAGAAAAAGCATTTTGTTGCTGGAGGTTTTGGTTCTGATGGACTGCAGCCTCCTGCCATCAGAATAATTCAGAAACAGTTTGTGTTACTTTCTGAGAAGTTTATTCTAAAAGTTAAGTCAAAAGGAAAATCACCAATACACCTCAAAAACTCTGCTACCTCGTGTGTAAATCAGTCAAGATATCAGGGTCAGAGAGTTGGACTTTCACAAGTCTGGTCCACTTTCACGTTCTGCAAGTACATACATGCACAGTATAGTATAGTATAGTATAGTTTAGTATAGTATAGTATAGTATAGTATAGTATAGTATAGTATAGTATAGTATAGTATAGTATAGTATAGTATATGCATTTATATGCATAGTATATTTATTTTTCACGATGTGGCTTGAAGATCACCCCATAGCGGTGTAGCAAGCAGGGAAATAGAAGGTCTGGAAGTGAAGCAAAAAATAAATGGTCCCCGCTACAGCGAGAAATAAACGTCCACCAATCTCAAAACACGGTCTGTGGTCCAGTATTGGTTCCTGACACGTCAATCAGGTTCGTCTGTTTCTCCCTCCCCCTGTGTGCTTTCCTGACACATGAACGAATTGACCCCCCAATGCTCTTGCAGGCATGAGGAATAGTGATGTCACCCTTACACTTTAAAAACAAATTTTTTTCTTTTTTACTCTGGCTTTAGTTTAATTTATAAATATTTATTTCAGGTCATGTGCTCCATCCAATGCAGATCATTACCAACCACATCTAGTGAAAACTAGTGTAAATGGATGAGTGAGTCATATAACGCAAACACTCATTGGTTAGCTAAAGGGAAATCATCAGAAGCAACCTTAGGTGTTCTTCAAACTGCTAGCGTGAATTGTCTATGCCAGGGGTCTACAGCGTAGGATTCAGGCCAAGGATTTACAGCTGGATGCTCTCTGATAGCGGGGTTCCCTAGTTATTTATGTTGTATTAATAGTGTTCTATCAAACTGGTCCTATAGTCACTCTATTACAGATGGAGTAATGTAACTAAAAGTAATTCCTCCCTGGGATTATTAAAAGTATTTCTGATTCTGATTCCTGGTTGATGGGACAGGTGTTGTGAATGAAACAGTGCCCAGTTTAAAAGAGCTCCTGGCGTGTGGCTGAAAGAGCTGAATGTTTGCATTGATGACTGAAAAGACATCTTCTGCTTCCATTTATCTGTTTACTGCGGTGTGTTGAATTCATGTTAATGTGGATTTAAAGACATTTCAATTAGTGGAAAAATTGCGGGGGGTGGGGATTAAAAAAAGTCTTATCAATCAAAACTTTCGTGACCCCCATGCGCAGTACCCTCCTGAGGACTCCCTAGGGGTTGCGGACCCCCTGTTGAAGACCTACGGTCTATACCATGCTGCAATGTCGGATTCAGGAAAAAGATGTCGAAATGTCTGAAAGTCGGACACAGGCTTTAAGAGTTTATCGGGAGATGGAGACAGAGCACCAACAAGACACTCCCTCATCCTGGCCCTATCTCAAATAGTCGAAAAAAATTAAATTTTAAAATTCATTGTTAAGTGACATCTGGCGGGTTTTTTTGGGTTACTTTTATACTTTTCATACTTTAAGTAGTTTTGGAGCACCTTACTTTCCATCACACATTTATTGACTAAAAGAGGTCAACTTGATACTTCAACTTTTACCAGAGTGTTTTAAACTGCAGTATCTATGCTTCTACTTAAGTACTTGAATGTGTGAAGTTTTGACACCACTGAAATTCACATCCCTGTGGTTTGAATGTTGCCCAGTCACTGATGGCACTAGTTGTTATCCTTTTTTAAACTTTCTGCCATTGAGAAACAATGGTTCATTCTGGCAATGATCCTGTTGAGCAAGTGCTGTTGATTGCTACTAAATTGTCATGGGAAGCTAGCCACTGTTATGTTGTTGTTAGCTCGTGTCACGAGCACTCGGTCAAGACTTGCCTCGTTCTTGACTTGTTAAACAAACACCTCGACAGACAGCATGCCCGTTCATATGTTTTGAAGCCGTGGTTTCGAGGGGTGGTCCGACGGGGGAGGCATGGTTGTGTATTTTCAAAAATATAGCTTGCTGGAACAGTTTTTCCAAGATCTCCTACAGCACCTGTAAGAGAGCTGCATGAAGTGATTTTTCCATTCAATTAGGTTTATTTGTTTTTGGCTGAAAATGTTTATTTAGATTATTGTTCAAATCAAAATAAATATCCCTTAGCATAGCAAATAAGATACTCAAAAGAATTGTAGCTATATAAATAACTAAAATATAAAATAAAGCTATTATTTGAAATAATAATTTAAGAATTTTACATATATTTAAATTTTATTTTAAGTGAAATTAACAAGGGCCATAACAGGGGCCAGGATATTATCTACAGGGGCACTTGGCCCCGTTGGCCCCTCACTAGGACCTCCCATGTTTATCATCTGAAGAATGAAAACCTTGTGAAGCTGGGAGGGATATGATCTTACCTGCTCGTCTCCAGGTTCTAGCAGCGTACACTTCCTGAAGAAAAGCACTGCTGCACCCAACTGACCTCCCTGCTGAGGCCCCTTTCCCTCATGGTACCCGTTGGTGATGGAGGATTAGACAATGGACTCACAGACAGGGGAGTAGAAGTGCACCATCACTTTGGCTGAAGCTCTTCAGACGCTACATCCTCTGCTCAGCCTTCTTGGTGAGGGAGGAGATGTTCAGCTCCCACTGGAGGTCCTGTGATGATGGTACCCAGACCGTAAAGGGTCTGGTAACCAGAGAATAGCAAACAATGATAAATGAAATATAAATGACTAGATGTGCAAAGCTAATGCTAAAATTGTGAGGCTTCCTATCTGTGGGTCAATGCGAGTTGTGCATCTCTGCCAGAGAGGATCTTTGTGGAGAACCTGGATAGCCTACACAGGTGAAAATAGTCTTCCTTATCAGAGTCCTTGGCTTAAAAGAGCAGCTGAGCCTTCTCTCAGTGCTGGTTTCTTGTGTTGTTAATGTTGTTTCATGCTTTCCAGTCTCTTGCTTCCTTCTAGCGCTTTCTCCTGATGTTTATTGGTTTCTGTTTGGTTTTCAGTATTTTTGTATTTTTGCCTCGGTTCCCCCTGTACTTTCATTAAATCATCAGAAACTCATCTGTGCCCACTCCTCTCTGCATTTGGGACCTCAAAGCCTCCACACAACCTGACAGAAGATTATTTTCACCTGTGTAGGCTACCCAGGTTCTCCACAAAGATCCTCTCTGGGATGCACAAATTGCACTAACCCACACACAGGAACCCTGACAAAAATAACCGCATAAACATGCAGCATTATTTGCAATGGACCCAACATAAGGATGGTGGATATAAGTTCAATAATTAAAGACAATGCTGAGGTAATAATTTTCAGACCAAAGGAGGAGAAACTCAGCGTTAGCTCACAGCTTGAGCTATTACAGCTAGAAACCAGTGATTATGGATTGATGGACACACCTGAACCTTCAGAGGCTCATAGAGGCAGTTTCTAAGTCAGCCTTTTATCACCTTAAGAACATTTTCAGGATTAAAGGGCTAATGTCCAAGCAGGATCTAGAAAAACTCATTCATGCATTTATCTTTAGCTGAACTCATTACTACAACAGTGTCTTCATAGGTTTGCCTATGATCAGACAGCTGCAGCTGATCCAAAATGCTGCCGCCCATGTTCTCACTACAACTAAGAAAGTAGAGCACATGAGCCCAGTTCTGAAGTCCTTTCTCTGGCTCCCCGTAGCTCAGAGAATAGACTTTAAAATCCTTTTGTTAGTCTATAAATCACTGAATGGATCAGCACCACAATCCATAACAGATTATCTGTCAGTGTATGAACCTCCCAGACCACTCAGGTCTTCTAGTTCCAGTCTACTCTGTTCACCCACAACTAGAACCAAACAAGGAGAAGCAACATTTAGTTCCTATGCTCCACTGATCCGGAACAAACTCCAAGAAGACTGGAAAAGCCCTGAAACACGAGTTAACCCTCATACTTAAACCACTCCAAGCAGCTAAATGCTACTTAGCTAATTACTCCACATCCATATTTTAAGAGCTTTTGTTACTCAGAAGTACAACAGAAGGACTTAGTTGTGCATTTGCAGCAAACAGTTTCTCTCCAGCTCACCAGATAGCACTGCTGACTCACTTTCAACATGGCTGAGTCCTTGGTGTCACTGAAACAGATTTTCTAAGCACCAATTTCATGTAAGTATCACTACCAATTTCCATTCTTTTGAAATCAATGCTACATAAGGTGACTCATGAATGTGTAGAGATATGACACATGCCAATTCGTAGATTTTATCTCCTCTTGGTTTTTCACCAGAGGCATCTCGATTTCAATGTTGTGGATTGAAATGTGCCCACACAGGTACCAATGGATGCTACATGCTTTATCTACTAGTTTGCCTATATTTTTAGCAACAGTTTAACAGAAACGGCCTTCTCAAGAGGTTTTGAGATGTCGGTGGAGAAAAAGTTTGAGAGAAAGTTGTCTCTAATTTTGTGTGTAACATTTTTTTTTCGAATTTTGTTTTGTTAATTTTTTGTTTGTGACATTCAAATAAAGTTAACGTTCATATCAGATTCAGTCTTCAGTGTTAATTTACCACTACGGGGCACTGTTGCAAATCTGCAACATCCCAGAATTAATAGCATGTGAAGGTCGCTCTCAAAAAAAGTCTGAATTGTATATTACTACCCCATGTGATCATTTTCAGATCATTTTCATTATCATATTTTTCCTGCAAATACAACTTAATTTGAGCCTGAGAGGGTTAAAAGCCTCATTGGGTTAGAGCTGCCTTTGACTGTTGAAGTTAAACTGCTAACTGGGGTATCAGCTAAATGTTGTAGTCCAACAGCTTTATCTGTTTTACTTGTGTTTGCTTTTATTTTCCTTCTACCTTATTGTTTAACTCATCTGAAGTACTTTGAATTGTCTTTGTACTGCTATACACATAAATGTACCTCTCCTTGCTTAATTCATTTCCTTCACATAATATCATTCAGTATATGTACTCCTCTTTGTTAACAAAATAAATGTACTGAAATTTTAATGAATTAACTATTTACATGGACAGATGGTTTTATGTGAAAATGAATCCTGCTTAGTTGTATGACGTCACCATTAGCGTCTTATATCTTCGCATGTAGAGTGCAGGATTGTGTTTCCCCTACCACTGGGAAGATTTACAGAAATTCTGCTTCTTTAACACAAAACCTTAATGAAATATTTTTAAAAATGGGATTGGAATATGACAAAAGTATTAAAATGTGTACAACAACTTTTGGCAGGCATGATGTCATGCCTTTGATACACACAAAAAAAACTAGCAGTTGAGATAACATCTAGATAACAGCATGGAAGATAAAAATCTACTTGACGCATTTCTCTCTTTTTTCGGGTAGCACAATCAGAGGGAGCAAAGCACACGCCTGTAAACACACACATTGACTGGGAGCTTACTTTGGTGCTGTCTGATATTCGGTGGAGGAACGACAACAAGGGCAATGACATCTGCCAGCGTATGGCTTCGTGTGTGAGCATTCTTAGATAATTTAACGGGAAACATCGTGATTCACAGAGCTGAGGGAGGCAGCTTTGATGAGTAGGCTGACGGGATCCATGGCTTTTATCAGCCCTGCCACTTATTAATACTCTTCATTACTTTAGGATGATAGAGTCAGTCACACTTCACTTGTGTTTTATCTCAAAGCAGAGGCCCTGTGTTCTATTTTCATATCTCACTTACTTTGAAAGGTTTTTGGTAGCAGATATAAGGTAAAGGATCACAAAGCTTTCAAGATGAGGATGAAAAGTTAAAATTTGATCAAATTTGCTTTTTTTTTATTTTATTTTATTTTAAGCCAACCGAACAGAAATGTTACAGGTGCTGGAAGAATAGCTGGTGATGAGCCCAAAAAGAATTATAGTTGTAATCACCTCTGTTTTCAGACTAATGGTGTTTCTGTGGGGGGCTTTGCATGCTAATTAAGTAGTCCACCAATAGGGAGGGCAAGAGTAATTATTTTCTTGATTGAGGTCAGAGCCCTCACATTTAATCCTGAGGACTATCCAGAGCTTCCCGACACATCAACAGCAGTAAATATTTTCCCAGCACAACATACTCACTGCTACAGCAGTAGCTCTCACTGATGAGGATTATCTTCCTCTGCAAGACCGATTTCCATTAGTAAAACAAGCTCTGGAGATATACGGGTCCAGACAGAGGTTTACTCATCATGGACAGGTAACTCATATTCAGTTTGGCCTCTTTAATGTGTTTAAAACAATTTTCTTTTTTTGTAAAGTGAAATGAGATAAAAGATAAAAGTTCAGTAACTGGAAAAAAAACAAGTGCTTTAATCAAGATTTCCTCTAATCAGTATGTCAGAATTATACTTAAAGGCTGAAATATTATGGTTGAAATATTACAACAATGAGGCCATTTAACCCAATTTTTTCTCAATGGCTTCATCCTTAGGGCTGTGTCCGAATGTCCACCCTAACCACTATATAGGGCTTACGCCATTTTAAATGGGTGCCCCAATGTCTACTGGATGAAAAAGTAGTGGACTCAAAATTTCCCACAATGCATCTTGAAAATTAGTGATCATCACTTGCAGATATATCCTGGATAGCTCTCCGTGCAAAGCATTATGGGATTTGTTGTCACAGCAACCCGCTGTGGGACAAATAACAAAGATGGCGCAGGCACAGTTCAGAGAGCAGGTAGCAAAGGGAGAGGGGAAATGTAGTTAATATTTGTCTGAACAGGCAGTTAACTGTGAAGTCCACTATATAGTCCCCACTCTAGGGCACTATATAGTGGTTACGCCAATTTTCATGAGTGTCCGAACATCTAGTAAATAAAAAAGTAATGAACTCAACATTTCCCACAATGCACCTTGAAAAGTAGTGATCATCCATGGTCACTGGACAAGCAGATATATCCCAGATTGCTTTGCCAGAGCTCTCCTCGTAAAGCATTATTGGATTTTTTTGTAGTGGCGACTAAAAACAAAGATGGCGCAGGCACCGTGCGGGGAGGTGGAGTAACCTGACCAACAGGGAGCAAAAAGTACTGATCATCTGTTTGACAGTCAGATAACTGAGTTCACTGTAGTCTACTATACAGTCCCAGCTCTAGATAGTGATTGTGGGATTTAGAGGTTAGGACGGACGCTCAGACACAGGCAATATCTCTAACACACTTTTTCAGCTTTAGGATTTTGATGGTCAAAGAGGGAGTGAGGGAGCTATTCAGCCAGGCTCTCAGGGAAAACTGAAGCACTGAGCTGTTTCAAAAGGTAAATACCCTGCTGGGCATTTTCCACAAGGTGTATATGAGCTAGGACCAATTCAGGTCCCGCAAAAGAGTTATTTAGTTCTTTTGAGTACGACTTCATCTGGACTGTTAAAGCTCCATCTGGTTCTGAAGGCACTGCTGAACCAGCTGATCCACCTCCTGTCACAGACCTGGATCAGATTCTTCCAACCTGATGTAGAGTCCTGCTGAGTAGCTTCTTGTTTCAGGGATTCTCCGTTGCCACGATTTCCTTGGTCATTCTTTTGCTGGTCTGTTTATAGAGGGTGTGGTTGCCACTGCTGTAAGCCTGTTCAGTCTTACATAGCTTCCTTAAATATGAAATCATCCATATCTTATCCATATTGTATGTGGGAAACGTTTTTGTGTGCTGCGATGGACTGTGTAAAGCAGGGGTGTCAAACTGGTTCCAGTAAGGGCCGTGTGGCTGCAGGTTTTCTTTCCAACTAAGCAATAGCACACCAGACTCCATTCATGTAATCAAGTCATCATGTTCAGATTGCACTTACCGGTAGTTGATGAGATGACTGGAGTCTGGTGTGCAACTGCTTGGTTTGAAAGAAAACTTGCAGCCACACGGCCCTTCCTGGAACCGGTTCAAGAACCCTGGTCTAAAGTGTATCCCACATATTGTCCATAGACTGCTGGATATAGGCAGCAGCCTCACCACGAACTTCACGGATTCAGCAGGAGAAGATGGATGGAGATGCAGATCTTTGTCTGCATCCAAATGTCCTCATTAAAATATAGATTTAAGAAGCAACAGAAAGAGTGAGCTGTTTTATGTTGGTTTGAGAAGCTTAAAAAAAATGATATTTACCTATAGGTTCAGAATCTGAATGTGAACAAAAACTCTCTCAGCGGGTGAGATGGATTTTTAGAGCTGTGTTTTTTTTTTGTTGAATAGAAATACTGTTATACACTGGACATAATTGGAGAGGTTTGCGCAAATAAAACCCCACAAACAATGATCATAGAGTCTGGGTATGCTCTGATGCTTAGTCATGTGGTGGAATGTAAACACCAGACAAACAAAAAAGAACATCTTTAGCAAATAAGAAGTCTCACACCACCTCTTTCTTTCATAAGACATTTCTCTTAGCTTTAATGTTTTCTTTGAAAATTTCCTCAAAACTTATTCTTTTAGAGTAATGGCTTCTTCCTTACTGAGTGACCTTTTAGCAAAAACTCTTCCCACATTATTTTGATTTTCTTTTTCCAAATGGCACTAAAATGTGATCCCAGGACAAAGAACCTAAATCTTTCAGTTCTAAGGCCAATTGTTGAATAGCTAATATGATACCACCTGTCACTAATTGGGTTTCGTGAAGGAATATCTGCAGGTAATACGTAACAGAAAGCAAGACTTAAAAACACTAGGAAAACTCGGGAATCAGGTTTGGACAACTGACCAACATTTAACAAAAAAAAGACAAAAAATTGAAACTAAAACATGGAAGCAAATTTGCATTTGACAGAACAAAACTGTCATGATTTCTCTTTTTAAAATGTTGGCTAATATATTTGGATGTAAAATTCAAGCACTTGAAAGAGTAATAAATACATTTATTGAAATATTTATCTTATCTGAGCTACAACAAGAAAAGTTTAATCCGTCAGACAGTGAGAAACAAAATGATTATAAATCCTTATATCATATAAGCTATCTGGTTTCAGCTTAGCGCTCCTGGAAAACGGTATAAAAAGCGAGGTTATGTAATGTGATCCATATATACAGACACATGATACACCGCTGTATGTCTGGCTGAATGCTTACACTCTGAAATAAAAGTTCCCAGAGTGCCAAGTGGTTGACGCTGCAGATTTCTCCAGCTGAGGAGTAATTCTTCTTTCTTGAGAAATTATGTTGGCTAGGATGGAAATGTGGTCCTTTTTTCCTGGAAAAAAATTCATTTTCTGTCCCGTTGTTAATAACAATCACCTTTATCTTGACAAATGAAAACCCGAGGAGCCATAAACCACAGTATGGATCGCTCACTGAGTTTCACATCATTGGATTTGATTGTGCGGCAGGGCTGTAAAACACATCACCCGGATAAAGAAGGAGAGGGAACGCAGGGTTGGGGATGCAGCTATCTGTTAGAGTTGTAGGAATAGTCGGCAGGAAGCTCATGAGCCATCAGCCGACAGTTTTTAACCCCCTCGTCCATCAACCCTCTGAAAAGGCAACAACAGAAACAAAAAAGCCTAATGTCTGATTGGCTTTGCTCTTTATTTTCAAAAACTCATTAAAGTAGTAGGGGGGTTATTTATTTATTTTTTTAACTTTTGTTACAACCATTAGTGAAACAATTATGTGCTGATTTAAGTATTTGTGGGTGATGATGTCTCATTACTTGAAAACTGAGTTTATTACAGGGAGATCTCTAGGGGCACATGAAATATAAGCTTTTATGTATGTTTTTAGAGTTGAATTCCTTAATTTTCTCAGAGTTTTTTTTTTTTTATTCCATAGAGTTTGTTGAACAATTTGAACAGCACTGTATGTTAAAAAAGACTTCTCTTTATGGTGTGAAAGCGATCACTTGCACAACTTCATTCATAGTAATCGATAAATGCTTTTTATTTTCCATAGCTTTAATGTGTTAATGTGGCCGCTTCTCCTAACAATTAAACATTTCTGTTGAGACTATTTATGTTCCTAATCCTAATATGTTTGCTTGTTTTATTCACCATTGGAAGTGGTTTGGCTCTTCTCCAATTGTATAAATAATTTTATACAACATACATTTTCTTGTAAAAACATCCCTTTTTCCAATTTTGTCCAATGACAATTACAAACTTTGATGTATTTTATTGGGATTTTTTAATACACCATCAACTGAAAGTATCCTGAAAGTACAAGTAAAAGAATAATAAACTTTGAAAGTTTTGACATAAAGCATGCTTCTTTGCTCAGATACCGCTAAATAAAATGCTGTAGACTATACCCTCGATTTAAAGGTTAGTTGAATTGAAAGACTAGTCTGTTTCAAAGAATAGATGTGTGGAGCCTTTTTCACCAGGTCATCAAAGTGTCATAAAACCAAAAAAGGAAGTAATCGGAAATGTGAATCCTTATGAACTCTATAGAAACCATCTTATATCAGAGATCTGATTGTTCCTTATGTTCCTAACTTCGCTCTCAATCTGCAGGTTTACTAGTGGTTCCTAGAATTTGTAAAAATAGAATGGGGAGGCAGATCTTTTAGTTATCAGGCTCCTCTCCTGTGGAACCAACTACCAGTTTTTGAGTCGTGAGGCAGACACCCTGTCTACTTTTTTTAAGGCTAGGCTTAAAACTTTCCTTTTGATAAAGCTTATAGTTAGAGTGGCTCAGGTTATCCTGAGCTATCTCTATAGTTATGCTGCTATAGGCTTAGACTGCTGGAGGACATAGGGACCCCTTTTTCATTATTCTGCTTCATTCCATCTCTATTCTCCTACTCTGCAGAATCTGTTAGTTCAATCTCTAACGTTATGTTTTCTTTGCTTTTTCTCTTATAGTAGCTTTGCCTTGTCTGTTCCTGTTTGGCTGTGACTCCATCCTGGAGAGAAATATCAGCTGTGCTGCTTCCATCAACTCACCTTTGTTTATAGATGTTGGAGATCGGCCTGTTTTCCAGTGTAGTCCTGTTTCTCTGACTGTGACTGGCTGGATGTGCTCTCTTCATCCTCTGACATGGGAGCTGGCTCAGAGCTCCGTCTGCCTGGCTGTGTGTTTCCTGGACAGGGCCGCCTTTTACAGCTGCCTTTTGTATCTCTGCTTCTGTCTCCTTGAACCCCAGTCGGCCTCCAGCAGATGGCAGCTCACACTGAGCCTGGTTCTGCTGGAGTGTTTCTACCTTTTAAATGTGAGTTTTTTTCTCTCCACTGTCGCTACAAGCATTCTTAGTGTGACAGATGGCCTTCGAGTCAATGAGTCGATGCAATCAACTGGTTTTCCTGAAATCGAAAACTGAATCAATTTGATCTGGTAAACTGTAAAAGGTCTTGAGATGACATGTGTTGTGAACTGGCGCTATATAAATAAACTGAACTGAATTAGACCTCAAGCTCCATCGATCGCCCCACATATCCGGAGAGGGACGTTGTTCAGTTATGTTCCTCGTTTACTTTCAATAAGGTTATTTCCTGGAGCACCACAATATCATATTGTAGACCTCTTATCTGTAGTAGTTCTTATTCTAGTCAGATATGACCCACCATGGGGGTGTCGTCTAAAAACTTCACAACCATGTTTGTTTTGTGGACAGCAGAGCAGTCAAATGTAACTAGAGTAAAGAGTACAGGACTGAGAACACAACCCTGTGGTACATTGGTGTTCAAAACCAGGGGGGAGATGAGGGTTTCCCAGTCTCATTACTAGCTGGTGAGAAATTAATGATCCAAGGGCAAAGTGGTAGAGAAAAAAAACAGCTTGTCTACAAGGACAGTGTTGAAGACTGTACTGAATTTAATAAAAACACTCAGCATAGGTGTTAGGTTGGCAGTGATGAGTCAAGAGTGTGTGGAGTCCTAATGAGGCAGATCCTCAAGAACGATTAGTTTTGAATGGTTTAGATCAAACAAATTCCATGTGGCTGTAAAATAAGTAGAATAAAAAAGGTTAAAGTATAAAAACTTTTGCAATATATTGTTTTTTGTGTTTTTTCTGTTTGTGTATCATGAATTTTTCTTGAAGAAATCAATAACACTCCAGCTTCAAGGTTTTGTAAAGTTAAGCATGACCGTTCCTTTCATCAAGGTAATCACTGCCATTAGACCACCAGAGGAGCATTTATGTACACTGGACAGCTGGTGGATAGCAGCAATATCAATGACAGACAGGCCTCGCAGGGGCTGCTTGTGCTTCTGGGCTGCTTATCTCAGCCTCAACATGGACCCAATTCATCCATCACTATCAGACCTCACGCAGGTTCCCAGGGCCAGGCTTTCACACTTTCACAGGGGGGCCGAGGCTATCAGCTGAGCAGGATGAGAAAACAGTTGAAGCGTTAAACTTCCTCACCATAAAAGTAGGTTTCTGTGAGGGCTTTTGTTATTATCTGGACATAATTGTTGTAACAGCCATTGGCCGCTGAAATGTCCAAGCTGGACATAGATAGCATGCATAGCTTTATACAAAACACCAGCCAAGATAAGAGTGCTTTGACAGCTACTAAAAAGTTTTATTGTTTGATGTAAAAATCAGGTTTCTCTTATGCCCCCTACAGACGGATAGATGTGTTCAAAATAAAGATTCTTTATACATCCATTAAGGTAGTCATCATCTCCTGCTTGATGACTGGATCATGGAGGAACGAGCCTTGGATGAGCTGTGGACTTTATCACTCTAGAAGGTGAACAGATCTAGGTTTATCACAGTGGAAAAAGACATTGAGAAAGAAAATGGACCTCGCCAACTGTTTCATCTTGTACTTCGCACAAGCTCTAACAAGTTTCCGATTGGTCATTTTTTTAATTTGATTACCGTAAAAGTCTTTTGTGTATTTTAAGAGCACATTTTTAGTCTAAGCAAGTAGCAGGTTAAGAAAACAGGTTTAAGCCATGATTTGCACAAACAACAACTCTTTGTCATCTGATGAGGCTTAAACTAATTGTCCCTGGCATTTCTTTTAAGCATCACATAAATATACTTAGATGATTTAGAAATCTTTATTCTGTTGTTGCTTCTTTGTCCTACCTTCATATTTTGGATCTAAAAACTCAGTATGATGAAGTGAAAAGAACATTAGACAGAAGAAATTTAGCATGTGTTTTAACATATGTAGGGATTTTTTTAGAGTGTTTGGAAAAGCGGCTTGCCTTCCTAGGTGTAAACAGCCAACAACAGTGCTCCAAGATAGCATTGACAAGTGGAGAATATTTTTGAATTTTAACTGAGTTATAATGCCATTCCTATAGCAGTTTTTAGGCATTTATGTATCTTTGAGTAATCTTTAGGACTTTTCTGAACAGCCGCTCTTCCCTTTCCTGTAAAGTGAGTGGATTTCAGAACAACTATGATAAAAACCCAGGAGAAAATGCTGTGCCTTCACGAAGATAAATGATTTATAATCAGGTAAGGGCGAAGCAAGCATCAATGTTCCCCACTCAACATTAATACAAAAAGAATATTTTAGCAGCTAATCAATATAGAGCGAAAAGTATTAATAACTATGTTTGGCCTTCTACCAAAAGTTGTATGAGACTAGGGAAGTCATGGGAAATGGGGTGAGAACCCCAAATGTTGGCTGACCTCTCTTTAAAGTGTTTGGAAAAGCGGCTTGCCTTCCTAGGTGTAAACAGCCAACAACAGTGCTCCAAGATAGCATTGACAACTCCTAATTTTAGGCATTTAACTGGGCATAGAATTTCAAAATAGTCCCAGCAGAAAATGTACCTTCTAGATAAACGATCTTCACAATGCTGCTGATTAAATAACTTATAGTCACTTCCACTTTCACTGGATTCTATAAATAAGTAAAATTTCTTAAATTAGGTGTATTTAACCTTAATTTGAGTAGGTAATTGAAATAGTTTGCCAATGGAATGAGTATTTTTTACTCTTAAAATAAGATAATTAGATAGTATGTACTTGAAAAAGACACTGCAATTGTGTGTTCTTATTGAAAGTGTAAAGTTAATCTTCCCATTGGCAAAATATCTCTTTACCTCACTCAATCCAGAACAAATGCACTTATTTTTAAGAAAAAAATTACTTTTCGAGACTTAGATTTTTTCCAGTGTTCAGTCCTGTTTTCATCAATTACTTTGTGGTTTAGTTCATGCACATTACAGGACAGCTTCAAACTGGCATTAAAAGTTGGGTCTACAGAGAGGATCATCAGGGCTGTTCTTCCCTCCATCCAGGACCTGTTCAGATCTAGGGTCAGGAACAGGACAGCTAACATCTCTACAGACCCCACACATCCTGGAAATAAGCTGTCCATTTACCTTCCAGTTCTGGACGCAGGACTCACACCTTCAACAAAGTCACATCTCTGTGACTTGTAAAGGTGTGAGTCCTGTTATATCTAAAACTAACATGTTGTCAGCGGTGTAATGGTCTGTGGCCGCTTTACTGCTTCAGTGCCTGGAAGACTGGCTGCAATCGATGGAGCCATCAAGTCTTTTCCCAGGAGTCATGGAGAAAAATGCCTGACCATCAGATACTAAGCTTGAGCTGCAGGGAACTTGGATTGGTGAAGTTATTTACAAAACTCAAGCAACAATAAGACCTGAGATGTTTGAGATACAGTATATTGACCTAAACTGTGTTTACACTTTAACACTGTCTAATAAAGCTAACATAAAGCAATTTGGCCTAAATCTAAGCATGCTTAAAGACAGCTGTTACCATGGAGGGTTGTATTAGTTCAGATAACTTTACTCCCCTTAAACGAAAAACATTATTTAGAAACTACCTTTGTCTCTACCGATGTTCTCTTTGTCTATTAAATTAAATTAGTTGATGATCTATTACCCAAAAAATGCCAGAAAGGAAAAGAAGTACAGGGTACCAATAATTATTACAGAGCTGATGAATGAGAAACAAACTGCCCCTTAAATTGATTTTGTTTTTTTGCATTAGACTTAATCCTTATTAGCGCCTTGCATTCACAATCATGTAGTAGGGTAATCAGGAGACCTTTGGGTCAATACAGATTAAAGACTTTGTGTTTCACAATAATTATCTAAGTAAAGTCAGTAATTAAGCATCCGACTTGATTAAGACCTTAGCAATGCTTTGGAGCTTTATCCTGAAATATCTTGGATGACTAACCAGTCATCAGCCTGTCTCCCTCCATTGACTTTACTCCTCTACAGAACTCATTATTTCATCTAGTAAGATAATAATGTCTCCCATCAAGGTGTGTCAACCTTACAAGCAAAAAAAACCCCTTGATTTACTTTAACCTTTACCGGCACAAACAACCTCATCGACCCCTGATGATGTCTGCGGTGCTTCTTTTCAAGCCGGTGCTCACCTCTTATTCTTGGAGAAAGTATCTGATTGGAAAAGCCATTGTCTCCCTGACCTTAACAGCAGGTCTGCGTTGGTAGTGGCTTCCACTAACATATTAAACACATAGGTTCTAGATCAATCCCGTAGTGGTTGCTGCATATTTTTAGAGCCCCCATTAGCTTGGCTCAGTGGCGTAGGCGATGCCTCCTTACGTCACTGCGGCCCGCCGGTTGGTGTGCCTGCGTAACAGAATGGGGGAATCCACCTCTTTCCCCTTCTCTCCTGTGATATGAATGGTGATGTACAGCAGAGGGGAGGGGGGTGAGGGAAGTGGAGGGTTGAGCCAGGAGGGAAGGGGTGTGCCATTATAAGAAGCCTCAGAGGAGGCACGCGTTTAGTTGTTCAAACCCTGAGCCTAAGGATACAAGCTGAGCCACCAAACTCTCCCAGCGCCTGCAGAAGGGAGGACACACACATTTCTTTACGTCATCCTCACAGGTAAGGAGAAAACTTTCTTCCATGAGAAGGGGAGCCCACCTGTTTGGGCAGAAACAGGTCTTTGCCTGCTATTCTAAAAGAGAAAAATCATTTCCTGAAGATGGGAATATTCTTGATAAGTGAAGAGGGTTTATTTTCTGTTGGCACAATTCAAGGTGATAAACTATTTTTTATCGAGTCTGTCTTCGCTCCCTTTATGTTTTCAATATGTGACCCCAGAGGTGGTTCTGTAAACAGCCCTTCCTGTTCTTTTTGTTTCCATTACTCTGTTTGTGTCCCTGTGGCTCTAAAGGTACCACCGTCACCATCATCATTACGCACGCTGCACCTGATTACTACTTCATTAACAGGAAACAAAGTCCTGATGCAAAAAAAAGAGCCATACCCTATACTGGGAGCACACAAAATCAAAAAAGGGAAGAAGATTAGAGGGTATTTTGAAATTATAAGATTTCCCACTTTCCTAGATAGAGGAGTGGATTATCCAAAATAGCACCGGCAGAGGTCAATGAGCTAATCACTATGCCACCTCCTGAATCAATTTATTCATAGCCTGTTGTTGCTAATCATGGATTACCGTACGTCAGATTAAACACATAAAGAGACCGCAACAAAAGCTTCTTTATTGTTCCCAGGAGCAGCCGGTGTCAACCTGTAGTCCAGGAGAAGAGACAGAGGGAGAGAGAAAGGAAAAGCTTGGGAAGTGGATCTGCTGTTATTATGCTAAACACAAAATAATGATGATTGTAAAGATAATGGTAATGAATGTGCATAATCTGTTCCCATTATGAGCAAAGACGATGCTCACACAGACCGGGAGAAAATGGGCGCCTAATGTGCCATTCTCAGATTAATGACTCCACACGAGGGGAATGTTGTACGGAGACTGGAATGTTTACAGGACAAAAAACAAATGTAGTGCTTTTGAAGTGAATTTAATTAACTGAATGTATTTATTTTGTTCACTTTTGTTTCTGTATTTGCATTTGATACATGTAGGAGGTGATCTTTGAAGATGCAATCCAGAAGAAAACATTTGCTTATCTTACATTTCCCAATATAAGATAAGAAATAATCTAACTTTTTTATTTTTAATTAAATTTTTTTTACCTTTACTCTAAATTTACAAATTTAAAGATGTGTGCTCTAATTAAAAAAAACACTAAAAAATGTTCTTCATGCCTTTATTACATTTTAAAATAGTTTTAATTATAAGCTAGGCAAAGTAAGGGAAAAGTCTATTGTTTCTTCCCCTGTATGGAGAGTAGAGATTGCTACACGCCCCTCCCCAACCTGTTGCTTTTCAGTACTCATTAGCTCTCAGACTGCTATTTCACACAAATCTTTGGAAACATTTGCTGTTGAGAGAAACACAAACAGTTATGTATGTTTTTTTTTTTATTAAAAAGCCATTTTTAAAGCTACCAGCGGCTGCAGGCTGCCTCCCAGAGCAGATAGCCTGACTGGATAACCAGCTTATACTAGTTTGTTAAAAAAAAATTGAAGGAGGGTAAAAAGTTAAACATTTTTGCACAATAACTTTGAAAAGTACAACAATATTTAGACAACACTGTATTAAAAAAAAAGATAAATAAATGTTAGACATGAATTTATAACAGCTAAAATAGGATTTTAACAGAAACAAGAGGAATTTTTGCTTTTCTTTTTCGAATAAACGTGGTTAGATTGTTCTATAGATTAGTTTTAAATTTCAGTGTTCATACCGAGGAAACCCTTTTTTTTCTATTCAAGGTCATTTAAAATCATATCAGGCCATCCCTGCTGCTTTCCGTTTGCCAACACTTATCACATCTCTGGGACCGCAGTCTAAACAGATTCTATAGAACATATATTCTATCATCCACCGCCTTCACCCTTGGCCTGTAAAACTAAGGAGCTTGTCTTGGCTGAGCTAGAGTTCCTCCATGTCCAATGGATTCGTGCAGGTGTCAATGCATCTTAACAGCAACCAGATCAATGCTGACACCTCATCAGCTGCATAACTCTGCAGAATTTTAGCTGCACAGCCAGAGCTCGTACCCCAGAGTGCATCACTGCTGTCACCGCTTCACAAAAAGCCTTCCGCTTTTCCACCTGTTAGGCAGTGATTCCCCTCTGAAGGCGGACATGTGTTTTGACGTTTTTCCACTATCTTTGCTTGCATCCTTGATGGTTATTCCCCTGCTGTCAACGTTTGTCAATCCATTACTGTGTCATATCATATTATTAAAGCCAACATCATCTTCCTCTGCAGGTTTAGAGGAGGGTAAAGCATCAAAATTCACTCCACAGCACAGTGAGCCTGCTATCTCATGTAGACTCTCGTATCTAAACCATGCATCAGCTTCTGCTTCAGTTGAGGGTTTATCAGCCAAACACACAGCCGCTCTGTCTGAGATCTGCTCTGCGTTTGAGTAATATTGTTTTGGGGCTATTAACCCAGCGTCGTGGGGGCTAAATGAGATGATTGTTGGTGTGATTCTCCCACCATGAAGGGCTTATCTGATGCGTTGGCTGATTGCAGGAAAAAAAGTGTTACAATTGAGCCTCTGCCCTCAGGTGCAAATGAGAGCTACCCCCCCTTGTACATCTAATGGAGGCAATGGCAACAATATGCACATTTGGATTTTTGTCTAGAAAGGCGCCAGACATGAATTTAAGGAGCGCCATTCCCATTTAATATTTGGGATAAATGAGTGTTAGCGTAGCCTCTGTGGGAAATGAGGGAGAAATAGAGACACGGTTCGTCTTATTGCGACTCAATTTGTTCTCTCAGCAGTGCGCACAAGATGAGATTTCCTAAATAACAGCAGTGTAAGATAAAGACAGTAGCAGGGGTTGTGATTTTTCCAGCAGATATGAAGAAAAGCAGAGATTATGAGAGAGAGAGAATTAACGAGACAGAAATAATCACTGCCGAATGTTTTGGCATCATTAGAAAAGATGCTTTATGACCTGAGCTTTCTGAACCCAGGGGCCAAGACTCGCATGTGGTAACAGGTGAGGTAAGGGATGCGGTCGGAAGAGCAGCTCCAGCCATGGCTGAAACACCCAAATCGGATCAGGTTCATTCGCTCAGATTTGTGGTTTCAGGAGGCGCCCAGCTAGGAAGGGCCCAACACCTCAGGTGCTCATGGCCGCCTGAACTCTTCATCAAGTGAGACATTTTTTATCAGTGGCTGCACAGGATGGATTTACTCCAATGATCATCCTGTGACTAACCGACTAAATCCGCCTTAAAATGAAAGCCTATAAAAAGTTGTAGGTGCAGCCTCAATCTGGGGGTGGTTGGTTAAAAAAGAAAAACAGACTGAAGAATAAGACAAAGCAAACCTTTGTATTCCGCAGTGCGAGTAATTTTAAGTTTTTTTCCTCCTTTGCAGCATTGCTTTATGAAGAATTGTAAGCAAAAAGATGGGTGATTCTTTAAGCTTTTCTAAGGTAAACAGTTGTTAAAATGATTGAAATGTGGCTGTTGATTCTGCTCCCCAAAATATAATGCTGGTTTAAAACAAATAATGGCTTTAATTTAAGTTTGTTTGAATGTTATTCTATTGCTGGCGGTCACAACAATATGAGAAAGTATAGCCTGCCGGAGACAAATTAAAAGCAAATGTTGACCAAGCATAAAGCAACCTCTGAGTCTGGAAAAGTATTCCGAACCTTTCAGTAGAATTTATCCCATTAAAACTTCAAGCTTCGTAAAGTATTGTGGTTTTTGTTTATTCTTCTTTGTAAAAGTAGCTCAAGCTGAGTCTCATTAGTTGGAGAGCATCTGTAAAAAGCAAGATTTTTGTTTTTCAACCTGTGAAATTTGGGTTCATACTTTGATAAAATACATACATATACTTTAGTTATATGTTTCGGGTTTCTGTCCTTTTAAATTTCGATCAGCTTTCCTGTCTCTTCTAAAGAAAAGCAACCCATCTACACCACACCGTAGTGCCTCTGTCTTGATCTCCTGATTAGGAATTTTACGTTGAGGTGTCAGTTACACTTTGATTGATGTCATTCTGTGGGCTCATACCGTGCGATTTTTTTTTCCATTTTTGGGCCGACTTTCCAGTCGTGCAAGAATTTTTTGATCGGCCAACTTTCAGCCTGATCGTGCATCCTGCATCATGTAGTGTATGGGGGTAACAAGGGGCAATTAGCCTCTCACGACCAGCTCCCCATCAGGAATCGTGAGGTTGGGAGAAAATCAGACATGTTTGAAATTCAGTCGGCCGTGGTGTGCAAATCGCTCAGTGCACAAACAAGGATTCTTCATCCTCTCAGATGAAACACAGAAGCATGGCGGGGATGTGAGTGAAATGGAGTTCTTTCTGTAAAATTGACAGACCGTAGCAGCCATGTTTGCTCAGCCATGTCTTTGTGCAAATACGTCGTCACCTTTTATTTTTAGGGCTTTCAGCACAAAATGCGAAGGCAGCTCGTTTCACTCTAGTGAGCTACATATTCCTCTTCTACTTGTTTAGCTTCTGGATAGATGATTCCGAGTAGCACCGTCTCACTGCAGAGCTGAGTCTGACGGGGTTTTTAGACATACAGTGTGAGCAGGTAGATCGCATCAGAGTGTTTGGCCGTACAGTGTGAGAACATGCATCGTGAGCTATGAACTCACACTGTATTACGAAACTGCAGTGTTTCGTCGTACAGTATGAGCTATAGCTGCGTGCAACAATTAAAAAAAATCACACAGTGTATGTCCGGCTTTAGTTACTCTTTTGTGCCAGTCCCCTTCCCCTAGCTCCCTTCTAGCGTCTTCTGTCCACACCTGCTCCCAATCACTTTATTACTCCATTCATCGTTCTGTCTGACATATATACTCCTCTGCAGGTACATTTTCCTGGATTCGCTTCATTCCCCCCTGAAGCTCTATGTTGCCCTTTATTCTTGTTCCTCTGTTCCCTGGTTAGTTATTTCTGGATGTATGCTTCTGTTTCCACAACTCTTATCACTATATCTGCAAGAAACCATCTCAGCTTCCGTCTCTGCATTTGGGTCCTCTATAAAACTTAATGCAACCTGACAGTATACACCATATGCCACAATGAGAGCCATGTGTTTAGAGACATGTGCAGCCTTAGTTTTCAGCTTTTGAAAAAGACATTAAGTGTAATTTGGGTCTCATCTTAACCACATATTTACCCCTGTGAAGAAGGTTATGTTTTTTAGGAGACTTTGACTTATTTTAATGACATTTTTTTTATCAGTGGTGTGCCTCGTGACAAGAATGATCTATTAAATCGGGGTGATGATCCAGATCATAATGTGGATACAGGATTTTCTAACATTGTGAGATAGGAACATTTGGCAGAACAAGCAGTTCCCCACTAAACCAGAGGGTGGCAGCAGTGACTACTGACAGCCCTAGCATCGAAACGTGCAGATTGAATGAAGACAAGAACACAAGAAAAGGTAAAATTGTTGGCTTGTTAGCAAGTTCAGTTGAAAACTTATGAACGTATTTCACGGAAATTTCATACCTGAGGTGTGTGAGTTTTAGCTATAGTTGGAAGTCACAATTTGCTGCTTGGCTGAGGTCTGCACTCTCCATGTAATTTTCTAGTTTAACATGTTATCTTTTTCCCTCTGTGGATTGTGGTAAACTGCAGTTTGGATTTCAAAGAAGAGCCATGATCATGTTGAGATTGATGGAAGACAGATGGACTCAAATGTGTGGCGAGAACTCACCAGGGTTCGAACTAAACACCAGACATTAAATGCTCTGTCAGATATATCCCATTCATAAGTGAGTATCGTATTAAAGGCATTCAATGAGCTTAGAATATGACACCTTTAATAACACTCCAGAGTTGTCTGTATCCTAAATTCCCTATCATGGGTGAAGCGTAGTGATCCAATATCTCTTTGAACACTACATCGGCATCAATATGTGTTAAAAGGAAGAACTGACAAGGACTTCAGATGATGCAATGCTCCTTAGTTTAAGTCCTGTACTTGCAATCTCAGGTCATTTCTCAATTACACCAGAAATAGAATTCATCGTTTTCCACAATAAGATTAAAACTTTGGATTCAGTTAAAAACTACAGTCAAAATTTAATTGGTGATAACCTGGCCTAGATATATCTGAATCCACACTTTCATTCCTGAGAGCTGCATTCCTGCTTTTATATATATTCCAGCTCCAACACATCTGAGTTAAATGGCTAAATTCCCTAATCGACTTGTCATGGGTCTCTGAAGAGGCCTCATAACAGGCCTTTTATGTTAGCCACCTACGGAGCTAATTTACCATTACCGTCTCTAACAAAGAAAGTGTTCCTTCAACAGTTCTTCTATGTTTCTCTTCTGTTTTTGGCTCTCTTTTGTCAAACCCCCACTCAGCCTCAACAGATGGCCACTCACATTGAGCCTGGTTCTAAACCCCCACTCAGCCTTTCCTTGCTTAGAAAACTTTTAACTTTTGAAAGATATGCCTGAATCGTCTCTGTGAAGTGCATTGACATGACGTGTTGTGGATAAATGAACCAAAGCGGATCTGATTAATGTGTGTTAGGGAGGGGTTGTATCTAAACATAGCATAGTTCTCCAGGACTAGACTTGGGCATCTGACGAAAATGTTATGTTTTTGCACGCTAGGTTCCCCCCTTCCAGGAGTTCTGGGCTGTTTAGCCTTAGCTTGCATAAAAAAAACAACAACAAAAAAAAAACCACTGTTTCTCCGTAAGAATATTTATAGCAGAGGTAACCTATTATGGAAATCTTTACACAGGTTCAGAAGCACCAATGAGACCTTCAATAGCTTCTTGTCATCTTTGTGTGTTCGAGGAAAGGAATGAGGTGGTAGGGGGGTTGAAGTACCCATTAATCTGGCTCTTCTAATTAGCCAAACAAGGTAGTGACATTCCCTCAATGTCTAATTTATAGAAGCTTCTTAGTTGATAGGACTAGCCAAGGTTTGTTTAAACAGAACAGATCACTGAATTTGAGCTATTTGTGCTTTCCTCAGCAGCAGTGATTCATTGGACCAGATAAAAATCAAAAGCATCCTACGCAATTGACGAGTTTTACCTTTTGGAACATAAAATACAGAAGGCACATCTAATGCTTCACATCAACCATCCTCAGTACCTCAAGGCATTCCCAACTTGATCAGTTAGTTGACCGTGGTACACAGAGAGGAGCGCTACTTTTCAACTCAATAACCAAACTGTTTAGATAGCATGCTTTGGTGACATAGTGGTTAGCACGCACGACCCATGTATGGAGGCCTTAGTCCTCGATGCGGCTGACCCGGGTTACAATTCTTATGCTACGTTCACACCGGACGCATCAGGCGCAGCAGAAGCAGCGAGTGGAAAAATTGAACTTTTGCTGCTCGGTGCGCCGCATCAACCAATCAGAGAAGCTGATCTGGGAGCCGGCAGGAAGACAGACACATCGCTGATGACACAGAGCGCTGTGATCACTCCTCTCAAACAGTTTATTGACGCCTAAATTAACTTAAAATGCTGAAACCTGCTGGCAGAATATGTTCACTGTTATTATCCTGGTGCCTGCAGTTTGGATTATTTAGATGAAAAACACCTACCAGCTGCCGCGGTGAACCGCGAGGAGGCGACCCGGCCAGAGGCTGCTGTTGAATGGGATTCCTACTAACAGCGCTCCACTGGTATGTGGGGGTCTGAGCGGCTCCAACAGAAATAATATTGGAAGGCAGGATGATAATCTGAATGAGCTGACTGCACTGATGAAGTTTTCAGGTGTATTTTCCCACTTAAAAACATATTAAAACTACTGCAAAAGGGAAAGAAAGGATAGAGTAGCTCCGTACGTGTCATACACACTTTTGCACGCTTCCAGGCAACAAAAGCTGCTTCAGCCGTCGCGTCAGAACTAACTGGTACAAGCAGCAAAAAGGAAGCAGCAGGCAGCGGTTTTGCTGCTCCTGCTGCGTCTGGTGAACACAGCATTACTTACCCCCCTTCCTGTCAGCCTACTGTCAAAAAAAAAAAAACTGTGTACAACCTAAAAACAAAACAAAAACTGTTGTGTAGCCTACTGTCCAAAAAATGCTAATGTAGCCTTCCTATTTTACATTTCTATCAAATTCAAATCATTTGATCAGGTTAAGAGGAGTATTGCCTCCTCAGCCTTGAAAATGTAAATTAAAAAGATGATATCTATGGTATAAAATGTTTTTTATCAGTCCAGTGTGAAGTAGAAACATTCTTCCTTCAATAATAAAGCTTGACAAGGTTAATTTATGGGTTTATTTACTGGTAAAATAAGAAAAAGAACAATTGGTGTTATTTAAGTAGAATAAACTAGTCTCCCTCATGAGGGAAAAACACAAGGTCAAAGATATAGTAACAATTAGTCTTGGATGGTGACAATATTGTCAATTTATATGAAAAAGCAGTCTACTAATTAAGATGGGATGAGGTAAATGGTCGGTAATCCTTAGAAGTGAACATTTAAAGATCTTATCAGGGGTCCAGACTGACCTATTATCAGAGCCATGAGCTCCTAACCGCTCAAGTCTGGCAGAGTCACAACTTCTCCCTGATTTAATAATCCGTGAAACAGCTTGAGCTACGGACTTTCTCCCTCTCATTTTTGCTTTATTTTCAGTAATGACTCAGCCCTCCGTCTTGATATAGCCACTGGCAAATATTGGCCACCCTTGCGTATTTGCAAGCAATTTCAGCCTTTTAACGTTTCATCTCATTTGCATAATCTGTCTGACAGAGGCTGCGTCAGGCTGGGTGTGAGCGGCTAGCCTCTTAGGAGGTGCAGCTGGAAGAAACTTATGTCATGGAGGCCAAGACTAGACAAATTGTCCGGCAGCCTGAGAGCACACCGCACGAAGGGTGGCACTTGAAAATAGATCTCCATCATCATGCCCCCGCAGAGGCGACCTTGTCCTCCTCACTGAATGCTGGCATGAAAGCAAAAGGAAAATGGCCTTTAATGAAGTGCCTGGATGTAGCCCTGTTTTTAGACGGGTCTCTCCATCTCGTAGATACAAATGCTTTTACCTGCCTCTCTCTGAAACAAGTGTATCGTCGCACGCTTCCATTAGAGTTAACAAAGACCTTGAAAATGTTATGTTTTTCAAAAGAAATGTTCCTCCTGTTGAATTAGCAAGGACGCAAAGGGGCCACTGCTCTCATGCATTTAGTTTTATTAACCAGGCCCATTTCTTGTCGGAGAGGATAATAACGCAGGAGCAGAAACGTCCGGTACTGTTGGTTTACAGTCTTTGAAAGGGACTGCGAGGCACTCATAAAGAGGGTATTGTATATCTTTTCTCTGAGCGGAAACAGAGCAGAGAAAGTCCATTAAACTTTTTAGAACTCCTTACTTAACTCTAACCTTATGGACTGCATTGTGCGAGGGGAAAAAAATAATTAAAACAACCAGAAATCTTTCTTTAAAGAACACTACCCCCTCTATCTACGCTTTTGTTCCACTGAAATAGGAGGGCTGTTTGTCTGTTTCCGCCACTGCTTGTCCGTCTTGCTTCTAGACAGAGGATCTCTCAATGCCTCTACTTTTAATTTCCATACCAACTTAAAAAAGACATGTGAATAGATGAGGTTGCCACTTTTACAGCTCCAGGACAAACTTGATGGGAATTAATAAAGCAAAATTAGCATTAGCAGCTCAGATGTAGGGCGTTGAGGGTGCTAAGTGTCATGAATCTGAGCGGTGGAGAAGAAAAGCCCGGTCCTCGATCCTGACAAAGCCCTGACGCTCTCTATCTCATCCATTAGTTGTCTGCATGGAGCTGAAAAGCAAAAAGGAGCCTGTTAATGCGTAGATAACCCAGGGGTCCCTATGTGTCTGTCTCTCTCCCTGTACCTCCCCCCCTTCCTCGCTGCTCCTCATTTACTTTTACCCTCTCTTTACCTCCTTGTCTCTTTCTCCAGCCCACTACCCTTGTTTCTTCTTCTCCTTTCCAATATTTAAAATTATGATGGGTACCTTTTGTCTCCTGTGTCATATTCCACGAGATTCCAGTGTCTTTCTTTAACGATCTTAACCACCCTTAATCGAAGTCCAGAAGTCACGGCGGATGGAGGGCACAGTCGTGTGGTCACTTTGTAGGAGGGGGGATGATTAAAATTTCTGCCCTACCAATAACATCTCATGGATCATTAGGGACACTTGATTTATCTTTATATGCCTAGATTCATGAGTGTTTTATGTCGGCACACTGTGTAATCGCTGGTGGAAAGTGCATTGATCTGAGATAATGGGCTGCGAAAGTGCAGTCTGGTGTTTGGAACGGAGGTTGAAGGAAGCCAACGAGCTGCTTTAAAGTATCACACTGGGGGTATGGATACCACTGGAGGTAAAATATGGCATTTTAAAGGACGAAATGTTTTCTGGTGACTTGTTAACAAATACATAGGTTTATAATACAAAAGGTTTCAGCTCCATTTGGTTTATTCGTTTTGGTGCAGTTGTTTATTTTCACTTAAAAATTTCTTTCATTCTGTTTACTCGGGTCAAGCTTTCGTAGGACTTTTATTTTTTCTTGTGTTCTGGTGTTTTGTCACTTTTTGTGCTTTTCCAGTGCTTTTTCTGTTTCTGTTACATGGACAGAGAGAAACACAATCCTGCATCAACACATTTTCTTCAGAACCACAAGAAATCCGGGCAAATTGACCCAACATATCTGACTTTGAACTGTACAGGAAGCCAGGTTATCTTAGGGAAAAAACAACAACAACCAAAAAACAACTGCACACAAACAAGGAAAACAAACACAAACAAACTAATGCAGCACAAAAAAGGCAGCAGTCTCATCTTGACCACTCAGACTTAAAGGAAAAGTCCGGTCATATTCAGAATTCAAACCTCTGAAAGTACTTTAAATTTAAAATTATGACATTCTGTTCAATAAATGATAAGTGTTTTAATCAAGAGTAATTTTCACTTGAATGTTCTTTACTGGAGACATCCATGTTCATCAAAGAGCACTACTGCCACCTACTGGTTTGTGATGTCACAGTGCGGTATCGACTGTTGATCAAGTCCCAGTGCTGTATCTGGTGTGTCACAACGAGCTATTATCCAAGTCATCTTGAAAACATTCTTCTTCCAAATGTTGGCTACATATTACGTGTTTTTGCTCTGGCCAGAATTTCAATGGCAAATCCTCCATCTTTAGGTTAGCAATCCAACGACGAACCCGTGGGTGGAGGATCAGGAATCAGAAAGGTGAAATAACAAATTTTTTTTTCATTTTTACCCGATGTATTAGAACATCCTACTGCCATGCACGTGGGCATTGTCAGTTTCACTATAGCTCTGGTGAATTTCAATGGTGAAGTCCTCTGGAAATCTTAAATAATTGTTGTTGATTGCAGATGTGTCTAGTATTTCCCATTGATTTTGCTTGTTAAGTGGGGAGAATGGCGCTAGGCTTACCGCACCGTGATGTCACTGCCAGAAGATGTCAGGAGTGAGGTGTTACTATATTTGGGCAAAAAACTGGATTCAGTTATCGCAACGAAATTTTTTTAATTTAGTTTTTTACTGATTAACGCTAAATTCATAAAATCACCGCAAACATATTAGTTTTAGGTATAGATCATCATCCATTGGTTATTCCATGCTGACTGGACATTTCCTTTAATCCAAGTATCATCAGTTTTTTTGACAGTTTTAACCTGTCAACTTAAACTGGTGTCTGCCTGCCTATGCGATGTGACCACAGCCTCTAACTGGCACATTAAGGCTAATGGCCGACATTACAACAGTTATATCAGAGGGTAGACCCTCCCAAAGGTTAGTGAAGAGCAGCTGATTTAATTTATGCTTTTAAAGATATTTTTGCTGGTTTGGGTAAGGCCAGTTAACAGGTTAAACAACTGCCGTAATGCAGTAAGGAGGATGCTCCCTCATGCCAATTTATCTAGCATAGGGACCTCCTAATGTTCCTAGCCACCACTAAGAGCTATACTGTTGCCCACAATCCTTTGCATGACAGGACCAATAAGCCCACCTCAATAACGTTAACAAAAATGCAATAGTTGTTAATGTGTACTCTTGACACACTCTAATGTACACGCCTTCATATGGTTTAGGTTTTATTGTGTAGTGAACAGCTTCATCCGCTCACTAGATATGTGTAAATTTGTTTCACTTAGCCTCACTTTTGGTACTCTGTGGTCCCAAATTATGCAGGGTCATTCATGTGTGTGTCTGTGGTGTTATGACATCCATACGGCTAAACGCTGCCTGGATTCAGCACAGCAGTCTGGGGCTCCTACCCTGGATAGTGTTCTTACTGTTGACCCTGCAAAGTTTAAAGGATAGGAGCTAGGAACAGGAAGAAGGAGCTACAATTATAGCTTTTCAAATCAACCTCAGTCTTCTTGTTCTTAGAAGCAAGCACCACTTCATTAAAAGAAAAGTCTTCCCAAGTATCTCTACATCTAAACAGATATTGTCAAATCGTGAACACAGCATAACACACTCACACTTATGTGTTTCGGTAGGAGCTTTCCATCCTCTTGCTGCAAGATATATTAACACCATGTAAAGGACTGGTTAATTATACACTCGCAGCAGTGTGTCGCAGTTAGCTTGTCGCATGTATGACGCAGGTATTTTTGATTTATGTCCAATTTTGAAGCGTGGTCTGGGCTATGTTATTCCACGCCATAACGCAGGAGGGACAATCACGAACCAGCTAGGATTGTGGGTGTGGTGGGTGGACAATGCGCACTTTGACTGAGATACAGCTGATCAGTCTAGAAATAGAAGAAATAGAAGAAATCTTTTTTTTTTTACTTTTACGGAAAGAAATATTGGTACTGGAGCTGACAGTACCATTACTCTTCTAGCTAGTCCATCTTCATAAGTCATTTTCCGCAATGGCGGTCAAAGAAAACAAAACAAGCCGGTAAGGTACCTAACAGGAAATATGCATCGTTTAGAGTAGATGTAGAATTGACCAATCAGAGGCCTCCTGTCTGTGGCACTGTCTGCGGTCACCTACAATTTTGGAGAGGTGCAACAGAGTTTCCACGGCGGGGGCCGGGGCACATTTGCTTTCAATGTGACACACAGGCAGCGGCCTGGTTTCTGAGTATAAACCAGGCATAAGACCAGACCACCTATTTCAACAACATTCCATGTCCAAGAGCTCGTCTTGGCTATCAGTCTCCAACACTGCCTCAGCCGAGTCTTTTGTGGCTCCCTCAACCTTGTATGTGGGCCTGCGTCACAGGATCGCAAGCAGCTGCTCATACCAGTCTGATCCACTATGTTTGTGGTCCTGCTAAAATTTCTTGAGCTTGTCCTGCACCTGCTTTGTGGTGTGTAGAATGTTTATTTGGGACAGTCTGGCTGCAGTCATGGCGTAGACACTATTGTTGCACATCGCCAACTGAAACTCTCGCTAAATGTCCTCTGCAAAATTCTGAAAAGAGTCTGCACCTCATCATCCGTCCAACGGTCGTAGCTTTTCCTCCTCTGCTCCATCGTGTCTGTGTTGGTGGTAACAAAACAAAATGCCGGTTTAAAGATGACGGGATGGACGTACTTAAAAAAAAAAAGAAGACAGACAATCCACCAATTATTGCTTCTTGCAAACCCGCCTTCAAAAGCTCAACTAAGCCGAGTAAAACACTGCATTGCTGGAGGGACCAAAGCCCTGTGAAAGCAAACCAAGGGCAATACAAGTTAGTCGGATATTTCTGTGTGGAAAAAACAATTTGCAAAAACAGCAATGGAAAAAGGGCTATTTACTCTCGTGAAATGTAATGTGAATAAAATGTCTTTAAATCAAAAACTGAGTAGTGTTAAACATGACTATATTACAATTGCAAGTATTTTTTTTATGTAGACTTTAACACAATTCTTAAAATTTGAAGAACAATTGATTTTATCTTGTATTGCAAATGTTATTAGGCCTGGTTTATAAGGAGAACATTTAAGTTCTTGTCAAAGCTGGAATATTTATTCTCATCTCTTGAGATATTTTCAAAGAGTTTAAGGTGAGTGTGCTTGAACAAGCCCTCTTTGCTTTCCAATGGTTACCTTGCAGTTATTAACATGTGAATGTCTTCCTAGTACCACTCTCAGTACTGGATAGTAGGCAGCAGCAAATGTTTTTTTCTTTACTGAAATTAAAAGCTGCTTCATCTCAACGGCTGACCATGTGTAGTAAAACAATGTTTACAAATGTCCGTGACAACAAGTGAAAAAATCTTGAATTTATTTTGAAATGGCTTACACTCCTGATGTACCATAAGGCTTGTCAGACTTAAATACTTTAATTTGATTATCTTTTATGTTGCACTTGATAGGTCAACAGAATAAAATTCCATTCAGCACTGGGTCTGCTTTGTTTAATATGTACTAATGTAAAAGACATTCCTACCAAATGCGTAACACTTTCATACGTCTTTCATATAAATGACAGTGTGAATATGTACTTTTTGATCAAGGCTGTGCTAAAGAGAAAGAGTGTGGTCCCACAAAGGTTGTTATTCCTACACTCTCTGGCTTATTGTTTGGCTCGGTGCACTTTTCCGCTCAGTTGAGCTCAATCTGCTCTCTCAGAAATTTCTCAGGTTGGCATTTTTCTGACAGAATGGAGTAACAAGTAGCTTGTCGCATAAGCTTCATCACAGCCAACAATGGTATACTGGAGACACGCCGTAAACAAAAGTGTGTCCTTTACATTTAATATACCGCATTGGGGCAATAAACATGAGGCACTTTTAGCTTATGGGACAAATCATTGAACAGTAATGGGGTGAAGTGTGCCCTTGTTTATTGGTAAAAGGTGTGCAAAGAGATGTAATAAACATCTGGAAGTGGTGTCACTTTAACCTGGACAGAATGGATCAATCCATATCGTTACATCTGGATCACTGCTAGAGGGTGGCCCATAAACAGACGTATATTATCTCTGAATATTGACAGGAAGTTCCATTATGGGTCCAAATAATGTGTCGAATGCTTCCTGACACAACACACAAGGGTAACACAAAAATGAGGTACATAAAATTTGATTAATGGTTGAATAACGTCCAGGGGACTAATCAGGAACTATTGGGTAGTCAATTATTACTCACTGGGGAACACCAAAACAAGTCTCATTATGGGAGTACTGCTTAAGCCCCATTTCCACTACCCTTTTGAAACAGTGCCGAGATCGGTCCGAGCATGGTAACTGAGTTAACTGTTGAGTGTAAATGGCAGGCATAACTAAACGGGACCATGCCAGACAAAACCAAACTGCGCTAAAATGTTACTAGTTCATCAGTTGGGCTCGGCGTGGTTCAGTTGAGCAGACCTCATCATCTCCTTACAGTCCTCCTTCGTAATCATGAAATTTCAGACATCATAAAAATCCTAGCTTCCCTACCATGCAACACGATTTCCAGTATTGATTCTGCTTAGCAGTGTGATGAACCTCAACGTCGGCCATTGTTTCCTGCATCTGTAAGCCCTGATTAGACTATCGTTTGTTGTATCCACTTCCCAAAAGCCGACTGTGTCAATTAAATTCACCAAAGTCTTCTTCACCTGACTCTCCCCAAATTTTGTGAATATTATGGGCATCACCATGTTGATTTGCTTGTTTACCTCTAGAGGGCATTAGTGCCATAGATTGCCAGTAGGAGATGAGGAACCATACTAGCGTAGTGTATAAATGGTGGTAAGGAACAGAGTTCAGCACTGTTAACTGCTCCAAGCTCGGCATGGATCGGTTTCAGAGGGTAGTGTCAATGGGGCTATAGTTACCTGGGAAACAAAGAGTACCTAATCAGGAATGAATGTATAGTTACCAAAGAAATAAAGAGTAACCAATCAGCAACTAACTTGTAGATACCATGGGAAAAAAGAGTAAAAAATCCAGAATTAATTGAAAAAAAGAAAGCAAAGAGTAATTAATCAGGAACTTACATGTAGTTACCAAGAAAACCAAAGAGTAATTAACCCGGAAGTATGTAGATAACCAGAACATGTCAGGGGACTACCTGTTCATTAACAAAGGATAAATCTCCATGTTGGTTCTGAATAAATTTTACACCTCACAGCTTATATAATACGTGTTTCAGGTCAATACACTATTCTATTGGTTCTCTTTTATAAACCTGCTGATGGAAGAAATGATCAACTTTATGTTTTTGTACCACTTTCATCTAAACTATGCCTGTTACATGCTGAGTACCAAATTATTGCCTTTCTATTATTTCAAGAACTTTGTCTGTTCAAACATTATGCCAAGTAGTTACAAAGGAACTAATCATTACCTTTTTGTGTATCCTAAAATCAAGTGAAACATCAGACCAAATACTTCCTGAGGAGCTAATTATAGCTCACTATCGGACCATTGGTTAATGTTTTTGTAAACCCTCAAGTTAAGTAAAACTAACCCTTAGTTCCTGATTAATTCCTTTAGAAGTAACTACAGGGCTGTGGAGATAAGAGACTCAATTCACAGCAACGGGCAACATTTTGTAGAGCAACGGCAACTCACAGTAGTGAGTTAGCAGAGCATGGTAGTAGAAATCTTTTAATATAAAGTTTTTAAACATTACATTCAACTGAATAGGATGAAACATGTTTTAGATAAAAAAAATAAATAAAATAATAAAAAATTGAAATGCTAACAACATTAGTATAAAATGGAGTCCAACCTCTAAATCAGTAAGCTTTTTCAGAATAGTTGCAAAATAATAATTGCCCAACTATTAGCTCAATTTCAGATATATTTTAGCTGTTTTTCCAGTCGAAAGTACAACAGTGATTGTTGATGCTTTGTGCTGGCTTCCCTTCTCAAAAACTGTCCTATGTTACTTTAGAGAGTCAGAACCGTCGCTACAGAGTCACGTGACCTAGTGCGAAAATAACCACAGCTTTTAGCTAATTAAGCTAAAAACAAACAACAAAAAATGCTCCTACCTGATCGAAACCTATTTTTGGTTCTCTGATGTGTTTTTTTCCCCTTCATAACAGTTCTGTGTTGCCAGATGTTTCAGGGGCGTTAAACCTGGGAGTTACAGGTCTAGTGCCCCCTAGTGACTAAAAATTACACACCACTGTTTCAAAGTTTTAAAAAAATAAATCAAAAAAAGTTTCATCTATTTAGCGCTGGCCTACATCAGGCTTTATAAAACAGATTTTGTGGGTAAATTGGATCCCTTGCTGCTTTATTATAAATTATTCTCATGTAAAGCTTAAACATAATCAAAGTGCAATTATTCTTTTTTTAATTTGAGGGTCTGTTTAGGACCCACAACAAAAGGACCGAAGAGAGATATTTAAAAACCAGAAGCACAATGCTTTGCTGAAAGCCTTAATCGCAATGCAAAAAAAAATAAAATAAATAAGGCCCGTACTCAGGCAGGCAAACATGTGAACATCTTTTATCTAATTACTGAAAAAATGAATGCTGCGTGACTGTGTTTATTAATAACGCTGTTGACAAAAACATCCCAGTGGAAGCTGGAAATGTTTCCTCGTATTAAAGCACATTAGCGGAATTATTATTAATGTGCGAAGGCTGCATCTTTGTAACACCTCCACCATCACTCACAACGGGAGGCTGCACTCATTTGTTTAACTTAGAAAGGGCCACTTAAGAGAGAACATGACAATATCAACCGGGCTTAGTCAACGGGTGGTTAAATGATCATTGCACAAAACATTTCAGCAAGACAGACAAACAGGTCCCCCTAATGATTTCCCATAAAGATGTTTGGAAATGAGCTAGAGCGATGCACGACCTGTCTCATACACTGGTAACTATAAATGTTGATGTGACGAAGTGGAAATGGTCACAATGTGCTAGTTCTTGCCTATTCATTCATTTTTAGCTCCGCATTCCCATCAATACAACAGCCGAGCAGTTTGTTCCCTCTGCTTACGACATGATGTGCTCACCATGACTGATCACAGTGGCGTTATCACGCCTCTGATTGTGAGTTTCTGTGTGGGCTGGCACCACTGTGACATTTTTGATGAATTATTCTTCATTTTAGCGAGATTCCTGTAAATGTAGAGAAAACCGACTTTCTTCCTCTGCAGTCTTCACCTTTCGCAGGTCTCAGAGACAACATGCTCTTCCAACAAGCATTTCAATGGCCTCTTCAGAGTCGGTGCTTACCTCACAAGCAGGTTGAAAGAACACGCTGTCGCTCGGAAAATTGGTTCCACCGAGGCACAAAATCTTTACTGGCCAAGCATCAAGAACCAATTGTTTCTGGCAGGAGGTTTCACAGGCGTGGTCAGTTTTTTTGGGCTGTATAGAAAAAAAAAAGCACACAAGCATATAGAATAAAAGTCTAACAATTAAACATTCAGTAAGCAGTAAAAACAGATGGGTCAAATCCTATAGTACATTATTATTTAGCTTTTTGGCTATTTTAGCTACACTTTATTCTCCTTTTGTCATGAAACCTCCTTCAAAAAGGCCATAACCTTGGATTTGGTAAAAAAAAAAAAAATGTTGACATTTAGACATGTTTATGTGAATTAATCTACTTTTTAATCCCATTTACACAATAGACAGCAAGTGTTTCTTCGTCAGCACATCTGAATAAAAATAAGAAAATCAATGCATTCGCACTGTAGATACGAAAAATAGAAAACTAGGATGGATACAATCAGAATCAGAATAGAAAGTCCCACTATTTACGCATATTTATATAAAATAAAGCCTAATTTAGTCACATCAGTGTTTCAATATGTCATTTAGCAGTATCATGGTTTAACAGTTTAGATAAACTTTTCTTGAGTTGGAGATTGTCGCCACGTTAACTTGTTAATAGAACAAAAAGCAAATCATCAGGTTTATGGACTTAATTATATTTGATGAAGCTATAAAGAAACGCCATTTCAACACATGTTAATTCATAAAATGAGAGGTATCTAATATTAGCCAATCAAACTAAAATATATCAAATACATGTCACATAACTTTCAGATTCTCCTAATTTGCAGGTATATATTTTTTTCATATATTTTTTTTTTTACTACAGTCAGAAATATCCAAATATCCAGATAAAGATGAATAAAAAAAGACTAAATAACTCTAAGAATAAATGTTAATAAATAGGAGTATGTGGATGTGCTAATCTGCAGGACATGTGTTTTGGTTTATGACTTCTTTCTCTCGTTTTAATTACTTGGCTCCAGAATAAATTCTGAAATGTTGAAATAAATAGAGGATGTTAAAATCTGAAATCCTGTTTCTCCTTCCTAAAAGATGAATGAGTTTCAGATTTCTGAAAATGCTTCAACTAAGGAACCAGTCACTGAGGAAAAGCAATCTCTGATGGCTGTTTCCATTCATCATCTCTGTGTTATAGGCTGATATAGAGAGAAGCGACAGAATAAATGTGGGTCAGGGATTGAAGGTCAAGCAACCGACCTTCTGCACCTGGTTCACACTTTTATTGGAGACTCAGACATCAGAGTACTTTGCTCCATTTTTAAATCACCTTCCAGCTGAATCTTGCTTCCTTTAGCAAAAGTCTCAGACACAGCTATGCTGTTATATGAGAACTCTTTTTCAAAACTCACACTAACCATCATCTATATCTTTCTATCCTTTATCAGAGAGAATGAAAATAGTTGAGCATAGGTTTCTGTTGCTTCGGGTATGACCCAAGTTGTGCTTAAAAGGCTAATCCCTGCAGCCAGATATAAACTGGAACAAATCCCCAACCTCTGCTATTGAAAAAAGTCCAATTTGTAAACCACAGGATGATTCCTGCCCACTGGAAATTACCCATTTTCTAATTTATTGCCTAAGGTTGTGCTCTCGCTCAATCCCACCTACGCGGTCCATCTCCTGATGTTAGCTGAACACTCTTACACCACCAACGCGTTTAACTGACCACACAAATCCAGCTTATTTTCTCTAAATGTTGGGTTTGATGTAATATTTCTGCCACTCTGTGTGCCCTCTCTCCTTGTTAGGCTGGAGCCAGATCCCACAGGCATTACCTCCCAGATTCTGGAACTGCTGACTCCTGCTTTAAAACTCGGCTCCCTGCTGGGCTCTTGTCCGTCCCTGCCTGCCTGGCTGTGCTGAGCATGAAGATCCCCGTGTGGTGCCTGGTGGTTCTGCTGGGATGCCTCTTCGCCCCTGCACGCTGTGACTGCCAGGGGGAATGTGTGGCCTGTGGGCTGCTGTTACAGAAGCAGCAGCTGGAGGAAGCCTTCGATACCATAGTGAGTAGATGGGTGCATGTCACTCTTTTTGTGGTGGGTTTAAATTGTGGAGCATGTGTCTGTAGATTAACATGCAAAAATATTTGAAAGGCCCATGAAGCATGAATA
>JAGKQL010000007.1:28154902-28192586 GCA_018398635.1 Cyprinodon brontotheroides | reverse complement strand
CCAGCACCTCGTTGAATCTATGCGTCACGAAGAATTGGAGGCAGCTCCTGAAGGCAAAGGGGGTCCAACCTGTTACCAGTATGGGGTACCTAATAAAGTGGCTCTCTGTGAGTGTATATATATATATTAAATCAATATATTTTTTATCAAAGCATAGGATATTGATCAGATGTTTTCTGCAAGTAAAAGTTTTCCACAGGGTCCTCCTGTGTATTGAAACAAACTAAATGCTCCCTCTCCCCCAAACACACATCTCCTCTCACTCATAAACTCCTTTAGATTGCTTCATTGATCTGACGTGGAGAATCCCCTTGGTGTGCTCATTTAATTTACGACGGATAATTAATTTCCGCTGATAGATCCGCAGCGGAACTCCCTCTACTCCTGCTCCTTTGATGCGAGCAGGTCTTCTGATAACAATGGCAATTTATCTCGTTGGGGCGAGATTTGAAGAGCAAATGGGATTTGCCTCTTAGCTTGAAGTGAAATTTAACTGAGAGAGTGCAGGGTTTAGGTAAAGGGAGAGATGGAGATGGCCTTTAACTGCTTTCAGATAAGATGGTTAGAAGTGAGAGTATATTTGAAGTATCTGGAGATACCTCATCTTTCCTCCTCTGAAGTTTTTGACATTCAGAAAAATCCCTGAGCAAAAGCATTGCCAAGGTATACTTACCCCCTAAACACAAATCTTTTTTTTTGCTGCAGCTTCTTTTTTTTTTTTAAAGGATTAACACAGTATAAAAACATTCATGTTTGAATATTCATAGTGAACAGTGGTAGTTTTCTGCCATCTTGGTCTCATCCAATCAATGTGTCTTTCATTGCTTGTATGAGCTAATAATTTAGTTTTTTTTACTTTGGTGTCACTCTCTCTATGATCTGATGTGCAGCAATAGGTTAAATTAAGCTATGAATAATGATTAATTAATTAAAAAGCTAATTATCAACAAAGTTCAGAGACTTAGCCAAGAAATTAGCTGAGCATCAGAGGTTAATAACTGAATGACTCCCAGGCTCTGAGTTATTGTCACTACCTGCCTAATTATGTCTGATAATATATAGATGAATCGATGAAGAAGTAAATCCATGCTCTGCTGTTCTTACACAGCAACCCACAAAAGCAACTTATCTGAAAAATAAACAACAAACGCCTTATCGTTAACTAAAAGGCAAGAATTTATTCAACTAAACTACTACATAAAAATGAAAATAAAATTATAATAACTGAAAAACTATGAGGAAAGAAGAAATTAGGAAAATTAACGAAACCTAAACACTAATGACCAATAACATAATGTAGTGCTATCACACTTAAATGTGATGTCTTTATCTTTAAGCAGCAAGGTTTTTGATCTGGAAACACCACTGTTGCCAATAGATGTTAAAGATCCCCTTATGGAAATGATGCATGTATGTAAATATTTTAAAGTTTGTATCTATTTACATTGAAACATGTAATGCATCAGACATTAAAACAAAATACAACATTCTTTGCAAATTTGTAAAAAAAAAAATAAATGTATATGATTTAACAATTTATGAGTTATTTCACTTCCAATATACTTAATTGAAAAATATTATACTTAACTTATATGATCGGCCAGTCATCAGTGACACTAATAATTAGCAAAAAAATATAGTTCAACAAATTTACATCGATCTATCCATTCATCCATTTTTTCTTATCGCTTATCCCTACTGGGGTCGCAAGGGGTGCTGGTGCCTGTCTCCAGCTGTCTGCAGGCGAGAGGCGGGTCCATCCTGGACAGCTCGCCAGTCCATCGCAAGGCAAAACAGAGACACACAGAATGAAAAAAACATTCACCCCTAAGGAGAATTTAGAAAGCCAATTGACCTAACAGTCATGTTTTTGGACTGTGGGAGGAAGTCAGAGTACCCAGAAAGAACACAAACATGCTCAGGGAGAACATGCAAACTCCATACAGAAACAGCCTGGGCTAGGAATTGAACCCAGAACCTTCTTCCTGCAAGGTAGCAGTGCTACCCACTGCACAACTGAGCAGCCCATTCAACAAATAATTTAAAAAAATTTATTAAGTATGAAAATTAAAATCTAATATTATGATAAAAGTACAAAAAAATAGCATTTTTTATTATTGTGTTTGATGACGTCCTTCATGCCTTAGGGCCTGGTCTAGCCTCAGTCTCAGGTGAAGTAGTGTTCATTTAAGAATAATATTAATTGAACTTTATTGATCTTACATTGGAGAAATTTACCTCTGCATTTAACCCATCCCCTTGGAGAGCAGTGGGCTGCCATCATGTGGCACCCTGGAAGCAGTGTGGGGTTAAGGGTCTTTGCTCAGAGACCCATTTCATGCTTTATGCCCTAACCACTAGGCCGCCACTCCCCCATTTTGCTGCAAAACCTTTTGAAAAGCTTTGAGTCTTTCTGATAATATTCCATTTGACTTTCGTAAGTCACTTTTTTTTGTCCTATTTCTTTTTAAACTATAATCTATGCCCATGAGGCAGGAAAAAACATCTTTTTATTCAGAATGCACCTCAGACCTTATGTCCTTGTAGTAAAGCTGTGACCCTTTAAGAAATCTGACATGAAATCAAAAAGTCATGAATAATGATGAGCTGACAAGAAAGTCATGAAAACTGCACCGCAAACCTGTTCTATATTAAAAAGTTGTAGAAAGTGACAGGTGTAATTTGAAGAGCAGAAACGCTTTATTATTATAGCTGAAGAATCAATCAGAAATAAAAAGGTATTGACAAAGAAAACCATTTAGCTGCTGTCCTTCAGGCCAGTTCCTAATGTCTTTCAATTTGCTGCTGTCAGTCATTTGGCCGTCACTGATTTCACGCTTGTCAAATGATGGACATCTCATATTGGGGCATAACTTTCTATCCATGCATATATTTTTGGTGACAGTAGTTAGATGTTTCCAGAATGAAAAGTTTTAGAAACTTTCATCAGGCAGACATTACTATTTCTGCTTCTTTATGTTTCTTGAAAGTTGAAGACTACACAAAAAAAATGAAATCTAAATAAGTCATTTTTTCCTGCAATAAGTACATTTTTTCTTAAATTGAGGAGGTGAGTGAGAAACTTTGCCAATGGAACAAGAAAAATTGCATTTAAAATAAGAAAAAACAATTGCATTGTCTTATTTCAAGTACATATTATCTAATTATCTTATTTCCAAGAGTTAAAACACTAATTCCATTTGCAAATTATATCTTATTTACCTACTCAAATTAAGGGTAAATACACTTAATTTAAGACATTTTTGCTAATTTCTAGATCGTTCTTGCAGTGTAGACCCCCTTCAATGCAAATAATCACTTTGGGTTTAATTTGTTGTTTCTTAGTCATTGTTGTTAAATTTAGCCTCAAACTATTGTTAAAGAAATAGATATTCTTTGCCTGTCAGTCCAAACCAAACGGATCCTAAACTAAACTTGCACTAGATGAGCTCATGAGTTCAAAGCCAACAATCTTTCAATCACTTTTAGACATTGTTAGGTGTTTTTATGCAGGTGTTTGTTTGTTTTTAACCTTATTTTAGCATAAGATTTAAAATGTGAAGCCACTTCCTTTGTAGATGTCAATCAGATGGGAAGCTCTGGTTTGATTCATTGGGTTTAAAAGCTTTGAGACAATGACAATGAGATAAAACCAGAATCCATTTTGTTAAATTTTACTAAACCTTTTTGAAATTTGTTCTTATTCTCAAGGTTCAAAAAAGAGGAAAAAGTAAATTTTCCTGCAGAATAGTCATAATTCACTCCTAGAAAGTCCTCTACAACTCTAGCAAAAACAAAGAACAAAACCCAACACGTTGGCAGAGGGGCTATAAAAGAGGAGGAAGACAGCAAAATGCTCCATATCAGAGATTCACCAAATTTTCAGCCAGTGACCCAAAAAAGAACAATACAACGGAGATTTGACCTTCCAGACCCGGGGTAAACAATTAAAAATCAGCGGTGTCCGAATAAAGAAAATCAACTACCAGTAAAGGTCCAGAGACATTTTTAATTATAACCTGTTACTTTAAACAGAATTTAACACTGAAATAAATTGCAGTTGTTTATGCATCCATGTTATACATTGGATTTTTGAATAAAAAATAGAAAAAATAGAATGTTTTTCTCTGTTTTAAAATCTAAATTGTATTGAAGTAGAGAACATCAATCGTTCTCAAGTACATATAAAGGTGCTCATTTAGAGCCTGGATCCACATTTATGTTAGATTCTGTTTATGGTGGATAATCCTGGTCCGATAATCCGTGACCTCTATTCTAGAGATACATACAAATACTTCTCTATTTATATATAAAAATCAAATGAAAAATTATATTAATTTTAAAATAAATAATATTTTTAAGGCTTTTGATTATTTTATTCAACATCTTAAATAATTTTTATTATTTAATGGGACATTTTAATTATTATTCAATTGTGCATTTTTATGGCATATTTCATTTGTTCAGATACATAAATAAATGTTAGATCTGCTTATTTTTTGGTAAACCAAGTTATTTTCTAATACATTTCACCCATCCCTATACTTTACCTTGGGTATTACATCAAAATGATTGTGAAACTATCTCTAGCCTACTTGGTGTCTACGGTGACCCTCTGGGGGATCCTGGGAACCCCTGCTACTTACATTTTCATACAAATGTTCATATTTTCTCACTGTCCAAACCTATCTATTCTGTTATAGTTAATTTACTTTATAGATTACTACTGCTGAAAACGGGGTTTGAAAATCATCTCTGCTCTCCCTAATGCTCATATAAATCCTGACCTTCTAAACGATTGTTCTCAGACACTCTGGGAGAAAAAACTTCTGCTCAAACTGTGCATCCAGAACTTCAAAAACAGGACAAAAAAAAACAATAAATGCATCTGTGGAAGCAGGAACAATCTACTTGCTTCTAGTGGAGAATATATCCGCCTTTAGAAACAGATTTATTTGCTTTTGGATCTGATGTTTTTATGCACATATCCATCATTTGAAGGGCGTGAATTATATGAGTGATATATTGTAAATAGTAGGGTGATCCATTGATTTGCAGGATGGACAGAGGAGGAAACAGAAGACATGTTTGGTCAGAATGGACCAAAACAAGACATCAGCACAAAGACGTCATAGCAGCTGATAGTGAAGGAGTGATGATGCAGATTTAAACCAGAATGGCTGGAAAAACAAAATGATGGTTTTCCAGTTTCCAAAACAAAGACTTCAAGCTGGTGGAGATGTTATGGCTGGACTTTGATCAATTAGCTTTTAGAACTGAAAACGCAAAAGTCATCATACTGTAAATATGTTTGTTTTTTCCATTGATCCTGTTAATATCATAATAAACTATGACAGTTTGTTGAAAGCCTTAGAAATAAGCGAGGGGAGAGGAAAGAAGCGATTTATCCTTCTAAGTCCTGCATCATTTTCTTTTTGCAGGTGTGTCTGCTGGAGTGTGAGGGTCACGTCTCCACTTCACTAACATGGGAAGTGTGCAAACGTGCTGTAAAGCTGTCCCACCATCCTACGCTGGCTGAGGGGGGCACCCTGTTCAAGAGAGGAGGACAGCAGCTGGACCTGGCCCCTCTGGACCTGAATGCTGGCACTGAGGTGCTGCAGTCTGCAGCTGCTGAGCAGCTCCAGGAGGAAGATCAGGATGAGACACCCTGGGATCAGCGCAGCGTCCAGTATGACTCATCACTGCTGGGGTCCTCAGAGGAGGGGGAGAGCCTGCAGGGGCTCAGTCTGACAGATGAAGAGGTGAACCAGAGGGAGGAGAGGGGCTCTGAGAGCGACGGTCAGCTAGGAGGGGAGCAGGATGACAGCTCTGAGGGGGTCACCTTATCCAAGCGCTTTGGTGGCTTCCAGAGGGGGCGCCACGGATACAGGAAGCTGATTGGCTCCCCCATGAGAGCCCTACAAAAGCGCTACGGCGGCTTCATCGGCGTCCGGAAATCTGCCCGCAAATGGAACAGTCAGAAGCGGGTGAACCAGCTGCTCAGGCAGTACCTGGGCATGAGGAGCAACCGCAGCGGCCGGCTCCCCATGAACCGGGTCTGGAGGCAAAACAGACTGTGAAGCGTTTCTGTTGCCCCGGTTACCTCAGCACACCCACCTTTCAGTTCTCAGCAGGTCCCTGGGTTTGAACTGTGACGTCAGCATCGTGGTCAGAACCACAGACTCTCATCCCTCCACGCGCCTCTCTTTGTGTCCCTAAGTAACAGCGAATGTTTTGATGTCCCTCCTATTTAACACATCTACATGCCATTCTGTGAAATAAAAGAATTAGAGAAGTGCAATTGAATATATTTTTGTGTGTCGATATAATAAAATGGGGCCAATTGACACTGGAAAAACTGGCTGATTGTGAGGTTTTTCAGACTGAGACGCTTCAAAACATCATATATGCTCTAAATATTAACACCCTGAGGGCCTTTTCACATGCTGTTATATTAAAATCCCAAACTACTGTGTAATTAATTGAGAATTAATGTGTCAGACCAACAACTTTATAATTGGGAAGTTACAAGAAATGAAGATAGAAAAAGAGGCAAAACAAGGATTTTTAATAAAAACTGAACAGTTAACCTTTTATTCAAATAAACCTTAATTTAAAAAAAAAAATTTGCCTTACTCAAAAAACTTTCTCAAATAGCATTGTGAAGCTTTCAGGTCAGGGATTAAATAAAAGAGAAGGTTAAAGCCAGGTTAGTTGTGCACCATTGGCGGTTCAGGGGCCAACAGGGGCCAACAGGGGCCAGTGACCCTGTAGAACTGGACCCATCATTTGTTTTCTTTACAGTTCTGTTTTAATTATGAGTTAAGGCTTTATTATTTTTTCAGTCGTATAGAGCTACGATCACAGTTTCACAGTTTTCATTTGCTAAATTTTATTGTGAAACAAATAGGCTACAAAAAAACACAAAACCCCAATTGCAGGTTAATTTGGAGTTTTACTTTACTAATTCTAATTTGTTTAAAACTTATAATTGTCATTTAAAATAAGTCAAAAATATGAAAATATATTCATGAATTATGAATGTATCTTGACCTATTTTCCCAATGAGTAGCTTTATTTTATCTTTTAGAAGATATTTATTTAGCGACTAATTATTTCTGGTAATTTTGTATTTAAAGGGATTTTTAATTTTAACATTTTAAAAAACCAAAACCAAAATTTTCCAAGTCCTATATTCAATCAGTGCAGAATCACAAGTAGCTATTTGGTTATGTGGCTCTCATGATTTATTTTAAATTATAATTTATTGCCCAGTTTTTTGTTTTACGCTTTTTTATGCCCCCAATAAAAACACACTGGCCCCATCCTGGGTCCCCTCGTAGATCTAGTTTAGAACCGCCATTGTTGTTCACACCACAGGTCTGAGCTTTCCTTTATTAGGAATTCAACAAACACTTGGGCTAAAATGGTCAAATAAGACTTTGCATAGAAAATACTGTGTGATGGGAAAACCGCACTGCACTGAAAACATGGTGGTGGCAGCATCATGCTGTGGCGATGCTTTTCTTCAGCTGGTCAGAGCTGATAGAATATGATAGTTTTATCAAAGCCTGGTGCTTTTAATCTATTCTGTTATTCTATGCTGTATATATAGTTGGCTCCAGATTAAGGCAGATCACTGAATTTAAAAGTTTAATAATTAATGAAAAAGTAAAAATGTACAACTAGGCATGAGGCGACAGAAGCAGCATGGACGCAGCCAGACTAGGAAATATAAGCAAAGAAAAATTCTGCAGAACTGAAGAGTTTATAAAATAAATGAAAATAAAACAGCAGGTGGGACAGAGAAGCTGATTGCCATGACACAGGTGGACTAAATGAAGCTGATATTGTTGGTGGTGGCTGAGAGCAAATGACTCTACAGGAATGAGAAACACAAAAAAACATGAAAGAAAAACAAAACAGCTCTGATGAAGCAAAGAGAAGCAGATGATCTCATTCTCAATCCAATCAATTCATACAGTATGTTGTAAATAGGAGTAGGAAGAATTTCAGTTTCATGACAGGCAGAGCCGTAGTTACAATGAAAGGTGCTTCTATGAGCCACAGTGGTGGAATACAAATCCAGCCCACAATTTCCACCTATTCAAAAAATAAATAAAGCAAAATCACATCTCTTCCATCAAACCCTGACAATAATCCAGGAATTTTCAATTGATCCTGCTACATTGTCAAGTATGAAAACCCAAGAGGAATAAATGTGTTTGCAGAATCTGGGGAAGCTGTTTTTTTCCCACTATGCAGCATCTATATAAATGAACTCAATATAACGAGTAGAAAACAGGTTCCTACTTTCGAAACTAATCCACACCTTTAACCTAACTATAAATCCCAAGTTTCCCAAACGTCAGAGTAGATTTAAGTAATTCAGTTGGAAATGAACCAACTCTGTGTTTCTTAGATAGCTCAATTAGATGTAAATAAGGTTGACTGTGGGACTGCTGAAGCGCAAACACTTAATTACTGCTGGGAGAGTCCAATTTTCTGCTTAAAGAAATTTAATTAATTAAACACAATGGAGATAAAATGGGTTTTCTGAACTTTGTAAACTCAACACAATCAAACCAAACTGCTTGCCTCTGCTCTGCAGTGTTTAGATTTGGTCGTGATGTGCAGGTTTTCCCTGCCAGCTCTGCACACTGTGGGTCAGTTAAAGCAGAGGAGAACAGCAGGTTGGCAGGCTCTTTCTCTGTGGAACATTACTGCCCTCTAGTGTCTGAAGCAGAAACATGCAGCAAACCCAAACCACTGTCCCCATGCACAGAGTATCTTGATAAATAGCAGAAATCACTGAATTATGATAAAAAATGTTACATATTCATTGTGATTTTTTTTTATTTGAACTCGAATTGCATTTTAAAAAGGAAATTTTCCCAGCTTTATTCAACCCAAAATAAATTTCAGAAATTCTTATCCTATCATTTCTGTTCTTAGCTTCTCTCTTTTTATCAAAACACAACAGTTTATGAGAAAGAAAGCATTGCAGTCTATCTCCATGCATCACTAAGCGTCCAAAAGCACTAAAACAAATGGAGCTGAAAGCTTCCTGGATCATGGCTGGTGGGCTGCGCCAGGATATGAGAGAAGTTTAACAAGATGAAGTCTAACTTACCGCCATAGTTAAAAAACAAATAGGTTATAATTAAAGGATATAAATCTTGAAAATAACATAGAATAACATAATTTAAAGCATAACTGAGAACCCCAAAGGTAAACTGGCTTAAACAGAACCAAACAGTTGTCCTCAATTTTACTGTCTCCAGAAAGTCGGAATTGAAACAGAAGGTAATGAATGTTTACACACACAACAATATTAATAATACTATAATAATGATAATAATAATAATTATAATAATGGAGGTGATGCACCATTAATTATTGCCCTCCATGAAACCTGCTGCTACCAGAACATACAGGCTGCTTCTGGGAAAAGAAAGTACTGAACAGAACCCTGACTGTAAACTGTACTGTTATCAGAAGAACATGTTCTGGGTTATAGATTTAAACAAATATAAATCAGCAAATTAGTGTATACTCATGCTAGCATTATTTTATGCATTATTTATAGAAAACAACCCTACCTGTTCCGAGTTTGTGTTAATATTATTAAATGCTGCACCGCCTCCTGTTGTATTTTCCCATGATAAAATAATTAGCTGCTTTTGCATACCTTGTGTCTCCTGCATCTTGTTCCCTATTACTTCATGGGGTAATCTTTAAAACCCTCCTCTTATCTAAAGGATCTCGCCACTGCATCGTTTAGCCTTACTACATGGGTATGCAACAAAAAGCACATATATGATGATAGTCAAATTGGGACCACAGCCTTCAAGAAAATAAAACTACAAAAAACAAAAGTAGCTTTAAAATACTGTGATCAGATTGAGCCATTGACTTCTGCTTCAGTGACCAGATAAAACCTAAAGACAAAGCAAAGGGTTCTTAAAATAGCATCTGAGATTTGAAGCGTTTCCAGACGGAAGTCAAGAAGAACCGCTTAGGGAAGGGCTGTTAGCTTCATCCCGGAAGAACATTCATGTGAAATGAAAATGGCAGACAAATAATCTAAACAAGTATTATCAGCTAAACGTGTTTAAGATCTAGCCAAGAAGTCTTTTTGACCTTGTTTTAAGATTGATATACTAAGAGATTCTAATAGATTATTAATCCTCTGTTGAAAAGACTCTACTAAATAAGAGCAATAATAATCTGGAAATCCGGTGAGAAAACTGCACTTTGTAAGACTTGTTTGGAGAATATGTCATGATTTTAAGAAGTCTTGCAAAATTTTACTGTCTTACCAGTAGATTATTGCTTTCTTTTTAGAAGAATTTTCTCAACAGAAGATTAATAATCTCATAATCTGCTCTTGATTTGCATATCAATCAGAAAACATCCATCCATCCATTTTTCATCACGCTTATCCCAGGTGGGGACACAAGGGGTGCTGGTGCCTATCTCAAATACTGCACAGCCAGGTATCGGGGCCAAAAAAATGGCATTGGCGCAACACTAGTTTTTATGATTGTAAGACTTGGTGGAGATGGAGAATTTCACTTTTTTGTTTTGCAATGATGAACAGGTCGTTTTGCAGCTTAATGGTGTTGAAGTGTTTGCTAACCTTTGATTAAAATATCAGGTGTTCCGTGCTAATGGCTATGTGTGGGTGACTGCCTCAGTGTTGTTTTAGAGATTATTTCAGACCATATGTTTGACTTTTAACCATTTTTCTGTCTCCCTAAAAAAACATGGAAAGAAAATCAATAGAGAAAACCTAACAGAGTTTTTTTCTCGTTCACCGTCTGCTGAAGAAAACGAAACAACGTCAGAAATTCTCAGTGCTTTTTATTGTGTTGGACAATATATTTTCCTCTAGTACAAACTCATTCCCCTGCTATCCCCACTCTCATGACTCCAAACATACCTTCACGGATAAAACCATTAACACTGGTTGTGCGCCGACGTGCGGGCAGGAAGGAAATCAGCTTCATGGAAGGAACTTGGTTGAGTCGAACCAAAATTAGCTTATTCTTGTGAGTCAATATCCCAACAAAGTGCCAAAAAACATTTAAAAAAACAACATCAGTCGAGCCCCATTACACAGGCTGAACGACACGATAGAAAAACAACAAAAAAAAAGGTATAAAATGTTCGTACGGAAATCAGAGCACACAATATAACGTACATCATAACCACTGTGTAACCACTGGAAGAGAATAGACTGGAAGAAAGGAAAGGTAGCAGTTTGAGGGTTCAGTGGAGCTACAGGGGGCAGCGATATGACCTTTGGATATAAAAGGAAAAGAGGGCTTATTACATCACATGGTCAAAGTCAGTCAACAGCATCATCGCAAACTTCAGTTTTCAGGATCAGGATACAAAGATACACAAAAGTCCATCTGCATTCCTTTTAGGAAACAAAACAAAAAGTAGAAATAAAACACAAGGAATTAGCTTTTTCTCAAAGGCTTTCACGCCCTGATTTATATTCTGGTCTTCTCTTTTGATAAAAGTCTCTGTTCACACTCATCCGTCATTCCGCCTTGCTCTCTGTCTCTGTCACTCGGTGGAAGCTAGTCAGGGAAGCGCTGGCAGGCCTTTTTCCAGCGGCAGGCGGTGCACCACTGGTCCTTGCGCTCCACTCCGTATACCTTGCGGCACTTCTTGGCCTCTCCGCGGCCTTTCCTTCAGCAGGACACAAACAAAGCACTATTTTAGAAAGATGCATCAGTTATGGATTAAATCAGAGGTCTTCTGCCCGCTTTTCCAGGCCACAAGGACCCCCAAACTGCATGGTAGATGGAGCTGGGACTCCCTAATTATATAGTATAAGTATATTGTATAAAATTGTGTTCTATCAAACTGATCCTATAGTACTCTGTACAGATAGATAGCAACTAAAATAATTTCTCCTGTGATTATTAAAATATTTCAATTTCGCAATTCCTGGTTGATGGGACAGATGTTGTGAATGAAACGGTGTCCAGCGGAACTCCTGTGTGTCGCTGAATGTGTACATTTAATAACTGAAAGACATCTTCTGCCTCCATTTATCTGTTTACTACCACGGTGACTTGAATTCATATTAATGTTTATTTAAAGACATTTCAATTAGTGGAAAGCAGAATTGCAGGGGGATTATAAAAAAAAGTCTAATCAATAAAAACTTTCATGACCCCCATGCAGTACCTCTGAAGGACCCCCTAGGGGTCCCGTTGTTGAAGACTTCCATATTAAAGGTATTCTTAAGTGAACTCAGAAGCGGTTCAGACATTGTAGGACGCATCACTTCATCAGAAATTATATACTGCACTGGAAAAAAAATCTAAATTTAGATACCGGTAAGTATTCTTTTCTTAAGGATAATGATCCCATTTGTTCTGTAGATTGAAAGGTAGATTAGATTAGATTCAACTTTATGGCAAATTTGCACAGGTACAGGGTACAAGGCAATGAAATGCAGTTAAGATCTAACCAGAAGTGCAATAGCAGCAAGTGCACAGGATAAATACGGTCAATGGTTTTATAAATGCACCGGACTCTACCGAATAAATATAGAGATGAATACCATTATCAAAGAGAACCTTACTAATAGATGAATATAATATACTTAGATAAATAGTGCTTTGTCTGTATTTCAAGTGCATATTGTCAGTAAGTTATCTTATTTTTAAGAGTAAAAATACTCATTCCATTGGCAAATTATCTCATTTATCTACTCATATTAAGGGTAAATACACTTAATTTAAAGAAACATTTTTACTTATTTCTAGATCATTTTTCCAGTGTGTAAATCAATGCAGAAATCCACTTTTTCTTGATATAAGTGTATTTTCACTCTGAAATGACCAGGTAATACAACAATTCCCCTGTGAAATAAGATGAATTACTTAGAAAATAAGAAAAACAGCAACTCAACTATCTTATTTCAAATGCATAATATCTAACTAAGCTATTTGAAGGGTGAAAATACTTATTATGTTAAAGGCAAATACGCCTATTGCATTATTGCAACAATAATGGAGTAAATTTCCCACCTTAGCCAATAACACCCTTGGTAAAACTTTCAAGGCAAACCTCTGTAGCTTTTTTCAATTAAAAACAAAGGAACTCAACTGCAAACTACAGCTAATGATTTCTATCACCTTTCAGTCGTCTTTGGTAGAATTCAATCAGCCTCCCACATCTGGACTGGGCAAGATTTGCTCATCCAACCTTGCCAGGTGTTAATACCCTGGTTTGATTAGGATATACTCTATGGTATTTCTTTTTTTTTTGCAGACTTCAAATCTTTATTTCTATTTAATAAACTATCATGTATGTTAATTTTCTACGCTGCAAGAAACATTTCTAAAAGAGATTTATGGAACACTAAATCTGAGAGCAAAGGGTTATCAAAATTTAAATAACTTCACTGGACAAGATTTCCCGTCTTGCCTCTAAGCAGGGCGGAGCAGTGACAGACCTCCAGATTACGCATCCCCTGTCACCTCTTTGCTTCGCCCACTTATATGGTGTTACTTAGGCAGTGATGTTAATCACTGAGAACTGTTCCACATCCAACACTACTCCTCCGAACATCATCGTCCATGTTTGTCTTTTACAGTTGCCTTTTTTATCTCTGCTTCTTTCCTTGAACACCAGTCGGCCTCGGCAGATGGCCGCTTATACTGAGCCTGGTTCTGCTGGAGGTTTCTTCCTGTTAAAACTAGTGTTGCACTGATACCGATACCAGTATCGGGCGGGGCCCTGATCAAGCACTAAAATGGTGGTATCGGTGAGTACCAACAAATAGGGCACCGATACCATTTTGAGAGACAAAAGTTTATTCAACTATTGTCCCCCATTCCAGGAAGGCAATAAAAAGTTTTACTGGATTCACTTTGTAGTTTTAGTCGCTTTCCTGCTTCCACAAAGGTAGGTAGCAGCATGACAAACCATGATGGCAATTATTTTACATCCAAGTAGTATGCAGTTCTTCATATATATATATATATATATACACACATCAATTTCAAACAGATGGTATCGGTATTGGCCAATACTGCACAACGGGTTAAAATGGAGTTTTTCCTCTCCACTGTCGCTACAAGCATACTGGTTTTCCGTAGAGAGAAAACTTTTAATCAATTTCCCTGTATGATCTGGTGAACTGTAAAGGGCCTTGAGATATAGAAATAAACTTAATTGAATTGAATTCTCCGTCCTTCCCCGCAAAAAAGGGAAATTATGGAAGCTGGCCAGGTTCAGATCCGCAATTGCAATCGCACCAAACAGGAAACAGAAAGTCAAGAAGATCCGGTTTGTCAAATTAAAATATGGTAACGACAGATTGGTACCTACAAATTAGTGCATACTTTCATATATTCCCAAAGAAGAAATGGACATAAACTATTGGTATTTCGGGATTTCGGGGTAACTTTAGCGTACTGTTGCTGGCACCATTGAGTTTCCAAGAACAGGAAACAAAAACTGTTCTACAATGAAAATGGCTGGAGAAACTTTATTTTTCATCCTGAGGAGAGACAGCAAGGAACGCTGAGATTGAACTAATGGAAAAAGGAGACTTGGCTCTGGTGTGAGCCTACAGATTGACATAGGATCCTGGATAGGTGTTGAAATATCTTAATAAACTGAAGTGTAGGTTGACCTTCAATTTAAGCTTTTTTTTTTATTTGAAAGGAGATTGTGGAGAAGAGCTGAGAAATAAACTCTTAGATACTTAAATTGTTAGTTTGCAGACACCTCAACACAGTTCTGTGTGTAGTTGGCAATCAAAATTTAGTCTGATTTAAATAAATACATTATCTTAAATTCCAGGAATGCTCTTTTTTCTGTATGCCTGTGAAATGGGTATTAACTTTTGTTCTAAGTGTAAAAGTCTTAAAATTTTGGAAACTTGCTGATGCTTTATTACCTGAAGGAGCAGTGGGTGCGGGAGGGAGACGCACTCATTGGCTGCAGCCTGTTCTGCTGTAGCCACTGTTCCCCGACACTGACAGAGCGACAGCGAGGCTTTACCATCTGAGGAGGGAAAAAACCTTCAGGATTAACTACTGATATCCTGTTATTTAGGAAAAAATGACTACTGCGGAGTTTAGCTTTAACTGTAAGTAATAAAGCATGGAGGGAAAGACAAAAGACCCACTGGAGTGTTACTGTGGCCGGATGCTGAGGCTGCGGGGGTCCAACCCTGGCTGCACGGGCTTCTGGGGGCCACAGATACCTGGACAGGGCTGCAGGCCTGGAAGAGAAGAGGAGAGGATTCAATCAAACCAGAAGAACCTCAGTCTGGTTGATGACATAAAAAAAAATTATTCCCGGTTTTAAATAAAATTAAGCATTCAAATTCACATGTAAATATACAAATATATATTAGTTAATGCATCAAACATTTTCTAGAGCATTCATGAGAAGAGGAAAAAACCTGGACAACACTTGGCAAATGGCCTATAGAAACATCTGCTAATAGGGAGCATCGTCTTGCTATTACTCTGCAGTAAAGCACAGTGATGGCTCGGTCATGCTGTGGCTTTGTCTTCTGACAAAAGGAAACATTTATGAAGCAATAGATCAGTTGATGATGCAAGCAAACAAGTCCCCTTATCCTTTAGGTGGCCTAGTAGTTGGGGAGTAAATCATCTGCCTCCTGGAGTGGCAGAAAGATCCCTGATTTTAAATATATAGACGTCCCTCTGGGTCCCTGAGCAGGACCTTTAACCCCAGAATGCTCCCTAAGGGATGAGTTAAATCCAGACCAAATCCTCAGCAAGAACAGCAGCAAATGGCCTTTCCTGGAAGTCATTAGCAGTTGCTAGATGATGTCAGCAAGAAAGAAAGTGATAAACGTGGAAAATTACAACTTTATGAAATAAGTATATTATTGAAACTTTTAGTAATGTGCTTTGCCTCAACCGGAACTACATAAATCAGTTTTTTATAAAACATTTATTCATAAACAGGCTTGTTAAACCCTAAATACCCAAGTTGTTAAATACAAGAGATGCTAATATTTCTCCATCAGTTATAGATAGCTTCTAATGCCAAAAGTGTAATATATAAATATATTAAAGTTATCTCCTTCAGAAGTTAGATAAGCTGAAGGAGAGTTAGTCAGGATAAAAAGTAATCATCTTCATAGTGTGAGTCACAAGGTTAGGAGAAAAGGATGGGAGGATACGGGGCAAATATAGGTAGTAGTAACACATTTACTCATCCCAATGGCCCGGTGTGAGAAAGGAGAAAATGTCTTTAGAATTGTGGAGAGCAAGGAGGTAGACTGACACTTATTTACTCTTTCTACTTCCAACAAATGAGCCCAGCTCTGTAATGCTGTAGGATTTATCTGCTAAACTTATATTAAACCATGTTGAAGTTTAAGTCCTGGTGGAGAGTTTTTACTATAAGAAGAAGTGATTTTTAAAGCGTTATTGACAGAGTGATCGCTCCATGTAAAAGAGCTGGGAATGAGCTAAGAGTGACTGAGGCTCTGTGGGAATCGAATGCAGAAATGGAGCTATATTAAGTTTACATCCTGCTTTGTAATCCAGGCCATGAGTAGCAGTAGCTGTCCACATGGCTGACTCATTTACAATAAGAAATGGAGTGGAGTGGTTCTGTTGTTGTGGTAGGGGCTCCCAGCAGCACTCACTGCTCGCTGAAGACCGAACCTGATGACAGACTTAGACTCAACTTTATTTAACCCTTCGGATTATTCCTTCAATTCAATTCAGTTTATTTATATGGCGCCAATTCACAACACATGTCATCTCCATGCACCAGATCATCCAGTCAAATTGATTCAAAGTTTCACCATCTAAGGAAAACCAGTTGATTGCATCAACTCATTGACTCAAAGGCAGTCCCTCACACTAAGCATGCTTGAAGCGACAGTGGAGAGGAAAAACTCCCTTTAACAGGAAGATGAAGAAAGCACATCCAGCCAGTCACAGTCGGAGAAACAGGACTTTACTGAAAAACAGGCTGATCTCCAACATCTATAAGCAAAGGTGTTGATGGCAGCAGCTGATATTTCTCTCCAGAATGGAGTCACAGCTAAACAGGAAAATTCTGGTTCCAGTAGCATATATACAGTACAAAGAGTTAAAAGAAGATGCTATTAAAGATAAAAATATGACAGGCAATATAAAAAGAGTGTATATGGTAACAAAAAAACATAAAAGAAAAAAGTTTCAATTTGTGTAATGTAAAGAGATTAATACTTTCAAATGTTCTCATCAAAGAAGTTCATAAAAGGGAGAAAAAAGTTCTCAAGTTCCCAGATTATTATTATTATGATTATTAATAATCATTTCAAACTACCTGAATCATCAGAGCTGCTACACATACAGTGGTGGAGGTATTACCTTCAGTTACATGAGAACTGTAAGTGTGTTCTTTGAAAAGCTATAAAAGTATTAATTAGGTTAGGAATAAATTAAAGCTTTATCTTAAATTTTTACTCATTACTGAAAAAATTGAGCATATTTCTGGTGGTTATGATGTGGATTGGACAGAAAACAGGACAAAATTTCCCATCTGGAGTGTTTGCTTCCCTTTGAAGTACTAACAGGGACAGGAGCAGCCATCCTGCAGATCATTAACTACACCTGATTCTCTGTGGGCTTGTTTAAATTAATCATTATCTTTATTTTTAACGCCCAACAATGGAGGGCTTAGATAGTTTTATGGACTTTATTCTGTTACACAGTTGATGGACATCATGCAGAGCAAACACACAACCACAGATAAAAAAAAAAAACTTTTGATGGTTTCCAGAGTTGAGATCCACAATCCAATAACCTCAAACATAAACAGGCAAATCGCTGCAAAAAAAACAGCCTGGGAGTTTTTATTGCAACCAGTTGTTTTGACAAACAACTCAATCATCATCAGTGATCACTTCCTGTGCTGTTTAACCATTATCCTCCCGGTGCAGCAAGCCGCTCTTTGAAGAAACACGGCACAGACTGCCTCACATCCCATCACAGCGAGGGCAGACAGAGAGGACTAAAATAGGTCTGCAGAACAAAGCATGATAAAGTATTAACTGTGTTAACCCAAGCATTAAAAGGGAAAAAATGTCTGGATAAAAGAGAAGGCCTGCTCCTGTGGGTACAACCGTGCTTATAGGAAGATCAGAAACAGACAGCAGCTGAAATTAGGAGTAAATTTGAGAGATATACAGTTTGGTCTTTAAATATTGCCCTGATGTTAAAAAAAACCAAACTAAATAGATTTGTTTTTAGCTTCTTAAAGAAATAGGGACCTGGCTTCAGAGCCGGCTGTGCTTCCCACAGTCAGCAGGCGTGTTTTTTCCTGCCGTTTGCAGGCTGCTGGGAGTCTGGTCTGCCCCAGAGAGGAAGCTGCCGGCCGGCTCGCTCTCTCTCTGTCACAAAGCATCCATTTACGGGCTCCACAGCTCAGGGTAAATGCAGGTCACCAGTGAAATGTGCTGCTTTGTGATGCATAAACAACACTGCAGCTCATTGGCTCGTTAGAAATGCTGTCTGCTCTGGGTAGGAAGGGAAGGGGGGGGGGCGGGGGAAATCTGGTAAGCAAGGGCCTCTGAAACGGCACAGCCAGCTCATAATATTAGACTCCTTCAGAGCAGAAAACCCAACAAAAAAGAGAGTATATGACAGCAGTTAAAAAATAACAACCCAGAAACATTAAGCTTGGACTCCCATAAAATTCATATTCATTCATATTTTCTTCTTCCATCTGCTTCAAAATTTTCCTTCCTAGAAGTAAATCAGTCTTTTCCCAAATAAAAATACTTTACTGAAAGCAATGCTGTGTTACTTTCAGCCACTAGGGGCACAACAAAAAATAATTATAACCAAACTTCAGGAATATTACGGGTGCCGCCAGCGCCAGGTTTGTTTGGTTGATTACCTCTAGAGAGCAATAGTACCATAGATTGTCACTAGGAGGCGAGGAACTGTGCTAGTGTGATGTGTAAACAGTCGTAAGGAACCGAGCTCGGCATGGTTAACTGATCCGATCTCGGTCCGAACTCAGAACGGATCGGTTTTCAGAGGGTAGTGTAAATGGGACATAAGTTTTTCTTTGGGAAAGTTGAACAAAGTGTGAGACCTCTTACAGCAGAAAAACATAGTAGACGTTAGCTAATAACACAACAGTCGCTGTCACTGCACAGATTAGCTGCTAAAAGAGCCACTTTGTCAAAAGTTTGAGCAGAACTGATCGTGCCCTGCCTGGTAAAAGTGCTGAGAGATCAACGTAGGTGCTTCCTGTAGGAGTTGGGTAAGTCCCTCTATATGTAAAACGGTTATGCCTACTTTTTTTTTTCCTGTTTTTTTTTTGTACGATATAGGTCTGTCTAAAAACATGTAGTGGACTATAGAATCTCAAAAGGGAACCCATCATGGTCCTGTCCAAATAAGAGTGACCTTTCATTTCCCAAAGCCTTGGGTTAGGCTTCCAGTGAACTGCAGTGCCAGTGATTATTGACCAATGGAGAAAACATCAAAGTTAGTGATGAACCACCCTAGGAGAGACAATCTTATACCCCTTTACCACTGGCCAAAAAAAACAGTTTAAACCAGGAACGGTTTTTAGTGGCAGTGGGAACAGCTCACTGACACGTGGTCGCAAATATGCACAGCTGTTCTCCTGTTTTCTCCGTCATGGCTCAAGCGCGGGTTGTTTTGAGCTCAGCAGACAGGGTTAATCTGCTAAATCGATGAATGGTGACTCAACACAGTGGTAGCGAACATGCACACAGAGAGAGAGAAACCATTCCAATGCTACTACAATCGCGACAGCAGAAACGCGAGGTCCGCTGCCCAGCCTTGCAGCCTTCCTTTTTATTTTAGCTCTCGCCATTCGAAAAAGCTTGCCCGCATGTTCACCCGGTAATGCACTCTGTCCGAGCCCTTTTTCCTCGTCGTTCCATGCTCCATTACGTGGGCCACTCTTTTCACGCTGGTTCCGCCATGATAACCCGCACATAAAGATCGCCACTGTGTTAGCAATCGAGCATGCTTTAACTGGGGCGTAGCAGTTCTCGCCAAAGCAAGACCGAATCACTCGCAAGACTTCAGTAGCCTTCCGTGGCAGCGTGCCAGTAGGGCTTCCAGTGAATAAAAGCGCGGGCTTCCCCACAATAGACCACCAGGGCGGCGAGAATACCTTTGTTCAACCTGAAACATGACTGAATTTAATCATCCAAAACGCTATGCGGAACACATTATTTAACTGAAAAAATGTTGCATAGTATGCCTTTAAAACACAGAACAATCGGGTTTTAGTGGCAGTGGGAACAGTTCACTGACACGCCAACCGTAACTCAGCAAGCGAATCTGCTGCTGAAATTAAGCCACGGTTTTATTTGGCATGACAGTACGAAGAACACCATCAAATGACATGACAATTCATTGAACGCAACATACGGATCAACAACAATGACTCACGCCAGCAGCAAGTAGATTCTTCCAAAATCAAGAGACTATTCTGTCTACATTTGTTAAACATGGCGCAGGGCTGGTGGTGAGAGGGTTTCAGATAATAGAGTGTACACTGACTTCCTTAAGAGATTAGTCCTGCTTTAATAGTTCTTTGTCAGTGTTAAGGGAGCCAAATGCTGATGGTAAGTGGGTTGAAAACACATGTAAACCCGGTACTTTCATTGGGAAAGAGGCTTTTGTAACTCCAAAACTCATCCAGGAGGTCCCAGAAGAGCCCAGAACAACATCTGAATATTTTCACCTCCATCTGTTAAAGGCAGTACATGATTCAACAGTTGGAAAGAGACTGAGGAAATACCAGCATCCAGGGCAGAGTTCCTAGGCCCAAACCACTCCTTTTTATGTCTATTTACAAAAAACCTTCACATTCTGCTCCCCAACTCTAGATTCCACTACCACTGGACAACTGTAATACATTCTCCCTTCCTTGTTCCATAATTCACAGCCCAGAAATCTTCAAATATTTTATTATCCCCAAAGCCGCATTGAAGCCTTTTCTGTACTGTCGCCACCACACTGCCAGCAACCCACCTTTAATACGCTCAGTGTGATCCGGGCGTTATGATGCTGCTAAAAAGCCGCACCGGCTGAGTGCGGAGTGCAGTCGTTTCTATTCGGCAAAGAAAGCCGAGTTGACCGCAAATTGTAGAGTTGTGATCTGTAGGTCCGATCCAAGGAGAACCACATCAAAGCCCAGTTAAGAAAAGCAGGAGAGAGCCGGTCTGGAGTCTGCTGTGGGGTTTAGTGAGCAGGCAAGGACTGGCCTTCCACGCCGTCCGCATTGTTGCAGATCTTGGTGTAGAAGAAGTCCTTCTCTCTCTGGGACTGATCTGATCCACTGCTGCATGTAGTAGCGGCAGCAGCGACACATAGAGAATGTGTTGAGTGACTTGTCTGTTTGGAGAGTGTACTTAAAGCACCACTCATCAGGTGGCCCAGTGATATAAACTCATCACTTCTCCTCAGCAAGTCAGAGCTTTTTTAGCAAGCTGGTGAAAATTCTCATTCCCTCTTGTTTTTTTAATGCTGTTTTGCAGCTGAGAAATGTTTTTAGGGGTGAAACTGTCTGGTTTTCTCACTCAGGCTGCATGGTGGTCAAACAGTTTGCACGCACACCTCTGACATTAGACTGCCTCATATCACAACAGAACTACAGCAGTAAGGAGATAAAGCAAATAAATCCAAACCATGTCATTATTTTCCCTATTTCTACCATCCAATAATACATTTCACCTATTGATCAAAAATAATGGTAGAATTTAAGTATTTTAGGTTGATGTGAAAATAAACAAGCAGTTGATTTAAACTGATTAAAAACTAAAAAATTTGGCAAGTTCATGGATTCTTCACTATAGTTTAGAGATTTTAGTTTTCTGTTGGAGGATTAAATATTTAGAGGAATGAGAACGTTTTAAACTACCATAAGTGGACGGCTGCTCGCTGCTTCTAAAGTAGCTGAAATGGTTGTTTTCCGTTCACCAAATTAGCCCCATGGGGACGATGTATGTTATGAACAGGGATGCCATGATTGGAGATTTTGTGGCCGGCTACACCAATTTTTGTAACGTTCTACCATGTAAGTATCTCCAGTAAAGAGTTCATTTCTATACATACACTAGAAAAAAAAAAATCCTTCCACATAACTGGATATTTTACTCATCTTAAAAATACATACACATATTTATAATAAAATAATTCAATACAAATCTTTACCATAGAGACTTATCTAGATGCTTTTTTGCATACTTGAAAATATAGATAAAAAGTAATATTTAGGGTTGTTAAATCATTTATATACAGAAATAATCTTTTTGGATCCTTTTGGCAATAGCTCTGCTAGTTAGAAGAACAAGATTAGCCTTGAAAAAGAGGCTGTGAGTGCATGAAACAATCAGATCCAGAGAGCATATTAAGGAATCTCAGTATGTCAAAGATCTCCATTTCTGCTCCAAACAAAGTTGCAAATGTGGCTGATATAGTTGTTTCCTGGTCTTTCAGGTGTAGGAACCAGATTTGCTCTGGTGAAACCTGCACCTGCCAATGACGTTGACGTAAAACACTACAGTTGGTCAACTATCACAACATAATGCGGCGCATGGAGCACCTGCAGTGTTGGTGCGTCTAATGATCCATGACGTTTTTAAAACTGAACAGACCTGTTTTTGGTGAACTCAGTGACTGCAGGACTATGGTTTAAAGCAGAGGTTTAAACTATTCAGCTTCGGACCAATAAAATGGTACCAGTCGACTGATGACCCAAACCACTGGTTGGGTAATCAATTAACAACAGGTGTAATAATTTACAAACACATCAATAGTTGGTTTTGTCAATTTGTAGTAATGTTTTAAGTTACTTTAGCATTTTAACATAAATGTTTATTGTTTAGTTTAATATCTGAACTGGATCTCTAGACCTCATGCTGGTTGATCAGGAACCCCAGCTTTGGGAATCGTTGGTGTAATGGCCACCTGTGTAATAACTTGTGGAGCGCTTCGGCTAGCTTTGCCAGGTAGCTAACAGGTTAGCCTCTTTTAGCATAGTCAGTTACCCAAATTAAGGTGCATTATAACGTTGTATTATAATTACATTATAAATGTTGTTTTCTTTGTCTAAAATCTCCAATTCTTTTTGTGATAAGCTCCATTTTTCTTCCCCTGTTACAGTTTTGAAGCTAAAAAAAAGATAGCGGAACTTCTTCAGCTTCAAACTTTCCTGTGTTCCTCATGCTGGTGTTTAGTGTTAATGATTAGCTTGATAAATATGGTTAATATTACTAACCGCCCTGTAGCTTTTATGCTATTTTTTTAAAATATTGGCTTTAAAAGCTTCCTCAATTCAATTCAATTCAATAATACTTTTTTAATCCCAAAGGGAAATTCAGTTTCAGTAAAGTACATTCAAGAAGACATGAATGCAACACAGACATTACACATTGGGGGATGTGGTTTTACAAGGTCTTGCTGCCATTAAAGGCGCTGCCCTAATATGATTAGGATTACTGTCAACACTGGGTGGTCTTATGCAGTGTAGGCCAATAGCTTCTTTCTAGAAGATTCTCACACACGTTGTGCTTTATCAGACTGTGATTGGAAACACTTTACATATACTGACTACAGCTAACTTTGAATACTCTTCCTCTTGTAACTTCTAAAATCAGAGGGTTGTTGCTAGCACTCCTGTTAGCGGTTATCTAAGGTGCATTCACTGAGTTCACAAGTTTTCAACCAGATGTTAAAGGCTACGTTCCCACTGCAGTTCACATTTCCAAATATATGCGACTTGTATCTGATCTTCTCTGTGAACTGTAATTCATACAACTTAAGTGTCCCGCATGCGCAGTAGAGGACGCGATGACATCACAGGCCTGTGTGCTCTGTGGTTACGGAAGTAAACATGGATGGTAGTGCTGGAGCGCATCCAGTGATCTTTCCCCAACCTTAAAAACTCTTATCTTTTCAATATGGTTAAACATAAATACTGCTCTCCGAATTATTGACCACTATGGTTGTTGTTTTTCTTGCCGCTTTTGCATAGCAAGATGCAGAAGAATAAATTTGTCGGGTATTAATGGCGTACAGGTCGGATAAATGCGACCTGGCTGTTCACACACAGGTCGCATTTGAAAAGATCCAATTCGTATCAGATTCACGACTAGAGAGCCTAGGTTGCATTGGAAAAAATCGGATCTGAGTTGTTCAGACTGTCATGAAAAGATTAGATACAAACATATAGGCAAAAAATTGGATTATGGTCACTTCAGGCTGCAGTGTGAATGTAGCAAAACTAAGGTCACATTTATTTAAAAGAAAAATACGCAGTCTAAACAACAACAACACAAAACACGTAGCTAGCATGGACAAGATGCAATCAAAAAGGAATTAATTAGTAAAGGATGCAGCAACAGAAGTTATCTCTGCTTATATGTGGTGTGTTTAGTGATCAGAGAAAAGACCAGACTAAAGTTCACTAACTAGTAAGATATTACATGTTTAAAATGGGCGCCGAAGACAAACAATATGCACCAATGTAGTAAACAAAAAATCTACGATTTGGTGCTGAAAGGACAAAGATGAGACAAACAGGAGTTCTCTGAAGAAAGAGCAGCATCAGCATTAAGAAAAACACTGCAATCAGGACACACATTAGGAAAACACAAGAAGAGAAGATATGTTATATCACTAGAAATGGGCAAAAATGAGGCAGAAAAAATATGAGTGAAGATAAATTAAGATTTTTGATGTACACGAGGAAAAAACAATGTTCACTCCATCTGTGCAGCTTGTGGTGAGTGTTAAATAGTGTTGCACTGATACCTGTATCGGGCAGGGCCCCGATCAAGCACTAAAATGGTGGTATCGGTAGTCATAACAAATAGGGCACTGATACCATTTTGAGAGGCAAAAGGTTTATTCAACTATTGTCACCCATTCCAGGTAGGCAATAAAAAGTTCTACTGGATTCACTTCGTCTTTTAGTCTTTTTCCTGCTTCACAAAGGAAGACAGCAGCTTGATAAAACCATGATGGCAATTATCTTACATCAGAGTAGTAAGCAGTTCTTCATATATACACACAGACATCAATTTCAAACAGATGGTATCGGCCGATACTGCACAGCCAGGTATCGGGAATCATGTCCGGGCCAAAAAATGGCATCGGTGCAACACTAGTGTTTAAACATTCATAGAGCAATTATTAGGGGATTAAGCCCTAACTATATTCTCGGCCATTCACTCTATTCATGGAGGTGCCATTTTAAATGGCTTTCTTCTTCTGTGTTTTACCAATTAGCTGGAGTCACAGTGTGGGAGGAGAAATTACTGTTATTAAGTGTTAAGAGTGGAAGCAGTAAAGATGTCCGCTCACCCCAGGTGCATGACACGGATGTGTCTTTTTATTCCAACAGAAGACGTTAGCACTTTCCCACAGCTGGGCCATAGACACTTATAGACACTTCGCAGAGCGCTCTGTAGGAGAAAGAACAAACAGAGGTCAAGTAGGGGGCGTGGAAGGGGACTGCAGCCATTTCTGGGTAAATGGTTTAACCCAGGAAAGTACCTTTGGCTTTTTGGCAGTGAGCTCCCCGCCCTGTTCCAGCTCCATGTGCAGACCTTCATCTGGGCTGCTGTCCACCTCGGTGACAGACGGCGAGGGGGCGGGGCTCACGCTGCCATGGTCCCAGCTCCAGTAGCCGCTGCTGCCGCTGTCAGACAATTCGCCACCGCCGCTCTCCATGTCGACGGATGAGGACGATCCAGCTGCAATAGATGACATGTTTTTGTTTGGTTTTTTGTTTTTCAGAAATGCTTTCTGAGCCATAGGGTATGTCATTTTTTTCAGTGGCAAATGATGTTTCCTCCTCCACAAAGTCAACACTAACTATCTACCTAGAGGTATTTTGGGAAAATAAAAATAGCTTCTTTGCAGACAGGGTGTGAGCTTTGCAGCTTCTGCTGTGTTCACCCTACAGAGAACAGCAGGTGTCTCACACTGGTTGTGATTTGCAGCTTTTGTTAAAGTGTTCAACAACACAGCAGCATGTTTATTCTTCTTTGCTCTATTTTCCGTTCATTTAACAGGATTAATCTTATTTTTTTTACTCAGTCAGTTCACAGATTCCCTGCAACAGATCAACAATGAAGAAGCTTTTTAAGAAACTAAGAATAACTTAAAGGTATAGGGGAGGATGTTCTTTTTCCGGGTAGATCACCAAAATAAGTGGTCCTCCTAATTGTCAATCATTCTGGTGATAAGGTGGTCCCACGTGCTCATCCCCATTTTCACTTACCGGTTATGAGTCTGACATAGTGGAAAAATTGCAAATCATCTTTAGGAAAGTAAGCTTGTATGAGTGATGCAAACAGCAACTTTTAAACAGAGCGTGCACCAGGAGAAATGGGCTCATGCACACTCGTACATTAAGTGTTCCCTCTTGGGGGCAGATACAGGGTTGTGCATGTGCAATTGTTGTTTTTTTTTAAGTGGAGTGGGCAGGTCTTTTTCAAAATTTGTAAAGATCCTCTACTATATCTTTAATAAATATGCAAATCAACAGTGTACTTAAAAAAAACAACAAAAAAAACTAGTGATTCTATGTGTCCTTAATAATAATTAGATTTGTGTTTGATTCACAGAAGGCAGTCAGACCTGGACCAGGATCTGTCTGTGGAGGGCTCTGCACCACTGGACTACAGGACAAACTGGTAAGAACCATGGCAGCCATTATCTCGTCCATCTCCACAGACTCTGGGCTCCGGAAGCTGAAAAAAAGCAACAAACAGAAACATTTTTAAGCTTTAGCTGTGATGCTCTCCGCTACACCAGGTCTGCCTGACGTTTTCCTCCCCCACCTGTATGGAGCGTCTCCTCTGGCTGGCATGTTGCTGGGGTGAGTGGCGGCTCCCATGTTCTGCAGGGGAGCAGCAAAGTTCCCCCAGCCTGCGTTCTTGGCCCTGTGATGGTCCGGCGGGACGCAGCTCTGAGTGTGCACCTTCAGAGATGAGAAGGACACAACACTTTACTCAAATATCAACGTCCTTCTCAGTGGATCAGGATAAATCATTGTGTTTAAGCCTGTTTAAAGCAGACTTTGATACTTTGCAGCTAAGCCTCACTGCTGCCATGAATAACACAGATAAGAGAATATTTCCTGTCCATCTGTGGCGTCCCGCCTGCTGATGGCAAAATCTGCCAGGTTCAGAGCCGGCCGTGTGCTACATTCCACACAGGAGGGAAAACACTGATCCTGTTTGTGGGAGTGCTCTGTTTTCCTCTAGTAAAGCTTTAACTTGGTCAATCTTTAACTACTGATTTGATCCATTTAAGCTGACAATGATATGGGAGTCTGAAGCAACAAATTCAACATCTGAATAATAAAACTCCAGCTTCTCACCAGAATCTGCTGTGAAGCAAACTCCTTGCTGCTAAGCGCCGTTGCTGACGTGCCGTCCTGTGGTCTCACCCGGAAGGCCGCCGTCCCGCCTGCTGCCGTTCCAGCACCGTTCTCTGGTCCCATAGCTGCCATGGTGCTGCTGCACACAGTGAGGAGGACTCAGGAAGACACACCTGCCTACAGACAAGACAAATCAGACAAATGGTCACATTTTTACTTATGAACCCTTAAACTGCACTGTTTAGTTTGAAATTGCACAAAGTTTAATGTGGTTTTGCAGGAGTTCTATGAGCACAAACACAAGGCGAAACATAACATGTGAAGGAAAGGACAGTGATATCGTGTTTTGTTTTTTTTAACAAATAGAAATATGAACACTGCAACAAAGGAAAATCTATACAAGTTTAATAAACTTGAATTCAGCATTTTGGTCTTATTACCGTACACTTGTTTTTCAATGTATTTTCTTAGTAAGACTGAATATTGTTAAGATTATTTGACTTGTTTTAAGAAAATTCATTTTTTTTTAACTAACTAGATAATACAACTAATTCTGAGCAGCTTTTTTCTTAAAAATAGCACACATTGTGGACTGAGTTGCATTAACATTTAGAGTGTGAGTAAATTTTTACTTGTTTCAAGACAATAAGACAATCCATATTAACCTGTTTTAAGAACTGACCTCATCTCATTAAGATATTCCAGCTAATCAACTGTGATTGCATTCAAATTGATAGGGTCATTGAGATTGTCATTCATGATTTAGCTTTGAGATTCTGAACCTCACCAGTGGACCATTCACTGTTTGCAGAACAAAGTAAACTACAATACATCATAACTACTGTACATCATACATATGCTTATTATAATAGAAGCTCTGCCTTAAAGGGAAACGCCGTTTTTTTTTTTACATTTGGCCGTTGATTTTACGTTATTACATCGTGTTCTATAAGTTTTGTGTGATTTGAAGCCATTCTTAAGATATTCCCGTTAGGTTATATCCAAGTAACGCCTTCCTATGAGCAATGACTGGAAGGCACAAAACTGAACTCCAAAGTTCATAATTTATTCTTTATGGTACGCCAGCATTCATAACGTAGGCGAATCACTGTCCCCCAGACTTCCGCGGTTATATTTTTTATATTTTTATCTTTTGAAAACGAAGCGGCGCGTGTATGACGTCATCCGCGTGCGCCGGCTACCGTTCATTCTTCCTGTCTGCTGAACTGCTGCTAGTTTTGCTCACATGCCTTTTTCCAATACATTCACTACTAGGGATGCATGCACGATATAATCGGCTCCCCATCGGTATCAGCTCTTAAAACTGAATATCGGATACGCGTCACCCCACCAATATTTAACCCCATATTTGATCAGCTTCTTAGTTTCATAAGTCTGCAAAAAAAAAAAAAATACTACTTCTTCTTCTTCCTCAAAAAGTTTTTTACAGACTTAAAACTTCTAAAGACGAGGAAAAATAATGATACATTAAAATATCACAATATCTTCTATATGCTGATATATTGCCATTTAAAAAACACCATATCAATCTCTTTTTACTACTGAAATATTGCTATATGTCATCGCTATGCTACGAAATCCCCCCCAAAATTCACAAAATTTTGCCATATTTTATATTATATGTTGATATGTTGATGCGGTATCGATTTTTACTAACAAAATCCACAAGAATTTGCAAAATCTCACTCTAGAGTTTGTAACAGAACGATGAAAATTTCACGCAGATTTTGAAAGTAAAAATAGATCGATGCCGTGTTTTTAAAAATCAATTTGATATCAGCCATATGAAAATATATTTGAGTATATTATTTTTCAAAGTGTCAGAAATGGATAACAAAACTGCTATTTTCAATGACTACTTATTTTTTGTCCAGCTTTAACACTGCGTATCGACATTCGTAGGTCTACGGTTGAGTTTTAAAATATCAGCATATCAGATATCGCCAAAAATCCCAATATCGCATCCCTATTCACTACACCTAAAATAAAGAAATAAATCCTTTCTAAGAAAAACAGACTAGTTTTAAGCCTTTTTAAATGAACTGGTATCAAGTACATTTGCCTTGTTTTAAAGCCTGTTGATATGCTGTTTAAGCAATAATTGGTTAGAGGTTAATTAATTCTAAGCAATAATGACTAATAAAGGAGAATACATTGCTTAAAAATAAAAGAAAAAATAGATTTTTATACTTGATTAAGTTTTTTTGAAAGCTTACTACTTGATATTATGTTCTTGTTTTAAGAAATCTTACAAAGTCTCATACATTTGCTTGCTGCACTGGCAAAATATTTTTGCTCAAAATAAGCAATAATTCACTTTTTTAAGTGAATTCACTATTTTTTAGAAGGCATTTTTTGTTGTGAAAAATGTGGCATGCATTTCTGTTTCTCCGCACTGCTGTGTCTCATCTAGGGACTCACATTTCAGACGGTTTATTCCAAATAGATAAAGAAAAAGTCTGTGAACAATGTTTTACAATCATATCTAAATATTTTCACCATAGCTCAGCCTGTGTTTATTTTTATTAATTAAACTCTTGAAAGGTAAAACTCTGCCTCAGCTAGTGTCAAACTTCATAAAGATCCCATTGACTCTGATTATGCTCCCCAGTCCCTGTTATGGACAAACATTCCCACCACATGAGGCTATAGCTAAGATAATGTGCAGACCAAATCTTTCACTTCTGGTCTTTTTAACTGAAGCGTCCTCTTCATGGATTGTAGTGATGCACTATAGCTTTCTTTCAATATACTTTTAGATTTTTTTTCTCCTTCCCTATCATGTCAGTTTGTTAAATTTGCGTGTTTAATTGCTACAGTTATCACAGTTTATGAGTAGGAGTGAAGATAACAACATGCTGAAGATGGTAAACAACTAGCTTTGCTACTATTTAAAAAACATTTAACACGTAACTCAGCCACATGTTTTTTCTGACTAGACTGCAGGGCGCTGTGCATGGCACACATGAACCATGATACCAGCGGATCAACTAGTTGGATATGAAAGAACAAAGTGATGTTGCTGCATGTTTGTTAGGAAGCAGTCTAATAAAGCTGATCTCACTATCCAAGATGCTAACGCTCAGGGAGATGAATGGGGCCAAAAGTATAAAGAGAAAATGGAGGCAAGTAGGAAACAATAGCATCATTCAATAGTGTAACATATTTTCAACCCGGGTTTTTGATTTTATCACTTTCCATTCTATATATATATATATATATATATATATATATATATATATATATATATATATATAGACCTCCATGCTAGCTCTCTGAGCAAAGACCCTAACCGCAGTTTGCACCCTCATGATGGTTAAACATGCAGAGGTTAATTTCCCCAACACTGTTTTTAAACTTTTAACCTAACCTGACTGCTTGTTTCCCTGGTTTTCACCATAATTTCCGTTCAATAATGTTCTCTAACAAACCTCTCAGCCCTTCAGAGAACACCTGCAATCATACTGAGACTATAAACAGGGTCAATAACTTTAAACAGCTCCCATAAGCTAGGCATCCTGCAAAATTACTTCACATTAACCTTTTTTCTTTTATATTAATCCCATGTCTCTCAAAAAATGAAGATAAATGGTAGATTTTTTTGTTTCTCGAATTTGTGCAAACACCCCAAGTCTCCTGCTTCAAAAGGCTCCTGTATGTGACTCTTTGCAGCATGAGTTAGAACAATTAGTCCCACAGAAGCGTCTGAAATGATGAAACATGCTTGAATAGGGATTTTACGGTGAAAGACATATCTAAGTTTCACATCTTACTGTTTACCTCCTTCCCTGTGAAGCATTAGAGTGATCACACTCTCTACAGACGTAATCTAACATTTGCCTGCATGTACACTTGGCCTATTGCTCTGAAAGTGTTGTGAAAAGATCCGAATGCTGTATTTAGCTCAAGTAGGGGTAACCAATGAAAAAAAAGCTACAGGAGTGTGAAAGCACCACCAATATTCAAAAGGGACCAAAACATCAGCCAGAAAACATAGGCACTGTGATGCGGTCTGTGGTCCCCACCTGCAGAACCACACCTTTATTGAATTCATCTAACTCAATGTCTATATATAAAAATTTGTTATATTTATTTGAATCTAATAATACTGCAGATTAATTAACTGACCAGAAAGTGGAATCTGATAAAATTCCAGATTAGCATCTCCGGATCAACTACAGGCCCGCCGCCCATCGAAGCTGCAAAGCAAAATCATTCATTTTATGCTGCAAAGCGTGCGCAGGAAAAAAAAAAATGCGGCGTTTTGGTTTCACCACAACAACCACCGATAAAGCAGTATGCAGCAAATTATAACGTGCTATAATCCTCAGTAGGAAAACATTCTGTCACACTTGGACTTCTCAGGTAGGGCCAAAAAAAAAAAACTGTTAAAAGAATTGCTCTGAAAAGAGCAATCAGTGCATCTCTAAATGAAAACAACAATAAAAACAGTACAAAAATTAAAACCTATCAAAAATAAAATGGTTCAAGTACATCTGTACATGTAAAGCATTGCATAAAAGGATTAACTTAGCAGCCTTTCACATGCAACCAAACTGCTTATTATTAGCTTATAATAATAACTTCCCAGCTATACTTATGTATGGAAATTGTTTACGCCATTTTCATCTCCCCCCTCAGTGGTGCAGGGAACAAGAAAGACCGACTGTCTTGTGATTTTCCACGCACCTAAACGCAGCACAAGGCCCTATTTTCTACTCCTCCGCTCTCAGCCAATCAGCGCGCGCGGTTAGTAGTAAACAAGCGGCACAGTGTGGGCGGAACGCGGCCGCTGATTGGCTGAGCGCTGCCTGCTCGGGTACACACCCCCGCTTCAGCAACGTGTTCGGACACGAGTTTCACCGGGAGGGTCTGAGCTGGACGGGGGGGGGATACGGCTGAAAAACATAGTTTTTTTCCATGCAAAGTCAAGTAAAAACCGACCGCAAAAAAAAGCAACTTCATGCAACACCAACGTAAGATACTGATCTTTTATTGCCGTAAACACCATCTATACAAAGAGATAAACATAAATATCCCGATTTGTGCACATAGTTTAAATATCTTGCAGTATAGATATTATTTTAATGCATATTGAAAGGCTTCAGACATAATTGCAGATAAAATAGATTATTTTCGAATTGGGATAATAGATTTTTATAAATGAATGAAAAAGTGTGATGCAAATGTTTATTGTAGTTTATTTTGTGTTAGTAAATAATAATTATATAAAAGTGTATGTTTGTTATCCCTCCTCAAAGCCCACTGCTCTCCACCCGGCAACACAGGCTGAGCTGTGGAGAAACACCCCCTCCCTCCCCCATGCTATAACAGAAAACAGATTTTCTGCAACAACAAATCAGAACAGGGCTGATTACATCATTTATTAAATGCCATTTCATTCGTACTTACTTGTAAGTTTTGATTCCTGATCGTCCGGGTCAAAGCTGCTGCAGCAGCGGATCGTCGCTGCCTGCCTTCCTATGCTGTCCCGCCGCTCCTCAGCTCTGTAGTCTGCCGGAGGAAAAAGGGGGTTGGTCGGATACGTGCCTACGTGTGTCTGCTTGGTGGACCAATGCCGGAGGTGACAGCTGGGCAGAGCGCAGAGATATCAGCCCGCGGCGCGCTGTGCACAAAGGAATGATCTAGGTGAGGGGTTACCAGAGCAGAGCAGAGCAGAGCAGAGCAGAGCAGAGCAGCAGCAGCAGCAGCAGCAGCAGCATCCACTGTCTGTCTGTTTCCTGTCTGTCTGCAGCACATCTCCTTCTTAGCTCATGTGTTTCAGTCTGATCAACATGGCTCCCTTCCAGAAACATAAACAACTAAAATAGATTGTTTTCTCTGCACTGCACTGAGGTTTTTTGCACAACCTTGGATTGGGTAATATATGCAACTTCTTGCAGAATGGTTGCAAAAATAACCTTCTCTGGAAGAGTTGCTGAATATGAGTGCATATTGGTTACTTAGACATGGCCTCAAACTAATGCCTCATTAAAAAAAAACTGCAAATCCCACATGCACATCACATGAATATTTCCTGTAGATTTGTTTTAGTCTAGACTGTGTAATCTGACTGCTATTAATCCAGTTAAGAGAAGACCTCCCCTTTGAATTTTTATTTAAAAACAGCCGTATCAAATGTATTTTAGCATCAAAATTCCCTCAGTTAACAACAACAAAACCGAACAGATGACATCTTTGTGTTCTGGCATTTCAACCCCCCAACATCACACCATGAATTGCCTGCATATCACACAGGACTGGACTGTGTGTACGCGTGTTTGTTTCTGTGTGTTGGAGCGGCCGGATTAGTGTCGGCTGTCTGCACCCTCTCCACCAGACATCCAGTCAGCAGGGATTTTAGGCTCTGAGCACTGATACAGTCTGAGAGAGTATAACCAAGGCCTTATCACAATCATGCACATGAACCTGACGGGATTTATCTGAATCAAATGATAGTTTTATCCACAGACTCCTAGAGGCCCATGGCCGGGACACAAGGGGACTTGCAGAGATTAATAATGGAGAAAACTCAGAGCAGAGATCTTCCAATTGTTTATGGCAGTGAGAGTTAACAAATCACTGTAGTGTTATGTATTTATGATTAAATAATGTGTTCAATGGGAGAATATATGTTTCATCATATACTTATATATGCATCCATAAAAAGGTGCGCTACTGAAGGTAATTTATCCCTGCTGCAACCAGACTCTACAATCAGACAGTACAACGGCAATAACTTGTGCAATGTATAATGTGCAATTTACCATTTGATACCCTGTGCAGTAACTGTTACTCTGTATTTTACAACCAGTGCAATAACATATAAATAACTATATAAATTTCCATGTAAACACCCTGTGCTATAACCCGGTATAATGGTCCTACTTTTAAAAAAAAACAACTCAAAAAGTTGTCATATGTGGACCCACTATATATGCTGTTATATCCCATTCACATTTTTCTTCTTTTAGCACATTTTTCTTCTTTAACTATTTGAGCTGATGTCATAAGTACATTTCTCCACTATGAGATCAATAAAGTAAATCAATCAATCAATTAAACACGTTTCGGGTCTAGGTAGGTAGGGTTTGTGTAGTCTGAAACCCAGTAGACAAAATCAGAATTGACTTCGATGGACACATTTGTGTGCAGAAGAAGGAATTTGAGTTTAGTTTTCGCTCACATTATAATATATGGCAGTTCAGAAGAGCAGACTGCATAGACGGAAAGCTTAGGGATAGAAACAAGGATAAGTGCTGTATGTAAAGGCGTGCATGTGTAGACCATCTGTTTTCAAGAAATAAAAAATGAGAGGGAAGCTTTTCTTTTGTGAAGGCTTATATGTCTCTAGCAAAGTGTCTACCCTGGCTATGGATTGTTCATTGGGTATAATAGAGAGATAGAGTAGGGAAAGAAACCGTCTTTCTGGCCTGTTTCTTTGTGGCTTTAGTGCTCTGCACTGGGATGAGTGGAGTCCACACACATAGTTGTTTATTTTTTGGAACAAGGCTAGTACAGGTCAAGATTAAAGGAAAGTTCAGCCCTGATGGTCCCGTCTGTAGACCTTATTGTTCATTGTAGTTTGACCTGTCCTGTTTTGAATGGGCAATAAAACCCATTGAGGGTGGCGAGGATGCTGGGCAGCCACTGGTGAAAGGTTGTACTGCCTTAAGCCGGACTCACACTGTATGATTTTTTTACCCTTTTCTGGCCGATTCTTCAGTAATGCGAGAATTTTTAGATCGGTCCAACTTTCAGCCTGATTGTGAGTTGTGTGATATACAGGTGGTAACGAGGGGTAATAAGCCTCTCACAACCACCTCCCGATCAGGAATCGTAAGGTTGGGAGAAAATCAAACATGTTTGAAATTCAGTCAGGTCGCATCAGAGAGTGAGAGCATACATCGTTAACTGTGAACTTTTAAACGTGGTTTCATCGTACAGTTTGAGCTGTAGCTGCGTGCAACGATTGAAAAATATCATACAGCTTATGCCCGGCTTTAAAAGCCACAGGAAATACCACCATCCTTTGAACCGGATGTGTCTCACAGTCGACATTACACTGTTCAGGATGGTGGGGGAGGCAGTGTTGGGCCTGTAACCAAGAAGTCCATCTTCACCTCCACTTTTTTATTGTAGGTTTAGCTCCAGGGGGATCTGAGCACAGCAGTGGAACAGCCAGTCCACCTCCTGTCATTCAGATCCATCATTTTCATGGATCAGGCCTATGAAATTTGTGTCATATTTTCAAGAGTTTCACAGAAAGGTCCAGGTTGGTTGCAGTCATTTGTTTAGAGTTAAAATTGGCATAGAGAGAAACCATAACCCTGGGGAGGCTTCAGTGTGTTTGAGAGCAAGAGGAAGCTCCCTTTCCTCACTACTATTGCCTTTCAGTCAGGAAGCCGACGGAGGCTGTTACAGAAAGTGGGTCAGCATTCCACGAAAGAATGCTGACCCAGAATAGAATTACCGGTAGTTATATTTAAGATGTCTATAGGTGTGATAAACAGTGAATAATGTCAGGACTCAACATCATTGTTATAGTCATTGTTTCACAACTGAAGTCAAATAGAGTGGCCTTCAATAAGTCAACAGTATCCAAAGAAGTTAAATATATATATAATTATTTTTCTCCCTTCCTGAAGGCTTGCTTTTTCTTGTTAAGCAGTTCGTCAGATCAATTGGAATCCATGGTTTCTTATTTCACTGTTCTGGTATGGATGGTGTTATCTGCATAGAAGTTTATGAGGTCAATCACACATTCAGTCATTGCATAGATGTCCTCTTTATGTGGCTGACAAAGTGCATCCCAGTCTGTAGCGTTAAACAAACTTGCAGGGCTTCTTCAGCTTCCCGTTACCATCTTCTTGCAGTTCGTTTTAATGCAGATTGTCCTTTTTAAAGGGGGTTATACTCTAAGCAGAGCAAAACAAGATTGTGATCTGATTTCCGAAGGGGAGCCCATACTTTAGAGATAATATGAGTCGTTAACATTTGTATAATATAAGTAGTATTACATTCTACAGAAAGTAGAATTTAAAACGGTTACGTAAGAAGAACATGCTGGTGAGGATTCTCAGTCATCCAGGTCACTGTCATTCCAAAAAAGTTAAAAACAAAACCAGTGGACTTTTTCCCAAGTTTTAAGAGAAGCAAGTGGGAAGAGAAATATTTTCAAACTTGAAAAAAAAATCTACAACAATTCAATATTTGGGCTTCGGTGACAAATCTTCACAGCACATGTCCTGGATGACACCCACTGCATGAAAAGTGAGATTTTCGTCCCCGTAAACTCCCGCAGATCTCCCTGATTTTCGTCAGTTTCCGACAATTTGCAACCCGCGCTTGTCCGCGTTTGTCGTGCCACAAATTGTCGGAAACAGACTCTGACGTATGTGGAGAGCGATCAGCTGTACTAATGGCCCTAATTAGCATATGAATGCAGCAAACCCGCGCGGCTGGCCAGGTCTGGCTTGAATAACCTACTCAGTATTGGCTAAAACCACTATTCTCAAACAAGTGAAATCGCTCGTGATTGGCAGCAAAACCACACGTGGCCACGCCAGGCTTTAATTTTCTTACTGAGTATTGGACGGAACCACTTCTTTTTAAACAAGTAAAGTCGCTCGTGATTGTGGACTTTTTCCCAAGTTTTAAGAGAAGCAAGTGGGAAGAGAAATATCTTCAAACTTGAAAAAAAAATCTAGTGGTTTTGTTTGTAACTTACATAAGAAAAGCACTGGTAAACTCTCTGCTTAAATAATATGGCTGAAAACCAGCTGCCAACAATTCAATATTTGGGCTTCGGTGACAAATCTTCACAGCACATGTCCTGGATGACACCATTGATTATTAAGCACTGCCAACCCACCTTCCTTGAGTTTTCTAGTCTTCTTTAAATCTGTGTCTACTCGTTAAGTCAGAAGTCCTGGCAGAGAGACACTGCAGTCCGAATTATGATTCAACAGCCACTTTTCAGTAAAACACACAATGCTGCATTGCCGATATTCTTACTGCTCCTTGCCTGGGCTTAAAGCTCTTCTAATATGTTTCCTAAAGTTCTCACATCGCCCATGATGATATGATGGAAGTGACAGCTTAAAAGTCTTGCTCCTTTCTCGTCTGGCTCCTGCCTTCTTTTCAACTCAGCTGTGGAAATAGTTGAAGTATTATTTCAGCTTTAGAGATTTTATTGAGCTGCTACCCAGGTATGGAAGTAAATATGTGCCATCAGAATTTGAATAAAAAATACCTC
>JAGKQL010000007.1:28116148-28151902 GCA_018398635.1 Cyprinodon brontotheroides | reverse complement strand
TGCTAATGTCTGTGACCTGAAGTAACCTTGGCCATTTTTACAGCGAAATTTTAGACGCTGAATTTGAGACAGTGAATTTGAGCAAGGTGAATTGGAGGACAACGAAAATATTGCATTTGAATTTTGAAAAGTTGAATTTTTTATATGCTGAATTTTTTAACACTGAAAATTTAAACTGTGAAAAATATGTATATTGAAAATTTTATCACTTTGAAATAGGAATGTGAATTTTTTTAATAACTGAAAATTGCAACCATGTAAAAAAAAATTACACTGAATTTTTTTTAATGTACAAATAATGACATTGAATATTTTTTAGGTTAAAAATATATTCTGAATTTATTTTAATACTGAAAAGTAAGCACTAATATACAACATTCAAATTTCAGAGGTATTTTTATTCAAATTCTGATGGCACATATTTACTTCCATAAATTTAAGGCCCCGTCCACACGAAGCCGAACCCTGGCCTAAACGCACAAATTTTTCACCAAACCAGCCTCTCATCCACACGAAGCCGGCGTTTCAGGGTCTGTAAACGATCTTTTTTTTATTCAACTGAGGTGAGGAAGATTCTGACGCCGTTTCCGTTCCATCGCGCAGCTCAACGCGTCATAAGCGTCGCCTCTAAACACGCATACGCGGCGATATCCACAACAACAATGAAGCCGTTACTGTTGTTGAATGCCTACTCACCTGCTGTCATACTTACAGCAGAATCTGCTTCTTCGGGAATATCTCCAGGATCTTCAGAGCAATCTAGGCGACATAGTTCAGCACCTGAATTTAGGCTGAACCCACGAAAATGGACCGCGAGGCAACCGCCTGCAAATAAATAGTGCGCATGCCCAGCTGTTTATTCGCTTCAGCGCAGCGCAGGCACCACAAGCGCCACTTACAGGCCTGGCTGGCCCACATTTTGCAGCGTTTTCATGCATTCGTGTGGGCGCTCACATTTATTTTCTGCGTCTCCGTCTTTACGGCAAGCGTTTTGGAAAATATCAGCGTTTAAGTTTCGTTTGACCGTGTGGGCCGGAAGGGCCTAAATCTTTCAGATTTTCAGCTCTTGAAGACTGGAGTTAGAAACAATCATTTTTATGTCCATCTTAACAACTGATGACATGTGGGAAATGTTTCTACCCTTCTCAAAAATCAGTGTTCGTCTGAATGATCTTTCTAGGTATTAAAGCAATCATACGATTCTTATATTTGCGGATCAGCTTTTTGCTTGTTTTCACTTATATTTTGACCAACTGGAACAAAGGTTCCCGACTTTTTGGCTTCTGAACCAGGACCAGAATGAACATCAATATTGGTTATAATACAAGTATTTCTAAACAAAATCTGGGGCTTAATTTAGATTATCTGACTTAGACTATTTCCCTTTGTTAGAGAAAAAAACAAAACTAAAACATTTGCACATTGGGGGCCAAAACTGCTTTAAACCTGATGTCTACACCATGAATATTTGAATTTTTAGCTGCTGGAGGATTTCCCTGCAGACAAATATATCTTTATGCAATGAAGAAAAACAGACAGGCGTTTCTTAAGCCAGCTAACTAGCAGTGGAGAGCATTATTTTTCAATTACTCCATGTTGCATATAGCCAGAGAAAGCTTCATCTGGTTCTTTGATAAATACCGACTATATACCATAGGTATACATTTTTACCAGCTGCTAACTTATATTTATTAAGTAGCATACAGAGCCACCTTTGTCCTCCACATCTTTCAGTAAGAATTGTCCAGAGGATGTTTCCCACCACAGCAATAAACCAGGATTAGCTGTGGGTTTTGACTCTGTCATTGCAACACATCTATCTGTTTTTGGTTTCAGCTGTTCTGTTGTACATTTGCTGCTCTGAATGGGACCATTGTTCCGTAACATGACCCAATTACAGCCAGGCTTCAGCAAACTGCACTGGTTCCTGTTCTCAATGAAGTAGGTAACAAATAAAAAACAAGTACAAAGCACATCTTAGAGACATGTTTTTAGAAGTTTCCTATTTCTGCAAGCTAGTTTCAAACATGGCTTTGGTAGCTTATCTGGTAATATGGTAATAAATGTATGCTTAATAATAATTAACTTCAAAGAGGGTTGGAGAATTTTAGTTCTTTGAACTTACTTTGGTTTAGATTGATTGTTGTATTATCTACCCTCAGTTTAAAGACACACAGGTTTTTACTCATGAGTGAGACTGGAGACCTGGGCTGGAAACTACGTGTGACTGCTGATGTGAGGTAGCCTGTCTGTGCTGATACATCATGCCTTATGGTTAATAACTTTGATAATGCTTGTAGATCATCAGTGAGGTGTAACTTTGCAAGCTAAAGTCATGATAACTTAAGGTTCATTGAGAACATAGTTTTTCAAGTATCCTAAACAAACCCTACATTTTCTAAATATGCTTTCTTGAACTTGTCTTAAACTGTATTCATTAATGCTAACTAGGGACAGAAAAAAGGCTGAAATTGAGCCCCTGTGTTTTTGCAAATGATCCGGTCATACAGGGAGATTTGGTTGTACTCGAGATTTCTCTCAGTGGTGGAGTTTTGGGATGTAAATGGCCTGTATGACATACACACCCTCAAACTTCATTGATTCTTCTAGAACTTTTGGTTCTTGAAGTGACACTCCAAAATTTTAGACTTAGACTACCTTTATTGTCTAATTTCATTTTGTACAGCTTTCATGACATTTCCATATTTTAAAGTGCAGCAATGATTAAATGTAAACAGTGAGAAGGAAGTTCAGAGCATTGATAAATATGGTGCAATTATGCAGTATTTTGGTGTTTCAGTGTGATGCAGAGTCTATGACATGCTTTAGAGTTTTCTCAGCAGTCCAGCTGTCTGATGGCGGTGGGGAAAAAGCTGTTGCAGAATCTGCTGGTCCTGCATCGAATGCTGCAAAGCCTCTTCCCACTTTCATGGAGGAAAGAGGAGCCTGGATGATCCTCTCTGCTGTTCTCTCCACTATCCTCACTTTCTTCCAGTCTAAGGTGCTGCAGCCTCCACACCACACAGTGAGACAGCTGGTCAGAATGCTCTCTATGGAGCTTCTGTAGAAGGTGGGGAGGATGGATGGGGACAGGTGGGTTCTCCTCATCCTCCACAGGAGGTATCCTTTAGTTTGTGTCCTTTATTTGTCTGTGAGTTCCATCTCAGCCCCCCTTCAAGAACTTTCTAGATATCTCCGTTTTTTTTTTTTCTGTGAAAATAGTGATATTTATTTCATTGATTTTTTTGCTGTGGAAGTATTACTATTATGCAAAGAACGATCTAGCTCTTCACTGATTGATGGGCACAACAGCTGCCTCTCTGACTTTATTGCTGAAGCCATTTCTCCTTGGAGTTGTGTTAATCCAACTAGTCACTGGCTTCTTTAGGAATATACATTTTTCTTCCAGTGCCCCTAGTTAAGTTATCTGTTGCTATATTTGTATTATAAAGATCAGGAGGTTTCCAGATTGTTTTTTCTTTTATGGCGAGGGAAATGTTAAAAATATCAAGCTGTAATTGGTAATAAAGCAAGTAAACAAAGGACTCTTTGGTTTTCTTGACCTAGAAGAGACCCCTGACAATACAGAGATCACCAGACAAGGCATGTTTATGAGGAAACAACAACTGAGAACACATAAGCTTAAATTCAACAAGGTCACAGAAACACTCCTTAAAGGTTCTGTTCAATATTAGAATAATAGCATCACTGTTGCAGAATATTAAATTAGGCTGCAGATCCATGATGTGAAACTACTGTTCCAACACATCCCTGCTCTATTGGATGGAGAAATTGTGACTTTAGAGGCCGTAGAGGTCCAGTGAACTCATGTGCAGGAAACCAGTTTGAGATTTCTGGAAGTAGAGATCATAGGCATGGAGTGGTAATTATTGGATGAACAGTCTTAGTCAGACTTTAGTATTTTTAGGACACAAAATTAGCGCAAAGGGCACAAATATGGTAAAGACAATATTATCCTCCTACAATGATACCACCACCACCAGCAACAGCATTAACCATTGATCTGAACTATGGTTTGAACTTCACAAAGTCTAGATTTCTAAATCTACACTGACAAAAAAATAATGCTACCTCTTTTGGCATTTACTGCTAACATGAATCAGTTGTGTTAAAGTAACTAAATATGATTCAGTAAATCCCAAAAACGGATGCATCAGGCCATGTGAACTGTTGACTCAATATTCTGATATGTTGAAGTAGATATGTTTACAGTTATTTAGAGTTTAGAAAGAATCTTTGCATTTGCAGCATCATCTCTAAAGTGAGGGATCAGGATTACCTACCTTTGCTTCAAATGTCTCATGAGATAATGACCTGATGATTCTGTCTAAAGTCTGCAACTACAACTTCTATATACCAATGCAAATTAACCTTTAGGGATTGCTTAAAGTAATGTAATATTAGAAGGTGAAACAGAGATGTGAAAGGCCTAGAGATAATTCTTCATTGTTAAAAAAGAGCTTACACCTAAGGTGCATTCCTCTAAAAGAAAACAACCCATAGGCTGCCTTTGGCATTCAGCAGCTCAGACCCACCCACCCCTGCCCTACTGGTCTTTCCTGAAAAAGACAAAGAGTGTCAGAGGAAGCATGTAAGGATATATGTGACCCACAAAGAGACCAGGAAAGGAATAAGGTGCAGCACTGTCCTTCCTGAAGTTACAGTGTATCTCTGCAAGGACTCAGCTGTTCTATAAAGGAGAGGGTGAGACATTGTGCATTTAATGCCAACATCTCTAAAAAGTGTTCAAGTAAACCAATGTGGGCAATAAAACAATAAGAACTTTCAATATTGACACCTGTTCAATATCACTAGGAAATAGGTTGCATAGAATAATTTATAATTTCACTGAACTGTGATCCAGAACCACATGACATTCTGGGAGATGTAGGCAGAGGAAAGGATTTAGCCTCTCATCCTCTCATAGCCAAGATAAGCCAGGTTGGTGGTAGTGCAGCCCTCTTTTTAAAAGTTAAATGTGGCCCCCTATCCCCTTGATCTTTCATTTAAATCTGTAAAAACGAATCAAAATTATCACAATGGATTAAATTAAGAGAATCATTTCATGACACATTTCTCATCCATATTGCATGTATGTTAAACACCTAAACCAAATGTATTCATTTGCGCTCCTGTAGCCTATAAAGACTGAGGTTTAATCAGAGTGTTTAAATCCTGGTTGTAAAGTTACACTGTTCTGCCTGTTTTTTTCTGCTTCTGCAGACAGTGGCCAACAAGGGCCAGGCAGTGTCCCTGCAGAACTGGTCCAGTCCAGTTATGACATAAGACTAAAGGAGGACATAACACTAAATCTGTTTCTTATGAAACTGTAATTGATCCCTGGTATCAGTTTCACTTTTTTTAATTTACTGTTTTAATTCAACAAGGACGGAAAGAATTAAAATGTTTCACTTTTAGCTCTGCCCATACTAAGATAGGATCACAGCTTTTATCTGCTAGATCCGAGGCCTGCAACCTGCAACAAGTGAGAAATGTGCTTGTGTTGTAACTAATCTGTAAATCAGTTGAAAATGCAAACTGTTGACCTTTTCCACTTACTGGAAGATGCTTCAGGTGCTCTGCAACCTGCAACTGAACTAAATGGATACATAAGATAGATGCATGAATACATACAGTCTCACAACATATTTTAAGCTCACACCTTTTTAGTAAAGGGGATGCTAGGTGCAATTTGGAGATGTGTGTGCTTATTCTCTGCAAGAAGCTGTACTGCAGAGGCATGTTGCAAATCCATTATATACAGTACACTAAGGATGTAAGAATGATGCAGTATTGTCTTAAATCTGGTTGTCAGGAAATGATTTAAATTGCAGCTAAAGTGTATTGAGTGTTACAGCATTTACTAAGCACCCACAAAAACATTAAGATTTCACCATAATCTCTCTAGAGAGGTTACGTTTTAGGGTTGCTTAGATTATTGTGGGAAATCTTACGCTCTTTAACAAATAGATCTAGAATAGATCTTTAACAAATGACAGATCTCTAACAAATAATCTAGAACATCCAGTGAAGACTATGCGATTCCCCCATGGATTGGTCATTTTTAACACTTGTAAGGTTTTAATCTGGTGTGAGGGGTTCCTGAGGCACCACAGAGCACATCAGATAACTCAAGGAGAAGTTTATGCAGAAATGTAAAACAAAGTTAGATTATGAAGCAAGATTTATTTGATAGGGACAGACACATTTACATAGACAAACTGAATGAAACAGCAGTCCCATGTTTGTATCATGGTGCAATAGCAACAGCTAATTCGCAGCACTTGTCCCTAGATGGGCTTTTAAAAATAACTCTAAAAATTGAAGTGAAATCATTTGAAATAACACAACATAATATATATACAAACAGAGAAGTTGTAAAAAAAAAAAAAAATTTAAAATGAGTACAGGTCTGTTTTTGACATAACCAGAGTTTTGTTTGATTTTTGAACATACTAAAACTGGTTGCAGACTTTAAGTGAACAGGAAGTGAGTTCCAAGCTGCAGATCCTCTCACAGACAATCCACTTTGAGCAAAAGTGGTTCTTCGAAAGGGGACCTTACAATTTCCATCCAAAGCTGCTCTGGTAGATCTGCTATTGCCCTGCAGTCTCTGTATGCAATCGCTTAATGGTATTGGTGCTAGTCCATTTAAACACTTAAAAATCATTTTTAAAACGTTATAATTTAGGAAATTTGTAAAATCCAAAATGCCAAATTTAGCCAAAATGTGACAATGATGGAATCTAATTGGCTTTTGATATAAAACCTTTAAGGCCCGATTATAAAGACTTGCTAGTGGTTTGAGAATAGTTTGATTAGTCTGAGACCAGACAGTAGCTCCATAGGTAAAATGTGAGAGGATCAGTGAGTTCAGAAACATCTCTGCACAGTGAAGTGTCAAACAATGTCTAATAATTTTAAAACAGTTTATATTTGATCGAACAGTTTTGCAGATTTTATCGACATGGCTCTTAAAAGTTAACTGAGCATCCAGAATTATTCCTAAATATTTTTCTTGTGATACTTGTTCAATAGTTACCCGATTATGAAGCAAGATCTGAAGCTTTAACCATTATACAGAGCACTCAATCAATTATCAGTAGGACTGGACATGGCTGCATCCCTACCAACAGCATTAATCAGAATAACAGTTGAAAGGTCCATGGTATCTCTCAAGCAGCTGTAGATATCCACGGTGGTGGGAGAGGCAGAAAGAAAGCCATTGTTGACAGAAAAAAAAAATCCCTGTTTGCATTTTACTCAAGCACTGCTGGGAGGCAGCAAACATGTAGAAGGACATGCTAAGCTCAGATGAAACCAAAATATAACTTACTTTATTGCATAAGTTTCTCAACTTTTGGTTGAAAACAAACATTATATGTTACCCTGAACTCTTCAGCACTGTAATGTAACATGGTGGTGGTGGTATCATGCTGTGGAGAATTGTCTAGAGACAGTACTGAAACTATTTTAAAAATTGCAGCTTTTGAGCAATTTCCACGAAGCTAATATTGCTAATTAAAAAGCTAATGGTCTGTTTTCTATTTATTCCCTTTCTAGAAAAGGATCAAGAGTAGGTTGGTATAGAAACAAAAAGCTTAAAATAAATCTCAAGAAGAAAACAAATCCAGGACTAATGAAATACAAACTAATTTAAAATGAGATTGAAACAAGTACACAAAGGAGGTCTAATAGCAGTAAAGACTGTAGGGAGGGTGTTTATAACTGGATTAGTGGGCGGTATGGATGATGTGGACTGATCAGTAACACTGGTGACATGGTGGTGACAAGCTAATCTAAGATTAGCTAACTGAGGACATCTAGGGGCAATGACAGACATAGAACCCAAATACTGTTTATTTTTCTGGAAATGAATATAAGCCCAACACCTATTCACTCAACAGTCCACCTCCTGCTGTTTCCTTTGTATTGTTAGGATAATTATCATTGATGATGTGTGAGGTTTATGACACCTTATGTACTACCTGCCTGTTGCATGTCAGAACTGATGTTTTCCCACACTGCAAAAATGATCTAAAATTAGGCCAAACATGTCCTAAAATCCGTAAACATATATACATGTTATAAATGTCTTCATTTAAGTGTACGTGGCAATACTTAATTTGTGAAAAGGTAAATGAGAACGGTGTGCTTCAGCGGAATGAACAAAGTGTAATATTTTGATAAGGCATGGAGCCATGGATTAAAAGCTCATCTGCGCCCGAAATAAGACAATGCAATTGTGTGATGTAACTCTAAGTGTAACTTGTCTGTTGATCCGTGACAAAATAATGATCTATTAACTTCTCAATTCAGAATCAAATGCACTTATTTTAAGTAAAATGACTCTATTTTTGGATTTATGTATTCTACCACAGTAGTTTATCTAATTAGGCCAGTTCCTCTGTCCTGCCATATACAGTTATAATCTTTTATTCTGCACGTGGCAAAGATTTGAGAATGGAATGAGAGTGGTGTCAGCTTAAGAATAAGTGTAATATTTTGATAAGGCTACAGTTAAAATAAACTGGAGATGCATAAAATGCTTCTTTAACTGTTAACCATCTATACTTTACTCCTACTATATTACTTATTTTTCTTCCTACTTTTGAATTCTACCATTATATTTTCAATCAAGAAATTTCAGGCCTTTCTATTCCTTACATTAAAAAATACGCTACTCAAGCATTTTTGGTCTCTAATTATATGTAATATTTATTTAATGTCATGTGCTCCATCAAATGCAGATCATTGACACCATCCACATCTAGTGAAAAACTAGTCATATAACTCAAAATTGGTTAGTTATTTCATGCCAACACTCATTGATTGCAGCTGTAGGAAATGATCAGTATCAAGTGAGGTGTTCTTCAAACTGTAAACGTGAATTGTCTATGCCATGCTACAATGTGGGAGTTCAGAAAAACATGTCGAAATGTCTGAAAGGTCGTAACACAGATGGAGACCGTTATCGGGAGATGGAGACCAACAAGACCTCATCCTTGGCCTCTGGTCTCAGAGAGTTTTTGGAGACAAGTTGAAAAATTTTGCTTTCAATTCATATAGTGGCATCTGGCTGTTGTTTTTCAAGGTTATTTTATACTTTTATACTTTAATTAGTTTTTGAGCACATACTTTTTCACTTTTACTTGAGTAAAAAAGGTCAAGTTGATATCAACTTTTTAAGCAGTAAGCTTCTTTAAACTGCAGTATCTATACTTCTACCTAAACAAATGTGTGTACTTCTGACACCACTGGATACATATACGTTATGAAGTGTTATTTAAAGAGTTTGTGATATGTTTTCAGGAAAATGAACAGGAGAGAGAAATCTTCAAGGTGTAACACATAGCTTTGCTTTAACGGTATCATTGCCCTTCCTCTATTAGATCCCAACAAAAACAGGAATAAAAGTGGAGAATGGAGCCTAATAGTCTTTAATGTACTGTAAAAGGAAGAGCAGACTCACTGAACTAACAAACTAAAACTCATTTGTTTACACTCGTGCTGTCACATCTAAACGGGTCAGCTGGTTTATATGGTAACGGATGGCATGACAAAAGACATTGCAAGAATGACTACTCCACCCGGCTTTCAGGCCTTGTGACCTGTGGTTCTTTTTGAATTGTAGGAGATCCCTGGTGCCCCTCCCTTCAAACCAACAATATTCTGTTTACATAAAAGGTCAAACCTTAGCATAGACCTCACATGCATAACCAGAACAGACACTGTTCAAACCATGGAGCAGGAAGAAACCAATAGACTAGATGAGATACGTAAAACAAATACACTTTAGTTTAGTTTAGTGCTTCTCTGGGCACAGAACATGAATATAGTTATTAAGAAAGGAAATGTTCAAAGGAAACATCATAATAGCATCAGATTGCATCTGATGTTTATTGATGGTTATATTAACTCTCTGAAAAAGAGAAAGAAAAAAATCAGAATTGTTTCATGATTTAAAAGCTTCTTTATCAAGCAACTATATTGAAAGCAATATATATATATGTATATATTCCTCACTTCTGTAAGTTGTGCAAAAGTAAGAGAGATATTTGATGCTGCCACTGTGTTTATTTACCAGTAGAAAGAAATTGTCATATTTATAATTTTAATCTAAAGTTAATTGACAGGAGTCCTTCAAATTCTCCCACATAGTAAATCAGACAGATCTATCATAATGTAAAGATTAACAGAAACACCTATTTGACCTTTAAATTTTGAAGTTACCAATATATATTCTTTGGACAGAACTATTAAGATGCTTTCATACTGTTTTTCATTCCATTTATAGTGGCAGACAGACAATCTAATCTTTTTTAACCCTTTAATACTGCAGATGTTTTGGTATTATTGGGGCCATATTCAGTCTTCTGCTTTGTCTAGATAGGGTTGGCAGTGCTCCATTAGTTATCTCAATTTTTCACATTCATTTGCAACCTTAATAAGAAAATTGAACCTTCCGTTTCACCTTTGGTTTCAAGCATTTTCCACCCTGAGGTGAGTGAATCATAATTAGTGAAGACAGCGTTTCCAGGTTCTATATCAGCATAAGTAATGCTGCCATTGGAACATATAGGTAGCACAAATGTAAATCCACAAGCTGTACAGTAGCCTGCAGAATATTTTTGAAAGGTCAAAAAACGTTCTCCTGTTCTGGTTTGGTACTCTATAGTGTAAGCTTAAGTGTTTCTTGTGACCCTAGCCTAAAATGCAATGTTCATACTCAATAGTGTAATTTAATAAAAAAAAAAAATCAACTTATAGTATGAAGCAAAAATCACAATGAAAAGTTATTATTTTTAATATAATATCAGATGTCAACATAGCCGATAGCACCAAATAGCAATGTTGTGAATTGTGATGAGTCTGACAGCATCATAAAATGACACATGGATAGTTTAGCCACAAGACTGGGCATCCTAACCATTTTTATACAAGAATGTGCAACATTAAACGGGATTGCTCATGCTTCAATACATTTTACTATTAGATGCATTTAATCAACCCATAGCTTTGTACTCAGGTAACTAAGGAAAACACACTTTCTGATCACATTAAAGAGCAAAAACAATTCAGATTAAAATTAAAAGTCTGATACCGTTAAGATCAGAAGATAAGTTAACAAAGGAATGCTTTCTCAAAATTGTTCCTAGATAGATAGATGTCTGCAATGCTGAGAAAAAAAGGTGGATGCTAGCTTTAAAGTCAGGAGAGATAATCCTTTCTCGTCCAGCTATCCATTTGGTTCAATGTCAGGTGAGGAAAATTGGATGTGGACCATAATGAGAAGATGTTGTGTTTTTCTTCTTGACAAGTGAGGTTTTCTTGTGGCGTACTTGTGAAATAATGTTCAGATGAAAGGGTGGGTAGCTAGTGAGTTATTGATTTAGGTCTTTCCAGGTTGCTTGGGGGCATGTTTCTGTGATCTCTCCATGCTGTGTGGATTTCCATTTCTGGTTCTGCAACACAATGAGAGGCAATTGAATGCTTTGGACATGTAGTTTCACACTTGCTATAATCGTGTTACCATTAAATGCAAACTTACCTCCTGATCTTGTGTTCCCATTGGCTCCTTCATCAGTCTGTCAAAGAGAAACATGGAGGATTTTATAGACTATATCACCACACCATCTACACTAAGAATAGATGTTTGAATAGAGACATTATAGTTTGGAAAAGAAAGTCTAGCTAGCATTTTTTGTAAATTAAAACTACCAGGCAGACGTTTTAAAAGTAAGCTAAATGTTAAAATCAGCCTTTTGAAGGTAGCATAAGCAGTGGCGCCTCCAGAAATGTTTCATAGGGGGGTGCCAGATGGAGCCACTAAATATCTTGGGATGGCACACTGAAAGTAAATGCCATTATTTCAGGGTTTAAATCTGCTATTGTGGTAAAACTGCCTATAGAAATCATGAAGACTTAAATAAACACCTTTTTATATTTTGGTTTAATCTGTGATTTTTAATGTTATGTCGCTGGCAGAGCATAATGGGAGGAAATGCTAAACTGATGCTACTAAAAAAAATGTACACTGGCCATTGGGGTGGCTAGGGCATTGCGCAGGGTGGTCGTGGCCACCCCAGGCCATCCCCTGGTGGCGCCACTGAGCATAAACTCTTGTTTCAGTAATTCATACAATAAAAGAGTCCAAGAAATGTTTACTTTCTGATCAATTTCCCTGGAAATATATTTAAAAATACTTCATTTTGTCATCTTTTAAGCTAGTTGCTAACATTAGCAACAGTTTTAGCTCTGTACAAACAAATCAGTTTTCTCATGTTCTCACTTTAGTACTAGGTAAGGACCACGTCTTTTTTTTCTTGATACGTAAATAGTTTAGAAATTAAAAACATGATTTATATTTTTAATTCTGTTGAGCTGAATTTATACTCAGTTGTAAAACAACCGTTTTCAGCTACTAAAGTCACACTCAAATAAATATCAAAGCTATTTAAACTACATATTAGTTGTTAAGCAATAATTGTAAACTTATCAAGAATATTAAGAGGTTTATACAAAACATTGTTCAGGTGTATTTTTGTCAAGTTGTTGTTTAAGCGTGCTAATTCACCTCCCTGTAGATCTGCATTGTGTTAAATTAGTTTGGCCCTTGTCCTATTTGCCGTGGTGTTCCTCAAGGTTTTGTCTTAAGACTGTTTAAATGAACAGTTTTGGAGTGATACATAGTCACTTTATGATTGCAAATTTAGTCCTTATGCTGATGAGACTTCTCTATTTTCTTGTCAAGGCTACATTTATTCATCCATTTAAATAACAGCTATTAACTGCTATGTTTCGGACTATAGTAATATCACTTATGGAGGAGAGGTGCATTCTCTCCCATAAATCTCTACTACATATAGAGTCAATTCTCTATACCCAGGAGATCATTGCGATTTATGATAATATTGGATACTTTATCAAAATTAGGCCTGGAAATAAAATCTAAAAAACAAACATAAAAAACAACTCCATGACTGTGTCATTGTCTCTGAAAATGGAAGTCCTCCCTCAATTTCCTTGGGTTTACGCACTAAATAATGAATAGAAACTATGCAGGTAACATGCTACGGATGCTTTTACATGACAACCCTGTTGAACTTGTGTGAAAGCACTTTAGGTTGTGTAACCTAAAGGAAAAGACGTCCTTTTTTCTGCTTAGTGTGTATCAAAACAATTAATGAGTGGTATCTACAGCCATTATTTTTACAAAAAATTATAAAATCTAACTTCTATCAACAATAGAATCTTAAACTAGGGTAATTTAAACAAGCTGTAGCTGCAATTAATAGCCAGATTTTAATTAACTGTGATTCTTAAAAGGCTAATAAGAAAAAATCAGCATTGAAGCCTTTGAGACGTAGAGTTTAATCGCAAATTGTTTATTCAATTGAGATTTTTACATACGCTAGCAGTCTGTCAACTCGTCAATGTTACATAACAGATTTAGGAGGATGAGGTAGACTAACAATAGACTCTTGCAACATTTTTGAGCTTCCTTCATGCCTTGCACGCGGCAACGCCTTCAGCTCAAACACACTGCGTACGGTCACTGACCACGGCACGGGAAAGTAACCACCAACAAAGAGCATTGCTTCCTAACTTGCTAATGTGGGGATTTACGGTACTTTATCTTTGGTGTTACCTGGGAGTTCTCAGCACTCCTGCTTTCTTCAGTCAAAGCATCAAACTCCCTAAGCGGTGTTGTGGTTTTCTAAATATGTTTAACTGAACAGCCCAGAAAAAACAAGTATTTAATTAAAAAAAAAATTTTTTTTTGGCCCAAGTTTCCAACTGAGATCTTTGATAATGGTGTCACACCCAAGTGTGGTATTTGAAACAGCAGAGAACAATGTTAAAGTGATAGTATGATCCAAAAAAAACAAAAAAGGGACTTTATCTGGTGATTCTAATTTCCACACCCAACACATTTCAGCCTTATTTAGTTTAGATTTTCACAAACAAACTGCGAAAACCAAAGATATTTACGAAGAGTTATAGGTAAGTTTTGAGAGGAAAGTGGCACAAGGTAAAAATAGATGTAGTGAAATTATTATTTGAATATGTTCTAAGTTTAATTCCTCAATAAATAAATACCTTACAGTGATTATAAATACTTACACGGGGTAATAATTAAATATATTACAAAACATAAATAAAAATAAAGATGAGTTTAAACAGTTTATATATCAAAAGCATTGATAATTTCAAAGTTTTTTGTTTTATTCTTCAGAGATTCTACGTAAAAACGTGGAATAATTTGTCACGTTTCCTTGTGAAACAAATGCTAACATTTATTTTGATACAAAAGTAATAATCGTGCCCAGAAAAAGATGGTAAATCTGGACAGACTAATTCAGAAGGCCAATTAACCCTGTAAATACTGGACCATGAAATAATTGACAGAAGGTATATATAAACATTTAAATTAGAGTTGTTATTTAACTTTTTGACAAATTAAATAAGAATTTTTTTGCAAAGTTAATCCTAAGTTGGTCCTAAAAATAAAGTTAGCCCTAAGAGCCAGTTTAATTAAATAATTTATTTGCATCAATGTTGATACATCAGGCATTCCTTTTAATCTTAATGATCACTACATGTGTCTGATTGTTTAAGTCGGGGTTTTCAAGAACAAAATATCACATTTATGATGCACAGGTCTCAAAAGCTCGTGTATCAAAGATGATACACCTGCTTTAAATAGTTAGGTAATATGTATGCATTTCTTATTCTTCAATACAACATATAGTGCCTTCCAGAATTTCCTTGAAGGACTAAACCCAAGGGATAAATAAAGTTGAGTCTAAATCTAGGTCTCAGTCTAAGTCTAATAGATCCTCTCTGTTTTTACACATCAAACTCAGGAATTTCAGGTGGAGCACTTTCATTTCCAGTGAACATCAGTTGCTGATGCTATCAGGCACTGACTTTTTTTAATTGAATTTTTGTGGTTGAAACTAAGACAATATATGGAAAACACTTTTTTAAAATATGTATACTTCTTTGATATTAACACCTTAAATGGAGTCACAAATATTCCCTGCTCCTAATGTGTCAGTTTGAGTTGATCCATTTGGAACTTGAAGTAAGCTATTGTGAGATGCAGTTCATTTTTATATTAGAAGTGAGCAGACTTTATGATGTGACTCAGTCTATTTCTATAAACATAATAATCATAGTCCACATACAAATTTATAAAAGGGTACGGACAGCATATTTATTCCCTTTTTACAAAACAAAGCAACAATCCAGAAAGATCAGTGCAAAGTCTTTGTAAGGGCATATTTACATTAAATTAAAAAAGAAAGATTTAATTATCTAACTAACTAACTAACTAACTAACTAACTAACTAACTAACTAACTAACTAACTAACTAACTAACTAACTAACTAACTAACTAACTTACTTACTTACTTACTTACTTACTTACTTACTTACTTACTGCAATTATTATTTACTTGTGTTGCCAAACCTCATTATTTAAATGTAGTCTCGTCTATCTATCTATCTATCTATCTATCTATCTATCTATCTATCTATCTATCTATCTATCTATCTATCTATATCTATCTATTTTACTATCTATCTATCTATCTATCTATCTATCTACTCCCATCTATTCATCTATCTATCTATCTATCTATCTATCTATTCATCTATCTATCTATCTATCTATCTATTCATCTATCTATCTATCTATCTATCTATCTATCTATCTATCTATCTCATTCATTTATCTATCTATCTATCTATCTATCTATCTATCTATCTATCTATCTATCTATCTATCTCTGTCTGTATATTAGCATTAATCTGGTTCAGATAATTAATCTAGACTGCTGCTGAAGTAGTCTCAGATTTTTTCTTTTACTCCATTTTCCATCTCTTGCTGTGGTTTGGAGCTTACAGGACCAGCCGCAACTACAGTCTGAAAACCTGGTCCATCCTCCACCCTATTGGTCAATATTTGCTCTGAATTAGCTACTAATGCACTGTAAGATATTACAGCTGCTATATCAATGCGGTGCTGCATGACATCTGTAGATGAATAGGTTAAAGAAATGTGACAGCTGAAAGAAAGGAGGATAGAATAAAGGAGAGAGCTCATACCGTCGTACCGTTCACGTCATAGGTGTTGTCCCTGTGGATGTAAGAATGAAACATGAGAGATCATCAAGTGAGGAGAAGACATTTTCATTATCCACTGTTTGTTTGCTCTCTCTGTGGATGAGGAATTATTTATCTGTGAAATGTGGATCAATGAATTAAAGCTGGGACTAATAGTCACATTTGATTTCCACCTGTAATTCTGGCTTCCCTTATTCACAGACGTCCTGCTCTGATGCCATAAAGGCTCCTGCTGCAGGCTTCCCTGTGCTGCTTCACAGCCCATCCACTGAACTGTTCATTCCTGTTTATGTCGACACCATGCCGGGCCTGCGGTGAATTACTCAGTCAGCCGGTCAGGTTACCTTCAGTTCTGCAGGAGCAGACAACCATTCCCAATAAATACAGAACATTCAGCCGCTTTGGCTCCTTCATATTATTCAGGGAGTTTGACCCAGAGAGCCCCTTTTAAAGAGCACCTTAACTTGTTTTTTCTTAAAATTGATCAAAGCTAACAGTTTGTTAGAGGGAGGTAAAAACCAAAGTAGAAAATCAAAGGTTAAGATTATGAATATGGTTTAAAAATGCCATTTAAAAGCTTAGAAATCATCACCTTCGTTGTTAAATAGGATACGGAAGAGGATCAGTGCGACTGAAACATAAAATGTTTACTGAATTTTAAATTTTATTATGGGAAAAAAGACAGAATTATGAATTTTTTTCCCATATTTTTCCTATTGTACTAATTTAAAAATCAGTTAACTTTTTTCTTTTCAGAGGCCCTAATCCTCTTCCTTATGATTTCAAGTATAGCAGTGATTTTTTTTTTTAAATCTCTCAAAATAGCTCGTAGCTTTACCTTTCAGGACCAACTAATCTGAAATTGTACTAAATAAAAATGTCTATAGAGAAATATTCTGTGGCTCAGATATTAATTTATAGAAATGTTTTTACAGAAGCTTCCTTCAAAAGTGACCCTACTGCAGGGGCCGCCGTTTCTTCAATACGTACGGGTGCTTGTTTAATTTGGAAAACATTTGTAACCTGTTTCATTTAATTGTTTTTTTTATTAATCTTATTAAAATTTCTAAATCTAAACCTAATATAATCAAACATCATCATCATCATCCTTCATCTTCTCCACAGAGGAGTTAAAACTCCCAGTTAGTGTAACTAGTTAGAAGAAAGTAAGGTTGCCTGTAGTCCATAAATAAATGCTAGCTTAGCCTGTTAGGATTTAGATTTTTGATCATTTACCCTGAATGTGTGAAATGTGTTATCATAAGCTTCTGTGCATATAACCATCTAATGTAAATCTCATGATACTTGAAAGGCTTTTTATGCAGCGTTTGCATAAACCAACATGACGCTCTGGAGATGGGGACTTTCAAGTTGGCAGAAGACCTCTGTGACTCAGGCCTCTGTTGGAAAGTGTTTCTGCTCAAAGTAACCATGCCATAAAAAAGGCTATTAAATATACATTCTATTTAAATATTTCCATATTCCTGTTCTTTTACTTTCACATCAGACAATAACTTCCACCTGTGTTTCACCCTGTCTTATCAGCACTGCTGCGTATTTAAAAGAATAATTCATGTCCCTATAAATAAACATCCCATGCAAATGTCATAACAGTTTATTGATTCAGCACATCTTGTTTGCATAAACCGCTAGGATGTTTCTAAGGCTGCAAATGTTTTATGAAAGCAGAACTTCATGTTGTTCTTGGCCTTTTTTTTTTTCATTAGCTGTTTGCTTTAGTCTTCTCGACAATAAAATTTGGGTTTATACCAAATTAAGGCACCAAGAGAGCTGTCAAATATTAGATCTTTATAGCGAACCACATTTAAAAATGTAAAACTTTTTCTTTTTTCTTCTGCAGTCGGGGGAATATTAAGTAACAAACCAGCCTTTGGAGTTTTCCCTTCTCTGTGTCACTATGGCTGGTATGTTTGGTGAGACAGACATTCAAACACGTGCATGTCAGTGTGTGTGAGAGTTGTGCAACACTTACAATAAGATCAAATAAGAACCAAGGCAGCTCCAGGCCCAGCCCATTGGGCTCAGCTACCCTCCCCCTGCCTTAGAATGATACCCCTCCCCACACACACACCCTGACGACGCCCTACATCCAAAAACCACCTGTCAAGTTAAACAAGTCTCTGCTGCGCTTTAAGACAATTGGATGGCATTCAGAGTCCTATGTGAGCAGAAAATATGAATCACCTGAGGTGTGTGCCGCTCCAAACAGAAACCTGTTGGTCTCATTTAATTGTTTATTTGCTGACAACGTTTTAATTCCTGTCATTCCAGCGACGCGGCACCCCAAGCATTAATTAGTAATGACTGAGTCTATTTCATTAGGGAACACGAGGAAGTCAGACTTAATGTCATTAAAAGTAAAAATTAAAGGTCAACGTTTTCTTGTTGTTTGACCTCTCACCTGTTGCATCTGGCACAGAGGGCGAGGAGAGTGATGCTGAGGACGAGGAAGGCCACCGCAGAGATGATGCCCACCTCTGGAGAGGAAAACAAGCTGACAACGCCGTCCATCCCAATCGGAGCCATTGTCCCCAAAGGATCTGTCAACAATAAGATTTGACAGAACAAACATTAGACTAACCAGGCAGTTTGTTTCAGTTCATGTATGTAGCCTGAATTCACAGCAGATGTCAGTTTAGTCAGAACTTATCCAAATATTTATTCTTATAGTGCTTCCTTCAGCTCAATCAAAAATCGGAAACTGAATCTCAACAATTTGCAGAAAAGACCTCAAAATTTAAGAAACTGTCCAAAGAAATGAAAGAAATCTGAAAAGTAAATCCAATCCAAAGGTTCCTACTTACATGATCTGCTGCTGGGCTGTGCTGAAGCTCAGATGTAGTTTATCCCTCAACTGGCTGTCAGTCATGCACCTGCCTGTGCTTTAAGTGCCTCGCAGCTCTCAGGTAGGTTAGGGAGGGACTGAGCTGGCTGGCATCCGGCCTGCTAGGAAGGAGGTGCTGACAGAGGTTACTCATCGTCTGCTTTATCACATTGCAGCTGAATGCCTTAGTATCTGTCATGCTGGTGGGGCGCAGAAGGAATGTAAGAATGTACTTTTTCTTCATAGTGTAACAGGTTGATCAATGAGATATTTACACTGACTCAAGTTTAGGATTTAAGAAAAAGAAAGACACACTCTAAGATACAGGAGTTGAAGCTAACCCATCTGTAGGCAGCTGCTTCATGGAAACCTGTTTATTTAGAGCAAATAAACACAAACACAAACACACCCTCAATCAAACAACAGCCCCACCTAGCAGCAGATAACATCACTGCAGCAAATCTGATATGTTGTTGCCTTGGATTTGACGTGATGCCCGTAACAAGAGGACTAAGGACTATTTTGGTCATTTTAGATTGATTAAAAGGGAAAAGTTATGTTTTTATTCTGTTGTTTCTCTTGATTTCAATGAATCTGGCCTACATTTAATGAAACACCTAAGCTAAGAAAATTAATATTACATATGATATTTTAACCAAGAACTGTTAAGTGAGATCCTTTTTATAGGGAAGATGGCTAACCGAACAGATAAACACTGACATGCTCTAAGGAGACTAATTTCACCTAAAGGCTCAAAGGATGAATGAAAAGTTCAGTGGAAGGAAAAAGTGGAGAATCTTCCCAAAGTTTCCCCACTTAGTACCGATGGACGGAGTCTGCTGATGTCAGACCACCGGGTTTTATCAAAGTTGGTTTAAATTTCATACTCTATAATATATTAAGATGCTGATTTTATTTTTTCCTCTTAAATCTGTTAAGATCCACACCACCAAAAGTACTAGATAGATCTCTATTAGAGACTACTTCCAGAGATGACCTGAAGGCCGCCATTAAAGCAACCTGGGGCTCCTTAATGCCAGAACCATCATTCTGTGAGAAAACATATTTTTTAACAGCCTGAATTATGATGTCATTTTCAGAAAAACTTCATTTATATCTTTTTAAATTAGCTGTGAGTCAGAATCTATAGAAAAAATTTAATATATACTATTTTATTAGACTCTAATTTATCAAAATGCATCTTTATATTGACATTTATATTGACATAGTGTTTTTTTTAAGTGTGTCATTATTTGATTATTCAGCTATGGTCCACAAATAGACATTTCAAAGCTGGCAATTCTTACATATGTAAAAAGCACTTCAACTTGCAGCTGTTATTGACATATTACAGAAAATTGATTGCTGAACTCTCTTTATATGTAGCTTTTTTCAGTCTGCGGGTGAAGGTCATTCTTTCCATGGATAGTTTCCTGTACAGCATCCACCCTGTGTGTTTGTGTAGGTCAGGTCTGCGACCTTTAAACAGCCGTTTCTTCCCTCAGTCTAAACCTAAATAAAACATTTTAAGAGATGTGCTGTATTAAAGTGTTAAAACCGCTTAAAAAAGAGTCTAAATTATTTTATGACTAACTTTAATTTTTAAAATAAAGAAAAACATTTTCAAAAAGTATTCTCTGCTTTCAGTTTTACGGCCCATAGATGTAAAATTGATAATCTAATGAACCTTTATATATATATATATATATTAAAAATAATACTTGTTTTTAAAATTATTTCCAGTTATATATTAGTCACTTGTTCTCTAGATAATAAAAATGAATTTTTAACACATGATGGCACATATAAGACTGTTTTCTTGGGAAGTTTACATCGAACTGTTCAGAAAATACTTTGCAGCTCTCTCTGCTGTTTTAGTTTCTCCGCCCTTCTGACAGAGAAACTGCTGGAAGCTCAGAGTTATTCTCACAATCATGACATTAGAAAATAAAAGAGGAGCTTTGTTGTGTTTCACAGGCGGCTAATAGATGCACGCTGAGAAGAACCCTGGTCTAATTGAATTACAGGCCTCAGCAGCTGATCGATTTAGAAGCGTTCATAGTGGTTAAAGTAGAGTCAGTGTGCCAAGTCGCATCGTGTCATTGTGAAAGTTGAAAATAGGGAGTAACTTCTGTACAAGAATCTGTGCCGATCATTTTGTTTGTTTGTGGGTGTAGAAGGTGACACACATTCCAGGGGATCTAACTACAGTGGTGGAGTGAAGGGTTCGAGCCACTCCTGCACAAATATGCAGAGCATCTCAACCTTTTCTGCTATTTTCTAACTAAATGAAGATAGCAGTAAAATGACGTTAGTAGCCGAGTCTGTCGGAAACTGACTGTATGACACTGAGGCTCAGTTGTTAGCAGGTTGAGGAGTAAAGAATTTTAGGAATTTCTTTAAGTTTTTTTTTATCAGTTTACATTTTCCTTTAAAAGTAAATAATCGTAACTGTTTTACAGTGTATACAGTTTATAACTGAAGTAAAAATACTAAGGAGACTCTTAGTGTCTGTAGGTGGTTCACATTATAAAGATGGAATAAATGAATGAATGTCTGGTAAGCATTGAAAAGGAAAATTCACTTAGTTAAATGCAAATTTTAAATAAATGTAACATTTAAGGATGTCTTTACCACGTACTGAACCAAAGTGACATAATTTAAAGTCAGGGAGTTTCTCAGTTTGAAAGAAGATCAGCTGATGAACCTTGATGATGATGAATCTGTGTAAACAACAGCAAAAACAGAAACAAACCAGCTGCGTCTGGAATAATGAATCTGTTTCTGCTTTGCTGATATGATCAAAAATGGTTCATTTCTGTGCCTTTTTTTCTCAGCTTTCTTCACATCCCTCAAACTGGTGGAGAAACGATGCTTCAGAAGAAAAAATGGCTTTTTAACTAGGCCTGCCAATTGATGGCCAATCAACAGGACACTAGCCTAGATAAATGCATTAACATGACTTAGAGGAAACTACATCAAGAAGGTTGATCCAGACTTCAGTCAGAACAGTTTTTGAGCAAATTAGACGTGAAAACTGAGTCTGACTGAGACTTCATTGCTGTGAAACGAATTCATTGAGTTTTGCAGAGACTGTTTACCTCTTTAGATGCTAGTCTAACTGCACAGACATAAACTAAATATCTTTTTAAATTACTCATGTTAAAAATGAGCATATATATTTGCTAAAAGGTTAAAGTAATTTGCAGCATAGTTTTCATAAAGTCTTTGGTTGCTGTGAAATATAGTTTGCATATTTATTATCCCTCAGATGAGACCGATTGATTAACCAACATCCTGAATGCTTCACTTTCTTGTTAAAGTATCCAGTTACCCCTCAGATGCATTTACCTTAGGCATTCGGATCACTTCAATTGCCAGAGTGTTTAAAACAATAAACTCTGCATCCAGACTGCTTCTACAGGCAGTAATTGAATGGGTTCGTCTCTGGAGTTCAGCAAATTCCAGCGAGTTAACGCGACAGAGCACTCCTTATGCAGTAGGTCAATGTTTAGTTGTAAAATATCCTTCATACTTTATTTGACCTCATCTGTGTTTATCAGGTAAGGTATTAAGATCAGATTCATATTTAGAATAACACTTTAATATTTTAGAGACAGGTGAATTGGCGAAACATAAAACCACAAACAAATGTTCTTTATTCTGATATCAATGTCATAATTAAAACAAGTGATTGTACCTCTTTTAAACCCGTATAGAGCCAACCACAGAGGATTTTAAGCTGCCATTGTTGCAAATGGTGGGCCTAAATCATATTAAAGCTGTTGTGTTAAAAAGTGGAATATCATTATAGGTTATACCATGGGTGGGGGGGACTCATTCATTTTAACAACATACTGTAAATGAGGCACAAGACCTTAAACACACCATCCAGTACATAATCAAACATGATGGTGGCTGCATTAGGCTGCGGGGAGGCTTCACTTTAGCAAGAACCGTATATATGAAAACAATATATATATATATATATATATATATATATATATATATATATATATATATATATATATATAGGCTTATAGACAGATAGATAGATATAGATATATATATATATATATATATATAGATAGATATAGTATATATATATATATATATATAGATAGATATAGATATATATATAGCATATATATATATATATACATAGATGCAGATTGGCTAGATGATGCTGGTTGGCTATATATATATACAGATAGATATATATATATATATATATTATATATATATATAGATAGGCAGAATATAAGCTATATATATACATATACATATATATATATATATATATATATATATATATATATGAGTGTATATATATAGATATATATAGATATATATATATATGTATGGTATATATATATATATATATATATATATATATATATATATATATATATTTGCTGCCACAGACTCACAAAAACTCATATTTTCATTCATCATCTATTGAAACTGCATGAAACAGACAGTCTACACCTGAACAGCGTCTGACCACTGCTTGTGGCTCTGTGCCACAGCAGGGGACTTGGGGACATGGAGGAAAGTCGAGGCCGATTCCAGATATTTAAACTGCTATCCTGAAAGCCCAATCTGTGCACTCAGGAAACCAGCTAACAAATAACTTCTGTTTGTTTAACCCAGTGGAGGAAAATAGGATTAGTGGCTGTGTGCATGAACCTGACGTGCTGCTGCAGGGTTTATACCACAGGGAAACTTTCATTAAGGAAATCTTTATATCTCAAGTAAAATCTTGTATTTTTTAAATAGTTGTTGCTGTCAGTTTAAACTTATTTTCCTTGAACATTTGCTTAAAAAGCGGGAAAAAAAAAAACCTTTCTCTTAAGTTTACAAAACCAAACAACTCCAAGAGAATTTTTAAGCCAGAGAACAGATTGATATAAAACAAAGTGTTAAAAAAAAAGGATCCTAAGTGAACATTGAGCATACTACATGTGCCTTCAGTGATAAATCTGATTAACAACACTGACAAACTTCTTGAATCTACTGTCACGCTGACAGATATACTGGTGAGGCATGTTTTTGCTTCTCTGATAATGGGTCGCCCTGAAACCTGTCCTATCAGAATTTACTCCACATACTAGGAACTATGGGTGTGGCTGCTGAGTTAGAATAGCTTAAAGACGAAAAAAAAAGTCCCACCTTGCAAAGAACTGGTTAAACAACACAGAAACATAACCCTGTGAGCCATTTTCCTACTGGTTCTCTAGGTTACAGCGACCTGCATCTGGAAGAGAAGCGTCGAGCTGGGTGAACCCTTCTGCTAGGTCGGCATGGCATGGCACCTGCTCCAAGGACCGATATGCCAGCAAGGCTTCAGACTGTTTGCATTTGGAATAAATGAGCTCCTTTGTTCACCTAAACCCCAGATTTTGGTTTGTCCAGTTTGCTAAACACAATAATCCAGATATACTCACTCACTCTACATTCCTCTACTTGTTACCTGAGAGGGCAATGAAAGCTTGTAGCAAAAGGAAATTTTAAACCTGATTGATTGATTGATTGATTGGGTCTTCTGCACAAATCCTGGGATACTTTATTCAATTCAATTCACAACACGTGTCATCTCAAGGCACTTTACAGTTCACCAGATCATGCAGTCAAATTGATTCAAAGTTTTCTATCTAATGAAAACTAGTTCATTGCATCGACTCATTGACTAAAATGGAATCCCTCACACTAAGCATGCTTGTAGTGACAGTGGAGAGGAAAAACTCCCCTTTAAACAGGAAGAAACCTCCAGCAGAACCAGGCTTCAGTGTGAGCGCCATCTGCTGAGGCCGACTGGGGTTCAAGGAGACAGAAGCAGAGATACAGAAAGAAATATAAGTTGTGTGTTTCCCCGTCCAGGAAACACACAGCCAGACAGACAACTCCAGACCTTTGCTCTTTCTATGACTGCAAGTCAGAGATCCCAGATGTCTCACATCCTTTCATGCATTTATACATTCATATATTGCAAGTGTGTAATCTCCCACTGAAGGATATCGTACCTACTGTACAAAAACATTTACATTTCATCCTCTTCCATAGAGTTAAACATAGAAAACTAGAATAGGCACTGAAATAAGCAGTCACTTATTAAACCCTTTAAGAATCTTTACATGACCTGATAATTGAAACGCACCGATTTAGTTAAAACTGGCTTTATTTTTTTCATATTAAGAGTAATCACATCATTTAAAGACACGGGCTGTTAAATACATAAATTAAAGTAGGCAATAGATTGAAAAAAAAGTCCTTCAATTTGATTAAGCCCTGTTTTTTTTTGTCACTTGTTCTTCTCGGCTTTCTGAAGTTTTTTGTTCATGTGTCTCATGGAGATAAAAGCTGTGAGGAGGCAACACATAAAGAGAGCTGGGAATGATACGCAAGCCCACCACAGCTGCCTCTCTCCGAACGTGCCCACCACAGCGTCCCGCCGCCTGGCGTAGTCCAGGAACAGAGCCTCCAGCTGGAATAAGGTGCACAAAGACAGGAACAGGTGGAAGATCTGGTGACCCTGGCCAACAAAGTCACAGCGACCTGGAAAGAAGCGTTCAGGAATGGGGTAGGAGAAGAATAAGGCAGCCAGGAAGAAGCAGCCAATCTGAAGGGCGTGGAAGGGGGAGGACGGCTCCTGGGCCCAAGAAACGGCGAGCAGACGGTGGGCTATGGGGCTTATATCCAGCGCATAGGCAAGGCTGGTGGGGATCAGCTGGCAGATTTTACGCTGCAGTGGATACGGCCGTCTGTACCTCGCCTTTGCGTAACAGCAACCAGCGCAGGAGAGCCACCCAAAGAAGGCAGCTCCAGGCAGAAAATACATCCCAATACATTCTCTCCATGCCAAATCCGACGAGTAGAAGTAATGGCCGAGCGAACAGCCATACTGATACACAGCAACACCCACGTAGTCCAAAAAGAAGACATAGTAGTGGGCATGCTCAGAGTGAGACTGCAGGAGGTGAGCTGCCACACTGAGAAACAGATATGTAAGAGAAGACAGCAGAAAGAGGGTGAGAGGCATGGAGGCCACATCCAGGGTGTACCCCAGGGCGCCCACATTGGCCCACCACAGGAGCAGCAGCACTGGAGCTGCCAGCAGGTGAGTCCACACGTTCAAGGACTCATTGTGGCACTGGAAGAGGCTCAGGAGGTAGCAGCGCCAGTCCTGCTGGACGGGGCGGTAGCCCGACAGGATGTAGGGCTCTCGGAACAGAGCAGGGACTTGAGAGGCGGTGACAGTAGGGCAGGGTGATGGCAGGGAGGAAGGGAGGAAGTCCGAGAGGTGAGGGAGTCTGCCGAGTTGCTTGACATTCAGCGTCAAGGTGCTGAGTCGCTGCAGGATGTCAGCCGACATTTCTTCTGTTATGAGCTAAACCCTGCGGGTGAATGAAAAGGAATTAAAACAATAATCAAATGCCAGGCACTAAAAATACATATTTAACAGAAACATTCAAAATTTGTTTTAACAGAAACAATGTGCAAAAAGACCATTATAAGCATTAGCACTGTAGAGATAAAGGACAAATATAAAGGAAGCTCTCTATGATATCATCATCATTTGAGATTTATTTACCCCTTAAAGGTGAGAACTTGGAGACAGTAGTGTGTTAGTGTGTCCATTCATGTTTTTAGACTGTTTCCTACATGCATTTTTTTCCCCTGTGGATGTACTTTATAAAAATGTCAGCCTCTTTCTCATAGAGTTAAACTTAAACTACTGTCCTAAACATAAAGGCAGATTTGTAGATTTGTTTTTATACCCAATCTTACTATTTAGGAGCCTGTCGCATGCAGGTAATGAGCAGTAGACAACCAGAGGAATAAAGCTGCAGTTTAAGCCACACTCCAAAGTTTCCTCTACACAATCATGCAGCTCAGTTTAACTTAGTGTTGTTTAAAAAGAACAATTTTTTTAGTAAACAGGAACACTAACATTGACAATGATTTAGGCTGGCATCCATCAAAAATTAACCCTTCATTGGTGAATTAGCTAATTTTTAGGTTAATACAAAAAAATTTAATTAAACACAGTTTTAACAAGTGAAGAGAATATGGAAGATTTGTAGATGAGCTTCCTATTTTATGCCTTAATGGAGGGGTCTTCAACGTTTTCCAGGCCAAGGACCCCCAAACTGATGGCAAGATGGAGATATTGTATGAAATAGTGTTATATGAAACTGGTCCTATAGTCACTCATAAGTGGAAAAAAGGCAGGGGAAAAAAAAAAAAAAAAAGTGTCATACAAAACTTTCGCGACCCCCATTCAGAACCTTCTTGGCCCTCTTAGGGGTCTCCGACCTCCTGTTGAAGACCTCTGCCTTAATGGCTACATGATTACATTATCAATATGCTAACTGATGCATGACACCCTGAGCTTTATATGCTTTCATAAAAGTGATGTGACGTAGAATGAGCTTATGTTGGCGCTATGAACACTAATTGGAACAGCTTTACAAAATAAACTGAATGTGGAACCAGATTTTGTTTGTAGCCCAAATTCTTCCCATCTTTAGGATTCCACCACTTGTTTGTGTAATCTCCATAATGTTAGAAACAAGATGTAGAAAGCCTCCTTAATGGGTTCCTAACAACAGCTTAGAAGGTATGTGGTCAAACTTGCAACTGTTCTAATGACAGCTACTGAAAGGAATTCAAACCACAGCCAATGCTCTCACTGAGTACCTGTGAATAAAACTGCTTCAGGGTGAATCATCACCCCTATTGTGAATTGTTTGGCAACATATATACCTTCTACACAGTATCTGACCTTGAGTACTACAAAAAAAATCACAGAATATTTGGAAGATTCACAAATATGGTGATAAATTTGCTTTTAAAGGTGTTTTTTTCTCAAAGCAGGCACGTTTTTTACATTTTAAACTCATTCTAATCATGTTATTAGCTAAATGCATGCATATATTTATCAAAAGGGACCAATTCGGATCCTTTTATAACAGTTTTGCGACTGAAATCAGCACTCACACAGCAGATTATAGGTGTTAGAGGAGAATGAGAGCTGAGAGGCGGGAGGGTCAGCTCCTTTACCTGCCGACGGTAGGACACCTGTTGCTCTCCTGAACAGCCGCCTCCCTGCGATGCCTGCTGAAGCTGCCGTTTATCCACACATCCAGATGCTTCTACATGTTGGGATGTTGAGGTGTTTGTTTGACAGGAAACCGGTAAAAAGGAAAAAAAAAAGAGCCAACAGCTGATCCGACGTCACGGCACCGGGGAGCTGGTGGTGTGGGCGGGGTCAGAGTGGCCAGGAACGCCCAGCAGGAAGCTTTCAGTCAGATAGAAGACTTTTGTTTAATTCAACAGCAAACTTTGAATTATTTAAACCTTAGATAATTGATTTATTTACACTTTTTTATAACTTAAACTAAATGCTGCTACTGAAGCCAGCATATCTAATATTATTAATGTATCAGATAAATATTGATTTAATCTACTAATTCATTGCTCAGGGTGTGACATATTTCAAGCATTTATTTTTCTGTTCCATTTAATAATTTGAGTAACAGAAAATTTTAATATATAAAATTCAATTGATAAAACTCAATCTTTGTAACTATAGATTGAGTTAAAATGCTTGAAATATACCAATGATTAATAAATCTAAGTAATATAAGAGTTCATGATGTTTATGGTGAAGATAAAAAGATTTTTGTTTTATGATTTTCTAATGTATTTCTATGCACCTGCAGTAATATAGATATATAGAAATGTAATCCCTGATAGGAGAAATCCCCAATAACAAAGATAAAAAACATTCAAAATAGGATAAAAAACACAAAATTAGATAAAAAAAGATAAAATAAATAAATAGTAAAAATAATCTAAAAAATGGTGGCCGGTGTTCTGTCAGATGAGCATACTCGATCAGACCAGCATACCTATAGTCAATACCCATTTATCCCTTTACTTTATCCCTTTAGTTTTGTACGAAAAATAAACTTTAAACTACCTCAATGGGCATTTATCCCTTTAGTCGTGGACAAAAACTATTTAATTACTTACTTTTTGGTGTTTTTTGAAGCTTATGGCGATCACATCTTAAATAGTTTTTTTCTACATGACTTACAGTAAGGGATGCATGCCCATTGAGGTAGTTTAAAGTCTATCTTTTCGTACAAAACTAGAGGGATAGATGCAAATCTGACGTCTTGCGCATGCGTATTGACTCTAGGTATGCTGGTCTGATGAGGTATGCTTATCTGACAGAACACAGGGACAAAAGACCTTCTATATCTCTCCGTTCTGCTTCTCACAGAGGTCTCTCAAATAGTCTCTCAAACTATGGCTGCTTTCCTGAGCCACCATAGTGCTGTGCAATGGATGGCTCCCCTTGGCCCATATGGACTTCATCATTGCCCAAGTCATTTTCCCCACCAATTCCTCCATAGAGACTGCCTCTCTCCCCATCGCTGCTGCACACTTCCTGATGAACTTCTCTATTCTGCTCCTGTCCCTGCTAGTAATTCTGTTTTACCCAGCAGAAAACTTAAAACAGAACAGCTGGCCACAACCGACGGATAAAAGAGGAAAAGCATATGCCTACACACACCAAATGACATAAGTCATCTGAGGAAGTAGAGTCTGCTTTGCTCCTTTAATGCTGCATTTGCCTGCATCGATCAGTCCACCTTTTTGTCAAGGTGGACTCTGAGACTTACATGTGGAGACTGATTTCCATACCCTACATGATGGGTCTATGGAGCTCTTCCCTTGCCAAAGTCCACAATCATCTCCTTTATTTTGAGTGTTTAACACCAGCCCATTGCCCTTGCTCCACTATAAGAACAGTGATCACAGTTCTGTACTCCATAATGACACACCCTTCCCCAGTCTGACGCATTGTGGCCTCTCTGTCAGGTAGCTGTTGATCCATGAGATCAACCTCTGGTCCACCTGCCTTTCTGAAGTTTCTCCTTCAAGATTGCAGAATGCATGGTGTTGAATGCCCAAAGAACATAAGCCACACTGTACCATCTAAAAAGGAGTTCCCTGTGCAGCAAGTAAAGAATGGTGTCCTGAACACCCATCTGCACTCAGTAGGCAAACTGTAAGGGGTCAGTCAGAGGTTATAGTTGTGGCTCAAGCAGCCTTTTCGGGGTTTTTATTGTCATTGTCATGAGTACAGAGCAATGAAATGAACTCTCTGCATTTAACCCATCCCTTGGGGAGCAGTGGGCTGCCGTTGTGCAGCGCCCAGGGAGCAGTGTGGGGTTAAGGGTCTTGCTCAGGAACCAAGAGTGGCAGCTTGTGGTAGTGGGGCTTGAACTAAGAACCTCAGGATTCCAAGCACAATGCCCTAACCACTAGGCCGCCATCCCCAAATAATAATTGAACTTTATTGATCTCACTTTGGAGAAATGTACCTCTGCATTTATCCCATCCCCTTGGGGAGCAGTGGACTGCCATTGTGCAGCGCCCAGGGAGCAGTGTGGGGTTAGGGGTCTTGCTCAGGAATCCACAGTAGAGGCAGGGGGATTTGAACTGGGTACTTGCAACCTTCTCGGAACACAAGAACACTGCTCTAACCACTAGTCCAACACTCCCCTCAAAATTTTAACTCTGCCTTTATCCCATCCCCATGGGGAGCAGTGGGCTGCCATCGTGAGGTGCCCGAGGAGCAACTTGGAATTAAGGGTCTTTGGGAGTGGGTTTCAAACTCACAACCTCAGGACTCCAAGCTCTATGCACTAACTACTAAGCTGCCACTCCCCTAAGTAAAAGCCTTTCAAAGGTTTTCATGACCACAGACGTCAGGGCCACTGGTCTGTAGCCTTTGACCCCTGTAGGCCTCCTGACCTATTTATTTTAGATATTACATATAGACACAGCTCACTGGTGAGTTCTGTTATTTTTAGAATAATGATTTGTTTACCATAAGAACATGAACTTTATGAATCTGTATTATATCCCACTGAATACCAAACTTTTCAACAAACTTGATCAGAACAAAACAGTAGAAATCAAAGCTCTCAGTTAGATTCTCATGTGTATAAATTTCAGTCTCCTGTCAGCCAATGTGGGAAAATCCTTCTAGACATAAAACCTCAAAGTTTAGTCGCTAAAGTTTTTCATGTCAAAATTATATAGTATTAAGTTATTGTTGATAATCATAGAAAATATATTGTAGTGAAGAAATCTATTTTTGTGCATAATTTTGCCCTAAGTTTTATAGCACCAACAACTCTGAAAAACTGCTCTACTTTACAAATCATCGGAAACCCACTGGATAATATCTGATATCCTATTTCTCCATTTAGAAACTCCATGTGTTGGTTCTAACAATGACGATCAGAGAATATCATTTTAAACCTTGAAATTGAATTTTATCCAGTAACTTCATTAGGAAACGATTTAGGCCTGTTTTTAGTTTTTATTTAAATTTTTTACAGAACAATACAAAAAGAATATGATCTAAGACAAGTGAAAAGAATAACAATAATGATAATAGAGAAATGTTCTCGATAGAATGTTCTTCACATCTTAGTGGTACAGTTGGTACAATAATATACAACAATTTAGTGATATAAAATATATATATAAAAAAATAAAAACACCCACACAAGGCCTTTTTTTCAGTAGTTTCCATGATTATGGAAATATGGAATTTTTGAAAGGACTCTTCTTCCTTCTTTATGAACCCTGTACATTGGATAGATTTGAATATAACAGTAATCACTGTGCCATCTGAGTAGTAATACTCATAGGATTCAAAAAGTAATGAACAAGTCAAAAACAATTCACTGGACTTTGTTTCCAGGTTTGAAGACGTTTAGCCTCCCATCCAGGAAGCTTTTTTTTTTTTCAAATGATATTTATTAGGATTCTGTTTTTAGGCTTTATAGAACCATATAAAACTTGGAACTCAACATTATTCAGAGTTTGAGGCTTTGTAGAGAAGCCCAAATATAAAGCTTGGAAAAACAAAGTCCAATGGATTGTTTTGTTTTTTTTATTTACTTTTTTAGAATGACTATGACCTGGATGACTGAGAATCTTCACCAGCATACTCGTAGCATATATCTTTGGTCAGCATTGACAAATCCGACTAATATAACACTCAGTTAGTAAAACTACATTTAAGTGAACTTCACTTTTTACAATTTTCTCCATCTCTCCTTTAATGTTTTCACAATATATAAGGATTATTGGACAGTTCCATAATATATGAGTATGGTCGCCTATTTGACCACATTGTCTCCAGCATAACGCTGCAGATTGATCTATCACAAAATTTGAGATAATTTAAGTTTCCAATCAAATTCCTTCCACAGTTAACTTTTTATTTCCTTATGGAAACTATAACATATTGTCCCACAACTCATTTTATTATTGCAGTCGTGTCTAATCCCCACTTTTTCTTGATATTATATTTTTAACTATGTCTGTTGATTCTTTTATTAAGATGAGAAACATGTTTACCAACAGGAAGGTTTTGAAATGACATTTTATTTTTGTGAATCTGCTAAAACAGCAGAACAATTATAATTCCAATGTGTGTATGAAGAGGCTCTCTGGAAACATTTTTGATGCCTTTGTCCCTAAAAGTCCCCCTGAACATGACGTCTCTTCTCTGGCAGAGACATCATCCACAGCCTGATTAGGGAAAAACACAACAGTCATTTTATTATAAATAAAATCATCATTCTGGGTAAATTATTCCTCTCCAAACATAAATAACTTGAAATTCAACCTAAGTTACAAGTTTGCATTACTTTTTATTTGGTTTGTTATACTCAATGCTCTTAGTAAAATGCATTAAAAAAAAACAATCTGAGCTTTAAATGAAGACTTAAGACAACTTTTATTATAATTTTGTATTCAAAGAGTGTGAACAAAATGATTTTTTGTTTGGTAGTGCTTTCATGACATTTCCATTCCTTAAAGTGCAGCAGTGATCAAATGTAAACAGAGTGGGAGAAGGAAAAAAAAAACTGTGCAAAAAAAAAAAGCATTCAGAATGAAAAAAATATAGCATAAAATCTAAATCCCAGATCTTTATCTTTTTACTGTGTTAGCTTTTCATCTACTTTAATTGCAACCTTCTGGAAAAGCTGGGAGAGTCCAGCTATGGATTCTGAGCAGAACATCTGAGACCCTCAAAGATAATCAGAACTTCCTGATCAAAACTCCAGTTTAACCAGTTGATCTGAACCAGTTGAGCTAAAGGATCATCTGAAACGCTGTTAATGATCCCTGAGAGTTTCAGTTTGGAAGAGCAGCAGCTGATCTGAGATCCAAGATGGAGGTCAAAGGTTTGACTCTCAGTTAATACTGAGAGTCTAAAGACAGAAAAAGGTAGAAACCTAAACAATTTTCAAACAGTATTACTCCCTAACAAATTAAATTAAATAGATCAGTTATGAGCGAGAAAAATAAAAATCACACCATAAACTAATAAACATCACATCTTCAACAGACTGTGAATCAGGATTATTAAAAAGGGTTAAATTAAGGAATTTCTGGAGGTTAATAATGATCTTAATTCTATCAGACAGATTTTTTTTTGGCAAGACTGTGTGAAACACAGAAACTCATCATCAAAACCATCCAAACTGGAAACTATTTTGTGAAATGATTTTTACGAATGTGAAATTTGGAAGCTCAAAGGTCAGAGTCGCTCAGCAGACTTTGGTCAATGATCGTAGAGCGCCACCCTGTGGTAAAACAGACTCACTGCAGCTGCTGCTTATAACAGAAGAAAAAAACTTCCTGTTTACATTAAAATAGCTTCACAAAACATAAACTCCTTTTACATCAACATCCAATATTTATCATGTACAGCGCTCCCACCTCAGTGACAATCTCCATCAGCTGTTCCAGCATTAACATGTATATGGCTGTGTACTATATATTGTAGATAGTTTTATATTGTATATGGCTACAGATTCTGTATATATATTGAATTTGTCTGCACCATTAATACCAAGTGACATTCCTTGTAATTGTAAACCTACTTGGCAATAAATCTGATTCTCATAAGGAGAATAAAGATCATTGTTTCTGGATGAAAACAGAAACACTTAGAAAAATATTTCAAAACATCAACCTGAAATAAAATGAGGAACAAATCAGCACACTTATTACTAAAATACATTCATTCAGTAAAATCTGACACTTGTTTTGTTTTCTCCTTCTGATCCAAAGGATCAACGTTATCATCAGAGCTGCTGCTGTCAGTCCCAGTGGGATGTAGAGGAAGATCCTTCCTCGTCTCTCTGGTTCTGGAGTCAAAGTTGGTCTCTGAGGTGACGATCTGATTTGCAGCTGCTGAAGAGAATTTCACCAATACAAATGAGTAATTTTTTCTTAAAATAAGTCCATTTGTTCTTGGATTGAGGAAGTAAAAGAGACATTTTGACAATGGAACAAGACAATTTACACATAAAATAAGATTTTTTGCATTGTCTTATTTCTAAATATGTTATTTCAAGAGTAAAAATACTCATTCCATTGGCAAGCCATCTCATTTACCTACTCAAATGAAGGATAAATACACTTAATTTAAGAAATTTTCGCTTATTTCTAGATTGATTTTCCAGTGCGGACAAAGACAAAGCTGAGAAAACGTGGCTACTACAATTTTACAGAAAGAACTCCATTTCAGTCGCTCCCCCGCCATTCTGGAATCAAACGAATTCTCGCCCTCTGTAAATAACGTGAACTAAAGTGAAAACGAAAGGGTGATTTGCTTTAAAAGCCACATTGATGCATGAACACGTTTCCATCTGGTAAGACTTCTGAATTCAAAAACCTCCTGACATTACGGTACAATAATGAAGAATAGAAAAAAATGCTTTCATAACTTACAGAACAACAACTTCCTGTTTGTTTGCAAACTCCTGCTGTTGGCCTCTGCAGGCGAGGAGGGAAGAAATCCATCTCTGAACAGTGAGGAAGAACTGAGAAACAACAACAAATAAAGGAATAAAACATGTATAGATGACAGAAAATGAAGCCAAAGGTTTCATTAATAAACATTAGCAGGAATGGTTCAAATTATATCAACTGTTTTAATCATTTAATTCCCCTCCAGGAGTAATGCAGCATTTTAAATTAACTGCACATAAAATGAGCACTGCAAAACGTTAGCCTTTATAAAACAAATAATAAAAAATAAGAAATAAACGATATGTGACCTTTTTTATTTACTTTTGCATATAGGTAAATAGATTAAACATTTTAAAACATTTCATCAAACTACTGGATCGACTGTTGTTAAAACTACACTTTAAAGTAGTTTTTCTCCCTGAGTGCAAATTCTGGGGATTCCATCCACATCTGTTTGCTCACTTTTCTGGATTAAATAATTGCAACCAGCTATGAAGTCGTCCTCAGAGATACGGACAATCCAGAGTTTTAGCTCTAGATCCGCCTCCCAGGCCTTTCTGGATAGATCCAGTTATAGAAAACATTATTAGACCTCCTCTGGAACAAGAAACTGAATAAACAAGGGTGTTCTAGTAATTTCTTTCCATGATTGTATATATATTTTATTTGCTAACTCCAGCTTGATGCTGTCTCTTACGGTCAGTTCAAAGCAGAGTAATAAAGGCCTTCAGGCTGGTGAACCTCAGTGCAGCTTTGCTGAACTCTTAACAGCATTTGGAGCTTTTAGAATTGACCTTGATCAATGTTATTTCACAGAAGCACTTTAGTAATAAATGACTATCACTGATTGATGATGCTTATATTCTTCTTTAACATAGTGACATCTATC
>JAGKQL010000007.1:28092442-28109438 GCA_018398635.1 Cyprinodon brontotheroides | reverse complement strand
TTCCTCCTGTGCGTGCTCAGACACGTGACCTTAAACACCTTTAGCTAACTGTACCCAACTACACCTCGCTGCAGCAAACAGAAAGGGGCGGGGACAGACCTTTCCGTCAGGATTATTGCATTTCGGAACTGAAGGGGGCGCTAGTCAGACTATTTCCTGTACCGAAAAATCACGTATTTATCCTCCAATAACAAAAACGCTGTTAAAACTTTATCTTTATGATCAAAATGTAAAGTATTTATGTAATCCCTTTACATGCTTCTGTTTACTATTGCTATTTTAGCTTTTATTCAGTTACTTTTTATTAATTTCTTTATTTATTACTTTTTGCTCAAAACCCTGGCGATTGTTCACTGGAAATTGTACTTTTTTCACTTAAAGTCAACAATAATATATAAAACATACAAGTAAACAAATATACCAGGGGTATGTTACAAATATAAATACAATCAGGAGGAAGGAATAAACAGATTGAAACAAACATATGTGAGGTGTCATGTGTGCACATATGTACATACGTATATACATTATAAAAATAAACATTTCTTCTACAACATTAAATTGTCAAAAATTTTTTCGATAAAAATTTTAGCCTGTTTTTTTTTATTTTTCTTTTATTTTATTAAATAAAATTGGATCTATTTTTTTAGAAATTTAAAATATATGCAAGTGTAATTTGGCCAAGATAATTAAAAAAGATTAATAAGGAAAGGTTTGGGAAAAATTTTACTTTGCAGTTGAAAACCAAATAAGCGTCTTTCCAATGAAGCTGAAAATTATTTAAAATATTTGAATCCACATATAGTTACAAAGGGTGACACTTGAAAGTCTTTACAATATTGACACAACCAAATGTGTAACAGATTCACAGGAGAAGATATAAAAAGTGCAGTTCCGCAAAATATCAGGTTTGAACTTCTTTAGGTGGTCTTTGGTGGGATAGATCCTGTGAATGAGTTTGAATGAGACTTCCTTCACCTTGCTGGTGAGCGAAAGTGAATGGGTAACAGCCAAAGTATGTTTCCAGGACAAATCGGTTCCAATATGGAGCAACAGCAGGAACAGACGCCACCTCTCTCTGAAAGAGGGATCTGATTGACTTATTGTTCTTATGAAGAGACGAGGTGAGACATATTTTTCCAACAGGAGAGTCCATGGGAGTCAGAGAAGGAGATGAAGAGCAATCGAGTCTCTGCATATGTCTGTATAACATGCAAATCCAGCTGAAATAGGGCAAAAACCTTTGCATATTCTCCAGAAGAAAGCAGGAAGGTTAAATTTAGAAAGGAACCCTTAAGTAATTCAATAAGGTCCATTATCATCAAACAGTTGATCAACCAAGAGTAATACCAGGACCTGAACCACAAATCAAAAACAATGACCTTTTTTCTGCACAGCATGTCCTTGTATTTCCAAATGAGAATACAGGTGAGGTGAAGATGTGCTTGTAGATAAGTGACCATGACAAAAAAGCCTGGCAATGGAAATTGTAGTTTGATAAGAATTTTATGTGTTTCAAAATTACAAACCAAGAAAAGGTTAAACCCCAGGTTTTTAGAAAATGTGATGAGATAGTATTCCATATCGAAGTTTAATATGCGAAAAACTGGTGGATCCAATTTCTCTTCAGTGTTATTTAAGGATGAGAAGGATAAACAGTTAAGCCCTCCATTTCCATATGAGTTAATTAAAGTAGATTTTTCCAATGTACAACCACTCTTTTCCAGTGACAAAGTTAAAGAGGAATTTGCCACTTCCTTTTCAGTGCCTTATCATGATCTAGAGCCTGAGCAGCATAAGTTAGCCAATTGATGACCCTCAGCTCTTAGTAGGAGCTTAAATACTTCCACCCTCATAGTGAAAAAGATCCCACTAAATCACTGATTAAGTTTCATTTTAGCTTTTATACTAAAGGATCAAAAATTTAAGGAGCTACGATTTTTGTTTGTTCTTTGTAATGGTTATGCCTTACATAAACAACCTCGCTTTTAACTGGAATGCCTTCAATTGATGTCTCAGTGCAATCTTTAACTGCCATAATCTCACACTTTTTGAGATTCAAATGCAGACCAGAAGCTCTTGAGAAATTATTTAATACCGGTACTTGGATCACTAATGAAATTTGATTCTTGTCCTTTAAGAACAGGGTAGTGTCATCAACCAGTTGTGTTAGGAAAAGTTCACTGGAAATTGTACTTCTCTCTGTATTATAATAAAGTTTATAAAAAAACAAAAACAAAAAATAACGTATTTTATTTGACAACGACTTTCAAAATAACCAAGACCAATATTAACATCAAAAATACAAATTAAACAGTAAAGAAATGGCTACAAAATGTGATATGTCACATGGCAGGTCCCTTTTTCATTTTTAAATCTTTATCAAATCTTTATTTAAAATTATATTAGTAACAAACAATCTAAAATAAGCCAAAATAAGGAATCATTATGGAGATGTATTTATCTATTTTACACATCTATTCATTCATCTATCTATATTCATCTATCTATCTATCTATCTATCTATCTACTATCTATCTATCTATCTATCTTATCTATCTTATTCTTCTATCTTATCTATCTATCTATCTATCTATCTATCTATCTTATCTATCTATCTATCTATCTATCTATCTATCTATCTATCTACCTACCTACCTACCTACCTACCTACCTACCTACCTACCTACCTACCTACCTACCTACCTACCTAAAAAAAAAAAAAAGCTATAAAACATGAATCCAATCAATATTTTGGAGATAAATGTACATCACATTAACAGCACATTTATCCATCCATTAATTATCCTTATAGTGGGGTCATGAGGGCTGCTGACCCTGGACAGATCTTCAGACTATCGCAGATTAAGAAAACAAATATAAACAAATACTTGCTGGTGCTGAAGTTCAAATAATAGATTTTGATGTTGTGAATGGTACTCTTAAAATAAATTAAAACATCAAATATAATAGCCTTTGGCTTATTTAAAAGGAACTAGATGGAAAAGAGGTTTGGTCAGTAAAACATTTAGTCAACAATTTTGGCCAACTTGGTGCGTCCATTCACAATGCACATTTGTTGTTTGCCATTTTTCTTATTATTCACATTGTGAATATAATGTATAAACAAACCAAACCAAACTTCTAACAAGTGCCATTCTGAAAACTAGAATATGCTTGGTTGCAGGTGACATGGCTCAGCTGTTATTATTGTTTACCGTGTCTTATTGGAAACCTTTGCTATAAGGACTCCAGCTCAACCAGTAAACTGATTGGTGTCCCACTTTTCCATTTAGAAATTCCACATTAATTTTACCAGTTGCAATAGATTCATGATCTGCACTCTAAAAACTTGAATATCAAATTATTTCAAAACCCAAAGTGTTTAATTAAAACTTTAAATATAGCTTCAACCTGGAAAGACTCACACAGAAAGTAGGTTTTAGAAATTTTATTTGACAAGAAATAATCTTGGGCGCTCAGAGCCCAGGCAGTAGACATTGCCCTGGTAACGGCCAGAGAGAATGATCTGCTGTGGATGAGCTATTTTCTATATGAAAACCTTTTTGAATAAAGTAACTGGATACATAAATTAAACCAATGTGTAATTTCTAACTAAAACTTTCTTCAACTCACCCACTCAGCCAATCACCTGATCATGCGCCTCCATCCCCGCCTAACGGCGCCGGCCTCATCTCCTTCACCCTTCATAAAGTCCAGCTTATTGTGTGCAACTGCTTCTCAGCTGAGCTTCCATCACCTCTACCCCATCTACACCTTCACTCTGCTCGTTTAATCTTATGTTTGTGTCTGTATGTATATTACAAAAAAAAACAAAACAAGTTGATTCTGACTGTTAAAACATAAACAACTAGTCTGTATGTCAGGTTTGTAAAGAACATTTGTATTGATTCCAATCAATTTTCAAAAATGTATAGGAAACATTGTATATTGCAAGTTATTATCTTTGCTTGCATTTACAATATTTAAAACAAGGTTATTCTATTGTTAAACAACGCTGTTACAATATGTTTCCAACTACTTTATTGGTTCTACTCTCTCTCCAACAAATTAAAGCAACAATTTCTATGAAAACTAAATAATGTAAATCAACTGAGCTACAACAAAAGGAACATTCAAAAATGTAAATAATATTGAAAGAACACATTATGAAAAAGGATGACTAGACAAGTCAAAAGGTAAAAGTACTTCATTAGAATTATTTTAAATGGCATGAAAAAACTAACAATGTGTGAAAACTGTAATGTTTGACAGATTCAGTGTGGGCACCAGTATGCCATCACAGTAATAAGGAGGGTACCGTCCTAGTTTTCCATTGCCGGTGAAGCCCACACAGTCTTTATATTGCCAGTTGCAGGAAGAAAACGTTAAAAACTGCAAAAGGAATCCGGTTTTCTGCTTTGAATGTTTTTGAAAATTTGCCCCAGTTGATCTCACCTCTGAATGAAAAATCGATTTTATGTAGTTAAAATCTAATTTCACTTGTTTTAGGTGAAAAAAGTCAAAGGTCCTTACCATCCAGCCAAGCAAAGTGAGTCTTCTTCAGAAAAAACAGGTTCAGACACAATGGCTTGAAAGGACTTTCATGAGGTAAGCTGAGTCTCTCTATGCAAGAGGCACCTCCTGGAGAACAGCTTCAAGCACATGCAAAGGCACCTGAAACCCCCCCTACCCAAAAACAAAATAAAACACAGGTGTATTGCAAGACTGTCATACCGGAGGAATGGCTATGACACATGTGTTTATGAATGAATCTTACCTGTAAGATTGATGGTATCCTTTGTACCTGCATGGTGAAGAGCATTAAACAACTATTAGCACTTTATATCTCTCTGTATCTGATCCCTTCCATCTCTAATGTATAAGAATGCTGTCCAAATAATGAATTTTATTTTTCTTTTCTAAATCATTTAGTGTTTTAGTCTCATTATCACATAAAGATATACAAATCAAAATGACTAGTTATGTGTACATTAAAAAAACTTACCTCAATTTGTGCCTGGGCTGTTTTGCCATAGTTGTGGTCATCAGCCCACAGAGTCTGAAAAAATACAGAGATTTTCTAAGTGAAAGATGAATGCAAGTCTGAATAATATCAAAACTGCTTCAACCCTTTTAATTGTTCTATCTAGATTTTCTTTTCAGACTTAAAAAAAAAAAGCTTAGAACAAAGGTTCGCTGTGAATGGATATAATACAAATTACATGATTCAAAACTACAAAGTGATGAATTTTAGCTGTAGCTTTCCTCACATGTTGCCCTCTCACCAACCTTTTTTCGCTTTTTCTCCTGTTATACTTCTTCTATGGACCTTTTTAAAAAAGGAAAAATTGAAGGTTTTCTTTAAAAGACTCACATATGTGTAACATGACATGGTACAGTGCACCATTATTGTTCTTACCTCACAGAGAAGGTTTTCAGGAGAGAGAGAGAGACACCACCATCTGCATATTGTTATCATATCATCCTGTGGACATCACAGGCTCACATTTAATGAAATCTCCAACAGAAAGCATCGACTCTCATCTGTATCCTTACCTCGCTGAAATCAAATGATGCTCCCATTACAAAGTACAGTGCATACTGTTGGAGGCAGATGTTACCATCACTAAGAACATCCCGCAGTAGTTGGACAATCCTTGTTTAGGCAATCCCTGTGTTGTTTAAGACAAAATTCAAGAAGGGGGAAGGACATTAATGCGCCATTACTAGAACAATAAAATTGAGGTAAAGGAGAAGAGCCTTACCAACAGTATTGATTATAAACATTTAAAGCAGGAATGGTTGGAAATAAGCAGCCTTGTTATTTTCCTGGTGTTTTCTTTTCAAATCAATACGAAGATTTTTTTCCTCAGGCGCAGATTTCACATTTCACATGTAAGCATGTCTTCTGAGCGGACAGGTGCCTGTGTTGCCTTGAAGTTGGTATCTGCTGGTTGGACAGGTTACTGGGCTGATGCATAGCTGGACACCTTATGGAAAGTCATTGTGTGGGTAACCAAAGGATTAACAAACCTGTCCCTTCTGTCAATGGTTGACAAACAGCACGGGCAATGAAAGTGAGATGTCTCTCTGTACAAGGTAGGCCACATCTGAATATATGGAATACTGCAGTAAGAAAAAGAAATGAACAAAATTAAAAAACAACATATATACAAACATTCACAAAGATAAAATCGATAAAAATGGAAGTTCAAAGATTTAGAAGAGCTGGATTTGTCAGGCAGCCACTGTCTGACATTAAATGGTAAGTACTTATATACAGTAGCGCCTTTTTTCAAGTCAGAAGACTTGATCAAAGAGCTTTACACTACATTCATTCACTCACACACTCATGGTGGAAAGCTACATTTTGAGGTAAATTTTGGATGCTACCACTCAGGACACTTGGAATACATTGGGCGAGCAGTATGGAGGAATATTGACCGTTTTTGTGGACTTTTATGGACAGCTTTTCTGCCTCGGGCGCCATGAACCTCCATTATTTGAATGTCAGCAGACGGCAAGAAGCCTCCCAGATCTCCAGATGCATTTGAGATATCAAAAAGTACTCAGAGTGTTGTTCAGCATGGGGGTGAGTAGAAAATGAAGGCTAATCATATTTTGGTGTACTATTCCTTTAACAATCATAGACAGGTTTAAATAAATTAACTTGCAAATTATGAGGGCAAGGCTTTTAAAGCTTAAATCTTCTGGCAAAGATAAAGTAAACATCCTGCAATTTATGGGTAAAACAGAATAAAATCCAGCAAGATCAGTAATAATAAATTAATTATCTGCCACCACATTCCCATGTAAATAATATCATATCTTTGGGATGTTTTTAACACCCGTTCTCTCATTTTATTCAAATATAAATTTCTGCAGTCACCGGGGGCTATTTTTATCTCTATGGTTCAGTATTATCTTATATAAAGTAACAACTTTAACTGCTATACTTTCCTGTCTTAAAGGCAGAACTCTTCTAGTCTAAAACCTCATTTGTTGAAATGGGGGGCCCTATTGTTTCCCTTAGGGGCTTTTAAAAGCAAAAATGTCTTTTTGCACTTTATGAAACAAAGTACCCTATATTTTGTGGATGTACAGCTACATTTCTCATGCTCTGCTGGATTTCGCGTAGTTTTAACACAAGCAATTTATTTTCATAGGGATGCACATAATCGGCCCCTATCGGTATCGGCCTGTATGAAGCCTTAAAACTGAATATCGGACATGCGGCCACCCCAACGATAACTTAACTGAATGAAGAACACATGTTAATTCAGAAAAAATACAACATGATACACAGATAAATGTTGTTTATGTTTGTTTTTTTCTAACCTTAATCTATTGTCTTGTATTAATAATTTTCTCATTTTTGGTTTTAAAATACAGTGCAATATTGAATAAAACTTTCATAGTTTAGCAGGGAAACATGTTAATTCAGAAAAAATACAACATGATACACACATAAATGTTGTTTATGTTTGTTTTTTTCTAACCTTCATCTATTGTCATGTATTAATATTTCTCCTTTTTGGTTTTAAAATACCCAACAGTGCACATAACTTTTTTGTGCACCGTTTTATTCATGTCTGCGGAAATAAATGGGTAATATTACATTGCACATTATGATCAGTAAAACAGTACTTAATAAGAGCTATTTCACCAAATACTTTGTTACTCTTACTTGTGTTGTTTATTGCACAGTTACGTACTAAATAAATTATACTGAAAGTACCAGTGCTACTCATCATTAGAGTATCACATCTGGCTACTACACCCAGCTATGATGGCAGCTGTTAGTTTATAAAAAATATTAGATATTCCAGAAGTAAAACATTGGTTTACAAAACATTTAAAAAAAAGATTGACCTTTAAAAATAAAAGAAAAACACTAGAAAACTGGTAAGTATGTAAAAAATATGTCCTGTTTTTCAAGTGTAGTTTTACATCTGGTTATGTTGAACCATAGCAGTCTGTGCTGTGTGGTTCTGTAGCTTGTACCATGCATTGGCACTGTACCAGCAAATGGGACAGAAATATGTTTCGTTTATGCAATACGGAAGAATCTTCACTCTGTTCCAAATATTGCAAATGGATAGGTGGAGCTGTATCATGAAAATAAATAAACAAAGTTTGGATCATAAAAATACATTTCTAAATTAAACATGTTATCTACTTTTCTGTTTTTAACAAATGGAGCCGAGCAGGATAATAATTAGCTATGCTACATGCTAAAATTATCCTTTCCCCTGTATGAATTACGAATTTCACTAGTTTACAGCTGTTAATCATATTTTCAACCTAATCTAGAAAAGCGTATTGATTTACTATGATGTGAAAAAAATGTAAGAAATTAAAAATACCTTTCACTGACTTTGTGAGTTTTGCATTGTTTGTGTGCCGAACACCAGCGCACGAACTTTTGAAACTTCTTTCTTCGTCCTTTCTTCTTAACCCCGCGTCTTTAAGGTATTTAAGATAGTGATTATGAAAATAGCACCCTCTTCAGTTCCGGACGGAAATAGGTCTGTCCCCGCCCCTTTCTGTTTGCTGCAGCGAGGTGTAGTTGGGTACAGTTAGCTAAAGGTGTTTAAGGTCACGTGTCTGAGCACGCACAGGAGGAAAGGAGAGCCGTTAGCTCACCGAGTTTTAAACGAGCCATGCTGGAGGATAACTCGACGAAGTTGTGAGTTTTATTTGATATTTATCTTATCTTTGTAATCAAGGTTGATTTAACTATAGTTGTTACACCTTTGACCTCATTAATAGCTAGAATTAAAAGATAACTTTAACTGTCAGTTAAGCTAACTCACCAATATATAACGTTATCATATTCTCTTTATTTTTATACTTTTGGTTTTGATGGGTTCATGTTTTTGTCTAACGCTGCTTGTTTTGTTAATGTTTTGGACTAATTTAGGTTAAATGTTGGGAGAATGGTCAGTTTAGAAACCTGTCTCTGGTCGGGGCGTGGGAAGGTTGCAGTAGTTTGTAGCTGTGGGCCGCTCTCCAGCAGGCCGAGCTCAATTCGTGGCAGTGGCTGCGTTGCAGCAGTTCCGGTGACACTGCCACGAATTGAGCTTGCAGTCTCTCGCTGTGGGGTAGTGTGCTGGCTCCGGTTTGTACTTTAAATGATTCTCACCACATTTCTATTAATTATTTCTATTAATTTCTATTAATTCTTTATCTTGTTAGCAGTCTACTAAGAACAAATAACCCCGCAGAGATTACCGTCTTGTAAATTAACTTGTAAATTTCGGTGCTGATTGTGTGAAACTTAGACGCTCGCAGTATCCCTTAATCTCCACCAGAGGCCGCTGTAGGCTGCAGTTGTACCAACTCCGTTGTGGATTCCAATCGTACATTTCTATGAAATATAATCGAATGAAAATGCAAAGGTTCGTTCTCTAATATCTAGCAGTTAGGTTGACATCTAAACATAAATGTTAGGAAAGCTCCTTTAGTGTGTTTAATCCTTTTAAAGTCCTATTGGAGGAGAGCGCACCGCGTGACCGGAAATAAACAGACCGGCTTGTTTTTGTTTTTTTGTTCTTGATTTTACTCCTTTATCTTTAAAATTTTCGTTGTAAAACAAGTTTATTGCTCTGTAATCAGTATTTTCTATTGTAGCTGAGCTTCTAAAGGCTAAAGATTGTGAACCATGAGTTAAAATGAGGTGTAGCAGAATGACATGGTCTGCTCAGACCCATTTCAGGTTATCGCTTCTCGGCCTTTTGGCTAAGATCAAGTGTAGTATCTGTTCTTATCAGTTTAATATCTGATACGTCCCCTACCCGGGGACCATATATTAAATTGATTTTTGGAACAGGGAGATGGAATAGGGGCTTGCTCCGTCCACTCCACGCATCGACCTGGTATTGCAGTACTTCCAGGAACGGTGCACCCCCAATAATGTTCAATGATAAAATAGTGACATAGCATGACTTGCTATAGTGCTTCATTCATATAGAATAATTTTCTGAAGGTGTGCTATAAGTAATGCGTAAGACATCCAGACGTCAAACTAAATTTAGAAATTCTTGGTAGCTAAAAAAATAATCTCAGATTTTAAATGTATTTAAATGTCCATTACATGAAAGTTGATGGGTTGATTCCTAGTTTATTATATTTTGTATTTAGTTGTTTTAAGTGTAGAATGCATTACTATTTCTATTCATCTCTTTGTTTCTGTTGATTTTTTTTCTTCATCTATTTTAATTAATAGTTTATTGTGAAATTATGATGATGAATGTTTCAGCGATATAGTTTGATGTTCACAGGTTTTAGATCTATGAAGTTGTATTTCTATGTATTTTTTTTCCTGCTAGACAACATTAATAGTTATAATTTTAAGTCATTTTCTATAAATGAATGAACCAAAAACTTAATTAATGTAGCTGTATCGTTAGACAGGTAACCCAAAGGGATGAAATGAGCTCAGACCTTCAGAAAATATGTCGCCCAATAATGTCTCCCCCTAAAGAAAAGGATAATTAACACAGAACCCAGAGAGTGGGACTGTTTAACCAGAATGACTTTAAAATCCAACTCAGCAGCTTTCTTAAAGACGCCAATGAAACCACAGGTTAACCTTTTAAACACAATAAAACACCAACATTCAACAGAAACTGTGTGGAAGTGTTCAGCTAGAAGTCTAAACACAAACAGTCCAACCAAATGAACCATCCTGGATATTCATGAAGAACTCATAGGAAAGTTAAAACTATATAATGATAGATGTCACTATGTTAAAGAAGAATATAAGCATCATCAATCAGTGATAGTCATTTATTACTAAAATATATATACAGTCATGTGGCCATTTTATTGAACCACCCTTTTTTTCTTCAGGTTCTTTTTTTTTTTTTTTTCTTTTTTTTTTTTTTTTTTACAGTGTGTGTTGTTGGCAATGTTGTAATAAGAGTAATTGTCTTGATGCCAAAAGGAGCTCAACAGATTTACTTTCACAATTGGAGCAGTATGGCAATTGCACCAGCACAGAAGAGAAAGGAAAAGAAAAGAAAAAAGGACAGAGGGAAAGAGAGGAGATAGGGAAGGGAGACAATAACAAAACTTTTCCAGTCTGCTTCATGAACTGTACCGAGATGAAGAAGAACAGCACAACAAAAGAAGACAGTGCGAGTTATACAATATAAACAACTTACCTTGAAACTATAAGCTAAAGTCATATTGTATTAAGTCTGACATGAACTCTGTGTTACCTGAAGATATATTAATGTTTTCATATTCATATTTCAAAATTCATATTTTCTTCAGTTTCTTGATTCAGAGGAGGTCTAATAATGTTTTCTATAACTGGATCTATCCAGAAAGGCCTGGGAGGCTGATCTATGTAAACATTTCGCTCTACTCACAACTCGAAAGTAAAAGTGAAAAACTTCTGGATGAACCCACTCTAAAATTAATACTTTAACTTTTAGTTTCATTACATCCCAACAGTGATATTGGTCTTTTTAAAATGGAAGCCAAACAGAATAACAGTGAATGTGTGAACGATATCCCTATACATTGAAAAAAATAACATAAACACGTAACTATAGATTAATTTCAAGGGTCACACAACCTGTAGGGCAAAATATTTTCAGAGTAGATGTTGTTTATGATGCTGTTATTCTCAATGAAACTTTTGCTAACAGCTTGGATATTTATTGATTTATTTCTCCTTTAGGTGATTCTTACGGATCCATCAGCAGCAGCTTCCATGTGGGCATCTCCACAGTCTGCCAAATCATTCCAGATGTGGTGACTGTCATCTGGACTGCTTAGTGGAAGAGTTTCTGGCTGTACCAGGAACAGAATGCTGGAGATCCATTGCTGAGCCGTTTGCAGAGCAGTGGAACTTCCCTCTGTGTTTTGGTGCCCTGGATGGGAAGCAGGTCTGGTTAAAGGCTCCCCCTTCCTCTGGCTCTCTCTTTTTATTACAATGTAGACCACTCTATTGTTCTTGCTGTTGTGGACGCCCACTACAGGTTTCAGCTCATAGATGTAGGAGGGTACGGCAGGACAGGTGATGGGGGAATCTTGGCCGACTCCACCTTTGGTCAGGCTCTGAGAGAGAGGGTGGTCTAAATCTGCCTCCTGACCAGCATCTACCCGGAGCTGAGAGGAGCCCAGCCCTACGTCAACGTAGCAGATGAGGCATTCCCACTGCGGAGGAACTTGATGCGGCCCTTCCCTGGACGCAGCAGACTCACCCCAGAGCAACGTGTCTTCAGGGCTCGGCTGGTGGATGAGGATACATTTGGGATTTGGTCTGCACAGTGGAGAAGCTTGAAATCCATCCTGAAGTAGCAGAGAAATGTGTCAAGACTTTCTGAGAGCCACAGCAGACAGCAGCGTCCCTGCACTGAGAGGAGCTGGAGCACAAGAGGAGCCACTCCCAGGTGTGAGACGCATGGGGGCAAACAATGCAGCCAGAGATGCAACAGATGCATTCATGGCCTATGAGAGGGAGCGGTGTCATGGCAACCCAAGGAGTAGTCATGTCCTCCACAGGACTGACCCAAAACGGCTCTTTTCAGAGCCACCCACAAAAACATAAGAGCCTAGATTCTATTATTGTTGAAACATTTTGATTATGGGACTTATTTACATTCAGCAATACATCTAGATATTTATTTCTAGCTAAAGTGTTGTATGTTATTAACCTGTCTTCCTTTTATTAGCAGAAAACAGCTTCCTGATGACGCTGCTGGGTTCAGGTTAATCACACACAGTCAATATGTGACCTAAATCCAGGATGGAGTGAAATTAATTAAACACAATGCAAACAAATCATTGATTCTTCTCTATGCTTCTTCTGTGGTGTTTATATATTTCTGCTATTAATAGAAAATACTTTCTAAAATTAAATATAAGTAGTCACTAATTAAATTTTAATTCTGAAGACATATCGGTAGAATTTTCAACAAAGTAGCAGGCCAAATATTTAGAAATAAAATATTTGACAAATATTGCATTTAAAAAATTGTACATAATAATCCTGTCATCTACAACAAGTTTTAAACAGAGAGACAGGAGCAGAAAGAACGTTCTTGTTACCTCTCCTGTAAAACATGTCCTCTCTATTCAGTATTTATTGAGTGGGCTCCAATGGTTCCACATTAACTGCTTTCTTCATAGAGTCATTTATGAATTTAAAATGTAAAGTATTCCTTGGATGCTGGGGCAACTTTAGCAGGAGAGGAAGCAGAGAGAGAAGGAAATTAACCCAACAGTCATGTTTTTAGACTGTGGGAGGAAGCCGGAGTACCTGGAGAGAACCCACGCATGCTCAGGGAGAACATGCAGAGAGATCCTGGACAGAGAATCTAACCTGGAACCTTCTTGCTGGCCCCCCATCTAGCTCCGCCCCTGGCAGCAGCAGAGGATGGACCAGCCTCTGGAGCTTCCTCTGGCCCATCAGGAGCAGGAAACATTTCTGTCATGTCAATAATTAAAGCTATAATCATAAGAAAGGAAAAATGCATGTTTATTTATTCACTAAGCAGCAGAGCTCTTGTGCCTGATGACCCTGCTGCTGCATCTTCTGGCTCCTCTGGGTGGTCATAACCAGGAGTCTGATCCTCCCTGACCTTTTGATCCTTGTTACTGGATGTGACTCTCATGAAGGGTTCTAGGAAGGAGCGAACCAGATACTTCCACCTCTGCTCCACTCTTTATTCTCTCTCCTTCCTACATTCCTTTGCATATCAGAATGTTCTGCATATTTCCTCTGAATGAAAACATGATCCTTCAGTGAGAAATTAGCAAAGGCTGAACACTGTTTGACCCGCTAGCTGAAAAGCAGAGGATTTTAATCTTTTATGTTTTTAATCTTTTATGTTTTTGTAGTCCAAGTTTTGTTTACTTACCAGAGATCAGATTTCTCCACTGATCTTCCTCCAAGTCCATTAACATAAAGACCAACATAAGGACGTTGATCTGTTCCTTGTTTTATTCCAGGTTCATGTTTCTACGGTAAATATTTTTTTAAGTATTTCTATTCTCTTCCAGAAACAATGATCTTTATTATTCTTATGTCTTAATGCTAAAACATCTGATTGTTACTGAGGTCAGAGCTCTTAAGATGATAAATATTAGATGTTTCTGTTGATGTAAAATTAATTTATATGTTTTGTCAAATTACTTTAATGTAAACAGGGAGTTTATTTTTTCTTCACCTGTTTTAAGCAAGAGTTGCAGTGAGTCTGTTTTACCACACGGTGGCGCTTTAAGCTCATTGACCAAAGTCTGCTGAGTGACTCTGACCTTTGAGCTTCCAAATGTCTCATTCATTAAAGTCATTTTACAAAATCCTTACCAGTTTGGATGGTTTTGATGATGAGTTTCTGTTTTTCTATAATTCTTCTGGATTAAACTTCTCTCTTTGATATTGGAATTAAGATAAATATAAATCTCTAAAATTTCTTTTTACTTTTTATAATCCTGGTTTACACAGTTTGATGAAGAATGTGATTAGAGATGCTGTTTATAATTTTATGGAGGGATTTTTTCATGTATATCTCTGTTTAAAAATGATGTACAAAGTTTTATTTCTCTCTTTATTGATCAACCCAGTTTTATTTGATCTAATCTTTTAGGGAGGAATACTGTTTGTTATAACCTGGACATTTTTCACAGGTTTAAATCTCTACCTTTTGGCTGGTTGACAGGAATGCTGAGTAAACCAGGCTGACTGACTGTTGCCGGCCTGATTTCAGTCAGGACTCCCTAACTGAACAGGGATTGTTGACTTTTTAAATGTCTGTTCTAATGAAGTCGACAGGTGAGCCAAAGCACACATTCATCCACATTCCAGGCGAGGCGCTGTTCATCTAAAATGCACCTTAACAGTCAACTGCAAATATCAAACATTATTTTAAAGATATTTCACATGCAGAATGCAAACAAAAAGTTATCTAAATCTCCATCTCTAGGATCAAGTCATTGTCCTTTGAAAGAGACTTTTATGGCAGCAAGCAACCCTATTGGAACAGGAATATGACTGAAACATGGCCAAAACATGGAGCTCAGTAAATCAATGCACAGTTTTAGAGTACTATACATTATTTAGAAAAATACTTCCGGTCCTGAAACCCATTTGTTCTTTGAAAAACCTCACTTTGGTAATAAAGATGTTTTTGCACTGGAATATCCTCTTTATCCACTGGCCTTGCTGCTGCTTCCACATTAGAATATGTTTTAGAAATTCCTCTGGTGGAGCTGTCAGGTACATTCTGCTCTTACTCTGAAGTTTAGATGGGAGACGCTTCAGAAAAATAGAAATTGAACTTTATCAGTTCCACTTGTGCCATTCCTTCAGTTCAGCTTTCTGTAGTGACTTCCATCCAGCATGACCAGTTTATTCAGGATGCAAACAGACACGTCCCACATGAAAAATGTCCAAAATAAAGACATCACAGGACAGCTGGTGGACACAGCAGTTGTACTACACAGCACTGAATACTTTCTTGTAAGATGTACAAAATGATTGTTCTTGTATTTTTTACGGAGCAGGAAAAATGAAGCAGATGGGGATGAAGTGGGTGAAAGGAAGGCCGGGCTGTCATAAGGTCACTTTTAGAAGTCAGGACCAACAACACATAAAAATCTGTGTGTTTCAGGGGATTAGCGGTGTGGCGCCGTTCAGCTTGAGCTCATGAGTGAAACATGGAGCAAAGGGCTACAAAAACAGTATACACAAAGTACATTGGAAGTCAATTCCTCAGATGCCTGTTTTTTTAAAAATGTTATCCTGTTACTTTACCCAGAGGTTGAGGTGACACACTGCTATGATGCTGTAAATTGTTCATCCTTTTGCAAAGATGGCAGCTTTTCTTCACTATGAAGTTCAGTTTAACCATCTGCTCTACTCCCACATGTCCTTCCAGGTTCTGTTGGCCTGAGAGCCAAACCCAACCAACTGATCATCTTCTGAAAAAGTTGCTCTAAAATCTACTTTTTCTGGCCTTATTAATTAAGGGGATTTTTTATTTTTGCATCGATGAGTAGTGGACAAAATCCAGGATGGATGGATGGATGGATGGATGGATGGATGGATGGATAGATAGATAGATAGATAGATAGATAGATAGGTAGATAGATAGATAGGATAGATAGATAGAGGTATAGATAGATAGATAGATAGATAGATAGATAGATAGATAGATAGATAGATAGGATAGATATAGATAGATAGATAGATAGATAGATAGGATAGATAGATAGATAGATAGATAGATAGATAGATAGATGGTATAGATAGATAGATAGATAGATAGATAGATAGTGGATATGGATGGATGGTTTCCCTTCAGCAACAGTGATTTTCCTCTTTCACAAACAGCAAAACCTAATTTAGAAATGTGTCACATATCTACAGGAGAAGTCTATGTATTGAAAGATATATTTAATTAATCATTGATATATTGATTGTTACTCTTTTATTTGTGCTTTAATTCTTGTAGGTTTCTTATATTCTAATTTTAAGTCTGGTTCCTGTGAGTCTGGCTGGTGCCAGCTATTTCTGAGTCTTTTCTGAAAAATGTAATCACAGCATAGCTTTTATTTTTCTTGTAAACTTTCTGATAAACTAGAGATATATTTTATTGCATGTTGCATATCCCAGTAAATCTGTTTCACCTTTAAATCAGCAATTGTCCCTAATTGTGTCTCTGCTCTGCTTAATGTAACACGGGGGAATTACCCGGATTGTGACCGAGGACGTGGCCCTAAACCAACTAGTAGACCACTAAAAGTATCATGTAGCCTAGGGTCTCCCAATTAAATGTACCTAGGTAAGTCTGGCTTAAAATGAGGAAACAGATTTAGTATACAAATTATATATTTTATTTATGGATTATTTTACAATTGGAAGACAACTTTATTATTCTATTTTAAAATCCAATAAGGCACAAGAACCCGTGACAGAAGAAGCAATCTGAGACTCTAGAAAAACACTGCAAACCACGTTAGTAGCACACAAGAT
>JAGKQL010000007.1:28068492-28086509 GCA_018398635.1 Cyprinodon brontotheroides | reverse complement strand
CTCTGAAATAGTTTATTAACGCCCAAATTAACTTAAAATGCTGAAACCTACCGACAAAACATGTTTTCTTTTTATTATTGTATCCTGGTGTCTGCAGTTTGGATTATGTACATGGAAAACGACTGCGATCGGGTCACTAGGCTGCTGTTGAATGGGATTCCCAGTGACAGAGCACGGCGCTAAATGTGGGGGTCTGAGCCGCTCCGTCATAGAAATAATATTTGAAGGCAGGATGGTAATCTGAATAAACTGTCTGAGCTGATGAAGTTTTCAGTCAGACTTTCTCACTTAAAAAACATATTAAAACTACACTTTATTCCGACTGATCACAGCAAATATAGCTGTAGGGCAAAGAAAGGATACGGTAGCTGGCTCGTTGCAGCAGTTCCGGCGGCTCGTCGGCAAATGGCACGGCGTATAACTGGCCGCAGCCACTAAATTATTTTTTCATGTAGTTTTTTTAATTACTTTTTTTGGTATTTTTCTTGCCGTTTTTCAGGTAAATGCCTTATCTTATAGTACTTCTAACTAGATCGTTTTTTTTTCTTAATATTGTAATGTTATTGCTAATAAACTGCATTAAAACTTTTATAATGTCACATTTATTTGATGGAACGGAGTAGTTTGTCTGCCAATAAGTGGCCTCAGCCAGCAGCGGGCACCACCAGCCACTCCGGGGGAAGCATCTGCCGGCAGCGGGCACCACCAGCCACTCCGGGGGCAGCATTTGCCGGCAGCGGCCACCACCGGCCGCTACGCAGCCACTCCGGCGGCAGCATCTGCCGGCAGCGGCCACCATCAGCTACTCCGGGGGCAGATCTTCCGGCAGCGGCCACCACCGGCCGCTACGCAGCCACTCCGGTGGCAGCATCTGCCGGCAGCGGGCACCATCGGCCACTACGCAGCCACTCCGGGGGCAGCGCTGCCACTATGGTGCCATCATAGTGTCAGTGTAGTGGCCGCTGCCAGCAGAGACTGAGACCATAGTGGCCGCTGCCACCATAGTGACCGCCAGCCAGCAAAATGACTTATTTATAGTACCTCTAAGTAGATTATTGTTTTAAATATTGTGATGTTATTGCTTAGTAATAAGTGGCCAGTGGTACCTGCACTGTGCAGCCTCTATTCATGTGAGTATATATATATATATATATATATTTATATATATGTATATATATATATATATATATATAAACCCTTGTGCAATCATGTTCACACACATCTGACAACAGTTTAAAGCTCGTTACAGAAGCTACAAAACGGACCTTCCTTTTGAGCAGATTGAGTTTTTCTGGAGCATCACATTTGTGGGGTCAATTAAGCGCTCAAAATGGCCAGAAAAAGAGAACTTTCATCTAAAACTCGAGCAGTTTATTCTTGTTCTTAGAAATTAAGTCTATTCTATACGAGAAATTGCTAAGAAATTGAAGATTTCCTACAACGGTGTGTACTACTCCCTTCAGAGGACAGCACAAACAGGCTCTAACCAGAGTAGAAAAAGAAGTGGGAGGCCGCGTTGAACAACTGAGCAAGAGGATAAATACATTAGAGTCTCTAGTTTGAGAAACAGATGCCTCACAGGTCCCCAACTGGCATCTTCATTAAATAGTACCCACAAAACACCAATGTCAACATCTACAGTGAAGACGGCCTGCTGGATTCTGCGGCTTCAGGGCTTCAGAGGCAAAGAAAAGCAAAAATCAGAGACTGGCCAATAAAAGAAAAAAGATAAGATGGGCAAAAGAACAGAGACATTGGTCAGAGGAAGACTGGAAAAAAGTGTTGTTGGGCGGATGAATCCAAGTTTGAGGTGTTTGGATCACAAAGAAGAACGTTTGTGAGACGCAAGAACAAATGAAAAGATGCTGGAAGAATGCCTGGCGCCATCTGTTAAGCATGGTGGAGGTAATGTGATGGTCTGGGGCCGGCTTTGGTGCTGGTAAGGTGGGAGGTTTGTTACAGGGTAAAAGGATTCTGAATAAGAGGCAGGCTATCACTCTATTTTGCAGCGCCATGCCATAAACTAGTGGACAAAGCGATGTGGAGCCAATCTTCATCCCAGGGGAGAACGATGACCCTAAACACACAGCTAAAATTACAGCCGGAGTGGTTGCGTAGATTGGAGCTCAATAGTTTTTTTTACCTCACCCTTCCCATGTTCTGTTGGACTTTAAAAGACTTAATTTAGTGGATGATTTTATGTTTCCTGTAAAGTTGCGTTAAGTTTTCAAGTAAATCCTTAAAATCAAGAATTGCTCCCTGTCTCGGTCCTGGTCCGTGCCGTCCCCTGGTAGGGGCCTGCGTCGGGGGTAGGGGTTCTGCCAGTGCGTCTTGAGGCTGGCCAGCGAGTAGTTGTCTCCCCTTTTTTTTTTGCTTTCTTTTGGATGAGGGCTGGGGGGCGGTGTCTGCCCTGTGGCTGGCTGGATTGTGGGCCCTACCATCCGGTCCCTGGTCCCCGGGCTATGGTGGGGCACCGCTGTTGGGGCCCCCCTCTCCGGTGGGGCTCTCGGGGAACAGGGAGTGCCTATTGGCAGTCAGGGGGAGGACCTGGCTCCCTGGGAGTGCAGGAAGCATCCCAATCATTTGCTCCCCATCCCCGGAATCCTCCCTCTGCCTGCTCCATCACACTGACACACATGTAGGTTTTTGGGGAGGGGGTTGTTACTGGAGGGAGGCCCCACCTTCTGATGATGTCCCCCACCCCAATTTTATGTTGCATTTTAGACACCTCCATCTACAACATTTTCACAACACACATCTATGTAGGGCATTGTGAAGGTGGGGCTTATTTTGCAAGGTTCATGGGCCTCACCACGGTCGGCTCCCCCCACCCCCAGAATGTTATTTTAGATATCTGGAAGCAATAGCCCAATACACATGAATGGGAATCATGACTCATTTGTATCTGAAATGTTTATATTAGATAGGAAGAAAAATGCATTTGAGACATCTGGAATATATATTTAGTCAAGTTAATAAATGTCAAAAGGGCCACTTAAAAATTGTAAATATTTCTAGGTATCTGAAAGTTTATTCTTACTAGTACAGTTATATTTTTTGCAACCTGATATATTAATTTTTGCTGAAAAAATGTAATTTAGGATATCTATATGTACATTTCTGGCTTGTAGGAATGTTAGTTTTGACCAGGAATGATGCAGTCTTATTTTAGTGACATACAAATGGAATCAATAGAGAGTGCAGTGCTTCTAATAAATGTCAAAATACCTTTGCACATATTTTGGTTGAGACCTAAGAAAAATCTAAGATAGAAACAGGACACCAACACAGGGTAACGTCTGAGAGCAGTACATATCCTATCTCATCGTCCCTGGAACCGAAAGTCTCTCCCTGAAGGCAGCGCCTGCATGTTCCAATCTGTTTATCATTCACTCAGTAACACTGAGAATTCAGTCTAGCTGGGTTATTATTTCTGAAATAGTGCAACTTTTTTTAACTATATTGCAGAAGTAAATATTATTTTTGCTAAACCCTTAAAAAAGTTATTTTATCAGCCTTACAACAATTTCACACCCAGTGGAAGCCTGAAAATATGAAAAGCTTATTAAGTTCTAAAACATTTATTTTCTTTTAAACATTAAACAATAATCTTTTCTACAGAATAATATTACAGCTGAAGGTTTGGACTCACTTGTCCCACCTCACAGACCAAAACGCTGCAGATTAGAACAGAATGTTTTTAGATGTAGTCCTTTTAATTAGTTGATAAATCATTAATTTAATGAAATAATATATATTAAACATTTGATCTAATATAATTTAACTCCCAGTTGCATTTATTGATCCTTTAACAGGAAAGTGATAAAAAAATAAAAGAAAACTCATCAACATTTCAGATCATAAATAGTAACTGCATAGTTAGTTTGCCTAGTAACTATTACTCTGTGCAGTAACTGAGTTACTAACTCTGCTCCTGTTTGGTAGCAGTAACTAACTAGTCCTATTCTAACTAGCATTACTAACACTGATTATTGCCTTAGTTATTGCAGTAGAGTTGATCTTATAACTTGTTGAGCTTCTGTTCTTCTAAAGTCAGTCTGCTGCCATCTGCTGGATAAAGAAATAAAAAGTTGTGTAATTCTGATTGATCAGCTGGCAGTGATGGAAACCTTTTGGCTCTAGGAGTTCAGATGTTCCTTGTTGTCTCTGAGTGATGGTGGAGCTGATGTGTTGCTGACTCTTCTCCTCTGCCTCCTCCAACAGGATGAAGATGATCTGCTGGAACCCGCTGCTCATCATCATCATCCTCAGCTCCTCGTGTGTCTCTGTGGTCAGTTTCCATCTTCGCTTTGTTCTAAATCCATCAGTAATCAGTGAAAAGTCTGTCAGTGAAGCTAACACTTCAATCCTCCTGCTGCATTTGATCCAGCAGTTTGACTAGAAGAGAATCAAGCAGAGCTCTGACAGCACAGAGACCATCATGAGACAGAAACCTCTAGAGATGGACTTTAAAGGCTCCCATGTTCCAGTTCTCAGTGTGTCTGCTCCTCTCTTCCTCTCTCTGTCTCTTCAGCAGCAACATTTGTAGTGAATGTGACCCAGAGCTCCTATCAGGCAGAGGAGAAGCACAACATCACTCTGGAGTGGACCTTCACCACCAGACCTCATGGATCCTGGAGTCAGCTGTTTGTTCTCTGCTTCTTCTTGACTTCTAACAGACATCCAGTCGTCTTTCATGTCCATGATGGTGTTGAGGTGCCAGAGTCTCAGGATGAACAGTTCTCAGGACGAGTCCAGAGTGACAAAGACGTCCTCAGAGAAGGACGAATCAGACTCCATGTGTCCAACCTGAGGACTGAAGACTCTGGTCTGTATGTCTGTGAGGTGGAGACTGATGGAGGCTCAGGCTATGAAAAATGTCTCCTCAACGTCTCTGGTGAGAATAAATCCTCTAAATCCATTTTTCTTTGATAAAATCCTGAGAACTGAGTTGATGAACAAACATCATCATCTTCTAGATGAAGCCTCCTGCTTTGAACGTGAACAAGTATGAATAAATATTTCTGATTTCATTTCAGGTTGATGTTTTGAAATATTTATTTCTGTCCTCATCTAGAAGCAATGATCTTTATTGCTCTAATGCTTTAATGCTGAAACAGCTGATTGTTACTGAGGTTGAAACCCTCTAGATCAGGGGGTCTTCCACGTTTTTCCAGGCCAAGGACCCCAAACTGATGGTGAGATGGAGCGGGGACCCCTAATTATATACAGGTAAAAGCCAGTAAATTAGAATATTTTGAAAAACTTGATTTATTTCAGTAATTGCATTCAAAAGGTGTAACTTGTACATTATATTTATTCATTGCACACAGACTGATGCATTCAAATGTTTATTTCATTTAATTTTGATGATTTGAAGTGGCAACAAATGAAAATCCAAAATTCCGTGTGTCACAAAATTAGAATATTACTTAAGGCTAATACAAAAAAGGGATTTTTTTTAGAAATGTTGGCCAACTGAAAAGTATGAAAATGAAAAATATGAGCATGTACAATACTCAATACTTGGTTGGAGCTCCTTTTGCCTCAATTACTGCATTAATGCGGCGTGGCATGGAGTCGATGAGTTTCTGGCACTGCTCAGGTGTTATGAGAGCCCAGGTTGCTCTGATAGTGGCCTTCAACTCTTCTGCGTTTTTGGGTCTGGCATTCTGCATCTTCCTTTTCACAATACCCCACAGATTTTCTATGGGGCTAAGGTCAGGGGAGTTGGCTGGCCAATTTAGAACAGAAATACCATGGTCCGTAAACCAGGCACGGGTAGATTTTGCGCTGTGTGCAGGCGCCAAGTCCTGTTGGAACCTGAAATCTCCATCTCCATAGAGCAGGTCAGCAGCAGGAAGCATGAAGTGCTCTAAAACTTGCTGGTAGACGGCTGCGTTGACCCTGGATCTCAGGAAACAGAGTGGACCGACACCAGCAGATGACATGGCACCCCAAACCATCACTGATGGTGGAAACTTTACACTAGACTTCAGGCAACGTGGATCCTGTGCCTCTCCTGTCTTCCTCCAGACTCTGGGACCTCGATTTCCAAAGGAAATGCAAAATTTGCTTTGGTCAGAAAACATGACTTTGGACCACTCAGCAGCAGTCCAGCTCTTTTTTTCCTTAGCCCAGGTGAGACGCTTTTCGCGCTGTTTCTTGGTCAACAGTGGCTTGACACGAGGTATGCGGCAGTTGAAACCCATGTCTTTCAAGCGTCTCTTGGTGGTGGATCTTGAAGCACTGACTCCAGCAGCTGTCCACTCCTTGTGAATCTCCCCCACATTTTTGAATGGGTTTTTTTTCACAATCTTGACTAGGGCGCGGTGATCCCTATCGCTTGTACACTTTTTCTGACCACAGTTTTTCCTTCCCTTTGCCTCTCTATTAATGTGTTTGGACACAGAGCTCTGAGAACAGCCAGCCTCTTCAGCAATAACCTTTTGTGTCTTTCCCTCCTTGTGCAATGTGTCGATGGTCGCCTTTTGGACAGCTGTCAAATCTGAAGTCTTCCCCATGTTTGTGTAGGCTTCAGAACTGGACTGAGAGACCATTTAAAGCCCTTTGCAGGTGTTTTGAGTTAATCAGCTGATTAGTTTGTGGCACCAGGTGTCTTCAAAATTTAACCCTTACACAATATTCTAATTTTGTGACACACGGAATTTTGGATTTTCATTTGTTGCCACTTCAAATCATCAAAATTAAATGAAATAAACATTTGAATGCATCAGTCTGTGTGCAATGAATAAATATAATGTACAAGTTACACCTTTTGAATGCAATTACTGAAATAAATCAAGTTTTTCAAAATATTCTAATTTACTGGCTTTTACCTGTCCCTGTTGAAGACCTCTGCTTTAGATCATTTACCACAAGGTGGAATACAATGACTGCTTTATTACTCAAGTTTCTTCAGCTGATAAATGCTATGGCACTTTGTTTATTTGTGTGTTAATCTGTGTTTTTCTTCTTTGTTCCACTGTTTTCACTGTTAGTCAGACCTTAGTTAATTACTGTCTATAAGATATCTCAGCTTGTAATTACCCTGGACTGGTTTGTATGAGTGATGTGAATAAAACAAAGGTGGAAAAATTTTATATGCAAAATGGTTATATTTAAAAATTAATTGATTTTAATTAATCAAAGCAATTCATATAAACAGGAAGTTTGTAGTTTCTTCGCATGTGTTGTGGAATTGTTTTTTTCATCCATAAAGGACGAGGCCAACTGTAGGAGCCATAAATGAAAAGATACTTAGATGTTTGTTTGTCTGGGTTTATAGCCGTTATGGTTTTGTGTTTATTTGTTTGTTTGGTTGTTTGTTTGTAGAGGAATGGGTCAACCAGATGTGGCCAGTTTTGTTAGTTGTTCGTATTACCTGTTGGAGTGTCACTGGTAGAGACTGGGGCGCTGTATTTTTTGTTGACTACTATAAAAATCGCTGTGATATATGTTTGATAAGTTATGTTTTGGATACATTAACCTATGTTGTTTATTCCTTTTTGTTAATAAAGTTCACATTAACAGCATTTTGATCTCAGCTGATCCTTTTTTCAACAAGCTCGTCAGACAAGGAATGGCCGACCTCAGCCTCTCAGCAACATTTTCTGTTTCCTGAAGTTGCTGCAAACCAACACAGACTAAAACAGAAAAGATTTATTTTTGTATTTGCACATTTTTGAAGGCTTTTGTTCTCTTAGAGGACCAAAGGGTCAAAGGATGTGCACACAGTTTTATATATCACAGAGTATAGGGTGATAGCTATCCAGGTGTTTATGTCCTCCAGACATACCTGTAGTCTATGTAACGGGTTAGCTTCATCTGGATTAATAGACAGATATAGCTGAGTGTTGCTGCAATCTATTCTCGCTGATGTTGCCAGAAGTAAGCTGCTCTGAAGTCACACCCCTCGCTGGACCAAGTCAGACTGCCTTTTTTCTGCGATTCAGAAGGAGCTGAATGCTGTGTTTTTACTCTTCGTGTCCTTAAAACCGAATGAAGGCAGTGTATCCTGAATCCTGCTGCAGCAAAGACAGAGCACAGCTAATCGAGCACTAACTGCCGAACAATGGAGCCTCGATCGTTGTTTGCCGAAGAAGCCAGTAGAAGCCGCCTGACTGTAACCGCCTGTGAGATGGAAGGACGGAGCTGCACCGCAGAGCTGCTACTAGAGACCACGGCTATGTGCTAACCACCGTAGCTAAAAGGGAGACGTCCTGTGTGGTACTGTGAGTTATAAAATGAACCCCCTTGCAATTCGCCTCTTATTGTTGCATCGGATTGATCCAAATCTCTTTGAGTTGCTGTTGGATCAAAGGACTGAACCGAAGACGGGCCTGAGAACACCGGACTGGGCTGAAGGCCTTCCGTCCACTGAACCAAAAACAGTGACTGCATCCTTCCCCGTCCTTCACATCTGATGCTTAATAAGTGCTCTGCTTGGGTGAACTAGAGGTAGAATAGATAATCGTGTTGGTGCTTTTATTAGAAATAAGCTTTCTGATTCAACTGCTGATGGTTTTAAAGGTTTTAATGAATGCTAATGCTCACTACAGACTGAGTCACGTGTTGCTGAAACTAACTTCTACATCGTGAACTAACACTCTCTTTGTTTCAGTTGGACCCGACCAGAACCAGAACCCCTGGGGCCAGCTACGCTAACGGGTCTTTCAGCCTCATCATAGTTTAATGAGTCATTATTCATTTTTCACCATAAACTGAATAAAACTTCCCTGTTTTGACTGCAGTTAACATCTCTGCATCAGGGTTTATTCACATTTTATCTGCTGCTATTATAAATGACACTATTAAATGCATTAAGCCTTAAACTTCAAACATCACAGACTTTGAACAGACTCTTAAACCCCTCTTCCCCTGTTATTTCTTTAATTTAGCTTATTTTCAGTATTGTTTAGTGTCTGCTTAGTTATGAGATATAATACTGTGTGATTGTAGCTAATAAAGGTACCATTGTATTTTAACCCGTGGCCTTTTGTGTTCATTTTACACAGTGAACGATCGATCACTCAGGCTGGGTTAACTCTTCTTTCAGTAGCATGCGGATGAACAAAGACACATTGATTTGGTTGGTGGTTGATAACGTTGCTAAGAGCCATAGCTTAAATTACTAAATTGGTGAAAGACAACTGGATTTTAACAGCTTGATTCAGGAGTTTAACCTTTTAAGGAAAGGGGCTAAAACCCTGGTTAGTAAGCAAGTTACAGTTATAATCATTCAACTGATAATAAATAAATAGTGTTGCCCTTGATTTGAATGACCTATTAATAAACTAACTTCCAGTTCTAGTCATTTAATATATTCATAATCTTCTGGTGAGCTGGGACAACAGTGTCAGCAGCATAACAGTGGAAATGAATCTCATGCTGTCTAATAATTCTATCGATTGCAATCATATATATAGTAAAGAGAATTGGTCCTAGCACTGATCCCTGTGGTACTCCACAGGTAACCTTTGAGAATGAGGAAAATTTATCATTAACATGAACAAACTAAAACCAGTCTAGTGCTGTTCCTTTAATTCCTACAAAATATTCAAGTTTTTCTAAAAGAATATAATGATCAATTATATTAAATGCAGCACTGACATCTAAAAGGACAAGGACAAGTACAAGTACATTATCAGAGGCCATCAGAATATCATTAGTGACTTTTCACCAGTGAGCTGTTTCAGTGCTGGACTATGTAATTCTTACCATCAGGAAGTCTCTTCAAACTGTAGTTAAAAGTCGTCACATGATCAAAACATGCTGCAGCCAGAGTGTGCTGATGAAAATTAAAAATAGAGATCATATCTCTCCTATTCTGGAATTCTTTCATTGGCTTCTGTTAACCAGAATAAGAATTTAAAAATCCTCAGCTTCATCATCATATAAAGCCTTCTAAATGGCCAAGCTCCATCTGATATCAGAGATATGATTCAAAAACCTTATGTTCCTAACAGAGCACTTCTTGCTCAATCTGCAGGTTAACTAGTGGTTCTTAGAACATGTTCTAAAAGTAGAATGGGAGATCTCAGATCTTTCTGAGTTATCAGGCTCCCTCCTGTGGAACCAGCTACGAGACAGTTTTAGTCCGTAAGTGATTCAGTACACGGTGTTTGAGCCTTTTAAAACTTTCCTTTTTGATAAAGTGCGTTCTTATAGTTAGAGTGGCTCAGGTTATGCTGAGCAATCTCTATAGTTATGCTGCTATAGGATTAAGCTGCTGGAGGACATAGGGACCCATTTTTCATCATTCTGCTTCCATTCTATCTTTATTCTCCCACTGCAGTGTATGTTAGTTGCATCTCTAACATTCTGCTCTCTCTGCTTTTGCTCAAGAGTAGCTTCAATTCTCATCTGTTCCTATGTTTGTTCATTGGGACTCCATCCTGAGGAAGAGAAATATCATCTGTGCTGCTGCCATCAATACCATTGTTTATAGATGTTGGAGATCAGGCTGTTTTGCAGTGTAGTCCTGTTTCTCTGACCTGTGACTGGTGTGATGTGCTCTCTTATCCTCTGACATGGCAGCTGGCTTGGAGCTTGTCTACCTTGCTGTGTGTTTCCTGGAAGGGGCCGCCTGTTGCAGTTGCCTTTTGTATCTCTGCTTCTGTCTCCTTGAACCCCAGTCGGCCTCGGCAGATGGCCGCCTTCTCACACTGAGAAGCCTGGTTCTGCTGGAGGCTTCTTCCTGTCAAAAGGGAGTTTTTCCTCTCCACTGTGGCTACAAGCATGCTTAGTGTGAGGGACTGCCTTCGAGGCTAATTGGCTCTCTGCTTTTTCTTGTGTGGTTGACTGTCTGCACTGTCGATCATGCAGACAGCTCACGTTACAAACATCTGAATCAGGTCTGTGATTGGATTGATGGATGCATTAATCAAGTGCTGAAGTCACAGCGAACTGCTACCATAATGAGTAGAACTGTAGGGTGACCAGTCTGTTTTTCTCGCTTTTTGTTACTTTTTTTTGGATTTATGAGTTATCTAAATCTAATCTTATGTCCAGGAAGAGCTGCTTTTGTGAAGGTGGCAGGTGGTGACAGGATGTTCTGGCTGCTGCAGACAGCTCTGCTGTGTGCTGGGCTGCAAGAAAGGAAAACACAGGCCACTAATTGGAACGAACTCACTGACAGATCCCTCTGACTGACACTATGAAATAAAGGGAAACTGACAAATATGTGATCTTAGTTTAATTAGTTATGACAGCCTATATGATTATTTATTCCTAATCATATTCTGAACACATTTGTTTGGATTTCCAAAAGTTATTTGTAAAAAAGAAAAGGAAACAAATAAATCAGACTCAATAAAAAAACACCTACTTATTTAGCAGGGCTAGAAAACATTGGATGGAGGCTTTAGCCCCCTTTAAAAAGGCATATTGACACCACTGCCCATCGTTACTTAATACCAGCCTGGGATGACCTGGCCAGGAGCCACAGATCTGGATTCACTTCTGGGACCGAACCAAGGTGTCTCTGTCCGTCTCACATCTGATACCAACGCTGACTATGCATTTATTAGGAGTGGCAGTCGGGCACATTTATTGTTGTTCTATAATTAGATTAAAACTAGATTGCAAACTATTGTAGAATACATTTAGCAGAAATATTACCTGTGTTGTGCCATATGCCATGATCATACTTTTTTGACATCGGGAACCAGTGTCCATATTTCATCTTGATAGGATGACCAGAGGAGAGCATGCAGCTTTGGTGTGTATAACAGCTGGGGGACTTCAGTAGCCCCCCTTTTTCAGCCAAAGCAGTCACAAACAGTCACAGGGAAAACCAGCAGAGGTGTGAAAACCTAGCCCCCTCCCTGTGAGGACAGAGAAAACCACAGAGCACACACAGGACATTCTGCTTCTTTTCTTTTGCTCTCTGCTCCAGCACTTCTCTTTTCCTCTTCTGCTCCTGCGCTCAAAGCTGGCCCACTGCAGAAAACAGTGGGAGATCCACTCCAGGGGAACCAGATCTCCAGAACCATCATGGATAAGTCAGATCCTTTCAGAACCAAACTGCTGCAAACAGACCTTTTTGCAATACATTTCTCTTGAGTTTCAGAACTTTTAAGAGCCAAACTGGATGAATGACCTAAGATCCTGGGGGTGAGACAGGGGACCCCTGCTGTGAGACTGAGACAAATAAAGAACCCCTGACTGCAGAGCTGCAAGACCTTTTCCAAATGGATGGAAAAAGGTTTGCAAGGTCTATTGCTAATTGAAGGGACAGTGAGAAGCTGCATGTCTTTTGATGATGCTAATCATATACGTGTGTTTACCTACTGAGTTAGGACAGCGCTAATTGTTGCTTAAGAATGGAATACAGCCACTGCTACAGCTGAATATATGTGTGTTGAGCTGTTGCTAAGCATACGACAAGCTTTATTCACTAAGTATTTAAACACTGATAGAACATTAGTGTTCATGTGTTCCTCAAATGCTCATTACATTTCCATTAACAAATATGACCAAGATTCATTTAGTGGAATCCTGAATATCTATTCGCTGCTAGCTATTTCAAAGAGGGTAAAGAATCATTTAGCTAAAGGGTTTATTGGTTCTTGATTAAGCAAATCATTTAATAGAACATTATTTGGCCAAATAATGTGTTTTATTCACCTCATGGATTTGCATTGTGAGGATTGGTCTGAAAACATTCCAATTTCTTTAAAATTAGTGAAAAGCTAATTTGATCATATCCCAAATTCTTCCAGATAAACTTTGGTTTCAAACACTGAAAATCCCTCTATCTTAAACTGTAATATGTTTTCAACCGTTTTTCCCCTTCCTCTTTGTACATAGTAGTTAGTTTAGTTTAGTTGAGTTTTACTAGTCTTAGTTGAGATTGTTAAACTGAAATATGTTTGACTTGGAGCTGAAAGATTTTTTGTTAATAAACTCTTATATTTTGAACAGAAGTTGTGGTGAATTTATTCCATGTATGAGCAGAAATAACTGTTTGACCATGATTAGTGCTCGAATCACTCTTTTCATCTATTGTTCTAACACACAGTTAGTAGGACTGTGTGTCATAAACAGTATATAACAGCTGAAATAATATCTGATTAAATAAGATATTTTACCTCACCTCTACAGGGGAGGGCAATAAACGTCTGAAAGTATCAGAAACATAAATTCCCAGCTGTCTGGGAATAGAATTTTGTACCTATAGAATCACAACATTTATATGGCGTCCTTGATTGGTGGGCCTATAGAATCGCAACACCTGTTTAAAGCCCTTTCTGATGTTCTGCTGCATGCTAGCATGGGGAATGCTTTACTTAAATACCCTCCATTCCTCGTTTCCACAAAGAGAGTTTTCTCAACCTCTGTGTATCTGTTGCCTGTTGGGGATCCTCGTGGCTTGCCCACCAGAGGGCACGAGGGTCCTCTTGCTTGCTCTCTTTGTCTCTCTTTCTCTTAGGGGCTGGAGTCACTAGCTTCATTTCGTTTACATGCGCGAAAGTTCTCCGATCCGATCCAAACCTTGGCTTGCATCGGAAATTCAAAAATCTCCGCTTACATGGACACTAAATGAAATGATCCATTTGATCATGGCGTGTATACATGTACCTAAGCGTTGGATCAGATTAAATCTTTTAAGCATGCGCAGGAACTTCCTGCCAAACTTGGCAGTTCTGTCTGCGTCTGGTTTTGGGAGGCCTGACAAAACGATGCGCTCGGAGCGAGGCGGAAAAGAAAAAAGGGAGAGAGGAGGAAAAAAAGCGGCTTGGCAGTGAAATGTCCGAGAGAAAATGTAGAGAATGAGCGATTGAACCGGCGTGGGAGAGCGAAAGTGGGCTGTGGAGAGAGAAAAGAGAGGAGGAGGATAAATTCCTGCTTCCTGAAACTTTAAATGAACTTGAGTGTATAAGTCGGCGTTCCTAGACTCCTCCCGCCTATGTTGTTCACAACAACAAGTGCGAGCGACCGGTGGTTTCCTGTTGTTGACAAGGCGGAAAAACGATCCGCTGACGTCGCACACATCTTGCAGTGAAGATTATTTTACTCTTTAGATCCGAATGGGTGTTTACATGGACGCCAATCGGAATGGCGATCGGCAAAAACCACCTCTCTCTTTCCGAATTAAATGCTAGATCCGACCGGACCGGAATGGATTAGAATCTTCAGTCTGACATGTTTACATGAAACATTTTGATCTGATCAGGCCTTCAATCCGATTAGTTGTGTCCATGTAAAGCATGTAGCTACTGTCAGGTTCTGGAGATTACCCTCTGCCTCCAGCAGAGTGCGCCGTGGGTCCTCCTGAAGCTGAGCCTCTCACACACCTGTGGCTGATCTAGTAATCAGGAGGACCACAGTATTTAAGCTACCTTCAGACCTGGATTCTACGCCGCAGTGTTGATCTTAGTTGGTTAGCTTCCTGAACCTCAGTTACAGATGAATCTTTGTTATCTCTAGTGTGAGATCAGATTCTAATTCTTCCTTGTCTCTGCCTCACAGGAATCCTGTCTCTTCGCGTGAAAGCTCTGGATGAGCTTAACCCCCTGTCTCTGAGGCTCTGGATGAGCTTAACCACCTGTCTCCTCGTGAAGCTCTGGATGAGCTAAACCACCTGTCTCCTCGTGAGAAGCTCTGGATGAGCTTAACCACCTGTCTCTCCCCTCGTGAAGCTCTGGATGAGCTTAACCACCTGTCTCCTCGTGTCTGGATGAGCTTAACCCCCTGTCTCCCTCGTGAAAGCTCTGGATGAGCTTAACCACCTGTCTCCTCGGAAGCTCTGGATGAGCTTAACCACCTGTCTCTGTGAAAGCTCTGGATGAGCTTAACCTCCTGTCTCTTCGTGAAAGCTCTGGATGAGCTTAACCTCTCCTCGTGAAAGCTCTGGATGAGCTTAACCACCTGTCTCCTCGTGAAAGCTCTGGATGAGCTTAACCTCCTGTTTCCCTGTGAAGCTCTGGAAGAACTGTCTCTCTGGCAACCTGTCTCTGGCCTGCAGCTCTGGGAGAGTTGCATCATAGGAAGCCAGTCCCAAGCCTGACGCTCTAGGAAAGCTAACCTGCTAATCTGCCCTGGTGAGCCAACCCTTGAAGTCTACGTGGATGCTACCTGTCGACTCCCCTGTGGAGTTTCCCCAAGAGGTTCCCATGTGGATTTCCCCTGTTGTTTCCCTGCAGTGAGCTGGAAGCTCAAATCCAGCCATCTCCCTTTCCCTACTCGGACCCCAGTGAACCAGCCCCCCGGACTGAACCAGTTCCCATGTCATTTTCATATTAGTGTTCTTTAATAAACTCTTTGGACTTTTACCAGTGCCTCCGTGTGTGTTCCTTGCATCTTGGGCTTACTCTCTGTAGACACCCATCATGACATTGCCATAGTAACATTCTCCTGAGAGCTAACCTGGTCAGTAGCAGGTTTAGTTCAGTAAACTCTGTGTCCTCTGTCTCCGCTCTCCTTACAGCCAATCACATTGTTTTATTTCCGGATTCAGTCAAGAGATTTTGTCCTAGTTTTGTGCATACAATAAAAAATCATTCACTAGACCAAACAAACAATGCATGTCCTTTAGATGGGGATCTTATTAAAGAATGATCGCATTCATTCACAGAGAATTAAATATTTATAGAGAGGGATTCTACAACTCAGTGAAAGGATATGAGATTAAGTTGATTTTGTTTTAATATGAGTGACTGGAAATTTTAATTATGTTTTAGTTTGCAGTTCAGGAAGAACTATTGAAATTATTTTCAGATTACACATAAATAGACTCATTGCAAAGGAAGAAAATAATTACTTTAGGATTAGGATTAATTCGGTGATAACAATCATCTGATCCTACAGCTACTTCTGTTCGTTACCATCCCTTTAAATATTTCCATACTGATTGTGTTAAAGGAGCTGGAGTCACAGATTTACAATCTAGCTCTGCATCAAGGCCAGCTAAGGAGGAAATCTCATGCTATTTAGGCTAGAGACACCTTACTGTCTCCCCTCCTCTGTGATGTATCAAACTGTGAGCAAATCCTATTTCACCCTTTTGTCCTCTGAGAACAAAAGCCTTCAAATTGTGCAAATACAAAAATCCATCTTTTTCCTTTAACTGAGTGTTGGCCTCATCCTCTTTGATAAAAAAATAATAATTCCACAACACATGCAAAGAAAATACAAACTTCCTGTTTATATGAAATGCTTTTAATTAATTAAAGACAATTAATTTTACATAAAGGAAACATCAACATTTTTTATACGAAATGTTTCCACCGTTTTATTCACAGCACTCATACAAACCTGTAGAGGTTAAGATATCTTATAGACAGTAATTCCAGGTCCAAGTGAAATAACTAACAACAACAGTGAAACAAAAAAGGTGGAAGAATAAATATTTTTTTTTACAAATAACACCTTTTAAAAATACTGATTAATGCACAAATAAACAAAGTGCCATAGCATTTATCTGCTGCAGAACCTGGAATAATAAAGCTGTCATTGTATTCCAGCTTTTGTTAAATTATCTAGAGTGCTTCAACCTCTGTGACAGTCAGCTGTTAGAGCATTAAAACAATAGAACAATAAAGATAATTGTTTCTAGATGAGAACAGAAAAAAGTATTTCAAAACATCAACCTGAAGTAAAATGAGGAACAGATCAATGTCCTTATTACTAAAATACATTCATTCAGAAACTGCAGACTGCAGCAACATAAACATCTCCCCCCACCCCTCCCCAACAGTACGGCAAGCGTTCTGGGACAAAATGTCTTCCACGGCGTGCGCATCACAAACAAACCTCAAGTAATGAGGTTTGTTTATAGATAATTTTACAGATAGTATTTATTTCATTAGTCTGTGTAAGGGTATAGATTTGATAATAATAAATATACCCGTTATTTTTCTACATCGTTGTGGCGTTTTGGTGAGCTGCTTTGCATGGTGATATAAACACGAGCGAAGTAATTGTAGTCGTTAGTTTAACAGAGATTGTGTTAAGCTGGAAGAATACCGGTATATATTCCCGTTTACAGAGTCCAAGTCTTGTTTGTGGCGCGGGGGGTTACAAGGCGAGAAGAGGGAGAAAAGAGAGGGCAGAGAGGGCGGGGGTGGGGCGTGCAGCCAGAGGCAGAGTGAAAGAGAGGTGCCAGCGGGGTTACGACTATAGCGGAGGAGGAAAAGAATTGAAGATCTCCAAAGGAGCCGGAGAGAAGTAACCGAGGTATATATCCGTAGCTCGCTAATATGCAGCTTCATATATCTGTCTCTCTCACACTCACACACGCCACTATCAGCTGTGGTAATTTTATGAAGCTGTGGCCTTACCTGTCCAAGAGAAAACTGGCAACTTGAGCGTCACTTTGAAAACCTTTTTCCTCCGTCAGTGCCTTCCATCGTGTAAAGGCCGTGCCAATGTTGATCCGTGTTTTTTGTCGTTTCTTGTCACGCTTGCGTTTATTCTCGTCGTGTTTCCGCTTCTTAGATGACGGGGGTTCGGTGTCCGCCGCTTTTCGTTGTGATACAGAGTAGGCATGATCCTCCATTCGTCTGATGTTTGGCCAAACAGTGCCAAACAGTTTGCAAAGTCACTCACGCCTGCCGCCTTGTTCACCTTTCTTGTTACTGAGGCGCAGTATACCTGCTTCTTCTTCTTCTTTGGTTTCAGGCAGACTAAATGCTTCGCAGGCATAATACTACCATCCACCAGTAGGCCACCGTCTCAGTTCATCTCTCTCTCAACTTGCGTGATTTATTTTTCGGCGTCATGGGAGATCTGCGCCAGTGTAGCTAGTTGCCTCTGCGGCTATAAAGCGTAAGCGCAAAAGATATCAACCTCCATGGCTGCGGGGCCAGCTCCTATATGCAATTATAAATAGAATAAAATTTGCTTTCCAGCGCAGTGAAAGTGTAATATATGGTTAAAGGCTGAGCTCATAGGTGATGATAAATAACATAGTTATGTATAATATATTAAATTTCTGACTTTATATGGTTCTGTAGTCAAAGTTGATCTCTGAGTTTGGATCTGATCAGCAGCTGCTGGAGAGAAATCAGAAA
>JAGKQL010000007.1:28045226-28059275 GCA_018398635.1 Cyprinodon brontotheroides | reverse complement strand
ATGTGCAGCCGACAAATCTGCGGCAGCTTTGTGTGATGCCATCATGTCAATATGGACCAAACTCCACAGTGCTTCCAGCACCTTGTTGAATCTATGCCACGAGAAAAATTGAGGGCAGTTCTGAAGAGGCAAAAGGGGTCCAACCCGTTATTACTAGCATGGGGTACCCTAATAAAGTGGGCGGTGAGTGTATATATATATATATATATATAATGTATATATGTATATGGCATATCAACATAACTTATATGTAGCAGCAACTATATACAACTGCTGTATATAATATATATATATACACGCACAACAAAATCCTTAGTCATCCATGTCCCGAATGCCTCTTTTTCCAGCTACTTGAGTTGAAATTTGCATTTTGACATTCTCTAACTTATTCTCCACCTCAAGCTTCTTTTCTGAACATAAAGCTCTACGATCAACCGGAATTAGTTCCACGCAAAACAGTAAGCAGTTATATCTGATATATCTGTTGAAATAGTTTTTATGAACTTCTTTTTTTTATTGAAGTATTTTAAATCCCATTTAATGCCAATTAAGGTCTTAATTTAAAATAATAATAAATTAATGTCTTTTAATTATTAATTACTTCAGCTGCGTCGATACATCAAGATAAGCTCCTGCTGCGGAAAACATGCTGCAGGACCATTGATGCGCCTTCATGCGCGTTAAAAATTGACTTTGCATGTAAACTAGCTGCTTCCGCGGTCTAAACGTAGAATAAAAGTTGGATTTCTTCAGACCACAGCTGAAGATGTTGGACCTACAGAAGGAGAATTGAGGATCCTGGTGGCTGAATCTGTCGTGTCGTAAGGGACTTTGCCAATGGAACAAGACAATTTACACTTAAAATAAGAAAAAAAATGTGCAGGGTCTTATTTCAAGTGGATGTTATCTAATTGTCTTATCTTAAGAGTAAAAATACTCATTCCATTGGAAAATCATATTTTTACCCAATCAAAATAAGGGTAAATACACTTAAAGAAATTTTAACTTATTTCTAGATGGTTTGCAGTGTGACAGAGAAACTGAAAAAAGCACGAAGATCTATCATACTATCCTATTAACAACAAACTCAATGAAGAAAACACAGTTTTGACAGTGCTGGGGCCTGCATTGTTTTATGGGGGGGTTTTGGAGGTTATTTTGTTCTTTTTTCTCATCTGCTTTTCCTCCAATAAGCTGTTCCATTCCAAATCCTCTCCTCTTGCGTGTGGTTCACTGAAACCTGGCTCCAAACTCCAATGTTTGAATAAACCCTGCCAAAACCGGTGAGTTTTTCTTGTTCTCTATAGATCTCAGGGTGGTGGATAGATTTACCGTGATGTGACTTTACAAACCACAATATGGCACAGGGAAAAAAAGTTCCAAAAGTTTTTTTGGTAAAGCCACTGAGATATCATCCCTTTTGAATCGACTCCCCTCTACAGTTACCATCTGGGTTTTTGAACTGCCTGCATTATTCACCATAACCAGACACATCCTATTATCTTTTCCCAATCAAGTAGATTTGAAGTCTATCCCAGTGCGGATCTGCCGGTTCTCAAGGACCAATAACGACAGCTGTGGGCTGTCCTGCTGTAGGAGGGAAGACAGCAGCTGCTTGTATCCAGGCCCTAAGGAGAGCTGCATCCTGAAGGCTTAGAGCCATCACTCCACTCTCCATTTGATCTGTCGTTTTAGTCACAGAGTTTCAACACATTAAAGCATTTTAAACGGACACACAGCTAATATAAATCTGGATAATACCTGACAACGACCTGACGAACTGGCATGGAGTCATTATCTACAGAGATGATAAAGTAGCATCGTCCAAATAGATTTTTTAGGGGAGCAAGTCCTTCTGATGTTGTGATTATTATATAAGAGTATATGAAAAGAATAGAGAGCCTTTAGCAACGGGACGATTTTAAAGCAATAGTGAGAAAGCTGCTTGTCCAGTAAGACAGTACTAACGATTGGGGTTGTTCCAGTTTTTTTTGGTCCATTTTTGCACAATATGTAATAAGTTAACATTAAAACATTAAACAGTTCAAGAACAACACCAGACGGCCCTTTTCCCCCTTAGGTGCAGCATACCACGCTAACAGAGGTAGATTAGCCTCCTTTGAAAACCGTGGATACCAGCCAAGAAACCTTCACACGCTCCTGTCTCCACTTGTGTCTTTTTTCAGCTGTGTGATTCCTTAGCAGATATGTAAATCTCAGTGGGATAAGTCGGATGTTAAAAGACAAGGGAGAGTAAAAAAAAAAATAAAAAATTAAGCCTGGATCGGATTACACATGCATATCAGCATCCAAGATCTCCAGTGATGAAAGCGGCAGAGCAGCGAGAGGCTCCAACAAGCCAAGAGCAAACCAAAAAAAAACGCCACAGTGAGTAAATGAAACAGAGTCCACCGAAATATACACCTGTCCCCTGTGCCATGTGGGTTAATTACTCGTTTCAACATGTTACCCAGATAAAGTGAGGAGTAACCATGCAGCATGCAGGACTTAAAGTTCATGTGCGTGCTACAGTTGAACAAGGATACTGGACGCTTTCTCTATCTCCAACCAGGTGATTCTATAAGAGGTATCTATTTAAAAAAACACACGAACTCTGGAGTGTGGTTTGAGAAAAAGATTGAAGCTTCAACAAGAAGCAGACGGAGTGGACAGTGTGTCTTGCTTATCTCTGACTGCGTATGAGGAGGTAGATTATCCGTCTGGTTCAGGCATGGAGGGCAAAAGACAGATCTAAAAGCTACAGCACGCCAGCCATGGAGGATCAGTGTTTGAGAACACTGATTTATAACATAGAAGAGGCCATCAAGCCAGTAGTAGCTCATGTTTTAGCTCACTTTTCCTATCTTCGTTAGTTTACTAATCCTGGAGATTGGAGCAGATGCTCATCTTCCAGCAGAACAATGACTCTGCATGCAGTTCTAAAGCTGCTAAGATATCGCTGTGGATTTCTGCTTCAATCCTCCCTTTCCAACAGGTCGTGATATCCCTTTTTGCCAAATTGGCAAAAAACATTACAAGCCATCAATGCTAGGATCAGGAATATTTATGAATACTCCTTCCACAAGAACAAAACATCCACAGCATCCTACTTTGGTTTGTTTAGTTCAGCCGTTTTCTGTTGCATCTTTAAAAAAAACAGCAAATATCAGGACATAATTCAATGAAGTCACTCTTTATGGTGTAGATCAGGGGTAATCAATTAAAAATCAGTGAGGTCCAAATAAAGGAAATCAACAACCAGTGAAGGTCCGGAGACATTTTTAATTATAATCAGTTACTTTAAACAGAATTTAACACTGAAATAAAATTAGATGTTTAAGCATCCATGTTATACATGTAATTTTTAAATAAAAACTACAAAAATAACACAAATAGAAACATTTTTCCAATCTAAAATAGAGTAAAGTTTTAAGTAGAGAAAATAAATCATTCAGTTTGGTATATGGACAATTTCTGATTCACATATTTTTATAAAATACCTGAAGTGATTGTTTGCTTTTGTTTTCTTTTTTTCTGTCTTAATGAAAGCAGTGAGCTTTTAGAGCTGCCCTGCATGCCTTTAAACCTGGGTTTTAAAGCCATTCTAAAAACTTTATATCATTTGAGCCATTTTGGATCCATATTTATTTTTGATTCTGTTCATGGTGGAGAATCCTAACTTCACGAAAGCAGCAGGTTGAGTAAAGCATCACTCTAAATATTGCCGGGTCATCTTTGAGCACCATTTCGCACTTTTCTTTCACCAGAGAAGTTCACGCAGTTCTTCCAGCAGTCCCACACTTTTCTCTGCTCTCTTTTTCTCATCATCTTCTCCTTCTTTCCCATCGCTGACTTTCTCTGCTCACATTTTTGCCTGCTGTGTCTAAAAGTAGCAGCTTGCTTAGCGAACCAGACTGACAGCAGCTCATTAGATAATTTATATCACACGTGTAGCCTGGTGTCAGGCGCTCCGGATGACACCATATTACCAGGAGAAGTGAGAAGTAGACAGTCGTCGGACAGCGTGCAGTAATTTATGTTTTAAATCAGGTTGGGTCCAGATTAGCCAGGAGGTGGCTTCGGATCCGAACCGTGGTCCGCTAATCTGTGACCTCTGGCGTAGAACTACTATATAATTATTAAACTATATAAATATTAAAATAATAATACCTTTTATTTCTGTCCTGAATATGTTGGTGCTACTCACCCAATTTTGTAGTGTACTGTTCAAACAAAGCTGTTCTAATCACGTTTCTTTGTCGTCTCTTTAAGTTTTGAAAATCTCCAGACCATTTCAGAATCCAGCCAACCTTCCGAGGCTTACCCTCGAACACATGGAGCTGTAATTCCGGTGGACTAAATACTATTTACTTTATTATTTACTTTAAAAATATATATTTAAAATATTTTCCTTCTGTTTTACATCAGTGCTCTACTTTGCTTCGTTTTGCCATACGTAGGAACGATAAAACATGAGAAGCGCTGATGTATTGCCATGATGCATGACGGGCATCATGCGTGGGGATGTGGCTCGTGTGTATCTTCCTGTTGTTTACGGGGGGTTAAAGCCGACTGGAGCCCCCAGCTCTGCAGCTGTTGCTGTGTGCTTTTGTATGTTCACTGTTTGAGTTCCCAGGAGATGGGGACAAAGTGCTTCCAGGTCACCCGTTAACCTGCATTCTCATTACCGAAGGTCAGGCTGCAGGAACACATCACTGACCTCTCATGCCAGAGGTTACTTATGGACGAGGGGACGGTGGGGGGGATTAAAAGGAGCTTGGAAGGTGAACAAATGTTGAAAGTACTTGCAGTCCCAATTCAGTCCCCCATAATGTGACTCCACCTCTGGTCCTTCCTACGTTCAGGCAGCTGTGTGCGGCAGCGTCTAAAGCGATCGTTTCTTCAACCAATCAGGCCCCTTTGAGGAACCTAAAGGGAGGCACGTCCCCTCCTTCCCCACCTCTAGGTCTCCAAGCTTATGGCATTTGGCACAGGATGGGGGAATGCCTATGCATGGCATTCCTCACAGAGAGCTCATTAGCTCTGACCTGTTGTTGTGTTCACTCAAACCAGACCAAAGGCATTATCGGCTGGAAATTTAAAGAGGACCAAGGAAAGTAGGAGGAGTAAAGGAAAAGCTATGTTTGCCTGGTTAAGGCCGGCACTAATGAGGAGTTCCTGTTTTCGGCTTAAAATACAAGACCGAGTCACGCTGCTGTGACAGTTAAAACACGTCATATCTTTATTGCTACATAAAAACAAGAGCAACTTCAAAACAACATGTTTGTATTTGTTATAAAAATAAAAGCTGAACATTAATTCAGTGTTTAAGCTAAAAATAAAACCTGGCTCTTATTAAATAGTTACACCAAGACAATATACCTTTAATTATGCAGTTACAGCATCAAATATCACATTAAAATACCTTAATATGTTTTTTATGCTCTCATGTAAGCAAAAGTAAAAAAAAGAGAAAATGTGGAACACAGCTAAAACAGAGCTAAAACAGTAACTTAAACATCATCAGTTGGATTTAAAATTTTTCGCATATGACGTTTTTTATGGGATTAGTATTGTGAAAAATACCCATTTTACGATTGTTTAATTAATCGACAACTTCCTATCCACCCTTTTAATTGATATTAAAAAATAATCTTAATCGATTATTGAAATAAAAGTCAACAAGTTTAGCATTTGATCAATCATTAACTTGAGTATACAGACTAACGCAGACCTGAAAGAAGAAAAATACTTTAAGCAGTAATTATTCCGTAATTGCGAGAGGAAAAAGTGGCATAACAGGTCGATCATAGTGATTCTGATTCATAAGGTGTCTGCGGTGAACTTTTATGATGGACTTTGCTGCAGAAGAAGAAAAAGTAATAAAAAAAGGTATGCATAATTTATTAGAGTTTGATAGGATTCTCAAGTTAAATCAATGAAATGATGACAAAACCCTAAAAGAAGGACTAATTTAGGAAGATAATCTGAATGCTGTAAAGGTTAATGAAATATGTCAGCTGGCCTGGGTGTGTGTGTGTGTGTAACATCTGGATCTTGTAGTAAATGCCTCTGAAGTTTCCCTCTAAGTTAAGCAAGATCCCCGTCCGCTCGCCACCCGCCAGCTTTGGCTTTGTTCTCCGTACCCCATTCTCTCCATCTCTCCTCCAGGACCCACTTAAACTTCCCCACTACTGGAAACATTAGAAGAGCTCAGGGCTGGATGGGAATGGACCGTTGTGCTAAACACGGCGGCTCTTCACCAGAGCCGTGTCGGACTGTGATTGAATGCGTCAGCAGGTTGTAAAGGGCCCTCCTTAAGATCAATGTAATTATAAAAGAGGAAGAAGGCCAATGCCAGCATTACGTTCCTCTCCAAGAGCCACCAAATGGGGAACAAGGAACGTTTCAGCAGCTGCCATCGATTGGAACCTTTGGCCGACGATGGAAAAGAAAGTCGAGACAAAAGGAGGTTTTGTGACACCTGCAGCAGGGTGCCAGCAAACGGCCTCCGGTCCGCTGCCCTCTTGGTGATGCACTCCATAAATCCTTATGACTAGCTACAGTAGCCCCCCAAATTGCCTCTTAAACAAAACCCGAAAGGTCAAGTTGTTGTGACCTTTACGCTTTGGAAACCTGGTTTTAGACCAAGTGATAATTACAAAAACAAAGCGTGTTCTGTTTGCTCAACAGGGGAGGATGGGAGCAACAGTCACATACTGGAAGCAAAATCAGCCGTTTTTCAATAATGAACCATTCTTTGAAGAATTCATGGGAATCAGGAGAAATAACAGAGTTATTAAACCATTAGGCAGCCTTCAGCTAAGAGTACATCCATTGTGCTTTAGTATTCTAGGAGGGGAATGGACCAAAACCAGATGCAGATGTTAACATCGGAGCAGGGCCAAGCCTTTTGAAACCTGGAGTTCCTCCTTTTTTCCATTTATTGTGGCCTTAAAACATCTTCCATCGGACACCATTTCCAAAGGCGACATGGATGACAAGAAAAGGTCTCAAATATAAATCAGTAATGACATCAACCCCACCTACAGTTGGTGAATGAAAGAGAACGAAGCTGAACGCCAAAGGAATTAAGTCCACAAATCAGAATCAGATCCCCGAAGCGACGCAGAGGCCAGCAGAACAGAACCTCCAGAGGTCTATAAACATGCTGCGAGAGAGCCGATGGCACAACTTGGACCGGATCTACAGGAGGATGGCTGACAGCTGACAGAGAGCAGACCTCAGTCCACTCCAGGAGGAACGCATGAGGAGTAAACTCTACAGGAATCCTACATACAGTCTGTCCATTAGATCCAAATCGATCATTAATTACAAACATTACTGCTCCTCATAGTCCATTGTAAAGAACACTTTGCAGCAATTAGTCTTTCCTTATGATTGCAGATTTAAAATCAGTGGGTGGTAAAAAAAAAATTAATAAAATGAAATTTTTCAGTGACGCTTCCACCTGCAAAGTGGAGAACTGTGAATTAGGTGAAAATAACGCATGATTATAGACATTCCTATTTTTAGTAAGGTTTTTCAGTTCTAAATCTTGCTTAGAGAACAAATCGATAAACAGAAACAAAGTGTATTATTAAGTTGTCCAGCAATTTGCAGCTGGTTTAGTGGAAGTAATCGAGTAACATACCTGCTTTGCTTTCCTGCAGTGGTTCATCCAACCACATTATGTCATTAGACTGCTTTGCATTTCATTTCCTTTAAACTATGCTACTATCACACCGCAAGCAGCAGGAGCAGCAAAAACACGTGTGCTGCTTCGTTTTTGATGCTTTTACAAGTTTAGTTCTGACATGTGGCTGAAGCATCCTTGCTGCTTGAGCTGCGCGGTTGAAAAATGGTCCTGATGCGCGGCGTTGGGCGAGCTACACTATCCTTTTCTTTCTGCCTTGCAGCTATATTTGCTGTGATCAGTGGGTAAAAGTAGTTTTAGTATGTCTTTAAGTGAGAAAGTGTCAGGGTTTGGTTGTGGCAGAGGACCCCAAATGCAGAGGCAGAGAGGCTGAGGAGATTTCTTGGGAGTTTAATGGGGCAAAAAAACAGTAACAAAGGCTGGAATGCAAAAATCCAAACAATAATCAAAAGCAAACCAGAACGATGGAGACATGTGGGGAAAAACCAAACTCGAGGAGCCAGGGAGAGAGACGAGGAACGTGGACAACAGCATGGGAGGACAGCAAAGACAAGGAACCAACAAGAGTGAGAGCAGAGGGAGAGCATATATAGGAGACAGAGACAAAGGGAGGGTTAACGAGCAGACAAGGAACAGGTGTGAGAGGAGACAGCGAGGGAGCCAAGGGGAAAGGAACATACACACACAAGAGGGCAAAAGGGGACAACAGAAAAACATGAGAATATAAATCTAGAAATACAACAAAACTGGAATTAGGCCAATAAATCTAGAAAACAAGGAGCAAAAGAAAAGAACAGCAGAACCAAGACCGCAATTGCAGGAGCACCGACCCGCACCCACAGGCTCAGAAGTCTCGCGAGAGAGTCGGTCTTGTTTACGGGCGAGAACTTCAGTTATGCGCCCCCCAGTTAAAAGCATGCTCATTGCTAGCACACAGTGGCTTATCTTTGTGCAGTTATCATGGCGAACCAGCTATAGGAAAACAGCTAAAGCCCATGTCGGAGCAGGCAAGAAAGAGGAAGGATAATGGCGAGCTAAAAATAAAAGAAGGCTGCAAGGCTGACGCTGACCTCGCTGCTTCTGCTGATGCGATTGTAAGTAAGTAAATATAGGAATGGTTTCTCTCTCTCTGTGCATGTTCATACTTTCACTGTGTTAGTCATTCGCTGCGCTCACTTCGTCTTGCCAGCTCAAAACAACCGCGCCTGGCTTGACGGAGAAACCAGGAGAACAGCTGTGCATATTTACGACAGTGCACTTTTACTTTCGCCCTCTGGGGGGAGCCTCGCTGGAAAATCAACACCGGTTGCATAGTGTACCTTTAACATGCTTTTCAATCCTTCCTGCACATTATTTTCAAACTAAACTTTGCTTTAAACTGTTGTGTGCTTTGAAAAATATAACTTGTAATGTTAAAAAAGACAAAAAAAATCACACTATCTGGCGAAAAATATCGCAGCTTTTTCAAATCACGCACCTTTTTCAAATCATGTGTACAAAACAACAAAAATGGCGCCGGCAACGCTTGTGGGTCGTTTTCAGCGAATGTCGGTGATTTTAAAGTAATTTTGAGTGATAAATAATTTTTTCATTGCATTTGCCCGCCGGGCAAAATTTGTACTCTCCCAACAGTAAAAACTACTTGCCCAGGGCGATCGGGAAATGGTTAACATCGAGCCCTGAAGTTTATTAGTTTTTATCTTGCCAAAGCAGAGCATATACTCGGTAAAACTGGTACTTCATTCAGGTAAAGCATAGCGTAAATGTTTGCGTATTACGCTGCTAGTGTAAAGATTTTAACTGATCTAAATAGAAATCTCTTACACCCGTAGGCTAAGTGTGCATCTGGTGTGTTTTCTCCTTAACTTGCAGGTATCATCTTTTGTCACAACACTATAATTGTTTCTGCTAAAGACTAACAAAATTAAAAGTACAAAGAAAAAATTCAGTAGAAAAAAATAATTTTAGAGACATAATTTCTTCCACCTTACAGTAATGCACTTATTTTATATTGGTCCGTCACATAAGGGCAGAAGAAAATCTAAATGTCGTAGCTGTAAATTGACAGCTTACGCGTTTGAGGCATATTCATCGGCATATTTTAAAGCAGGTTTTGCACTGCAGAGTTTAACTTTAAGTAGGGCTTTATGCTAAGTTTATGTTCTCGTTCTCAAGACGACTTCTCTGGGAATAAAGTGGTCAACAACCATTGAGGTAAATCTCCTGTTTTCAATGTACAATTTGTTTTGGGTATAATTCAGCCGAGACTGAGAAAACCAACTTGTGTGTCGACTGAAATTATTTTAAGGAATAAACAGGTGCGTTGCCATCAAAGCAAGATGTCTCTGACGACAAAATACCAAACTGCACGGTTATACCAACACACATACACCTCTAATGAAATGTTGTGGAGGAAACTGCTTCCAGGCTGACCTTGACAGCTGCGGACATGTTGTGTGAGAAAGCTCATGTCTGCATTTGGCAGCCTGGGGCAATCAGGAGTCCAGTCCAACGGGCTGACGTAAAACTTGGACAGCCTCACCGAGGTTCATCCATCGGTAAATCAAAGCTATCTGTTCATAAAAAAGTCTGAGCAACTGTTACGAGCAGAGGAACCATCACTAACCTGGCACCTACTGTACAGAACCAGGAAATGCAGATAAATTCACTACAACTGCAAAAAAAAAAGCATGCAGCCCAAAAGAGGGTAATATTTACCTGAAGGTTACATGTTCTTTTCTTTTACCGTTACACTCACAGTACAAAGATTTATTTTCTCAACCTCTGATTGACTGACATGTTTAACTATCTTCAGTAGTAAACAATTCAAGCTGTGTGGTTATGCGTTTCCAACTAAAGCTGACATTGTACAGAGTAATAAACAAGTCATTTTACACTTTTCAATCATCTGTTTCCCTATAAGCATCCATTTATCCATACACAGCTAATCTAAACCAGGTACTCTGAGGATTGGCGTCATTACTTTCCATGCGTCACGTCGAGCTGGACACAGGGCTTGTTTACGGTTATTTTGGCTGGGAGACTGTGGGACGCTTGTAACCTCTATTTCTGGGACAGCCTTTGGTTTTATCCTGCAGCTCATTTAGATGTTCGACAGCTCTGTGTCTGTTTGCTTATGGTAATTTTCACAGGCCTCAATGTTACATCATTCGCCATGCAGGGTTGCTGCTGAGACACACTTTTGTTAAATAGACCTTATATATATTAGCTTGCCTCGTATAGCAGAAGCAGTTCCTTATTCTTCCACCTATTCATTAAAGTTATATTAGAAATTGTGCCTAAAACACATTAAACTAATGAAACAAACAACATGGTTACAGACATTTTTTTGGTGTAAGGGCCTCTTAGTACCAGCTGAGCATCTTTTAAAAACTTTCTTATCAATAGATCCATATATCAGTTTCTGTGAGCCTAATGTACAGAAACAGTATCCAAGGCGGCTCCCTCATATGGATTACAGTCACGTCCAAGTTTTTCCATCTACGACCAGCACCGTTTCTTTTCCTTCGTCAGTTGGGACGTTTCTCCAGGCATAAACCTTGCTTCCATCTAGTGTTGCTTGTGTTGCTAATGTTTAGGCCCCTGTTGAACCTTCCCAATGTAGCCAGCGTATGCCTGACGTCCCAGAATCTTCTAAAACGCTGGCATACACTGAACTTTCTATGTATTTTTTCAATTTTGGGCGAATACATAGGGTATTCATAACGAATCCAGAGCTTATGTCCAAGGACAGCCTAACTTATGCATAACGCATGGCAGCGCAATCCCTATGAAATGATGCACAAGCCGGTTTCCTGAGGGGTGCAGCAATGCGCCTGGCAGCGCCCGGCCTGCATAAAAAGATGTCTTTAATCATGGTATTAACCTAGCTGCTGTTTACCGCCACCAAAAAAAAAATTTAGAAAGAAAAAGAAAGAAAGAATGTTTGCAGTCGCAGCAGATTCTGCATCATCATCAGGAAGTTTGTTGGTCGTGGATGTGAACACATAGAGGATCCATCACACTCAACTTATCACTCGGCCCATGATGGGGACGTTTGGTTTCATACCAAAACGCTGCCAATACACCATTATACAGTAGCTGTAAGTTAGAAACATGTTCAGAGGTCATTTGGAGCACGTCAAAAACGTTGATATGCTTTGGACATAAGTTCTTGATAAGTTACGCTTAAGTTGCTTATAGGTTTTGGATAAGCTAGACACCGCGACTTATAGTAACTTAAGCTGCGTTCACACCAAACGTAGCAGGAGCAGCAAAAGTCAACGGTTGACGCGCGTCAAGGTGCAGCAAAATATCCCTTTTGCTGCTCGATGCGCCGCATCAACCAATCAGAGAAGCTGATCTGGGAGCTGGCAGGGAGACAGACACAGTACTACTATGATGCAGAGCACTATGATCGCTCCTCTGACATTCAGTTTATTAAGGCCTAAATTAACTTAAAATGCTGAAACCCTGCCGACAAAACATGTTTGCTTTAATTATCCTGGTGCCTGCAGTTTGTTAATGAAAACCGCTTTCCAGATGCCGCGGCTTAACCCACAGAGAGGCGACCTGGCTTCGAGGCTGCTGTTGAATGGGATTCCTACTGACAGCGCACCGCCGGTATGTGGGGGTCTGAGCGGCTCCTACAGAAATAATATTTGAAGGCAGGATGGTAATCTGGATGAACTGAGTGCACTGACCATGTTTTCAGGTGGATTTTCTCACTTAAACATATTAAAACTACTTTATTCCCACTGATCACAGCAAATATAGCTATAGCTACTAATATTTCTACTGAGTCACACACACTGTAGATGAAGCTGCCGCGGAAATGCAGGCCAAATGTTGCTCTAGTTCCCTGATAAGTATGGGGGTGTACATACAGCCCTTCCTGTATGTACATGCACATCTGCACCATATGGGATTGCACCAATGTAGATATGTCTGAATAGCTTCATCAATTCCAGTACGCCATAGAGTGTAAGTGCTTTTCATTTACTTTAATCCCCCGAGAGGAAAGGAAACTCCCTGACTGAGAGAAAGACAAGAGTAGAGAAAACTAAACAAACAATGATGTTAATGAGATTACAGGGGATCAAAACTACTTGTACAACATTGGCGTCTTTCAGTGTTTTTATCAGAACTGAATCTCAACTAGGAAGCAGAAACCACAGAAGGACAAAGATGTTACGACATGAAACCTTTCAGAAACAGACTTAAAACAGTCACCTCTTATAAGAAGTCTGGGTGAAAAGGCTGCAGGAAGCAGCCACAGAGAGAGGTGAATATAGAGGAGAACCAACATAGACTCAGAGACAGACCAAAACAGAGGAGTACATAGTTACCAAGTAGGAGGAAAACTTGCCTTCACTGACCTTGAACAGGGTTAACCTGTGTGTGTGTGTGTGTGTGTGTGTGTGCGCGCGCGCGTGCGTGTGTGTGTGTGCGTGTGTGGGTGGTGTGTGTGTGCGTAATGTATTGTCTTTAATACCTGGTGGGGACAATTTCCTAGGAATGGCGCTACATTTTGGGGACTCATAGGTACTTCTGTGGGGACCAACAACTGGTCCCCCGGAGAGGAAAGTTTACTGGGGTGGGGGTTGGGTTTAGGACTAAGGTGTGAATTGTGAGTTTGGGTTAGGTTTAGGGATAGGTATGTGTCGGTAATGGATTTAGGGTTAGGGCAAGGGTCATGGTTAGGCCATATAAATTAGTGGGAAATGTATAGAAGTCAATGGAAGGTCCCCTAAGGATACAGCACAACATGTGTGTGTGTGTGTGTGTGTGTGTGTGTGTGTGTACCCATGTGTGTGTGTGTGTGTAGAGAGCAACACAAACCAGTGTTGTATAGTAACGAAGTAGAAATACTTCACTACTGCACTTAAGTATATTTGAGAGTATTTCCAAGAGTATACATTTTTTTGAGAACTTTCCCTTTTACTTCACTACATTTACGAACTTAATTGCATACTTTTACTCTGATACATTTTCAATGTTACTAAGTTAACAAAATAAATAAAAATAAAAAAACGAGCGACACAGCAACGAAATTCACTCTCTGCACTTAAAGGAGAAGTTCGGTTTTTTACACTTTAAGCCCATTTTCTGTAGTGTCCAGGATGAAATCGAATGAAGGACACCAAAATTTTGACAATTGGTCCTGTCTCTGCTTTTTGGCTCATTTAGAATCAACCCCTGGCTGCTTTAGAATGGCTAGCATAGAGCATGTCCGATAATGTCCTTAAAACAACCTTAAACGTTCTTTTTTTAAAATATGCTACTCACTGTGTCGTCAGCGCTGTTCAATGACGTTCCAAAAAAAGTTTCGTGAAGAAAAAACGTTCCTGTAGTGTTTTATTTAGCATTTTGTAAATCCCATTGAGTTCTGT
>JAGKQL010000007.1:27998507-28013301 GCA_018398635.1 Cyprinodon brontotheroides | reverse complement strand
ATATATATTATTACTATAAATATACTAAATCCTCCTAATTATTCCTGTTAATATTAAATATTAAAATAAATATTGATAACATTTTTTGACCTTTTCTGCAGAACATCTATGGAATGTAATTTTCTTTCTCCTTATTTAGGTCTCTAACCAAATTCTTTCGTTCTTCTTCATACTTTTTACAATACATCACTACATGTTCTGCTGTTTCATCCACAAAATTCACATTTTCCTGACATGTTTCCCTATTTTGAATAATGTATTATTTAATCCTTTATGCCCAAATCTAAGTCTTGAAATAACTGTTTCCTCTCTTTTGCTTCCTTCTGCTCTCCTCATTTCTCCTATAAAACCATCTTCCTCTCCTCTCTTCTTCCCATTGTTTTTGCCACCTTTCCTTCATCCTTTGTTTAATGATACTTTTAATTTCTGTCTTACTTAAGTTAATCATCATATCAATGGTTTTATTTTGTGATGCTTCCTTAGCAATCTTGTCTACAATTTAATTTCCTTTAATCTCTTTATGTGCTGGCACCCAAATAAATATAACACTAATACCCATCATTTGAACTTGATATAAAACTTGCTGTATTTCAATTAAAATGTCTGATTTACTTTAAGAACAATGATTTGTATACTAATTAAAGCTGCTGTACTCGAATCTTAATGGTCTTACTTCCTCTATCCATTGTAATGCTAATAATATTAATTATTAATAATTAATATTAATATTAATGTTAATAATTCTCCTGTATAAACTAATAATTCATTATTTATTCTCCTATTTACTTTGATATTGAAATCTGGAACATAAAATGCAATATATTGCCTATTACTCACACTTTTAGATGCATCTGTATATATTTTAATATAACCATAATAACTATTAACATATTCCTGTATCAGTTTATGATAAATATTGCCTTCCTTTTTCTTTTCTAACCATGTCAAATCCACTGTAGACTAAGATTATGATGAAAACAACATCCTGCCCCAGATTTCAACTTGGTGTCGAGGAAATTCTGTAGATTAATTTGTCATATTTTTTACAGGGAAAGCCGGTTGAACATGGAAGCAGTGTTCTAGCAGTCGGATCACATTGGAACAGAGTCCATCCACACGTGTTTGGAGGTATGTTGGTTGTTGTTTGACTAGAGAAGCATCACATGCAGACAGACTCTGAGGACACTTTGCTTTCATTGATGAAGGAGCTGAAGAAGAGGATGGAGCACACAGACCGCCAAGGAGGAGAGACATGGCTCCTCTATTTCTCTCTCCAACGTTCTGGAGTCCTGGAGTAAAAAAACATTGACGACCCCACAGCTAAACCATCAGTCTGCTACACCCAGTAGAAGAAGGTAACAAACCTTTATTGCTTCCAGATGTTCATCAGTATTGGTGAAGATACTAAAAACAGATCCAGAACAAACAGATACAAACGCTACAACCATCCCATCAAGGTGGTCTAACCTTTAATCTTCATCTTTCCATCATGAATGGATGTTCACCTCTATTTGTATCTCTGTAACCAAACCTTTACCAGAACCAGAAGTTCTGACTTTTCCATTAGACCACAGATAAACAGTTAAGAAGCAGCTTCTGATCCAATATGGGAGAATTTCCCCCTGGTTGATCTCTGAAGGGTTTTTAGAACTTATTAAAGCAGAGAAACGACCGACTGTAGACTCCAACAAATGCAGCATTTTCAGGCATTTTCTCCAAGCATCCATTGTTTACAGTTATCACTTCTGTTAACTTTAGCTTCTCCCTGTGTGTTTCCTTCTTCTATTGGTTAAAGTTTTACCTCTCCCAGTGTTTATGTGTTTAAATGTCACAGACTAGCGTGTTGTTCACTAACTCCTGTTCTTCTTTTCCAGATGAGGTCATCTGCTCCTTGGACCGGCGCCTCTGTGTCTGTTGGACGTCTTCTGTCCTGATAAAGACCCGCTCAGCTGCAGTAGATGGGTGCTGACATGGAGCTGCTGGAGGTTCCTTCCTGTTTGAAGCTAGTTTTCCTCTCTACTGTCACCACTTCATTGCTCAGGAGGGACTGCTGCAAAATTAACGACTGGATGTGATTGGCTGAGCTTCCTTGGATTGAAGACGTTTCTCTGAATGCCATGATAAACTCAGTTTATCTTCACCATGTTGTAAATAGGATCTAATTGGATGTTTGTGTTTAGATTTGATTCTGTGTTTGTGTTGACTTCTGTTACATGTTCCCGTATTAAAATTGTCATGTTCATTGCCTTTAGATGACATTTGCTGGGACTTGTTTCTATTTTAAGACTGATTTATATTAAATCCCCTCACTGGGTCTGGTTCTGTTGAAGTATGCTTCCTGTCGTTCTATCTTCACCTGTTATTTCTCACTATAATAAAGGTTTGATTGCAGTAATGTGAACAGGATCTGTTTGTATTTTCTGGTAAAGTATCTTGAAATAAGTTGTTGTAAATTGGTTCTTTATAAATAAACCAAACTGAAGTCAACTGGAGCAAGAGTCCTAATATTACTATAGTACAGCGCTTTGGCAGATTGGTGGTTATTATTGTTTCTCTGTTGGGGGTCTGACCTGACAGCTCATGTTAACAGAATAATTGTTCTTGTCACCTTGCAGTGTCAAAACAAATTAGCTCTAAAAAAGGACAGTGAGACGTTCCTCCTGCAGTTCTTCTGATTTTATTGACCTTATAGACAATCTGGGAGTTTAGCAGCAGAGCAGAAGGGACACATCAACACTGAGCCATACAAAGAACAACAAACAAATATGGGAGAATAAATAAAGATGAATGTTAAAATAAAACAGTAAAAAATATAATCAACTAGGAAGATGGCAAGAATTAAATGTTTAGTGAACCCAAAGGCAAACGGCTTTGGTTAATTTGAATAAAACTTGGTTCCAAGGTGCTTTTTTCTTCTTTTAATTAAACATTTATATCTCTACCATACTTGGTCCCTCAGGGTTGCATTGCTCGCTGCTTTTAACAGAAACCAAGTAGTTAATGTTTCCGGCTCTATATTCTATCAGAGGAAATGTGGGAAATGGATTTAAATGGATTGATGATCCTAAACACATTTAAACTGGTTTTAGAAAAGATAAAGCAGCTTTAAATGAACATCTAGAACCTCGGCCATTGTCATGTCTGGATGACCACGTTTAAGGCTACGTTCACACTGCAGGCATTAATGCGCTGTTCAATTTTTTTTTTTAGGAAATCTGATTGTTTTGCGTGGTTGATCACATTTCCAAATATGTAATCTCCTTTGTGAACTGAATTCATTCAACTTAAGTGTCACAAAGGAGCGTGTTCTGTGTTTACGGAAGTAAACATGGAAGGTAGAGCTGGAGCGCATTTGCAATCTTTCATTTCTTTCCCAGCCTCAGCCAGTGCATTAACAACACTGACCATCTTTTCAAGATGGTTGAAAATAAAGAATGCTCTCCACATTATCGTCCGCCATGGTTGTTTTTCCTGCTGCTGCTACGTAGCAAGATGCAGAATAGTGACTTTAGTCGAGTATTAATGGCATACAGATCAGATGAATGGGCAAGATTTGACTGAGTATCAATACTTTTACTCAAGTATTCCTGTTGAGTACTACATCCAACACTGCATGTATGTAATGACAACTTTGCTTACCAACTTCAAACTCTTGAAGTTAGTAGGAAGAAGAGTACAGCGTCAAAAGGCGGGATTTCCTGAAAATTAGTCATTCACAGCCGGGTTGCTTTGTCCTGTGGGTAACGCCTTCAAAGCAACAAGAGTTGACCCGAGCAGATACATACATCAACAGTTATTTAATAGGATGTTTTAAAAATATGGTTATTAACAACTGGTTAAAAAAAAGGTTAACCTGGTAAAATATAACCTCAGCAAAAAGCTTATCAGGGTGAACTGTTTAATGGGTGAAATAGGGCTTAGGGAAATAAATAAAATCGATGAGGGTCAACGGAAAAAGCTGCTGTTTGGTGATGAGTTTGAAACAACTAAAAAAACAAAAAACACGTCATGTGTTCCAATGCTGACGTACGGAAGCTGAGAGCGGTCATACCAAACTTTTTTTTTGTCCTTTCTCGAGAAAACGAGATAATCTCGAAAAACATTTATTTATTTCTCAAATTAACGAGATTATTAACCTGCATGAGTAATAAATGAGGCGGGCCAACAGCCCTGGATTCCCAGTCCATCCATGCCTGCTGTGCCAGTGGTTATGCAGTCGTGGTACCATGTGTGCGCAAATATTTTTTTTTCCTATTTCTTTTCACTCCTTGTCAGGTCGTGGTGGATGATTGGATTGCATGGAATGCAGTAGAAACAAATATGACTGTTTTTCAATGAAAATCTTTCATCTGGACTTATTTTGGGGGTTAATGCATCTTATACCTGTTACAGGTGTAACACCGGGGCTGTTCAGAAAACATCCGGCGCTCAGCCAGTGGAGGCATAGGTCTAATTGCTAATGAATCAGAAGTGGAAGCAAATCATCAAACCATCAACGTCGTCTCGTTACCTAAAAGTTAAACACAGGATTATTTACAGAATTACACATAGGCTGCTATGACTTATAAATCCTCCCTGCTGTTGTGGTGTTAAATAATGCAACCAGTTTTAACACACACCAATCATCTCGATATCACAAGAAAACAGCTTTTTAATGAGAAAACTTTCACCTCGTTATCGCCAGAAAACGGCTTTGGTTTTCTTTAGATAATGAGAAAATTAACTTGTTTTCTCGAGAAAACCACCGTGAAAAAGATAATATCATTATCGTCATCTTTACTGTAACATTACCTCTGTCTTTGTTATCACATTTATACAATATAATTATCACGTTTATACAATATAACTATCACGTTTATATAATATAATTATCAGGTTTATACAATATAATTATCAAAAATTTTCTTTTTTTCAAGTGACAGCAATACGCTGCAGGTAAAATACGTCGTGCTTGTTTTTTTTTTAATTAAGGTATAGGTACTGGCGGGGCGCCCCCTGGTGGTTTAGGACCTTAGCATTTGCCTATACTGCCTAAGCCACATGCCGGCCCTGTTTACCCTCATTTGCTGTCCCAACACACAGCCAGTTGGCTGAATGTTCACAGTAAATTATATATGACAGTCTGAATATTATTAAATCAAATTTGCCATCTCTCCAGGAATGGGCATTGAATGAATAATTATTCATCATATATAATTATTGGACCACATCACAGTTGTGTTCATGATCACAGCTGGAGGAACTCAGCTGTATTTCTTTTTTCTAGACAGAATAATCAATATACCGGTGCTGTCCAAGCTTACATCCATCATGGACAACACCTTCCACCCTCTGCACCAGTCTGTAGAGGAGCTGAGCTGCTCCTTCAGTGAAAGACTTTTACACCCCGTTTGTAAAAAGGAGCGCTACTGCAGGTCATTCATCCCTGCTGCAAATGTGACACTACAACAGAAATAACTTGTGTAATGTATAATGTGCAATTACTACTTGATTTCCTGTGCAATAACCTGTTTCTCTATATTTGACACCCAGTGCAATAACTATATATATAAATAACCTTCTATATTAATACCCTCTATAATAACCCTACTATTAAAAAACAAAACTGTATATACTGTATATTTCCCATGGACCTTTTCCTTCTTTTGGCACATTCTTCTCCTTTTGACTATTTGAGCTGATGTAACCAGTAAATTTCTCCACTGTGAGATCAATAAAGTCAATCAATCAATCAATCAATCAATCAATCAATCAATCAATTCAATCAATCAATCAATCAATCAATCAATCAATCAATCAATCAATCAAATATGTTCTCTGGAAAAAGAAATTAAATTCCAGTTTAAAACAGCTTCCTGATCAAAGCTCCAGTTTAACTGGAGCTAAAAGATCATCTGAAACGTTAATGATCTCTGAGAGAGTTTCAGTTTCGCACTCAAGCAGCAACTGATCTGAGATCCAACATGGAGGTCAAAGGTCAGAGCATGGATCTCTATTTATTTACTGGGTTGCTGGTGGCTTGAAAAAAGTTAATCCGCCGGCATGTTGGTACTCCCCACTCCCACAGAGATGCACAATAAAAATGCCTTCATGTTCTTTACATTTGGGTGCAAAAACAGGCAGTTTGCCCGCTGTAGGAAGACGTTTCCCAGGTAATTTAACATTCAGTGGATGTACTAACCAAGAAAATCCATCTGTACGCCAACGTATCCTATAGTATAGTATGTACCGTTACATTAGTCTGGCTATCAAAGACCAATGCGAACATATTAAGTTAATTAGCAATGAAAGTTAGTGAGTTAGCAAAGTAATTCAATGTGAAATGTAAATGTAGTAATTCTCTATTAAGTGGATAATGCTGTCTTTTTGTAGTGTTGGTTGTATTTCTCATTTTAAAAAGTCATACGCTGAAATATATTGTGTGTTATATTGGCTGTAAAAAAAGCAACTCAAACATTTTAAAGGCTAATGCACGGACACAGCATAAAAGTATATGCTATCATCATGCATAATTTGCAAAGAAGAAAATATTATAGCATTAACAGACATGTACTTGTTATTCAGTCTTGATCTGAAATTTTGAAATCATATGTAATATTTAATTACCAACCATTTTCTGTCACAGACTCATTGCAGCTGATGGTAAAACAACACAAAGGTGAAGAAAATACAAACCTCCTCTTTACATAAACATTATTTGACATAATATATTAATTTATTTGACATCAACGGAAACATTCAATATTTATCAATAAAGTGCTCTGACCTGAGGAAGAATCTCCATTAGCTGTTCCAGCATTCAGACAAAAGAACAATAAAGATCAGATGAGAACAGAAATAACTAGAAAAGCACTCGGAGATTCAATTCAGCACTTTTGGCACATCTGTACTATTGTGCTCTATTAACATACATTTTTATGTGATTGATTTGTATAATATGTTATATAACATGGTTTATAGAGTTCATTGACTTCATAATGGCTATGCAATGTGATGTGCCTACTTTTTTAATTATATGTTAAAGTAATCTACTGATGCTATGAAACAGCCAGTGTGTGTCAAAATGATGAATTTATCTTATTTGAATGTCTTAAGTCCCCCTGAAAATGAGAACATCATCGCTGTTTGATGCTGTAGCGAACACATCGTTTACATTGCAACCGGTCTAACTAGGGAGTACCAATATGGCGGCCAGTGGCTTAACTTCAACCCTGAACTACCAATGGGCAATCAGCAATCCAGTGAATAAATAGAGATCAGTGGGTCAGGGTCACTCTGCAGTTTGCTCAATGACCTTAGAGCGCCACCATGTGGTTAAACAGACTCACTGCAGCTGATTGTAAAACAGGTGAAGAAAATACAAACCTCCTCTTTACATTAAGATAATGTGAGAAAATATATTAATTTATTTTACATCAATGGAAACATTCAATATTTATTGGTAAAGTGCTCTGACCTGAGGAAGAATCTCCATTAGCTGTTCCAGCATTCAGACAAAAGAACAATAAAGATCAGATGAGAACAGAAATAACTAGAAAAGCACTCGGAGAGTCTTAAAATACCTCCAGACTTTTTGAGTTCGAAGCCGAGGCTGTCAATAGTCACTGCTGCCACCCTCTGGTTTAGTGGGGAACTGCTTGTTCTGACAAACTTCTATCTCACTATTTTAGAGAATCCTTTAAAAAATCCTGTATCCAGATTATAATCTGGATCATCAGCAAAGTTTAATGGATTGTTCCATGGCATGAGGGACACCTCAGATGAAAACTGTCATTAAAATCCATCCATAACTTTTCAGGTTATCCTATAAACACACAGACACACACACAAACTTGTATCACTATCTTTGCAGGACCTTTCTGTTGGCTTTCTGATTAATTTCTACAGCCCAACTGTGACCCTTACCCTAATCCTAACTATTACATCTCCAAACTTAACCCTGGGCACACCTATTTTCGAGTGGACACCTTAGTACTTAACATGAGCTCTTGACCCTAAAAAAGGAATTCCACACTTGGGGTACAGCCATTGATCCACACAAGGAGCAGCCTGTCCCCAAAACGTCTAATTTTGCCTGAAAATTGCCTCCACAATGTATTAAAAACAAGAGCATATTCTCCTAAACATGTGACCTCCTTGATCAAAGTCATTAAATAAATAATTTCAAAACATCAACCTGAAATAAAACGAGGAACAGATCAACGTCCTTATTACTAAAAGCAAGTCGAAACCGCCTCCTGTGTCCCATTCCACTGAGTTAACAAGTAAACACCCTTTCCCCTCTCTCATGTGATGCTTCATAAATACTCTGCTTGGGTGAAAGGAAATTATTTTTACATTTGTTGGTTATTATATCTAAAAGAAGCTTTCTGATTCAACAGTTGATGGTTTTTAAGAGTTCTGAATTGAAGGCTTTTGCCCACTGTTTTATACATTACCAACACATACCTGCACCTAACCTAAACTCCATTAATACCTTTGGCCTTAACTTAACCCCCACCCCAAGAAAATGACCTTTCCTCGTGATGATGGACCAGTGGAAAGCTTCCCACAATGACCATGGCTAGGGCCACGATGTAGCATATTCCTTTGAAATTCCCTTGAAACACACACGCAAATTTGTTTCACTATCTTTGAGGGGTCTTTCAATTGACTTTCATTAACTTCTATAGCCTGACTGTGACCCTTACCCTAACCCTAACTATTACAGATCCAAACCTAACCCTAACCACACCTATTTTCAGTTCACACCTTAGTCCTTAACATGACCCCTGACCCAAAAACAGGAATTCCACACTTGGGGTTCAGCCATTGGGGCCCACAAGGAGCAGCTAAACCCCACAACATGCCATTTTCGATGACAAATGTATATTAAACAAAAGCACAAACATACACAAATTTTGAAGGATGATTTTAAATTCTATTCTGGATTTAATCGGAAGCCAATGAAGAGAAGTTAGTTTAATTTTCGTCAGAACTTTGGCTGCAGCATTTTGGTTTCTCTTTTAAGTACAGTCCGTGGACTTCGTGATATTAAAGAATTACAATATTCCAGCCTTAAAGTAAAAAATGCATGGACTAGTTTCTCAGCATCACCCAATTTTTGCAATATTACGCAGGTGAAAGAAGGAAATTTTAGAAACCTCCATGATATGAGATTTAAATGACAGGTCCTGATCAAAAACAATTTAAACCCATCAAAACGAAGTGATTGACTAATCAGTTTCTTCTTTAAAGACTCTGATCCAAACACTATAATTTTTGTTTTGTCTGCATTCAGGAAAGGAAAATTAAAAGTCTTCCAGGTTTTTTATGTCTTCAAGACATGCCTGTAATCTATGTAATGGGTTAGCTTCATTTAGATTTCTAGACAGTTATAGCTGAGTATCATCAGCATAACAGTCGAAATTAATCCCATGCAACATATTTATAGTTTTAACCCATGCAGATAACTATTAAATTACCAACCCCATATATATTTTGGTTTCACCTCTGTTAAATTCCTTTTATACCTCCCCTAACTAATACCAACCTATCTCAACAGACATAAGCTTGATGAAAGAAAAACAGAAAAAAGAAAGTGAGAAAGAGATGAAGAGAGATTGGATTTCCATTCCAAGATGGATCACTGGAACAGAGTCTAAAACCACAGAGCGCACTGGCTCTGGACAAAAAAAGCTGGATTCAATAAATATGTGGACTAAGCGCTCCTATTCAGACCTCGCAGTATTGAATTCCTTATTTAGGTCATTTACATTGGGCAAAATTGATACAGTATGCAGCTCAAATCTCTGTCTTTGCCCTTCTAAATAAAAGGAGATTAGAGCAAAGCCAGTGTGTAGGAGTGCAGGAATGGCTGCAAAAGAGGAAGAAGCCATAAAAAGGGGAGTGGAAACTGTAAGTGTTTGTGTGTTCTGGCAAAATAAATGACAGGGAAAACAGAAAAGACAAGAAATTATAGAGCAGGAAAGGAAAGTAGAAACAAATTGAATGAAAGGCCTGGACAGAGTGATCCAGCAATGCAGTGTTTTTGCACATGCAAGACGAGCCCTGGTATTTTGACATTTTATTAGAGCCTCAATGAGGTCTGTAAAAGACAATGCTCTCTTGCCTTCTACTTTAGCCTGTTCTTAATTGGCCATTAGATTGAAAAATAGCCAATACCTCTTCTCTGTTCCTCCTCTCACCCTTTTCTTTTCTCCTCAGCAGCTTTGCAGCTGATTAGACCTTTGATTTACCAATAAACACAAAGAAACAGATTAGCTGCATAGCTCAAGCACTATCAGATATCATTAACTATGTCAGAAATAGCCTCATACACCTTAATACTTAGAAAGTCAGGTCTGATTTTAGCTAAAATTATTTTCATTTAAGCTTAGATGGTTTTAGAAGCAGATTGCTTCAGTGGCATATTTGGTTCAAATGCTTATTTTAGGTAGTTTTGCGAGTTGCTTCAGATTTCCTCCTGCAGACCAAAGCATGCATGTTGAATTTATTCAGAACTCTAAATGCATAAGGTGATGATTCAATGTTGGCCATATGATGCTAGATTGTCAGCAAGTACCACCCTAATGATTGCTAAAATAAATGCCAGCCCCCCTCAACAATGAGCAAGCAAACAATCCAGTCCCATAAAAAGATATTTCCTCCTTTTGTTTATCACATTATTATTAGCTTAACAAAATCAAAGACTAAAACTTCATTTCTTCCTGTCAAACCATTTTCAAATTCATATTGACCCTGGTTTTTTAAGGCTTTTATCTTCAAAAGCTGTAGACATCTGCTCTCCATGCATTCTCTTTTTGTGTTTTCTGTTTGCTTGCTCTCCTCATTTTTTTTCCTACAAATCTGACACTGGGCTCTTATGATAAATAAGACTTTACACACAATGAGGGAAACTCAATCAGAGCTTGTGTTGGCTGAGAGTGGAAAAGACAAGGATAATTACTCACTAAATAGGCAATCACTAAGGTGGCACCCACACAATCACACCAGTGTGGGTATATTGGGGAGCTTCGATGAAACTGCCGACCAAAGGCCTCAGAAAAAGCCAAGCAATGAAGGTGAAAGAGCAACAGTGCCACCAAGATAGTCCCAAAACCTAGCGAGTTTACATTGCAACAAATGTCCCACTAATATAAAATAAATATGACCTACAGTACATGTAGTGCATATACATTTTCTTTTCTAAAAGAGTTGCAGGAGAGAGCAAAAAAATGATTTTGTAATAAAAAAATGTTATCTCGGTACTTGAAAATTTAGACATTACAAAAAAATTAACTTGTTACTGTTTTTAAATGTAAGGATAGATATTTAATTTTTATTAGAATTTATCAAATGCATTACATTTTGACCTCTTTAAATTGATTTATTTGATCTTGACATTTCTTTGTTTACTAGGTCAACCCCTTAAAGGTCTGTTAGTGGTCCATTTTCCGTCTCTGACCAGTTCTCTCTGTGACCTGATATTAGTTAAAGACAATATACCATCAACAATGACAACTTCAAAATAAAAACATAAAGGCATCTCTGAGACTTTTATGAGAGTTTAGAAAAATATGACATCCTTTGCACAGATAAATCAAAACAACTAATGCTTAAACAAATCTGACAGCTGTGTTACCAAGGCCACATAATAAAGGATATACAGTTATTGTTTTCTTGTAAATATGCATAATGCATTACTTTGTCTGAAATTTGACAGATGTTTAATGTAAAATGCCTGTCTAAGATGTCATGATGTACTTTGAAAAATAACTCAAAAATGTTACATTACTTTTGCTGGTGTGTCTGTGTGATCAGTTACAAATGAGACTTAATTGCTTTTTATTAAAACATGAGTCTATCAAAAACATGCTCCTATCAGCTTTGCACAGACAGTTTTTTTTATTTTTTTTATTTAATAGCACCAGAACAAAAGTGCATGCTGGATTCTATGTTTTTACTGAATAATGATTATTTGGATTCTGTCCAGAAAAGACAAGCTTATTTGCATCGCAAGTAGGTGGACATATCTGTTCCAAGTTTGTGAGAGAGTTATCAAGTTCGACATGAACATATAATTCATTAAATGGCTATTTGGTTTACCAGAAGCTGTAAAGGCAGTGGGCTGCATGATGACCAGTGCTTGCTCTACAGCGAGAAGGTTTGAGGTTTGAATTTAGCCTTTATTTTTTTTGGGGGGGGGTTACCTGTGTTTTCACCCTTTGTATGTGTTGGTTGCTGTTGTTTTAGCTTTCATAGTCCAAAAACATGAATTGTTAAATAGTTTCTTACTCTTGCTGGCCCAGAGATGTGAGTTAGTAACTGTGTGCAACAATGTTTGTTCTGTGCTTCTCCATGATACCTTGTTGTGATCAGGGGACCCTGCCTGTCTCCCAATGACCATGGACATAGGCTCTACCAGCCCAACCGACCAAGCCTCTGGACATTGCTTAGACAAGAGGCTATATATATTATATGTGTCAAAAAATACCTGTAGTTGTGACAACAGAATTGGGGTTTTCTTGTTTTTTACAGGGAGAATCTCATAACTCGTCATCGACATGCACATCTGTATTATTTTTATGGGATGAAAAAGGTGTAACTGTGCTAAAGGAAATATTTTCTTCTTTATTACTAATCTTGAAAAACTGAATTTGCCATTTAACCATAGGATTTAATATTTTTCCATGAACCTGTAGGTATCTGAAGGAATTCAGCTCTTACAGATGGATGTTTCACTTACAAGCAGTAAAGCTTTCTATATATGAGATAGAATATGACTGGTATAATCTTTGCTGAGGCTGAGGAAAACTTTAATGAGGAAATATCTTAGAACTTAAACTTCTTACAAAAGTATACATTTCGTTAATTTAACTTAGACTTATGACAATAAAGTGTGTCTAAGTCTAATTTGTGATATTTTCTAACACTGCTCTCCCTTTATTTTATCATTTTTCCCAAAAGCATACTTAATTAAAAACTCTTTGAGTATGAGGCACATGTAGAAAAATGGCCCAATAAAACAATCCAGGAAATATAAAGGAAGAAAAAACGTGGGACATTTACCTGTTAAAAAAGGAATATTTGTTGTCTATAGATAAGCAGAATTCGTTAAGTAAATCAAAAATAAGTTCCAGGACCTTTTAGAAGTTAAAAGAATTGTCTAAACTGGAAACGTATTTAATTGCCACACAGGATGCTGTTACCTTTTCCCTTGAATTTTACCATTTTATTTGTTATGTAACTTTACACTGACATTATAAATTGAAATGTAATCCAAGTAATTTCAAAGCACTAGGTAGAGTATTCATGGCCCTTTTACTCCACCCTTTCAGAGACTGTACACACTAATCACTTTTAAGTACATCCACAAAAAAGAATGCAACATGGTTCTAAAAAAGGGATTTTATTGTGAAATAAAATGTAATTACTATTAGTGTAACATTTTCATTTAAGCTCTTTTTATCTTATTTCCCATGAAGTTTTGTGCAGGTGCAAAATCTTTGTGTTTGCGTTTTAGAAGGGTATTGATATTATTGAAGAGATACTTCCTGAGAAAGAAAGGCCAGACCCCTGAATGGTTTAATCAATAAGGGAATGTTCTCCATAATGAAGTGTGTCAGCATCTTAACGGGACTAAAACCTTCATCAAGTCAATGAGAAGGGAAGAAGTAAACCTGAGACCCACCTGAATAATCACGCTGGCTTATTGACTGGACAAGAGATGAGTCGAATGCAAAACACGGGCATGATCTGTCACAACATCAGAAAAACATCTGCATTAAAATATATGCTCGTAAAATTTAAAAAGAATTTTAATTGTTTTGTAACTTTGTTTGACTTTCTTGCAGTTGATTTGATAATAAAATGAAGTCGGCTGACACTTAAAAACCATCTTAATACTCTTTTCTGCAATTCAAATTCTACCATTTACATAAGAGAAAAACAACAAGAGCCTTTTTGGCTATGCTTTAGAATATAACAATTTTGAAAAAATAAAGAGGTGTATTTTTCAACATGTGTTTAAACATGAGTGGCAAAAAACCCCATGAGACAGGTCAGGGATGCAGTTGTGGCAAAGTTTATAGCGGGCTTAGATTATGGAAGAATATTCCACACTTTGATCCTTTCATAGAGTACTGTTCAGTCAGTCACCTAAAAAGAAGAAAGAGTTTGGCAAAATTGCAAACCATATAAACTGACACGCCAGGCAAGGAGAGCATTAATCAAAGATTCAGCCAAGATCCACAGATCAGAATGGAGAATTTAGTTGATCACTTCACAAACCTAGCCTTTATGGGAGAGTAGGGAGAAGAAAGCAAGGTTGGAAAAAAAGGTAAAAAGAGTTATATTAAGTTTATCACAACAGATGGCAAACATATTAATACAAATGTTCTGGTCAGATGTTTTGGTCTACATTCAAAGACTGTGTGAGGTAAAACTTACAGGGCATCTCATAGTTGAATAAACCATCTCTATAGTTAGGCATGGTGGTGGCAGGATGCCGATGCAAGATTCTTATCTTTGGCATAAAAAAAAAAATCTTTTAGAATTTATTGAAAGACAGACATTCGGTGGCCCTGAAGTGCAAACTGCAACTACAAATCTAAAAGCGCAACTACATTAAGGAAATCGCAACTACATAAAGCAAAGCGCAACTACATTAAGAAAAACAAAACTACATAAAGCAAAGCGCAACTACATTAAGAAACACAAAACTACATAAAACAAAGCGCAACTACAGTAAGGAAAACACAATTACATTAAAGGAATAGTACACCCAAAACATGATTAGCCTTCATTTTCTACT
>JAGKQL010000007.1:27946851-27957636 GCA_018398635.1 Cyprinodon brontotheroides | reverse complement strand
ATTCAGTAAAATCTGACACTTGTTTTGTACTGTTTTCTCCTTCTGTTCATTTTAAACCAAACAATCAACGGTATCATCAGAACCATCAGAGCTGCTGCTGTCAGTCCCAGTGGGATGAAGAGGAAGATCGTTCCTCGTCTCTCTGGTTCTGGAGTCAAAGTTGGTCTCTGAGTTTGGATCTGATCAGCAGCTGCTGGAGAGAAATCAGAAATATTTATTCATACTTGTTCACGTTCAAAGCAGGAGGCTTCATCTAGAAGATGATGATGTTTGTTCATCAACTCAGTTCTCAGGATTTTATCAAAGAAAAATGGATTTAGAGGATTTATTCTCACCAGAGACGTTGAGGAGACATTTTTCATAGCCTGAGCCTCCATCAGTCTCCACCTCACAGACATACAGACCAGAGTCTTCAGTCCTCAGTCTGGACACATGGAGTCTGATTCGTCCTTCTCTGAGGACGTCTTTGTCACTCTGGACTCGTCCTGAGAACTGTTCATCCTGAGACTCTGGCACCTCAACACCATCATGGACACGAAAGACGACTGGATGTCTATTAGAAGTAAACAAGCTGCAGAGAACAAACAGCTGACTCCAGGATCCATGAGGTCTGGTGGTGAAGGTCCACTCCAGAGTGATGTTGTGCTTCTCCTCTGCCTGATAGGAGCTCTGGGTCACATTCACTACAAATGTTGCTGCTGAAGAGACAGAGAGAGGAAGAGAGGAGCAGACACACTGAGAACTGGAACATGGGAGCCTTTAAAGTCCATCTCTAGAGGTTTCTGTCTCATGATGGTCTCTGTGCTGTCAGAGCTCTGCTTGATTCTCTTCTAGTCAAACTGCTGGATCAAATGCAGCAGGAGGATTGAAGTGTTAGCTTCACTGACAGACTTTTCACTGATTACTGATGGATTTAGAACAAAGAGAAGATGGAAACTGACCACAGAGACATGAGCTGAGGATGATGATGATGATGAGATGAGCAGCGGGTTCCAGCAGATCATCTTCATCCTGTTGGAGGAGGCAGAGGAGAAGAGTCAGCAACACATCAGCTCCACCATCACTCAGAGACAACAAGGAACATCTGTTAATGCAGAAAAATAAATCCACTCTCAGCCAGCTGTATCAATCAGTAATTACATAACTGTCAATAATAACTGTATCCAGCAATGGAAGTTAATCCAGCATAACACTTAGACAGTAAAGAGCAACATGTGTTGATAAAATAAGGCAGCCAGCTGTCAGTCAGTGATGATGAAGGTGAGACGATGTGAGGAGCTCCATTAGATCAGAGCTGCTTCCAACAGACCTGGATAAAATCTTTATTTCTGACATGATGAGGAAATCAGTGGAACATTCAGACTTTTCAGAGAATGATTTTAGTTCAGGAACATTGTGATCTGATGTGCAGTTGTCTCTGTGTGAACAGAAATCCCAGGATGGAGAATCCTTCCCACGCATTTGGCTCCACAGTCACCCAGCATCATGTTTCCCATCTAAGCTCCTACCACAGTTGAATGTTCTGCTCTCTGCTGACTGCACTTTGAAATGGTTTCTTACAAGTGACCCGTTTCCTCAGAGGAGTTTAAAGTCCAGGTTCTGATCCCCTCTGAACATCTCAGTCATGTTTGCAGATAACCTCAATAACTGCTTCAAATTATCTATTGTTGTTTCTGAGTCTGAAACTGTTTCTCTAGATGTTTGTCAGAACAAAGACAATCAGTTTCTATTCTAAATTCAATAAATAATCTCTTGTAATCTCTGCAGCTCAGAGTTTTACCATTATAACAGGTGCAGTAGTCATTCTAATGCCTTTTGTCATGCTATCCGTTACCATATAAACCAGCTGACCTGTTTAAATTTGACAGCACAAGTGAAAACCGACGAGTTTTAGTTTGTCAGTGAGTCTGCTCTTCCTGCCACAGTACATTAAAAACTATTAGGGTCCATTATGGACTTTATTCCTGATCCTAAACAGAAACTAATGGATTAAAAACTGACCTACAATAAAGGGAGAACAGACTGACCTGATCTACTGTGAGTCCAGTCGAATATAAAACCTGAGAGCCACTGAAGGAGTAGAGCATGATGATATTCACTGTAGAGGAAGAGCAGCTCACAGAACTAAAGTCAAAAAGTAGGAGAAAGAAATGCTCTGAGGAAGGGGTTAGTGTTATGCTATGCACAAAATGTGTCCCCATCTGTTTTTACTTGAAGACTTGCGAGCAGATATGCTAAAATTATCAACAGGGAAGCCCCCGGTCCAATCCAGCCAATCGGATGAAAGGTTTTAACATATTCAGAGCGTTTGAGCTTTAGCCAACGTTGGCCCCTCGACAGAAGGATGTGATCATGTCTGCAGGCGGTATGTAGAAAATGTTACTTGGACGCTCCAGCAATTTTCTACATATCACATTACTACATACTACATACCACAGACCACATCACACCACATTTTCAATTCAAATGTGGGATGAGAATGTAATATCTATGTGAACTGAGAACATTTCTGTAGAGCCAAGTTATGTGTCTTACTTGGCAAATATTTCATTTATTACAATGTTTATTTTAAAAACAGCGTCTGGTTTAAACTGTGTTTTAACAGGTAAAGAAAATACAAACTTCCTGTTTACATTAAACAATTTGACAATTGAATAACATTCATTTCACATAAAATATTTTGAATATTTTGCATATGAAGTGATTCAACTTTATTTCTGTTTAGAACAAACTGGTCAACGTAGTTAGAGGTTATGATGTTATTGTGCATTTATGTTGCATATTTATTCCCCACCCAGGCAGCGGTGGTAAAAAAATGATTAAATCAGATTTCTTTAACTGTTATATATTGTTTATCAACAAATGAAAGTGTGAATTGAGCTCAAATTTGGTCAAACAGATGATTCTGCACATACATGGAATAAATTCACCACAACTTCAATTCTAAACTTCAAGAATTTATTAACAACAATCATTCAGCTCCTAGTCAGACATATTTCAGTTAAAAACTCTTGACTAAAAACTCATCTAAACTAAACTACATTGTATAAAGTGGAAGGGAAAATATGGTTTAAAACCATATCACAGTTTAGCATGGATCTTGTGTTTGAGAATCAAGTTTATCTTGAAGTATTTGGGATGTGATCAATTTAGCTTTTCACTCATTTAAAATGATTCTCAGAATGTTTTCAAACCAATTCACAATGCAAATCCATGAGGTGAATAAATCATTATTTGGCCTAAAAGATGTTTTATTAAATGATTTTCTTTTCAGGAATAAATAACCTTTAGTTAAATGAATCTTTACCCTCTTTGAAAGAGCCAGCAGCGGATAGACATGAGGATTCCATTAAATGACAGGTTTACAGATTCATAATTTGTAATGGAAATGTAAGGAGCTTATGAGAAAACACATGAACACGCTTTTATCAGTGATTAGACCCTTAGTGAAATAAAGCTTGTTTTAGCTTATAAAGAAAACAGCTCACAACATATGTCTATAGCACAGCATATCTTTACTGAGCAGTTTTTTTTAGAAATCTTGTAGAATTTATGAGTCCTCCAAAACACTGACAGCCCAGAATAGTTTAACACACCTCTCTGCAGCTTCTCTACTGTTACCCACTCATTAGTCCATACAGATTTTAAAGTGTCTTATCCACGACCAAAATGTACAAATGACGTCACATTTCCCATTCATGTATTGGCCTATTGCTTCCAGATATCTAAAATAACATTCTTCCGATCTAAACATTTATTCTAAAGAGGATTAATTCTAATTTCAGATCTCCATAATAGAGTTAATGCTAGTCAAAATTACTATTTCAGATATCAAAAATGAACATTCTAGATATCCAGAAATGCAATTACTGACATATATATTCCTGCTAGTGAAAATATAAACACAGATATCAACAGCGGCTACATCGTGTACAAACTTCCTGTTAACATATATGTTAAAAACTTTTGAGGTTGCTCATGTAAACTAAAACCTTGCTGACCGCCTCTAAGCTGAGCTGTTGAAGGGAAAAATATGGTCTTCTTGGCCATGATCACAGTTTAGCATCAGGATCAGACTGTTTTGATATCAAGGTTCCTATCTTGAAGTATTTGGGATGTCATCAATTTAGCTTTTCACTCATTTAAAATGATTAGAATGTTTTCAAACCAATTCACAATGCAAATCCATGAGGTGAATAAATCATTATTTGGCCTAAAGATGTTTTATTAAATGATTTTCTTAATCAGGAATAAATAACCTTTAGTTAAATGAATCTTTACCCTCTTTGAAAGAGCCAGCAGTGGATAGACATGAGGATTCCATTAAATGACTTTACAGTAGTTCATAATTTGGTAATGGAAATGTAATGACCTTATGAGAAAACACATGAACACGTTTTATCAGTGATTAGAGTCTTAGTGAAATAAAGCTTGTTTTAGCTTATAAAGAAAACAGCTCACAACATATATCTATAGCACAGCATATCTTTAAAGCAGTTTTTTTTAGAAATCTTGTAGAATTTAATAGTCCTCCAAAACACTGACAGCCCAGAAAGTTTAACACACCTCTCTGCAGCTTCTCTACTGTTACCCACTCATTAGTCCATACAGACGGTGTCTTATCCACGACCAAAATGAAATAAATTACAAAAGAATCCCAAAGGAGTAAATCGTGATAATCTAAAAAAAAAAAAAAATTACTTCAATTTATTGACACAAGGTCTCTTTCTTCAAAAAGTCTGCTAGTTAATGACCTGATTTGTGATTATCACATTGATTTATGCTGCCTTACAGAAACTTGGCTGCAGCAAGAGGATTATGGGAGCATAAATGAGGCAACTCCTTCTAGTTATTTAAATTTTCACATATCCAGAAATTCTGTGCGAGGAGCAGGAGTAGCAACAATCTTTCAGTCTGTCTTGCTGATTACTCCAAAGGCAGTTAATAATTACAACTCTTTCAAACATTTTACACTTAGTCTCCCCAATTCAAACTTTGAACAGTTGCTTTCAAAGTTAGCTAAACTATTGTCTTCATCTAAGACTTCCACTTGTATGTTAGATCCAGTTCTAACCAGGTTATTTAAGGAGGTATTCCCTTTGATCTCCTCCTGAATTTTAGATGTGATTCACCTCTCTCTGTTAAAGGGATATGTACCAAAGGCTTTTAAGGTTGCTGGAATTAAACCTTTACCAAGGAAACTGTCTCTTGACCCAGATGACTTTGTCAATTATAGACCTATATCCAATCTTCCTTTCTTGTCTAAAATTCTTGAGAAAGTTTTTGCCAAAGAAGTGTGCGACCAATTACACCATAATGAACTTTTTGAAGAGTTTCAGTCTGGCTTTAGAGCTCATCATAGCACTGAAACAGCTCTGGTGAAAAGTCACTAATGATATTCTCATGGCCTCAGATAATGGACTGGTATCTGTACTTGTCCTGTTAGATCTCAGTGCTGCATTTAATACAGTTGATCATAATATTCTTTTAGAAACACTTGAATATTTTGTAGGAATTAAAGGAAAAGCTAATTTTATTCACACTAATGATAAATCTTCCTCATGCTCAGTACCACAGTTACCTGTAGGAGTACCACAGATATATATATATAGATATATATACCAATTCTATATATATATATATATATATATATATATATATATATATATATATATATATATATATATATATATATATATATATATATGCTCCCAATTGGTAGAGTTATTAGACAGCATGGGATTAATTTCCACTGTTATGCTGATGATACTCAGCTATATATGTCTATATCCAGATGAAGCTAACCCATTACATAGATTACAGGCATGTCTTGAAGACAAAAACCTGGATGAATTACCTGGCCTGACTCTTAACTTTCTGCTCCTGAATGCAGACAAAACAGAAGTTATTGTCTTTGGACCAGAGGCTTTGAAAAAGAAGCTGATTAGTCAGTCACTTCATTTTGATGGGATAAAATTTATGTCAGATAATAAAGTAAAAAAATATTGGTGTTGTTTCTGATCAAGACCTGTCATTTTAATCCCATATCAAATAGGTTTTTAGAATTTCTTTCTTTCATCTGTGGAATATTAAAAAAATTAGAAATATCGTATCCAGGGGTGATGCTGACAAACTAGTCCATGTACCGTATTTTCACGACCATAAGGCGCACCGTACTAAAAGGCGCAGTCTCAGTTATGTGTGCCATTACTGTATTTAACACACACATAAGGCACACCGGATTATAGGGCGCGGGTTTTATATATACAGGTACATGTCCTCTACTACGCTTAAATACCTCTACTGCGTGATTTAAAAAATACAGCGGAGGGCAAAACTGAGAATGATTGTGCTTTATTCATGTATTTATTACAAAGTATTAATCAAACCTGGGAGCTGGCTGTGAGACAGACACATCGCTGATGACACAGAGCGCTGTGATCACTCCTCTGAAACAGTTTATTGACGCATAAATTAACTTAAAATGCAGAAATCTGCCGGCAGAATATGTTCGCTTTTATTATCCTGGTGCCTGCAGTTTAGATTATTTAGATGAAAAACACCTACCAGCTGCCGCGGTGAACCGCGAGGAGGCTTACCCGGCCAGAGGCTGCCGCCGGTATGTGGGGGTCTGAGCGGCTCCGACAGAACAAATATTAGAAGGCAGGATCGTAATCTGGATGAACTGACTGCAATGATTAAGTTTTCAGGTGGACTTTCTCACTTAAAAACATTAAAACTACTTTATTCCCACTGATCACAGCAAATATAACTGCAAGGCAAAGAAAGGATAGAGTAGGCTCAACGCTAACTAAGACACACTTTTGCACGGCTGCACAAGCAGCCAGAGCAGCAAAGCTAAACTGGTACAAGCAGCAAAATGAAGCAGCAGACGCTGCGGAACGTAGCATTACTTTGAACGGCCGGTTCACACCGATGTTGAAGCCGTTGAAGTTCCTTTGTCAGACCTCCCGAATAACAGCAAGCACAGCTGCTCATTTGTTTCACCATGTTTTTCACATCGGCTGTGAGATGGGCACGCATGGAGTCACAGATTAACAGCGATGGTGATGCGTGGAAAAACCACCTGGTCTCCTTACATTCACCTCCCTCAGCCACTCTTTCATCATCTCCTCAATGGGGAGATGAGGAGTTCTGCATAAAGCACATACCTGTTCTTTTATACACAATCCACGCCCACACTTCCCCCTTTAACGCTCTCATGGTGGTCTCAACAACGCCGCAGTAACAACACACATAGGGCACCGCACTATAGGGCACATACATTTTGAGGGGAAAAAAAGACGTTTATATGCTTTATAGTTGTGAAAATACGGTATTTGTTACTTCAAAGATGGACTATTGTAATTCTTCACTATCAGTGCTTAAGGGGTTCTTCAGTGTTGGGGCCTGAATTATTCATAATATACATAAGTGACAAATGCTATATAGAAAGCACTAAGATAATGGTACCATCTGCAGATGAGACTGGTGTCTTTTTTGGGATGATGCAAAGTAACGTAACTAAAACGAGGAGCAAACTGATATCATGGTTTGATAGGAATAAATTGTCCTTAAATCTGACATAAATAATAAATAAATTAGGTTTTTGTCATAATCTTGGAGCTAATGACTAGATTATTGGTTTATTAAATCCACCTGTCTAGCTCCGCCCAGTTTTCATTATCACTCATAAGATCCACCTGTTCCAGTTCTTATTTAAACTGCTTAGTCCCAGCCATAAGTGGCAGATTATTCGAACCCTAGGTGAGAGTTCTCTAGCTTACCCAGTGTGTTTATTCTAATTGTTTGATTCTGACTAGTTGCTGCTCCTGGACTTCTGAGCCTGCCCCTTTTCTAAACTGTCTGCCTGACCTGTCTTCGGACTTCCATTGGATTCTGCCTTCTTATGACCTTGAACATATCTCCTGACCCAGATTTGGATTTGACTTCTCCTTCCAGAAACTCCTGCTCTTCCTCGTCTGCTGGCTTCTGCTCGTCGGTCTGCTCTGAAGCACCTTTGGCTTCGACTCCATGCAATCTCTGGGCGGCATCCGCCACACGTTGTGGAAAATCATCCGGCTGGATTAATTCCTTCCTCTGGGCTCAGACTGAATTTTATAACCAGGTTAGTGTCTCACAGGCTCACTATCATTCTCCATCAAAGTTACGTGGTCACTAACCTGTGTTTCTCCCTCTACAAAGATTCCAGCCATCTAGTCCTAGCTGCTGAGCCATAGATCTCTGGGCAGTCAATAATCGCTTTTTATAAATCACTTCAGTCTGTCTGCCTGAATTCTGGGTCCAACTTTTCTGAGTCTTGACAGTTTGGAAATTTACTATCAGATATAAAAACCTAAATAACAGCTAAATGAAGTAAACATTGAAAGACTTCATGATTATCCATTTCTTGGGTTCAGTATTGATGATGAAACAAACTGGAAACCTCAAATAAAACCAAATAAGTTTCATACATATTAATGATGCTGTTCCTAAAGCTACATGATTCTTGGTAGCTTGAGCTCAGCTCATTAAGCATCCTTCCCTGTTTACCTCAGTGGTTTACATTAGATGCTTTTCACAACAGCTTTCTGTTCAACTTCAGTAGAATGTAACTGTGAGCGATATGGCCAAAACAGATTATACAATATACCTCTTAATTTGAGTCAGTACAATATAGTTATGATACTAATACAAACAACATCAAAGCCTAAGAAAGGCTGCCAAGTTCACAACAGATTTATTGTTTTACAATATTTATAAAACTATTCAAAAACATCAGTTTAAACATTTTTGTTGATCTGAACCAGTTGATCTGGAGCTAAAAGATCATCTGAAACGTTAATGATCCCTGAGAGAGTTTCAGTTTTGAACTGAAGCAGCAACTGATCTGAGATCTAAGATGGAGGTCAAAGGTCAGAGACCTGATCTCTATTTATTTACTAAATTGCTAACGGCCAGAAAAAAGTGAAGCCACCAGCAGGCATGTTGGTACTCCCCACTCCTACGGAGATGCACAGTACAAATAACCACATGTGTAGCATTTGAGTGCAAAAACAAGCAGTTTGCCCGCTGTAGGAAGACGTTTCCCAGGTAATTTAACATTCAGTGGATGTACTAACAAAGAAATCCATCTGTACACAAATGTATCCTATAGTATAGTATGTAGCGTAACATTAGTCTGGCTATCAAAGACCGACTCGAAGATATTGACTCATTTAGCCATCAACATTGTGTCTGTTTATAGAAAATAGAAAGTAGAGTTAATAGAAAGTAATTCACTGTGTAATGTCAATGTAGTAATTGTTTATTAAGTGGATGACGCTTTTGTTTTTGTAGTGTTTGTTTCATTTCTCATTTGAAAAAGTCATGTGCTGAAATATATTGCATGATATATTGACCAAAAAAAAGGAACTCAAACATTTTTAAAGGCTAATGCACAGACACAGCATAAAAGTATATGCTTTCATTCATGGAGAATTTGCAGACAGGAAAATACTATAGCATTAACAGACATATTATTGTAATTCAGTCTTGATGTAAAATCTCGAAATCATGACCATTTTCTGTCATGCTTATCCCTGCTGCAGCTATGTAATTACCACAACAATATAATCAATACATGCATTTCACATGTAGATCATCAATTTAGCAGTTTTGTCTCCTTTAAACACATACATTTGATGTAATGGATTTTTATAATTTGTAATGATTTAGAGACCTCATTGACTTCATCATGACTATGCAATGTGTGTGCCTATTTTTTTTAAAGCAAAAATGATTGACATGAAAAAAGAAAAGTCACAGATAACAATATAAGCAGATTTTCAGGATATGACATCAAACATTATTCCTCCCTAACAAATTAGATAAAATAGAAAAGATATGGACAATAAACAGGGAGATATATATAAAGAATTACACAATAAAACTACAAAAATATTACAGCTTGTCACTTTCATTATCAAACTTTGTGAGCTGGGAGAATGAACAAGAAAACAAAAGAAAGAATAAAATTAAGGAATTAATAGAGGTTTATAATAATCTCAATTATCAAATACACTGCCTTACAAAAAAAAAGTCGGCACCATGTAGTACCAACGTCCACTGATCTCTATTTATTCACTGGATTGCTAATATCCAGTTGGTAGTACGGGGTGGAGTGAAGCCACCGGCTGCCATATTGGTACTCCCTGATTAGACTGGTTGCAATGTAAACGATACGTGTGCTACAACATTGATTTTCTCATTTCCAGCGGTGCTTAAGACACTTTCTGCTTTGTCAAAATCTTATGTAAAATAACCAAATTCCGTGTGATTTTGCAAACACAAGGGGAGTGGCGGCCTAGTGGTTAGGAGCTTGGAATCCTGAGGTTCTGAGTTTGAGCTCCACTCCCACAGACTGCCACTCTGGGTCTCTGAGCTAAGAACCTTAACCCCTGATTGCTCCCTGGGCGCCCCACGATGGCAGCCCACTGCTCTCCAAGGGGATGGGTTAAATGCACAGGTTACTGGATGTCACTCGCAGAGTCACGAATGGTTCTAGGAAAAATACAGACCAAATGTCCTACCCATGTAAGGCCCAAGCTCAAAAAAATATTAATTTCAGAACATTTTAAATAAAAAAAGGGTTCAAACGCAATTTTTGAAGTCTAAAATATTTTATATGCATTGAAAATGTTTATCTTTTCATTGAAGTGACTTTTTTATAGATTTTTTTTGTTTGAAGCAGCCTCTTTATTGATTAAAAGGTAAAGACACAGATGTCCTACCCATTATATGGTC
>JAGKQL010000007.1:27904552-27928776 GCA_018398635.1 Cyprinodon brontotheroides | reverse complement strand
TTTGAACGTGAACAATTATGAATAAATATTTCTGATTTCTCTCCAGCTGCTGCTGATCAGATCCAAACTCAGAGACCAACTTTGACTCCAGAACCAGAGAGACCAGGAAGGATCTTCATCTTCCTCTTCATCCCACTGGGACTGATAGCAGCAGCTCTGATGGTTCTGATGATAACGTTGATTGGTTGGTTCAGAAGGAAAAGAAGGAGAACAACGTTGATCGTTTGGTTCTTAAAGGAAAAGAAGAAGAAAACAAAACTGTCAAGTGTCAGATTTTTCTGAATGAATGTATTTTAGTAATAAGGACGTTGATCTGTTCCTCATTTTACTTCAGGTTGATGTTTTGAAATATTTATTTCTGTTCTCATCTAGAAACAATGATCTTTATTGTTCTAATCCTTTAATGCTCTAACACCTGATTGTTATTGAGGTTGAAGCACTGTAGATGATTTACCAAAAGATAGAATACAATGGCTGCTTTATTATTCCATTATCTACAACAGATAAATGGTAAAGGACTTGGTTTATTTGTGCATTAATCAGTATTTTTAAAAGGTGGTATTTGTAAAAAATATTTATTCTTCCACCTTTTTTGTTCCACTGTTGGTGTAAGTCATTTCATTTGGACCTCGAATTACCGTCTACTAGATATCGCAAGCTCTACAGGTTTGTATGAGTGATGTGAATAAAACAACGGTGGAAACATTTTATATGCAAAATGTTGATGTTTCCTTTATGTAAAATGAATTGTCTTTAATTAATTAAAAGCATTTCATATAAACAGGAAGTTTGTATTTTCTTTGCATGTGTTGTGGAATTGTTTTTTTTATCGAAGAGGACGAGGCCAACACTCAGTTAAATGGAAAAAGATAGATTTTTGTATTTGCACGTTTTGAAGGCTTTTGTTCTCAGAGGACAAAAGGGTGAAATAGGATTTGCTCACAGTTTGATACATCACAGAGGAGGGGAGACAGTAAGGTGTCTCTAGCCTAAATCAGTCTGTTATGAGAATTCCTCCTTAGCTGGCCTTGATGCAGAGCTAGATTGTAAATCTCTGACTCCAGCTCCTTTAACACAATCAGTATGGAAATATTTAAAAAGATGGTAAAGAACAGAAGTAGCTGTAGGATCAGTGGATTGTTATCACCGAATGAATCCTAATCCTAAAGTAATTATTTTCTTCCTTTGCAATGAGTCTATTTATGTGTAATATGACAATAATTTCAATAGTTCTTACTGAGATGTAAATTAAAACATAATTAAAATTTCCAGTCACTCATATTAAAACAAAACCAAATAAATCTCCTATCCTGTCACTGAGTTGTAGAATCCCTCTCTATAAATATTTAATTCTCTATGAATTAAAGCGATCATTCTTTAATAAGATCCCCATCTAAAGGACATGCATTGTTTGTTTGGTCTAGTGAATGATTTTTTATTGTTTGCCCAAAACTAGGACAAAATCTGTTGACTGAATCAGGAAATAAAACAATGTGATTGGCTGTAAGGAGAGCGGAGACAGAGGACACTCTGAGTTTACTGAACTAAACCTGCTACCAACCAGGTTAGCTCTGAGGAGAATGTTACTATGGCAACAGATACAGAGGTTGAGGAAACTCTCTTTGTGAAACAGAAAGGAGGACGAGGTAAAGCATTCCCATGCTAGCATGCACAGAACATCAGAAAGGGCTTTAAACAGGTAATATTCTGCTAAATGTATTCTACAATAGTTTGCAATCTAGTTTTAATCCAATTATAGAACAACAATAAATGTCCCTAACTGCCACTCCTAATAAATTCATAGTCAGCGTTGGTATCAGATGTGAGACGCACAGAGACACCTTGGTTCAGTCTCAGAAGTGAATCCAGATCCGTGGCTCCTGGCCAGGTCATCCCAGGCTGGTATTAAGTAACAATGGGCAGTGGCGTCAATATGCCTTTTTAAAGGGGGCTAAAGCCTCCATCCAATGTTTTCTAGCCCTGCTAAATGAGGTGTTTGTTTTTTTTTTATTGAGTCTGATTTATTTGTTTCCTTTTCTTTTTTACAAATAACTGTTGGAAATCCTTTCACCACCTGCCACCTTCACAAAAGCAGCAACCCCTGGACATAAGATTAGATTTAGATAACTCATAAAGCCAAAAAGTACCAAAAAGCGGAGAAATATACTGGTCACTCTACAGTTCTAATTATGGTAGCAGTTCAGACTTCAGCACTTTGATGCATCCATCAATCCAATCACAGACCTGATTCAGATGTTTGTAACGTGAGCTTCTCATGATTGACAGTGGAGACAGTCGAACACACAAGAAAAAGCAGAGAGCTAATCAGGAGCTTGTTGGCGGTCTAAACTCAGGTTAGCGGACTTCAGCTTTAGTGGCTGTTTTCCACTTGGTAATAAAGGAACCAAGTTCTCCCTGTTTAACAGGTGGACTTTGCTCTCCAGCTTCAGTGGAGTGGAAAAAGTCCCTTTTAACAGGAAGAAACCTACAGCAGTACCAGGCTCAGTGTGAGCGGCCATCTGCCGAGGCTGACTGGGGTTCAAGAAGACAGAAGCAGAGATACAAAAGGCAACTGTAAAAGGCGGCCCCTTCAAGGAAACACACAGCCAGGTAGACAAGCTCCAAGCCAGCTGCCATGTCAGAGGATGAAGAGAGCACATCACACCAGTCACAGTCAGAGAAACAGGACTACACTGCAAAACAGGCTGATCTCCAACATCTATAAACAAAGGTGTTGATCGCAGCAGAACAGCTGATATTTCTCTCCAGGATGGAGTCACAGCCAAACAGGAACAGACGAAGCAAAGCTACCATGAGAAAAAGCAGAGAGAGCATAATGTTAGAGATGCAACTAATATATACTGCAGTGGGAGAATAGAGATAGAATGAAGCAGAATGAGGAAAAAAGGGTCCCTATGTCTTCCAGCTGCGTAATCCTATAGCAGCATAACTATAGAGATAGCTCAGCATAACCTGAGCCACCCTAACTATAAGCTTTATCAAAAAGGAAAGTTTTAAAAGCAGACAGGGTGTCTGCCTCACGGACTAAAACTGGTAGTTGGTTCCACAGGAGAGGAGCCTGATAACTGAAAGATCTGCCTCCCATTCTACTTTTAGAAATTTTAAGAACCACTAGTAAACCTGCAGATTGAGAGCGAAGTGCTCTGTTAGGAAGATAAGGAACAATCAGATCTCTGATATAAGATGGAGCTTGGCCATTTAAGGCTTTATATGTGAGAAGGAGGCTGGCTGCAGCATTTTTCATCATGTGAAGGCTTTTAACTACAGTTTGTGGACTCCTGATAGTAAAGAATTACAATAGTCCAGCCCTGAAGTAAAAAATGCATGGACCATCTGAGATCTATTTAATCCCATCCAAATGAAGTGACTGACTAATTAGTTTCTTTTTCAAAGACTCTGGTCCAAAGAAAATAACTTCTGTTTTGTCTGCATTCAGGACAGAAAGTTAAGAGTCATCCAGGTTTTTATGTGTTCGAGACATGCCTGTAATCTATGTAGATGGAAACTGACCACAAAGATATGAGCTGAGGATGATGATGATGAGCGGCGGGTTCCAGCAGATTATCTTCATCATGTTTGAGGGGGCAGAGGAGAAGAGTCAGCAACACATCAGATAAGTGAGACGATCAGAGCTGCTTCCAACAGCAGCTCTGGTGTAAATGTACGACCACTTACACCATAATAAACCTTTTGAAGAGTCTAAGTCTGGCTTTAGAGCTCATCATAGCACTGAAACAGCTCTGGTGAAAGTCATTAATGATATTCTCATGGCCTCTGATAATGGACTTGTACTTGTCCTGTTAGATCTCAGTGCTGCATTTAATACAATTGATCATAATATTCTTTTAGAAAGACTTGAATATTTTGTAGGAATTAAAGGAACAGCACTAGACCGATTTCAGTTTGTTCATGTTAATGATAAATCTTCCTCATGCTCAAAGGTTACCTGTGGAGTACCACAGGGATCAGTGCTAGGACCAATTCTCTTTACTATACAGTGAACCCTCGCTATAACGCGGTTCACTTTCCTCGCTGCTTCACAGATTTGCATCATGCATTGTTAAACTTTATTGTCAAACATATTAATGGTGGCATGTCGGTTTATAAGGATCTTTTGGCCCAGAAGAAAAAAGAGCGACAACAACTACCGATAACTATGTTCTTCTCTCCAAAAAACACACCTGCACTGCAGGATTTAGAAGAAAAAAACGCCACAGAGTCAGGATGCAGCGGCTCCATCAGAAGAGCAGTGAAATACTGTATTGTACTTTGTATTTTTTTTCATAATCATTTTTCATTTTCTCCCATTCCAATCCATCACGGCGGGGCAGTGCTGATCCCCACAATATTAACCCTTCATTTCGTATTGATGATTAAAATTATTACTGATTTATTTATAACTATATTATTTTACAGTACAGTACAGTAGTTATTTGTAAAAAAAACCAAGGAGCCAAGGAGAGGGTTCGTTCACGATGTAGCAGTTAGCTTCAGCAACACGTGACTCAGTCTGTAGTGAGCATTAGCATTCATTAAAACCTTTAAAACCATCAGCAGTTGAATCAGAAAGCTTATTTCTAATAAAAGCACCAACACGATTATCTATTCTACCTCTAGTTCACCCAAGCAGAGCACTTATTAAGCATCAGATGTGAAGGACGGGGAAGGATGCAGTTACTGTTTTTGGTTCAGTGGACGGAAGGCCTTCAGCCCAGTCCGGTGTTCTCAGGCCCGTCTTCGGTTCAGTCAGTTGATCCAACAGCAACTCCAGACAGATTTGGATCATCCGATGCAAAAATAAGAGGCGATTTGCAAGGGGGATAATTTTATAACTCACTGTGTACCACGCGGGACGTCTCCCTTTCAGGTACGGCGTCATAGCACGTAGCCGTGGTCTCTAGTAGCTCGGTCTGGCGGTGCAGCTCCGTCCTTCCATCTCACAGAACGTGTGTTGCTACAGTCAGGAAGTGCTTCTAGTGGCTTCTTTGGCCAACAACGATCAGGGCCCTTTGTTCGGGCGGTTAGTGCTCAATAGTAGCTGTGCTCTGGGCTCTGCTGGGTAAGCAGGATTCAGGATACAATGCCTTACCTCGGTTTTAATTGCAGGAAGAGGTAAAAACACAGCATTCCAGCTCTTTTCTGAATCAGAGAAAAAGGCAGTCTGACGCCGTGTCCAGCGGAAGCCGGACGCTACTCTGGAGTGAATGTGGGGCTGCTAATGTGAAGGTGAGCTATCAGCTTCCCTAGCCTTTGCCTAGCCTTTTAGCGACACAAAAATCCCGATGAAATAATAATAGATGCTAATATGAGGAGCTAGTGTTTTTCAAACCTCCACCAGAGGGGTAGGCCTATGTGTTTAGAGCAGCTTACTTCTGGCAACATCAGCGAGAATAGATCGCAGCAACACTTAGCTAGATCTGTCTATTAATCCAGATGAAGCTAACCCATTACATAGACTACAGGTATGTCTGGAGGACATAAACACCTGAATAGTTATCACCCTATACTCTGTGATATATAAAACTATGTGCACATCCTTTGACCCTTTGGTCCTCTAAGAGAACAAAAGCCTTCAAAAATGTGCAAATACAAAAATAAATCTTTTCTGTTTTAGTCTGTGTTGGTTTGCAGCAACTTCAGGAAACAGAAAATGTTGCTGAGAGGCTGAGGTCGGCCGTTCCTTGTCTGACGAGCTCATTGAAAAAAGGATCAGCTGAGATCAAAATGGTGTAAATATGAACTTTATTAACAAAAAGGAATAAACAACATAGGTTAATGTATCCAAAATATAAATTGTCAAACGTATATCACAGTGGTTTTTATAGTAGTCAACAAAAATACAGCGCCCCAGTCTCTACCAGTGACACTCCAACAGGTAATACGCCCACTAACAAAACTGGCCACATCTGGTTGACCCATTCCTCTACAAACACAAACAAACAAACAAACAAATAAACACAAAACCATAACGGCTATAAACCCAGACAAACGAACATCTAAGTATCTTTTCATTTATGGCTCCTACAGTTGGCCTTGTCCTCTTTGATAAAAAAAACAAAACAAATCAACAACACATGCTAAGAAACTATAAACTTCCTTTTTATATGAATTGCTTTGATTAAATAAATCAATTAATTTTGCATATAAAATTTTTCCACCTTGGTTTTATTCACATCACTCATACTGAAGAGGCTAAGCCAAAGCTTTAAGCCCCTGAGGTGATACACCGGGGTAAAATTGTCACGCCGATTACTTAGCCGCTTAATTGAAATGAGAGCTATCCTTGATGTTAGTGCAGGTAATCTGGAGGTCTGTCCTTTCTCCACCACAGAGGGAAGGCATTTAGACCTTCGGAGCCGAGCTGATTGCTACCACCTGTCGCCATCTGCTCATCAGGAGATCTGTATTTAAGGAGGCAGAGGATGTCTCTCCAGTGCCATGAGTGTTTGCCAGTTATGGTTAGCAAGCCTGAGCCAACCTGCCTGTCTGAATCTCTGACTCCCTGAAAACCTGAACCTGATCTGTTTTCTCCTTTCTGCTTCCTAGATTGAACCTGCCTGAAACCAGAAACCCAGAAGAGTGTCTCTGTTTGAAATCTGCCTGTCTTATCTCTGAAGAACCCAGGAGAATTATTCCTTTGTCAAAGACCTGCCTGCCCGCCTCTTCTAAAGAATCTGGAAGGGAAACTCAAATCTGTGATCTGCAAACACTCAAACCAAGTTCTGCCTCCACCAACCCCTCAGCCTGCCGACAGCCTCTTGGACCCCTCTAGAATTTCCCCCTGTCAGCTTCAGTCAAACTCCAGAACAGGTACTGTCCTGCTCACTCACATACTGCAAATTACCTGGACATCCACTAACCTCTGTCCCCCTCTGCAGTGAACCCACTCAGGACTGTGTCCTGGATCTGATTAACCCCTGGATCTGTTTATTCCCTTCTGTGACAGAACTACTGTTTCTAAATAAACTGAACTTTGAACTTTTCTCCAGCCTCAGTGTGTTCTGCATGTGGGTTAGGAACCTTAAGCCAAACATGACAGAACACTCCCCTGGCCAACAGACTAAAACCAGCAGAATCACTCCGGAGGATGTTGGAGCAACAACGAACTCTGATTCAGAGCCACCTACACCGCCCTCCGTGAGTTTAAACACATCAGCCATAATCAAACAAACCGCTCTTTACAGGAGATAGCCGGGCTATCTACAAAATGTGTGTGCTACACCAAGAACGGAGTTCGCTTAAATCGCCCTGGTTCAAGAGACTAATCCTCCACTCAGGTCAGAACCCGGTCCGTCGCTTCCTGAATTCCGCCCTTCACTTCCTGAAAAGTTTTTTGGCATTCCAAGTAAGTGTGTAAGGGATTTTTGTTCCAATGTAAACTCATTTTTGAACATTCACCGTCCAGTTTCCCTAATGACAAGAGGAAGATTGCCTTTATTCTGTCTCAATTGTTCGGAAAAGCCCTCGAATGGGCGGAGGCCAGATTCTCTTCAGAATCTAGTTTTGTTTGTACATTTGAACAATTTATCCAAGGGTTTTCACAAGTATTCAACCAAGACACTGATAAGTCCACTGAATCTCGTGGTCTTTTGGATTTCAAACAAGGAAATAGATCTGTAGCCGAATTTTCAATCGACTTCCGGGTCAAAGCTGCTGCTTCCGGATGGAATGAATCTGCGCTCAAAAGCGCTTATTTCCAACACACTAGACGAATCCATTAAGGACGAGCTGGCCACAATCGATGAGCCAGCAACCTTGGAAGAGGTCATAAGATTAACAATCCGCCTGGATAACAGATTGCGAGCCAGATTCAAGTCCAGAGTTAGAAGCCATGTTTTTCCTGTTTCTGCCCCAGCAGCTAAGACTAATGGCACCTCTTTTCTTTCAGTGTCCTCTGAGGCTGAGTCCAGATCTAAGAGCCGAAATCAACCTGTATCTGTTCCTGTATCTAAGACTCATTACGTCTCTCTCCCTGGACAGAATCCACTGCTTTAGAGACTATGCACCTCGGTCATACCAGGTTCTCAACTTATCTAATGTTCAGGAGATTTAAGGGGAACCTTCTCATGTAGAGCCAGGAGAACCTGGTCACCTCCTTTCTACCTCCTCATCCCACCTAAAAGCCTGCTTCCAGCAGAGGAAATGAGGAGTCTGGCGGACCATCTTCAATCTGAGAAATCTCCTCGACTGCTGTTACCTGCAACTCTGTTTCTCACGGATCAATCCCTCACGTTATCTGCTTTGATAGACTCTGGATGTGAGAAAAATCTAATAGACTCTAGTCTGGTTCAACAATTGAACATAGAGACCACTCCATTCAATAAACGTCTTAGAGTCTCAGCTCTCGACAGAAAGAAGTTACCTCAGGTCACACACCAAACTAAGCCGCTCGAACTGTTAATCTCTGGTAACCACAGAGAGACAATATCCTTTTTTGTATTTCCATCTGCCAGTTCATCCTTAGTCCTTGGATATGAGTGGCTTGAACTTCATAATCCACACATTAACTGGTCCAAAGACATGTTGAGTCCTGGTCTGCATCCTGCCATGTTTCCTGTCTCCGCTCTGCTGCTTCTTCGATTCAGTCTCCGGCCAGTCGTCAGGAGGCTGACCCGCCTGATCTTTCTTTAGTACCTTCTGACTACCATGACCTGGCACCAGTTTTCAGTAAGGTCAGTGCTCTTCTCCCTAGCAGTCGACTCTATCATATCTCCAAGCCCGAGAGGGAAACTATGGAGAAGTATATTAATGAGTACTTAGCCGCCGGTATAATTCAGCCTTCCTCATCTCCTCTCGGGGCTGGTTTCTTCTTTGTGGGTAAGAAGGATGGATCTCTGCGACCTTGTATTGATTACAGAGGTTTCAACCAAATAACTGTTAAGAACAAATACCCTTTGCCCCTGTTAGCATCTGCCTTTGAACCCGTCCAAGGAGCCACAGTTTTCTCCAAATTTGGTTTAAGAAACGCCTATCATCTCCTCAGAATCAGAGAAGGAGATGAGTGGAAGACTGCATTTAAAACTCCTCTAGGGCAATGCGAGTACTTAGTAATGCCTTTTGGTTTGACCAACGCCCCTGCCTGTTTCCAGGCCCTGGTTATTTAATGTTCAGTGGGATGGTCAAAATATGAGTATAAATTGTCTTTCTTGACAGACAGGGAATACTACTCCACGTACATGCCCTGAACTATATTTTTCATACTTGTTTGAACCTCTTAAGACTCATTAATTATATACAACATGTCAAAGCTCAGAAGTCTGTGAGTTTCACAGTCCTTTGCTGTCAGCTTTCTAGGTTTTGTGCTCGAGGGCGGGCAGGTGAAGTTGCACTAATGGAACTAGAGTCAATGCGGTTCTGGACTGGCGGTGTTGCCTCGCTACAAGGAAACATCTTCAACGTTTTCTGGGGTTTTCAAACTTTTACCGGCGGTTCATTCAGAACTACAGTCAGACAGCTGCTCCCATTTTGTATGTGCGCTTTAGTTTGTGTTTGATCTAGCAGAGGTCCTGAGTGTTGAGCTTTTGCAGGGATTTGTGAGCTATTGGGTGACAGCAAGTATAGGCACACTCCTGCCGTCACAAACAGTTCATATTGGAGGTGGATGCTTCTGATTCTGGGGTGGGGGCAGTCCTGTCTCAAGTATCTGATTCTGACCAAAAGGCTAATCCATGCGCATTTTTCTCCCGCAGACTTTTGCCCGCAGAGCAAAATTACGATGTCGGAGACAGAGAACTCCTAGCAATTAAACTGGCTCTGGAAGAATGGCAGCATTGGCTGGAGGGCGCAGAGCATCCCGTTCTGGTATTGACAGATCACAAAAACCTATCATACATTCAATCTGCTAAGAGATCCAATCCCCGTCAGTCCCGTTGGTCACTATTCTTCTCAAGATTTAACCTGATTATCTCCTACCGCCCTGATTCCAAGAACATCAAACCCGACTCTCTCTCACGCCTTTACTCTCCCGACAAACCAGAAACTCCGGACTCCATTCTCCCTGCCAGCTGCACGGTGGCTACTGTCTCCTGGGAAATCTCTGATTTAATAAAACTGGCCCAAGCTTCTGAACCCGACCCAGGAAACGGTCCACCCAACAAAACCAATGTTTCTTCTTCTGTCAGGTCCCGTCTCATCCACTGGATGCATTCAGCCAAGTTCTCTGCTCAACCCAGTGTAAGCAGAACCATTGCCCTGATCTCTCGCCGGTTCTGGTGGCCATCCCTTCACAAGGATTACGAAATGTTCTGGAGCCAATACCTGCACTGGGTAGAATACGCTCATAATTCTCACACATCTTCTGCAACCGGTCTGTCCCCTTTTGAGATCTCTCTAGGTTATCAGCCACCCTTGTTCCCCGCCAACGAAAAGGAAATTGCCGTTCCAATCAGTTCAGCACCACATCCGCCAAGTCGTCATAAAATCTGGAAGCGACACCATTATTGCTCGTCAAACCGGACATCTGCCTTCTCAAACAAGAAATAATGCTTGACCGCAAACGACGTCCTGCTCCCACCTATACACCCGACAACAGGTTTGCTCTCCACATCACACTCTTCAAGTCCATGTCCCCAAACTCTCCCCAGGTTCATCGTCCATACAAAGCCCCGAAATAATATCAACCAGTCCGGCCGGCCCGCCCTGTACCCCAACCTCCGATCCATCCAACATTCCAGCATCCTCTCTCAAATCAAGCCTAGTCCTGGATCTGATAACCCCTGGATCTGTTTATTCTCTGTACAGAACTGTTTCAATAAACCTTTAAACTTTTCACCAGCCTCAGTGTGTTCTGCATGTGGGTTAGGAACCTTAGGCCAAACATGACAGTATTGAGTTGCAGTCAAAAACTGTTTCCCCCTTTCGGGTGGAACACACCTGTCCTGATCAACACCGGATCCTACCTTTATAGACAGCTGACAGATCATGTGACCCAAACTATTTGGAACACAGAAATTCCTAATCTACTCCTACACATACAAACCAGTCCAGTTAATTACAAGCTGAGATATCTTATAGACAGTAATTCCAGGTCTAAGTAAAATGACTAACAGTGACAACAGTGGAACAAAAAAGAAAAACACAGATTAACACACAAATAAACAAAGTGCCATACCAATTATCAGCTGAAGAAACTTAAGTAATAAAGCCGTCATTGTATTCCACCTTGTGGTAAATGATCTAAAGCAGAGGTCTTCAACAGGGGGTGTGCGACCCTTAGGGGGTCCACAGAGGTACTGCATGGTGGACGCAAACTTTTTGGTTGATTAGACTTTCTTTTATATTCCCCCCTGTAATTTTTTCCACTAATTGAAATATATTTTTTTTATAATATTTTATTTTCTAATTGAAATATCTTTAAATCCACATTAACATGAATTCAACACACTGTAGTAAACAGATAAATGGAGGCAAAGATGTCTTTCAGTCATCAATGCAAACATTCAGCTTACACACAGGAGCTTTTTCAAGCTGGGCACAGTTTCATTCATAATTTACCTGTCCCATCAACCAGGAATCAGAATCAGAAATACTTTAATAATCCCAGGAAGAAATTACTTTAGTTACATTACTCCATCTGTAATAGAGTGACTATAGGACCAGTTTGATATAACACTATTTAACACAATATATATAATTAGGGGTCCCCGCTCCATCTTGTCATCAGTTTGAGGGTGCTTGGCCTGGAAAACTTGGAAGACCCCTGATCTATAGGGTTTCAACCTCAGTAACAATCAGCTGTTCCAGCATTAAAGCATTAGAGCAATAAAGATCATTGCTTCTAGATGAGGACAGAAATAAATATTTCAAAACATCAACCTGAAATAAAACAAAGAACAGATCAACTTCCCTATTATTAAAATTCATTCAGTAACATCTGACACTGGCTTGTTTTGTGTTCTCCTTCTTTTCCTTCTGAACCAAACGATCGACGTTGTTTTCCTTCCTTTCCTTCGGAACCAAACGATCACCGTTACCATCAGAACCATCAGAGCTGCTACTATCAGTCCCAGTGGGATGAAGAGAAAGATCATTCCTCGTCTCTCTGGTTCTGGAGTCAAAGTTGGTCTCTGAGTTTGGATCTGATCAGCAGCTGCTGGAGAGAAATCAGAAATATTTATTCATACTTGTTCACGTTCAAAGCAGGAAGCTTCATCTAGAAGATGATGATGTTTGTTCATCAACTCAGTTCTCAGAATTTTATCAAAGAAAAAAGATTTAGAGGATTTATTCTCACCAGAGACGTTGAGGAGACATTTTTCATAGCCTGAGCCTCCATCAGTCATCACGTCACAGACATACAGACCAGAGTCTTCAGTCCTCAGGTTGGACACACGGAGTCTGATTTGTCCTTCTCTGAGGACGTCTTTGTCACTCTGGACTCGTCCTGAGAACTGTTCATCCTGAGACTCTGGCACCTCAACACCATCATGGACATGAAAGACGACTGGATGTCTTTTAGAAGTAAACAAGATGCAGAAGACAATCAACTGACTCCAGGATCCATGAGGTCTGGTGGTGAAGGTCCACTCCAGAGTGATGCTGTGCTTCTCCTCTGCCTGATAGGAGCTCTGGGTCACATTCACTACAAATGTTGCTGCTGAAGAGACAGAGAGAGGAAGAGAGGAGCAGACAAACTGAGAACTAGGGATGGGTGATATGGCTAAAAAAATAAAATCTCGCTATTTTTTGTCATCTTGGACGATTTGATCGATTCTAATTGAAGTATTAAAAACTATATGCATCTATTTAAAAATTGGTTTACTTTATTAAAAATATATTGAGCAAAGTAACAAATATTTAGCCAATAATAAACATTAAAAATATATAAACTTAAATATTCATAACAAAAATCTTGTGCAAGTAACACAAATGTTCACCCAGCAATAATTGTACTGATTTTTTATCAGTAAAAAATGCAATCTATATATTCAGTAAAAATGCATGAAAAAAAAGATAATTTCCTAAAATATGCAATTTATCAAACAGTCAATAACTTGTATTTATCTTCTGGGAAGTAGGTGGTTTGTAAGCAGCAGCTGCTGAGAGCCCAGTTCACATCATTATAATTAACTCATGAACAGCTGGAGAGATCGACGGGACCAAAGGTCTGAAACAGTTGCAAACAACAAAGAGTCCAACTTTTCTCTGAGGGCTTGTCGTGTTTTGTTCTACAGTTTAAGTAGCGCAATCTCTGCTAAGTATTTGCGACTCGGCGGGACATATTTTGAAACACACACTTGTTGCATGAGAAGGAAGCCAGGCTCCTCTACGTTGTAAATGGGCACCATGTCCATCAGCTACAGCGATCATATAGGGATGGACATGGACATATAGGGATCAGTCATCTGCTTCCACTGCACACTTGTCGTATGGCAGCACTTTAGAAAATGAGACGGCCAGGGTTTGTTGTCTTTTCTTGTCGTGTTTGTCTTTGCCCGTGCCATCGACGCTGCTCTCCCAAAGCTGTGAGCACTGCTCCCATTCTGTGGGGTGTCTTTGCCAGAGAGGCTGAAACAACTTAGCTGTGCTGCTAGTCTTGGTTTTCATAGTATTTTCGACAAACCTGCACACTACTACTGTAGTCTGCTCCGTCTCTGCCTTGTCGAACCACTTCCATATATTTGACGAAACACGAGTCCTTTTTCTCGGTACCAACTCTTCAGATAGAGCAGTGGCCATGGCCTGAGTAAACAGTGCAGCTATCAGGAGGAAGGAGGAAAGATGCAGCGGAAGCAAATGTGCTAGTAAAAAATTCTGTAGAAAAGGCAAAATTTCTAATTATGGACTTTTAAAAACATGACTTAATCAAATTAATTCAATTTATCGCCAAGTCCTACTGAGAACTGGAACATGGGAGCCTTTAAAGTCCATCTCTAGAGGTTTCTGTCTCATGATGGTCTCTGTGCTGTCAGAGCTCTGCTTGATTCTCTTCTAGTCAAACTGCTGGATCAAATGCAGCAGGAGGATTGAAGTGTTAGCTTCACTGACAGACTTTTCACTGATTACTGATGGATTTAGAACAAAGAAAGATGGAAACTGACCACAGAGACATGAGCTGAGGATGATGATGATGAGGATGATGAGCGGCGGGTTCCAGCAGATCATCTTCATCCTGTTGGAGGAGGCAGAGGAGAAGAGTCAGCAACACATCAGCTCCACCATCACTCAGAGACAACAAGGAACATCTGAACTCCTAGAGCCAAAAGGTTTCCATCACTGCCAGCTGATCAATCAGAATTACACAACTTTTTATTTCTTTATCCAGCAGATGGCAGCAGACTGACTTTAGAAGAACAGAAGCTCAACAAGTTACAAGATCAACTCTACTGCAATAACTAAGGCAATAATCAGGGTTAGTAATGCTAGTTAGAATAGAACTAGTTAGTTACTGCTACCAAACAGGAGCAGAGTTAGTAACTCAGTTACTGCACAGAGTAATATGAGATAAAATGTTGATAAAATGTTTAATATTGATTATTTCATTGAATTCATGATTTATCAACTAATTAAAAGGACTACATCTAAAAACATTCTTTTTCTAATCTGCAGCGTTTTGGTCTGTGAGGTGGGACAAGTGAGTCCAAACCTTCAGCTGTAATATGATCATAACATCTAATTTAATGTTTAAAATAAATGTTTAGAACTTAATAAGCTTTCATATTTTCAGGCTTCCACTGGGTGTGAAATGGTTATAAGGCTGATAAAATTTTTAAGGGTTAGCAAAAATATTTACTTTCTAATATATACACTATATATTGCCCAAAAGTATTTGCTCACCTGCCTTGACTCACATATGAAATTAATACACAGGATTTAATATGGAGGGTTCAATATGGCTGATAGGTCCACCACTTTGCAGCTAGAACAGCTTCAACTCTTCTGGGAAGGCTGTCCACAAGGTTTTAGGAGTGTGTTTATGGGGAATTTTTGACCATTCTTCCAGAAATGCATTTGTGAGGTCGCACACTGATGTTGGACGCGAAGGCCTGGCTCTCAGTCTCCGCTCTAATTCATCCCAAAAGGTGTTCTATGGGGTTGAGGTCAGGACTCTGTGCAGGCCAGTCAAGTTCATCCACACCAGACTCTGTCATCCATGTCTTTATGGACCTTGCTTTGTGCACTGGTGCACAGTCATGTTGGAAGAGGAAGGGGCCAGCTTCAAACTGTTCCCACAAAGTTGGGAGCATGGAGATTGTCCAAAATGTCTTGTTATGCTGAAGCATTCAGAGTTCCTTTCACTGGAACTGAGGGGCCAAGCCCAGCTCCTGAAAAACAACCCCACACACCATAATCCCCCCTCCACCAGACTTTACACTTGGCACAATGCAGTCAGACAGGTACCGTTCTCCTGGCAACACGCCAAACCCAGACCCGTCCATCAGATTGCCAGATGGAGAAGCGCGGTTCGTCACTCCAGAAAACGCGTCTCCACTGCTCTAGAGTCCAGTGGCGGCGTGCTTTACACCACAGCATCCGAAGGCTTTGCATTGCACTTGGTGATGTATGGCTTGGATGCAGCTGCTCGTCCATGGAAACCCATTCCATGAAGCTCTCTGCGCACTGTTCTTGAGCTAATCTAAAGGCCCACATGAAGTTTGGAGGTCTGTAGTGATTGACTCTGCAGAAAGTTGGCGGCCTCTTCGCACTATGCGCGTCAGCATCCGCTGACCCAGCTCCGTCAGTTTACGTGGCCTACCACTTCGTGAGTTGCTGTGGTTCCCAAACACTTCCATTTTCTTATAATACAGCTGACAGTTGACTGTGGAATATTTAGGAGCGAGGAAATTTCACGACTGGATTTGTTGCACAGGTGGCATCCTATCACAGTTCCACGCTGGAATTCACTGAGCTCCTGAGAGCGACCCATTCTTTCACAAATGTTTGTAAAAACAGTCTGCATGCCTAGGTGCTTGAATTTATACACCTGTGGCCATGGAAGTGATTGGAACACCTGATTCCAATAATTTGGATGGGTGAGCAAATACTTTTGGCAATATAGTGTAGTTAAAAAAGAGTCGCACTATTTCAGAAATAATAACCCAGCTAGACTGAACTGTCAGACTTACTGAGTGAATGATAAACAGATTGGAACATGCAGGCGCTGCCTTCAGGGAGAGACTTTCGGTTCAGGGACAATGAGATATGATATGTACTGCTCTAAGGCGTTACCCTGTGTGTGTGTCCTGTTTCTAACTTAGATTTTCCTTAGGTCTCAACTAAAATATGGCAGGCCATTATGACATTTATTAGAAGCGCTGTTCTCTCTATTGTACCATATGTTGTCTCTAAAATAAGATTCTTCCTGGTCAAAACTACATTCCTACAAGTCAGAAACATATCCTAAATTACATTTTTTCCAGCAAAATTAAATTTCAGGTTGCAAAAAATATAATTGTACTAGTAAGAATAACCCTCTGGTAAACCGTCTGGCACCTCCGGAGGGGAAAGCAGTGCTTCGCTAACACTGTTTTCAGTGGGAGTGGGGAGCTGCTGACCTTGAAGGAGGATATTGTGGGGCTGTGGAAGGAATACTTTAAGGATCTCCTCAACCCGACAGACACGCCTTCCGTGGGGGAAGAAGAGACGGGGTGCTTGGGGCTGGATTCGTTCATTACCCAGGACGAAGTCACCAAGGTGGTCAAAAAACTCCACGGTGGCAAGGCTTCGGGGGTGGACGAGATCCGTCCTGAGTATCTCAGAGCTCTGGATGTTGTTGGGCTGTCATGGTTGACACGTCTTTTCAACATTGAGTGGAGGTTGGGGACAGGTCCCCTGGATTGGCAGACTGGGGTGGTGGTTCCCCTCCACAAGAAGGGGGACCGTAGGGTGTGTTCCAACTATTGGGGAATCACAGTTCTCAGCCTCCCCGGAAAGGCCTATGCCAGGGTGCTGGAGAGGAGAGTCCGGCTGATTGTCGAACCTCGGCTGCAGGAGTGGCAGCAGTGTGGTTTTCGTCCTGGCCATGGAACAGTGGACCAGCTCTACACCCTCTGCAGGGTGCTTGAGGGTTCATGGAAGTTTGCCCAACCAGTCTACATGTGTTTTGTGGACTTGGAGAAGGCATTCGACCATGTCCCTCGTGCTGCCCTGTGGGGGGTGCTCCAGGAGTATGGAGTCGGGGGCCATCTGTTCTCTCTACAAGCGGAGCAGGAGTCTCATTCGCATTCCCGGCATTAAGTCGGATCTGTTCCCGGTGCATGTTGGACTCCGACACGGCTGCCCTCTGTCACCGGTCCTGTTCATAACTTTTATGGACAGGATTTCTAGGCGCAGCCAAGGACCGGGGGGGTCTGGTTTGGGGACCAGCGGCCGGGACCATGCTCCTCCAAGTCCGAGGCCATGGTTCTTGACCGGAAAAAGGTGGCTTGTCCCCTTCAGTTGGAGGAGAGTCCCTGCCTCAAGTGGAGGAGTTCAAGTATCTTGGGGTCCTGTTCACGAGTGAGGGAAGAATGGAGCGGGAGATCGATAGACGGATTGGTGCGGCTGCTGCAATAATGGGGACACTGCACCGGTCTGTCGTGGTGAACAGAGAGCTGAGGGAAAAGGCAAAGCTCTCAATTTACCGGTCGGTCTACGTTCCTACCCCCACCTATGGTCATGAAATCTGGATCATGACCGAAAGAACGAGATCCCGGATACAAGTGGCTGAAATTTGCTTTCTCTGCAGAGTGGCTGGGCTCTCCCTTAGAGATAGGGTGAGGAGCTCGGTCATTCGGGAGAGGCTCAGTGTAGAGCCGGTTCTCCTCCACATCGTGAGGAGTCAGTTGAGGTGGCTCGGATATCTTCTTCGGATGCCTCCTGGACGCCTCCCTCAGGAGGTGTTCCAGCCACGTCCCACCGGGAGGAGGCCCAGGGGACGACTCAGGACACGCTGGAGAGACTATGCCTCTCGGCTGGCCTGGGAGCGCCTAGGGCTTCCCCCAGCAGAGCTGGAGGAGGTGTCAGTGGAGAGGGAAGTCTGGGAGTCTCTGCTTAGTCTGCTGCCCCTGCGACCCGGTTCCGGATAAAGTGGGAGACGACGAGTACGAGTACGAGTAGTAAGAATAAACTTTCAGATACCTAGAAATCTTTACAAATTTTAAGTGGACCTTTTGACATTTATTAACTTGACTAAATATATATTCCAGGTGTTTCAAATGCATTTTTCTTCCTATCTAATATAAACATTTCAGATACAAATGAGTCATGATTCCCATTCATGTGTATTGGGCTATTGCTTCCAGATATCTAAAATAACATTCTTCCTATCTAAAACTGAATTGTGACGTGGATGAACAGTTAGATCTTCATAATAGAGATACTGCTAGTCATAATGACTATTTCAGGTATCAAAAATGAACATAACATTACAGATATTCAGAAATCCAATTATTGACATCAAAAATATATTTCTGCTAGTGGAAATATACAGATATCAACTATTGATATATGACTAGTTAAATTGGAATTTCAGATATCAAAATTGTAATAATGCCTATCCAAAATGCAGTTCTAGATAGTTAAAAACATATCTTGACTAACATTCAAAAAAATAATGGTGTTCCATTTTAACATAAAATAGGCAGGCTGACTAGTCACATTCCTATTAGAGTTAGCACTAAAGCATTCTACCTAGTCACAATTGTATTATAGATATCATTCATTACATTTCTACCAGTAGAAATTAAATATTAAGTTCTTTGGAATCACATTTGTAACTAACTTCAGATATCTATAAATCTTTACTTTAACATATATGTTTCTGTATTTCAGATATCTTTAAATTAGGGGTGAAACGGTTCACAAAATCCATGGTTCGGTTCGGTTCGGTTCACGGTTTCGTGGTCACGGTTTTCGGTTCGGTATATGTTTATTGTTACACCGAAAAGTAAAAAAATTGATAACAATTATAAAAATGTATGAAAAAAAAATGTATTAAATTAATTAAAAAATACCCAAAAATTAATTAATTGTAATTATTTTTAATGATCCGCGGAAACCCTGCATGTTTTGCTGCTTTGAATTTAATTTAATCATCTCGCGCATGTCCTCTACGATCTCCTAGGAACTCAGAGCGGAGCGGAGGGGAGCCACAGCGGAGGCTTGTAGGCTTTACTTTGTGCAGGCGGTTTGGAGCGCAGCGGGACGGAGCGTGGGCGCTGACGGAGTATGTGGGATTTCGGGGTTAGCATGACATGTTGGTCATGTTGCTGTTAGCATAAACAAAACGTGTTGCACAATGCTTGCACACTGTTTTTATCCACAACTTTCTTTTGTCATGGTCTTGGTTCTGCTGTTCTTTTCTTTGCTCCTTTTTTTCTAGATTTATTAGCCTAATTCCAGTTTTGTTGTATTTCTAGATTTATATTAGTTCTCAAGTTTTTCTGTTGTCCTCTTTTGCCCTCTTGTGTGTGTATGTTCCTTTCCCCTTGGCTCCCTCGTTGTGTCCTCTCACACCTGTTCCTTGTCTGCTCGTTAGCCCTCCCCTTGTCTCTCTCTCCTATATATGCTCTCCCTCTGCTCTCACTCTTTGTTGGTTCCTTGTCTTTGCTGTCCTCCCATGCTGTTGTCCATGTTCCTCGTCTCTCCCTGGCTCCTCGTGTTTGGTTTTCCCCAGATGTCTTCTCAGTTCTGGTTTGCCTTTCATTATTAGTTGGATCTTTGGATTCCTGCCTTTGTTTACTGTTTTGCCCCATTAAAACTCCCAGAAATCTCCTCAGCCTCTGCCTCTGCATTTCGGTCCTCCAAACCACAACCAAACCCTGACATCTTTCCGCCGTCATTGTTGGTCACTGTAAATGCAAAGCGGTCCCATACAGCAGACCTATAAAGTGCTGGCGCGTCTTCCAACTCCTGTTCTTTCCCACTCGTCATACCCACACAATTCTCCACAACAACTGATTTTTTTCTGCTACACCCAGCTACGCTGCTTCGCTTCTTCTTTTGTTTACTACTGGTGGCTGGCTTTGGTCGCAGTAACGGCCACCTTCTGCCTGCGTACACTATGAGAAAAGGAGCTGCGATGAACCAACGCGAACACACGCGAATCCGAACGGTACCGACAGTTTTCAAACCGTTCCATCCCTACTTTAAATATATTCCTCCTATTTAAAATGCTCATGTCAGATATATAAAATGTAATTGTTACTAGGACAAATTACGTCACCTTTCCCCATTCATGTGTATTGGGCCGTTACTTTCAGATATCCGAAATGACATTATTCCTTTCTGATCTGATTGTTGCTGGTCATAATGTTTATTTCAGATATCAAGATTCAATGATTAAAAATAGCAGATCTGACGTAGTTTAAGGTTTTGTAATCTAAATTCAAGACATTCAGTTTTATGAGTGCAGCTTCCTCTCTGTGGATGTGAAAGCAATAATGGCGCAGGTGATAAGTCTCAGAATGGAAAGAAAATGAAACGAGCTCTTCCTCATCCACGGGGTTTGAGGCGACAGAGAGCATCTTGCAGGAGAAACCTCAATAGAAAGTCCATCAAAAGCAGAAGTTCTGTTCATGTTTGTCTCCATTTTTACTCCACAGGGAAAAATACTTCAACGGTGTTTACAAGCAGGAATAAGAACTTTCTGTGTGCGTTGATCTACAATGTCTGACTTATATGTATCCGCTGTCCACTGGGTTTGGCATGGCGTTGCAAAATGGAGTGATAGCCTTCCTTATTCAGAATCCCTTTTACCCTGTACAAAATCTCCCACCTTACCAGCACCAAAACAACCCCAGACACATTACCTCCACCATGCTTAACAGATGGCATCAGGCATTCTTCAAGCATCTTTTCATTTGTTTTGCGTCTCATCACAAGCGTTCTTCTTTGTGATCCAAACACCTCAAACTTGGATTCATCCGTCCACAACACTTTTTTCCAGTCTTCCTCTGACCAATGTCTCTGTTCTTTTGCCTATCTTTGTCATGATGGGTCTCTATGATTAAACCCACATGCAGAACACCACAGGAAATGGAGTAAAAGTTTAACAGTTTATTTTGAGAAGCACACAAGAATATAGAATGAACAGGTTCTGGTACTGGTCCGGGACTGGAATCACAGTAATCTGCTGCAGAGAGGGATTGTTTGGTTAGCCAGGTAATAGCGATGACTTGTCAGTGGTTTGATTCTAGTTGTACCTGATGAAGGTTCTGACTGATCGTTAGAGAGAGGGAGCCGGTTGGGTCAGGAGACTGTGGATTTAGCAGAGAGCTCAGCAGCGGGAGGAGGTTTAGCTTCAGGCTACTTGAGGTTCAGACCTTGAGTCCTCCCTTGAGGAACTAGTTGGGGAGTTCAGACCAGGGAATCTTCAGGTTTGGCTTTGCATGGCAGGCAGGCAGGTTCCCAAGCATGAGCTCTCTCCCAGAGCTACGAACTTCAGTCGGGTTTTCCTGTGAGCAGAAAAAGAGGTTGGTTAGAATCAGGTTGCTCTCTAGAGCAGGCAGAGATTCTCAATGTAACTGAGGCTCAGGTTTCGCTAACCAAAACTGGTCAAGCACTCCGGCGCTGAAGAACCCAGGTCACAGCCGCTGTAGCTTAAGTAGTGGGTCTCCTAATCAGGTGAATGCGCCTCAGGTGTGTAGTAGTCAGCTTCATCTCCAGGAGACCCCACGCTCTCTGCTGGAGGAAGGTGGCAGATCTCCGAGGTCCCCAGCAGTACCCCCCTCTGGCTTGACAGCCTCCTGGCGGTCCCAGATGAAGTGGACGGAAGGGAGCTCCTGTAGTCCTCAATGAGGGATGGGTCCAGAATGAAGGAGCCAGGGACCCAGGTGCGGTCCTCCGGACCGTAGCCCTCCCAGTCGACGAGGTACTGCCAACCACAACCCCGCCGACGGGAGTCCAAGATCCGGCAGGCCCATTGAATGCAGGAGTGGCCATCAATGTCCCGAGGCGGGTGGAGGGGAGTGAGACTGAGGAGGGCAAAAGTGGACTGGTGAGAACTGGTTTAATCTGGGGAGGCGTGGAAGGTGGGGTGAATGCGGAGGAGGTGGGTGGCAGGTGGGCACGAGACAGCAGATGGGTTGATGACCTAAGAAATCTTATGCCGGACCAATGAATCTGGGGGAGAGTTTTTTTGACATGGATTTCAATGGGATATCTCGAGTAGATAGCCATACCTCTTGCCCAGGGGTATAGTCGGTCGGTGCAGGGCGGCGTTTCGAATCGGCAGATCTCTTATTATTAGAAGCGGAGGTGCGGTTGAGGGCAGTGGCGGTTTTAGATTCCAAACTCTGTAACAACAGCGGCGGATGTGTGATGATGGATGGACCTGACCGATATCGCTCTCTCTGCGTCTGCAGGGGAAAAGTGGTGGTTGATAGCCTATAGAAACCTGAAAGGGAGACAGACCGGTAGCAGCAGATCTTTGGGAGTTATGAGCATATTCAACCCATGCCAGAAACTGACTCCAGTCAGTCGGGTTGTTAGAAGTGAGGCAACGGAGAGTGGACTCGAGTTCTTGATTCATCCTCTCCGTTTGACCGTTGGTCTGAGGGTGATAGCCTGAGGTGAGAGAGGTTTTACAATTGAGAGCCAAACAGAAAGCTTTCCAGACCTGAGAGATGAACTGGGGACCTCGATCAGAAAGTATCTCCTGTGGGATGCCATGAAGACGGAAGACATGTTTGACCAGGAGCTGAGCGGTCTGGAAAGCTGTAGGTAACTTCCTGAGGGGAACCAAATGACAGGCCTTGGAAAATCGATCAACAATGGTTAATATGGTAGACATACCCCTGGAAACTGGAAAACCGATAACAAAATCCACTGCGATGTGGGACCATGGACGAGAGCGGAACAGGCAGAGGGGAGGAGCAGCCCGGAAGGTGGTTGGTGAGTTGACTTATTCCTGGCACAGGCAGGGACAGGCCAGCCATTTTCCTTCCGCGTCCCTTGTGAAGGGACGGCCACCAAAAGTGTCGTGTGATGAGGGCGATGGTTCTACTCACACCAGGATGGGCAGAGAACTTGGCTGCATGCATCCGCTGGATGAGACAAGATCTGACAGAGGATGGAACGTAAGTTCTGTTTGGAGGTCCGTTACCTGGGTCAGGTTCAGAGGCCAAAGCTAGGTTGATGAGATCAGTGATTTCCCAGGAAACAGCTCCAACCGTGCAAGAGGCAGGGAGAACAGGCTCGGGTGTTTCAGGTTGATCAGAGGAGTAGAGACGAGAGGTCAGGAGAGTCCATCTCCCCCCTACCTCTAGGGGACTGAATAGCAGGAGCCGCAGAACGAAGACATGAGACGTGACAGGAAGTAGACCAAGACTCAATGTGGCATTCAGCCCAGTTGATGTGGGGGTTGTGACGTTCCAACCACTCGAATCCTAGTACCAGAGAAGAACATGCAGAGGGAAAAACAAAAAATGTTAGAGTCTCACTGTGATTTCCAGAGATAAGGAGCTCTAATGGTCGTGTCTGATGAGTGACTTGATGCAGCTTCTTCCCATCAATAGCTGAAACTCTGAGAGGCTTTTTCAGCGGAATATTCTCAATCTTCAGCTGTTGAACAAGGCTTGAGTCAATGAGGTTTCTCTCACAACCAGAGTCTATAAAAGCTGACAAAGTGAGAGTCTGGTCAGAACAGAACAACGTCGCAGGCAACAGTAAGTGAGGAGATTTCTCAGATCTCAGATGGTCCGTCAGACTCCTCACATCCTCTGACGGACCCCGGCTTTTGATTTTGCCGGGCATGTAGCAATAAAGTGGCCAGGCTCACCACAATACAGATCTCCAGATCCCAACAATCTTAATCTTTTTCTTTTATTGGCCAGTCTCAGATATGGCTTTTTCTTTGCCACTCTGCCCTGAAGCCCAGAATCCTGCAGTCGCCTCTTCACCGTAGATGTTGACACCGGCGTTTTGCGGTACCATTTACCAAGTTTCTAGTTGGGACCTGTGAGGTGTCTGTTTCTCAAACTAGAGACTCTAATGTACTTATCCTCTTGCTCAGTTGTTTAATGTGGCCTCCCACTTCTTTATCTACTCTGGTTAGAGCCTGTTTGTGCTGTCCTCTGAAGGGAGTAGTACACACCGTTGTAGGAAATCTTCAATTTCTTAGCAATTTCTCGTATAGAATAGACTTAATTTCTAAGAACAAGAATAGACTGTCGAGTTACAGATGAAAGTTCTCTTTTTCTGGCCATGTTGACCGTTTAATTGATCCCTCAAATGTGATGCTCCAGAAACTCAATCTGCTCAGAGGAAGGTCAGTTTTGTAGCTT
>JAGKQL010000007.1:27876817-27904052 GCA_018398635.1 Cyprinodon brontotheroides | reverse complement strand
TGTCAGCTTCACGCAGCTGCGCACGAGTCCTATCATGAAAAAAGGTTCATTGTGCGACCTGAGTAACGCGCAGTAACGGCGTGTCTGCAATGGTAACTGCGTTATAGTTACAGTCAAAGTAATTAGTTAGATTACTCGCTACTGTGTCGTTGCAATCGAAGCGTTAGTAACGCCGCTGCTACTTCAACGCCAAGTAGTCCCATCATCACTGGTTCGCTTAAAGTCGCCAATTTAGTGCTACTTGGTCCCAATTGAATTTCCCATTGGGAACCAACTAGCACTTGTTGCTAACTGGTTAGCAAGATGCTTCCAGATAAACCGGCCACAATCAAACTTTCTTGTGAACCTTCCTCACAATCCCGCCCCCCCCCTTGATAATCAACCAAACACATTCCACTTTATTTTACTCGTGAAGTTGTGCACCATCCCGAGAATTGAAAATGCAACGGCAAGTTGGAAAGTCACTTCCTAATGAATTTTTAAATAGTGTGACTCTTGTTTAATTATATTACAAAGTAAATATTATTTTTGCTAAACCCCTAAAAAGTTATTTTTATCAGCCTTATAACCATTTCACACCCATTGAAAGCCTGAAAATATGAAAAACTTATTAAGTTCTAAAGCATTTATTTTCTTTTAAACATTAAACAACAATCTCTTCTACAGAATAATATTATAGCTGAAAGTTTACTTGTGAATTAACTGAGCACTGAGAGTTGATATACAAGGAAGAAAAAGTTAAATTTTTCTCTGCAGAGAAGAAAAACACAAACAGCTGAATACAGCTGTCAGCGTGGTTCTGGTTATATGCTGCCCACCCCTGCATATAAAGAGAATTCCCACCCATGTACATTGAATATTTCCAAGAGAAGCACTCCAGTTTCTTAAAGACATAAATCTAGTCAGATAAACCCTTCAGACAACTGTTTTCCATTCCCACCAGAAACAGGACGTGAGAAACTTGAACACAGTGAGGACTTGTTCATCTATGTTTCCTTCTTATCTAAACTAGGGACGAAACTTCCTCTTATAAACCTCCTTCCTTTTCCACCAGGGGCGCCTCTCTAGAAATATTTCATAGGGGAGGCCAGATGGGGCCTTCTGGGGTGGCACACAGAGAAACATCATTTCAGGGTTTTTATTCTACTGCTGTGGTAAAACTGCCTGTGGAAAACTATCATAAAGATCAAAGTAAACACCTACTCATATATTTTGTCTTATTGTGTGATTGTTAATGTTACTAATGATCTAATGTCCACAGAGATAGACCAGTTAACATTTTGAGTTGAATAATAGTTGTACATTGCTTTTCCTCATCACTGTTCTTTACTAATGCTGCCTCTGTGTCCCCGTTCATGCTGCTTGATCTGTTTCTCTCCTCCATCCTCCTTCTCTCTCTCCTCCTCCTCCTCCTCTCTCTTCTTCTCATATTCCTGTTGCTCCTCCTCATTCTCTTCTCCTCTCCACCTTTCTCAGTGTTCCTCCATGTTCAAAGCAGATTGCATACACAGAGGCACCTGGATAGCGGCTGTTATTGCAGGGCAGCCAGCTTCACAAGAAGAAGCACCCCAGAGGGAAAATCCAGCACATTATAGCAGCTTATAGCGACTGTGGCATCTGCAGGCATCTTGAAGGCATGTTTCTTAATGCCGCCTCAGCTAGGATTGTTCCTACTAAGTAGGTCAATATAGGTGGCAGCTCGGGAAAACTCAGGTGCTTGATGAAGGTTCCTAATGGAAGTGTTGGATGTAGCTCCTCGGTTGAGCTATGTTCATCTGCTTCTTGTTCTGGTCTGGTACTGTGCCTGTGGACTTCTCGCAGTGGGAAGCATGGACCCAGATGGTTCCCTCAGCGGCCTTTACTGCTGTGTGGTTGGTTAGCAACGCCTGGAATGGACCCATCCACCTCCAGGATCTTTCAATCTTCCTCCTGAAATTTCTTATAAAGACAAAATCTCCTGGCTGTAAGTCATGGAATGGGTTAGTAACTGGTGAAGGTAGTCCTCTCTGTGTTTGGTCTCCACTTCCCTTAGCTGGGCTGTAAGAGAAATTAAGTAATTAAGCATTTTTAACCAATTACCACTTCAAATTAAATTCGCCCACAGCCTGGATCATTTTAAATCGCTTCTTAAAACTTTTTTTTCCCTTCGGCTTTTAATTGAAGCTGTGTTTCACCTTCTTTTTTTGTTAATTTGATGTTGTTGTCTTTCCAGTAAAGCACTTTGCTGCAGTTTTATACCTGTTTTGAAAGTGCTATATAAATAAATTTGACATTGACATTTTATCATCATATGCAAGTGTATGTGTATGAGTCTCTGCCAGTCCTGCAAAGACAATTTCAAAATGACTGAGGTTAGGTTTTTTACGGCGGCACATGAGCATTGAAATAATTTGGAGTGCCTGGACCCAATTCAGACCCGTTTTTTCACAGACCTTGTTCTCTTTCAGCAGCTCTGTTGCTCTGTGGATGATAGACACAATGCTTCATTAGGTTAACATTAAACATTTCAGCAGGTGTTGTAATATTTCACTTGCAAAATGTTAGGCTTCAATCAATTTTGAAAACATATCTACATCACCAAGCAACATTTCTTTCCTTCACATGGAGTTAGTTCAATAAAATCTATCATATGATGTTGAAATTGAGCATCAACTGTTTTTATGAGCTCCCTGGCCCATCATTTTCTGTCCTCTAGAAATGTTGTGACTTTCACAAATTAGGCAATCTTCACCAAACTTTGATGCTTTTTGAGAAAAAATTAACTGTGAACCAATTTTTAACCATCCATTTTCTAGTCCTTTTGACGCATGGCCCCCCATGGGTCAAAACACAAAAGGGATGGAAAAAATTGTTTAAGTAATCATTTAAGCTACTAGACGTTATTTGAAAAAAATAAAAAGAAGGGGAAAAAAAGCAAAATCTAAGAGTTCCATTTGTCCAGTTCAGATGACAAAGGATCTCATCTTAGCAAAGGTGGCGGCATGCAGCGGCCTCTTTAGCAGCAGTGCAGTTCACAGGTTTGGGCAAACAGCTAAGTAAAATAGTTCAGCTTCATGAATCAGCCACGAAGGAATGATGGAGAAAAGGCTGCCCCTCAGATTTAAGAAAAGAAGAATAAAAAAAAACTAGAATGAGATGATTAGAATGACTAAACTGAAGTATTTAATGATAGCAACATTGTATTCATTTTAATATCATTATTAAATTTTATATGATTATATAAACCCTTATATAAATCTCCCCCTTAAACACATGCTTTCTTGTGGGACCAATTACTTATGCTGCGTTCACACCAAAAGCAGCAGAGGCAGCAGGAGCAGTTGCTCCAAGGCTGTAGAAAGCATTTTGAGCTTGGGAAAAGGTTAGTTATATGCAGTAAAAGTCAGACAGACACATTTTCAGGAACACAAGTGGCCCCTTTATTGTCATTCTATTAGAACCATGTAAAAGGTTTTTAGATGAAATGGGTCAAAAACAACAGTGAAGTAGCCTACATTTATGATTATATTCTCAAAAAAAGAAAAAAAGCTATGAAACGGGCTTGGTTAGAAACAGGAGAGAATATAAATAGAAAACTCGAACCGCCTCAGCCGGACTCGAACCTGTATTGAAGCAAAAGCTTTGCATCATATGCAGCCACTTTAAACACCGCACCACTTCTCAGTTGCAAAAGCAGTTTAACTGTTGTGACCAATATCTGTACAGCACAAAACATTATTTAGCAATGCAAATCGATGAAAACCGTTTTTTCATGGAAATAGGCTTGGAAATGGATTCAAAATAACAGCAAAGCGCATGTAGTGGATATATTCCTAAAATTAAGGCTTTGTGAAACGGCCATGCCTTGAACTTTGGCAACGCTGCCACACAGCTCTGTGTAGAGCTTTCCACAAAGCAGATCTGTGCTGAACTTTCTTGGTCTGGCTGCCTTGATCAGCGATTGGATGAAACCAGTTCAAATGCATTGGCTGTCTGAAAAGAAGGAAGGACATTATAATCATATTAGGAAAACGCGCGTATTTGATGCGCGTTGTCTCAGTAAGAACGAGCGTTTTGACCTGTCAAGACCATTTGACCATCATGACGGAAGTAAAAAGTGGTGCTTGTTGGTAAAAGATGGCAAAAAAGCGTCGAAATTTCGGAAAAACTGTGCTTTTAGCGGGTGAATAGTGTCATTCTTGGCTTGCCATAAAAAACTCTTCTCAACATACTGTCGTAGCGCTCAGTTCCGTCTCTGCTCGCGCTTGACCTGCTCTCTCCGCACTCAACACCAGCTGTGCGCTCGGCTGTCTCTCCGCTCTTTCAACTCTCTCTGTTCTCACGAAATCATACATGTATGTAAATAAACCACACCATCAGCCAATCACGGCCAGCTTTTTTTCCTCCAATCAAAGTATTCGTTCCAAATACTACATCCGGTTAAATAAAAAATTAAAATTAAAAAAAGCACAATCAGGAAATCAAACAACTCTTTTGGTTATGCGGTCAACATTCAATTTGAGGGATGAATGTCAGTTAAACAGTTATTAGATCATTACCTCATCCATCTCTTTTTACCTATTGATATGGATTTAATTTTGCTGTTTAAAAAGAGAAAATGGGAGGATATTTAAGATTCAATTATGGTTCAACAGTATTTAGATAAAAATATTTCATATATGGAAAAATGTTTCGGGATGCTTCAAAAGATTCCAATATTAGGAATGGTGTTTCGTTTTAGTTACAGAATTACATTTTAAATTGGGTAAAAGAATCAGTGGTGGAATTCAGCATCCAAAGAAGAAATGTTTGTGATTATATTGGCCTTAGAATGGATTGAAGAAATTGTTCCATTAAGAAGTTTCAATCCGATCCAGTCGCCATATTTACATACATTTATGAATTTGCGAGCCCAGAGACAGAGTCAAGAGACAGCCAGGCGCACAGCTGGTGTTGAGCGTGGAGAGAGCAGGTTGAGCGCCAGCAGAGACGGATCCGAGCACATGCCCAGACATGGAACTGAGTGCGAGGACAGTGTGTTGAGAAGAGTTTTTCAAGTTAAGGCGTAGCGGAAATTTATTTGTATAGCACAATTCAGTACAAAGACAATGCAAAGTGCTTTACATGATTAAAATACAGGAAAATAAAAAAGAACCAAAGCAAGTAGAATAAAAAATAAAAAATGCTGAAACAAAAAGAATATTAAAAACAGTTGGAGTAAAGGAAAAAAAAAAAAATGTAACTAATGATGTTTCAGTTGAACTGTTTAACTAGAACAGCCGAAGGCAATCCTAAACAAATGTGTTTTAGTCTTGATTTAAAGGAACTCAGGTTTTCTGCACGCACTTTTCACACCCAATCATATATCAGCGGTCATCTGTCAATCAAATTCAATAGGTCACAGCATTGTTGATTACATATGTTGCAGCTACTATATGTAACAATCATTTCCTTTCCCATTGAGTTCCATCCCAGTATTCACAGGGATGGACGTCTGTGTCTTCAGCAGGCGTAGAGCTAACAGAACTGGCAGCGTTGCGAGGCAAGGGCTCAAACATATACGGACTGTAAGCCTTCTACACCAAACCAAGCTTCTGCCGCCCTGGCGTCCTCTTCCACACTACATCTTTGTCCCCCACTTTCCTCCTCGAAATAAAAAATGCATGACGAAGGAGACTTACCACGACCCTCCGATACACTAAACTCTCCTCCTCTTGCATGTTTCTTCTGTCCATGGCTTTCCTTGACCGTGTGTGGTTTCTAAGTCACCAATTTAGTGCTACTGGCTTGGTCCCAATGGAATTTCACATTGGGAACCTACTAGCACACTAAGTTGCTAACTGGTTAGCATGATGCTTCCAATAAAGCAGCCACAATCAAATAGTCTTGTGAACCTTCCGCCACAAGCAATCCTGCCCACTTGATAATCATATTTTCACTTTATTCACTCGTGTAAAGTCGGGGACCAATCAGGAGAATTCAGAAATGCAACGGTTGGAACAGCCGCTTCCCTACGACTTTAAATAGTGTGACTCTTGTTTAACTATATCCATCCATTTTCTTACACGCTTATCCCAAGTGGGGTTGCGAGGGGTGCTGGTGCCTATCTCCAGCTGTTTAATTATTTCACAAAGTAAATATTATTTTTGCTAAACCACTAAAAAAAGTTATTTTTATCAGCCTTATAACAATTTCACACCCAGTGGAAGCCTGAAAATATGAAAGCTTATTAAGTTCTAAAACATTTATTTTCTTTTAAACATTAAACAATAATCTCTGCTACGGAATAATATTACAGCTGAAGGTTTGGACTCACTTGTCCCACCTCACAGACCAAAACACTGCAGATTAGAACAGAATGTTTTTAGATGTAGTCCTTTTAATTAGTTGATAAATCATTAATTCAATGAAATAATTAATATTAAACATTTTATCTCATATAATTTAACTCCCAGTTGCATTTATTGATCCTTTAACAGGAAAGATCAACAAAATTTATAACTGATCAACATTTCAGATCATGAATAGTAACTGCATAGTTTGTTTGCCTAGTAACTATTACTCTGTGCAGTAACTGAGTTACTAACTCTGCTCCTGTTTGGTAGCAGTAACTAACTAGTCCTATTCTAACTAACATTACTAACCCTGATTATTGCCTTAGTTGTTGCAGTAGAGTTGATCTTGTAACTTGTTGAGCTTCTGTTCTTCTAAAGTCAGTCTGCTGCCATCTGTTGGATAAAGAAATAAAAAGTTGTGTAATTCTGATTGATCAGCTGGCAGTGATGGAAACCTTTTGGCTCTAGGAGTTCAGATGTTCCTTGTTGTCTCTGAGTGATGGTGGAGCTGATGTGTTGCTGACTCTTCTCCCCTCCTCCAACAGGATGAAGATGATCTGCTGGAACCCGCTGCTCATCATCATCATCATCCTCATCTCGTGTCTCTGTGGTCAGTTTCCATCTTCTCTTTGTTCTAAATCCATCAGTAATCAGTGAAAAGTCTGTCAGTGAAGCTAACTCTTCAATCCTCCTGCTGCATTTGATCCAGCAGTTTGACTAGAAGAGAATCAAGCAGAGCTCTGACAGCACAGAGACCATCAGGAGACAGAAACCTCTAGAGATGGACTTTAAAGGCTCCCATGTTCCAGTTCTCAGTGTGTCTGCTCCTCTCTTCCTCTCTCTGTCTCTTCAGCACCAACATTTGTAGTGAATGTGACCCAGAGCTCCTATCAGGCAGAGGAGAAGCACAACATCACTCTGGAGTGGACCTTCACCACCAGACCTCATGGATCCTGGAGTCAGCTGTTTGTTCTCTGCAGCTTCTTTACTTCTAATATAGACATTCAGTCGTCTTTCGTGTCCATGAGGGTGTTGAGGTGCCAGAGTCTCAGGATGAACAGTTCTCAGGACGAGTCCAGAGTGACAAAGACGTCCTCAGAGAAGGACGAATCAGACTCCATGTGTCCAACCTGAGGACTGAAGACTCTGGTCTATATGTCTGTGAGGTGGAGACTGATGGAGGCTCAGGCTATGAAAAATGTCACCTCAACGTCTCTGGTGAGAATAAATCCTCTAAATCCATTTTTCTTTGATAAAATCCTGGGAACTGAGTTGATGAACAAACATCATCATCTTCTAGATGAAGCATCCTGCTTTGAACGTGAACAAGTATGAATAAATATTTCTGATTTCTCTCCAGCAGCTGCTGATCAGATCCAAACTCAGAGACCAACTTTGACTCCAGAAGCAGAGAGACGAGGAAGGATCTTCCTCTTCATCCCACTGGGACTGACAGCAGCAGCTCTGATGGTTCTGATGATAACGTTGATCGTTTGGTTCAGAAGGAAAAAGAAGGAGAAAACAAAACAAGTGTCAGATTTTACTGAATGAATGTATTTTAGTAATAAGGACGTTGATCTGTTCCTCGTTTTATTTCAGGTTGATGTTTGAAATATTTATTTCTTTTCTTCTCCAGAAACAACGATCTTTATTCCGTAAAAACTCTAGATAATTTAACAAAAGGTGGAATACAATGGCTGATTTATTATTCCAGGTTCTGCAGCAGATAAATGCTATGGCACTTTGTTTATTTGTGCATTAATCAGTATTTTTAAAATGTGTTATTTGTAAATAACATTTATTCTTCCACCTTTTTTGTTCCACTGTTGGTGTTAGTTATTTCACTTGGACCTGGAATTACTGTCTATAAGATATCTCAACCTCTACAGGTTTGTATGAGTACTGTGAATAAAACAACGGTGGAAACATTTCGTATAAAAAATGTTTGATGTTTCCTTTATGTAAATTGAATTGTCTTTAATTAATTAAAAGCATTTCATGTGAACAGGAAGTTTGTATTTTCTTTGCATGTGTTGTGAAATTATTATTAATTTTTATCAAAGAGGACGAGGCCAACACTCAGTTAAACAGAAAAAGATAGATTTTTGTATTTGCACATTTTGAAGGCTTTTGCTCTTGGAGGACAAAAGGATTTGCTCACAGTTTGATACATCACAGAGGAGGGGAGACAGTAAGGTATCTCTAGCCTAAATAGCCTAAATTATGAGAATTCCTCCTTAGCTGGCCTTGATGCAGAGCTAGATTGTAAATCTCCTCTGACTCCAGCTCCTTTGACACAATCAGTATTGAAATATTTAAAAAGATGCTTAAGAACAGAAGTAGCAGTAGGATCAGTGGATTGTTATCACCGAATTAATCCTAATCCTAAAGTGTCATTTTCTTCCTGTGAAATCAGTCTATTTATGTGTAATCTGAAAAATAATATCAATAGTTCTTAAACTGTAAACAAAACATAATTTAAATCTCCTGTCACTATTTTTAAAACAAAACCAAATCTCATATACTGTCACTGAGTTGTAGAATCCCTTCCTATACATATTTAATTCTCTGTGAATTAATGCGATCATTATGTAAATGTCCTTATATCTATAGTGTTTATATTGCTCCAGCAGTAATACAGTCCATGCTTTTATTGTGAAAGGCTCAGTGCAGGAAAGTGACGTGGATAGAATGTCACTGGGTGTACCGGAACACTGGCGGCAAGCAGGAAAAAAAACACTGGCAGGCAGACAGTAGCCGTGCCTGTTAAAACGGGAAAACGCATATTCTTGATTTGTAAAGGATCCTTAGCACCTGGTTGATGAAGGAACAAGGTTCGTATCAGTGTTTGTTTTTAGAATGCATATTTAGTCATATTTCACAGAGCTTACAGGTTTGCTGCTAAGTTATATTTGTTGTAGTTACGTTTTTTGTCCACCAGAAGGTGCTAATGGTCTCTGTTAAGTTTGCCATGCTTATTCAGCAATACAAATGTTTGTGAATAGTAATATTATATACTAAGTGAAGTCACAGATGCCTACATTACAATGCATTTTCTTTTATTTCATGGTACAAGGCATTATAAAATACTATACTAAAGGGTTTAATAAATATACATGGCAAAATATGGTGATAGCACTAAATGTAAGGATTATCCAGATTAAAAAAAGGTTATAATAATTTAAGGTTAAAAATGATTCATGGTAATCATTGATGATGTAAAAAAGGGTAAAAGTCAACGTACTGTCTGAGTTACTAATGTGGATTTTCTTTGTGTATTTTGTAGCTCTTATGGTGTGTTCACAAGCAAGGCTATTAAATAAAAAGGAATTGTGAACCATCAGTCTGAGAGACCATCTTTTCAACTGGGATGCTACACATTCTCTAGTAAGATCCCCATCTAAAGGACGTGCATTCTTTGGTCTAACAGCCTAGTAAATAATTTTTTTATTGTATGCACAAAATTAGGACAAAATCTCCTGACTGAATCAGGAAATAAACAATGTGATTCGCTGTAAGGAGTTTACTGAACTAAACCTGCTACCGACCAGGTTAGTTTCTGAGGAGAATGTTACTATGGCAACATATACAGAGGCGACTGAAACTCTCTTTGTGAAATGGAAAGTTCAGTTTCCCTGTTTTTACGTTTAATTTTGAGTAAAGCTGCTTTTTGAAACAGACTCCAGGAGGACGAGGTAAAGCATTCCCATGCTAGCATGCACAAAACATCAGAAAGGGCTTTAAACAGGTAATATTTCTGCTAAATGTATTCTACAATAGTTTGTAATCTAGTTTTAATCTAATTATAGAACAACAATAAATGTTCCTGACTGCCACTCCTAATAAAATTCATAGTCAGCGTTGGTATCAGATGTGAGACACACAGAGACACCTTGGTTCGGTCTCAGAAGTGAATCCAGATCCGTGGCTCCTGGCCAGGTCATCCCAGGCTGGTATTAAAGGAATAGTACACCCAAAACATGATTAGCCTTCATTTTCTACTCACCCCCATGCTGAACAACACTCTGGAGTACTTTTTTGATATCTCAAATGCATCTGGAGATCTGGGAGGCTTCTTGCTGTCTGCTGACATTCAAATAATGGAGGTCTATTGTGCCCGAGGCAGAAAGGTCCATAAAAGTCCACAAAACGGTCAATATGCCCTCCATACTGCTCGCCGTCCAATGTATTCCGCGTCCGGAGTGGGTGAGTCCATAATTTACTAAACGAAGTCATTTAGCTCTAAAAACATTCTAAATGACTTCGCTTCGAAGTAAATCTGTGATGCATTTGAGCAGCCATGATGAAGTTCTGGATGGGGTCCCTATCTCCGCAGTCTCAAGCTATCCGCCAACCACTTAGAGTAGCCAGTGTCTTTTAGTCTTCACTCCCACAGTATTCTTTTATACAGACATTTTTAAGGCATTTTAAACTGGGCAGAAGGAGGTTACGCAGGTTTTAACTAACCATCGTGCTTTGATTTCTGCTGTGCAGGAGGCGGGAACCAGGTGTCAAGTGCAGCGGGCTTGCATTGACAAGCCCACAGAAGTACTGGCGCCAATGTGAACCACACCCCCACTCTTCGAACAGACTCGGGACCTTTGTTGGATGGTGGCTCATGGGATTCTCCGGTCAGGTCCGTCATGCACTCGGGGCATGTCCCAGCGTCTCAACTTGCCCCGGCCTGGTTGTGGCCTGAGTGATGAGCATCTGCTCTGGAGTGCAGTGATGCCGACGACCTGTGTGGGCAACAGCCCGGCTCCCTGCAATTCCCGGACTTGCCAGCAGGGAGGTCCCTCACAGCACAGCTGGTGCTCTACGGGTGAGCAACAAGAAACGTACAAAAGAGATTTTGCAAAGTGGTTAATGTCCTTAGCTTCGCCGCAGCATTTCGAAATGGTCCTCTAAGAAATTCCTGGAAGCTGGTGAGAGGCACAGTGAGTCCCCAGAAAGCCAGATCCCGATGGCAGCAGAAACAGCGTGGAGAGCGGCCTGAAGACTGCAGGCAGGCTGCGACAGCCGTAAAGAAGCGGTCACCGCAAAGCTCACCTGACGGGAGCCAAGTTTGATGTAAGTAAAAGCCCAGTGGTGCAGCTGCTCGGTTCTCCGGGTGTGGTTCACCAGGTAGTCCTCGAGCGACCTGTATTAGGTCCCAGACCCCATTGTGCCTGGAGGTGGACACAGCTCTACCTTTTATTAGGGACATTCCGTCACAGTTTCGCAATGGCCACAACCCTGTATATGGAAAGCCGGTTTGTGAGTATTCGTACCCCTTCGTTTTTAATGTATTATCGGCACTGTTTTTAACTGAAAGTTCTTGACATAAACATGTGGCTGTGGCGATTTATATCCGTGTTTAGGCTTATACTAATTAATGTGAGATGCCTATCTTGACGGTTTTTTTATCTGTAAATATGCAGTATGTTGAAAGCATGGATTGAATATGATGTAAACCGAAAGAAAATAAAATGTGGAAATAATGGCCGTATTCTTTTTGAAAAAAAAAAAAAAAAATCCTAATTTTGTCAGTTTTGTTGATTTTGATACGCCCCCACCGGGACCTATATTGAAATTTGATTTTGAACAGGGAGATGGAATAGGGGCTTGCTCCGTCCACTCCACGCATCGACCTGGTATTGCAGTACTTCCAGGAACGGTGCACCCCACCAATAATGTATAATGATAAAATACTAATATAGTATTACTTGTTATAGTGCTTGATATATAGAATATCATTCTGCAGGTGTGCTATAAGGAATGCATAAGGTATTCTGACGTCAACTAAATTTAGAAATTCTTGGTAGCTAAAAAAACTCAAATTTAAAAAAATATAAAATGTCTTTTACATAAAAGTTGTTTCATGGGTTGATTCCTAGTTTATTATTTTTATTTTGTATTTAGTTGTTTTTAGTGTAGAATGCATAACTATTTCTTCTGTTCATCTCCTTGTTTCTTTCAATTTTTTTCTTCTATTTTAATTAATAGTTTATTGTTAAATTATGATGATGAATGTTTCAGCGATATAGTTTGCTATGATGTTCACAGGTTTGAAATCTATGAAGTTGAAATGTTTTAGATCTATGAACTTGTATTTCTATGTTTTTTTCTGCTAGACAACATTAATAGTTATACCTTTAAATCATATTCACAGTTCCAAAAAATGAACTAGTTCATAGTTCTTTTTTTTTTTCATATATTGCTCAATTACACCATAGCCTACTGTAGAACCACAGACAGCAATTATTTTATCAGTTGTAACTCTGAAACTGTGCGTCAGATTTCATCTTCATATCCAGTTTTGAATCCTTATCCAACCAGGGTTTACATTAGCATTGAGGGGACAGCATTTCCCCATTGTTGCTTTAACGCTTTGTTGCTGTCCATTCAGGCCTAATTTAATGGTAACATTCCAAACATATTTCTTACACAATACATCTTAAGTGGAGAAAACAGCCAACAAACAAACATGTTAATCAGGCAAACTAGACTAAAATTTATGCGGCATCATTTGTGAGCTCAAACAGAGATCACAGAATCCAATATATATGATATAAATGTGTTTTAATAGTAAAAGATTAAATCTAACACAACCTTTTATATTATCCTATGTTGCTTACTGTCTGTTAAAATAGCTCCTTACGTCTATTTTCTTTTTTAGTGGCATCATCTGCACAACACTAAGAATGAGCCCAAGTTTATTCAAATATAAAATCCCTTTTAAGAATTATAAAAGACAATATAACACTATCTTATCTGTAATGTAATAGTATCCATAATAAACAGCCAGATTCAATGTTTGCATCTTTAATTCTCACTAGGCCTCTGTGTGGGAATCTAATTAAAATAGAATTGATGTAAATAGTGTTCCTCCTCTGTTTGTTCTTTTATCCTATTTCTACAAGTAGAAGTAAATAGCACGATTTTTATGTGGAATTTAAAAAAAAGGAATCATTTTTGCATATAAAATGTTTCCACCTTTGTTTTATTCACATCACTCATACAAACCAGTCCAGGTAATTCAGTTCAGATATCTTATAGACAGTAATTCCAGGTTTAAGTAAAAATAAATAACAGTAAAAACAGCAGAACAAAAAATAAAAACACAGATTAACACACAAATACACAAATAGGTAAGTGGTTAAGTGCCAAACCATTTATCTGCTGAAGAAAATTGAGCAATAAACCAGTCATCAACAGGGGGTGCTGGGACTCCTAGGGGGGCACACAGAGGTACTGCAAATATGAGGGTCGCAAACTTTTTTATATTCCCCACTGCAATTTTTTTCCACTAACTGAAATATCTTTGTTTTTAGATACACATTAACATGAATCTCAACACACTGTAGTAAACAGATAAATGTGGAGGCAGAGATGTCTTTCAGTCATCAATAAAGCACACATTCAGAGACACACAGGAGCTCTTTCAAGTGGGCACCGCTATTCCCTCACAACACTCGTCCCATCAACTACAGGAATCAGAAAATACTTTTAATAATCCCAGGGAGTGAATTAATTACTTTAGTTACATTGATACTCCATCTGTAATAATAGAGTGACTATAAGGGACCAGTTTGATAGAACGCTATTTAATACCAATATATATAATTAGAGGGTCCCCGCTCCATCTCGCTTGGGGGTCCTTGGCCTAGAAAACGTGGAAGACCCCTGATCTAGAGTGTTTCAACCTCAGTAACAATCATCCAATCAGCTGTTCATTAAAGTATTAGAACAACAAAGATGTTTGTTTCTAGATAAGAACAGAAATAAATATTTCTAACCATCAACCTGAAATAAAACAAAGAACAGATCAAATTCCCTAAATATTCAAACAAAGATTCATTCAGTAAAATCTGACACTGGCTTGTTTTGTGTTCTCCCTTTCCTTCTGAACCAAACGATCGACGTTGTTTTCCGTCTTTTCCTTCTGAACCAAACGATCCTCATTATCATCAGAACCATCAAAGCTGCTACTATCAGTCCCAGTGGGATGAAGATGAAGATCGTTCCTCGTCTCTCTGCTTCTGGAGTCAAAGTTGGTCTCTGAGTTTGGATCTGATCAGCAGCTGCTGGAGAGAAATCAGAAATATTTATTCATACTTGTTCACGTTCAAAGCAGGAGGCTTCATCTAGAAGATGATGATGTTTGTTCATCAACTCAGTTCTCAGGATTTTATCAAAGAAAAATGGATTTAGAGGATTTATTCTCACCAGAGACGTTGAGGAGACATTTTTCATAGCCTGAGCCTCCATCAGTCTTCACGTCACAGACATACAGACCAGAGTCTTCAGTCCTCAGTCTGGACACATGGAGTCTGATTCGTCCTTCTCTGAGGACGTCTTTGTCACTCTGGACTCGTCCTGAGAACTGTTCATCCTGAGACTCTGGCACCTCAACACCATCATGGACATGGAAGACGACTGAATGTCTATTAGAAGTAAAGAAGCTGCAGAGAACAAACAGCTGACTCCAGGTTCTGCTGGGTCTGGTGGTGAAGGTCCACTCCAGAGTGATGCTGTGCTTCTCCTCTGCCTGATAGTAGCTCTGGGTCACATTCACTACAAATATTGGTGCTGAAGAGACAGAGAGAGGAAGAGAGGAGCAGACACACTGAGAACTAGGGCTGGGTGATATGGCCACAAAATAAAATCTTGCTTTTAGTCATCTTGGACGATTACAATTTTGATCGATTCTAATTAAAGAATTAAAAACTATATGCATTAATTTGAAAATTGGTTTACTTTATTAAAAATATATTGAGCACAACATCCATCACAAGCTTCTTCTTTACTCAGATATGTTGATCCTTCTAACTAAACCTGAAGAATCTGTTCCCATTTTATTAGATCGTATTGAAGATTTCACATTATTGTCTGGATATAAAGTAAACTGGGATAAGTCTGAAGCTATGCCCATGTCTGAACACTGCCCCTCCTCTCTGTATAAAAACTGGAGATTCTGTTGGTCTCCCAAAAGTATTAAATATTTGGGCATACAGTTCACCTCTGATTATAAGAATATGGTTAAAATGAATACCGGCCCATTGATTGGAAAAATAAGAACTGACTTTGGTAGATGGTCTAAAATTCACTTGTCCCTGTTGGGAAGGATTAACTCTATTAGGATGATGACAGCCCCAGTTGTTTTCTATCTCCTCCGTAATATTCCTTTGCATATTCAAGCCCCTTTTTTCAAAGAGCTAAATGCCTTAATATTGGATTTTCTATGGGGTAAATCCCATCACCGTCTGAGTCTTAATAAGTTACAAGCGAGTCCTGACAGAGGTGGTTTTTCCTTACCTAATTTTAAATGGTATTATTGGGCTTTACGGGCAAAACAACTTAGAGTTTGGTTACCCACTTTCAATTCCTCTGATAAACCTTCCTGGTCTCAGCTGGAGTCTGATGCGAATGGAGGTGAATCTCCATGGGCTACTTTATTAGGTGTCAAAACAAGAATTCATAGAGATCACCCTATTATTACGGCGGCCAAATTAATTTGGAATAAATTACACAGAGCAGGTTGCTGGGATTTCATTAAGTCATCATTAGCTCCTTTATGGAATAATAACAAAATTCTTACTGGGGAAAAATCAGTCAACTGGCCACAGTGGTTTGAGGTGGGAATCTCCTGTGTATTCCATTTGTTTGATGCCAAAACCAAAAACTATCTTAGCTTCGGTGAGGTTGTTGATAGATATAATTTGCCTTGCAATCAATTTTGGAGATATGTCCAACTACGTAGTTCACTGTCTAAATGGCTGGGAACCCCTCTGAGACGCCCTTCAGGCAGCCCTGTAGAAATCTTGCTTTCCAAGCTGGCCAATGGAAAAGGTATTACCTCTAACATATACAAGATGTTACTTGTTCAAATGGGCGATCCATTATCAAAGGTTAAAAAACACTGGACTGAAGACATGGTCTTAGACATCTCTGAGGATGATTGGCACTCATGTTTACAAAATGTATAAAGAAATGAGTAACAAGTTTATTCGATTAAAAATAATTCACAGATGGCACAGAACTCCTCAACAACTTCATAAATGGAATCTGATTCCCAAAGACATCTGCTGGAGATGCAACAAGGAGGGAGCATCTATTCTACATATTCTTTGGACCTGCCCTGCTCTTCAAGATTGGTGGAAGAATATTATGGAAGTAATTTTTGAAGTACTGGAAAGAAGGTTTAATATCACTGCCAAGCTCGCAGTTTAAGGCTCCATAGCAGAACTCCCGGACTCATATTTCTCACTTTTCGATAAGAGGTGGCTTGTTCTGGCTCTGACCACAGCAAAAAGGATCCTGTTAAGATACTGGATGAAAAAGAACCCTCCTCCTTATGATGAATGGCTGACAACTATGGTTAAACTGGCTTCTTATGAGGAAGTGACATACAGTCTTCTAGGTAAAATGTATCAGTATGATAGTACGTGGTCTGCCTTTCTCAACTGGCTAACGGTAAAGTAAACTTGGAAAGGTTGGTGTGGCATATCAACATATCTGTTGTATGTTTTACAAAACAAAAAACTCAATAAAATTTGCATAAGAAAAAATATATATATAGTTAGCAAAGTAACAAATATTTAGCCAACAATAAACATTAAAAATGTATAAACTTAAATATTCATAACAAAAATCTTTTGCAAGTAACACAAATGTTCACCAACAATAATTGTACTGATTTTTTATCAGTAAAAAAATGCAAAATCTATATATTTAGTAAAAATGCAAGAAAAAAAGAGCTTCATTTTCTAAAATATGCAATTTATCAAACAGTCAATAACTTGTATTTATCCTCTGGGAAGTAGGTGGTTTGTAAGCAGCAGCTGCTGAGAGCCCAGTTCACATCATTATAATTAACTCATGAACAGCTGGAGAGATCGACGGGACCAAAGGTCTGAAACAGTTGCAAACAACAAAGAGTCCAACTTTTCTCTGAGGGCTTGTCGTGTTTTGTTCTACAGTTTTAGTAGCGCAATCGCCGCTAAGCATTTGCGACTCGGCGGGTCACATTTTGAAACACACACTTATGCATAAGAAGGAAGCCAGGCTTCTCTACGGTGTAAATGGGCACCATGTCCATCCCTATATGAACAGCTACAGCGCCAGTCATCTGCTTCCATACTTGTCGTATGGCAGCACTTTAGAAAATGAGACGGCCAGGGTTTGTTGTCTTTTCTTGTCGTGTTTGTCTTTGCCCGTGCCATCGACGCTGCACTCCCAAAGCTGTGAGCACTGCTCCCATTCTGTGGAGTTTCTTTGCCAGAGAGGCTGAAACTACTTAGCTGTGCTGCTAGTCCTGGTTTTCATAGTATTTCGACAAACTACTGTAGTCTGCTCTGTCTCTGCCTTGTTGAACCATTTCCATATATTTGATGAAACACAAGTCCTTTTTCTCGGTACCAACTCTTCAGATAGAGCAGTGGCCATGGCCTGAGTAAACAGTGCAGCTATCAGGGGGAAGGAGGAAAGATGCAGCGGAAGCAAATGTGCAAGTAAAAAATGCTAAAGAAAAGGGAAAATTTCTAATTATGGACTTTTAAAAACATGACTTAATCAAATTAATTCAATTTATTTCCAAGCCCTACTGAGAACTGGAACATGGGAGCCTTTAAAGTCCATCTCTAGAGGTTTCTGTCTCATGATGGTCTCTGTGCTGTCAGAGCTCTGCTTGATTCTCTTCTAGTCAAACTGCTGGATCAAATGCAGCAGGAGGATTGAAGTGTTAGCTTCACTGACAGACTTTTCACTGATTACTGATGGATTTAGAACAAAGAGAAGATGGAAACTGACCACAGAGACACGAGCTGAGGATGATGATGATGATGAGCAGCGGGTTCCAGCAGATCATCTTCATCCTGTTGGAGGAGGCAGAGGAGAAGAGTCAGCAACACATCAGCTCCACCATCACTCAGAGACAACAAGGAACATCTGAACTCCTAGAGCCAAAAGGTTTCCATCACTGCCAGCTGATCAATCAGAATTACACAACTTTTTATTTCTTTATCCAGCAGATGGCAGCAGACTGACTTTAGAAGAACAGAAGCTCAACAAGTTACAAGATCAACTCTACTGCAATAACTAAGGCAATAATCAGGGTTAGTAATGCTAGTTAGAATAGGACTAGTTAGTTACTGCTACCAAACAGGAACAGAGTTAGTAACCCAGTTACTGCACAGAGTAATAGTTACTAGGCAAACTAACTATGCAGTTACTATTTATGATCTGAAATGTTGATGAGTTATAAATTTTGTTAATCTTTCCTGTTAAAGGATCATTAAATGCCGCTGGGTGTTAAATTATATTAGATAAAATGTTTAATGTTGATTATTTCATTGATTATTTCATCTATCTCTTCTTTCTTTCATCTTTTCTCTTTTTTTCTTTTTCCTTTTTCTTCTGTTTTTCTGCTCTATTTACATTGCAGTGTCCATATAAACTGTAAAACTCTCTGCATAATTATAATAAAGCAATTTATATGAAATGGAGTGGAGCAATATGGCAATTGCCATATTGCTCCACTTGTGAAAATAAAATCTGTTAGCTCTGGCATCAAGACAATTATTCTTATTGCCACAACTGAGTCCAAACCTTCAGCTGTAATATTATTCTGTAGAAAAGATTATTGTTTAATGTTTAAAAGAAAATAAATACTTTAGAACTTAATAAGTTTTTCATATTTTCAGGCTTCCACTGGGTGTAAAATGGTTATAAGGCTGATAAAATAAGGTTTAGCAAAATTAATATTTACTTTGTAAAATAATTAAACAGCTGGAGATAGGCACCAGCACCCCTCGGGACCCCACCTGGGATAAACGTGTAAGAAAATGGATGCATGGATATAATTAAACAAGAGTCACACTATTTAAAGTCGTAGGGAAGCGGCTGTTCAAACTGTTGCATTTCTGAATTTCAGAGTGGTGCCCGAATAAAGTTATTGTGATTGGTCGATTATCAAGAGGGCGGGATTGTTGTGGCGGAAAGTTCACAAGAAAGTTTGATTGTCGCCAGTTTGTCGGAAGCATCTTGTTAACCAGTTAGCAACTTAGTGTTAGTAGGTTCCCAATGGGAAATTCCATTGGGACCAAGTAGCACCAAATTGGTGACTTAGAAACGACACTGTCAAGGAACGCTATGGACAGAGGAAACATGCAAGAGGAGGAGAGTTTAGTGTCAGAGGTCATGGATGAGTCTCCTCCGTCATACAAAAAGTTTCCATCACTGCCAGCTGATTAAAATACAGCAACAGTGGAATTTTCCATTTTCTGAAGCTGCTGAACTTTTTATTTCTTTATCCAGCAGATGGCAGCAGACTGACTTTAGAAGAACAGAAGCTCAACAAGTTATAAGATCAACTCTACTGCAATAACTAAGGCAATAATCAGTGTTAGTAATTCTAGTTAGAATAGGACTAGTTAGTTACTGCTACCAAACAGGAGCAGAGTTAGTAACTCAGTTACTGCACAGAGTAATAGTTACTAGGCAAACTAACTATGCAGTTACTATTTATGATCTGAAATGTTGATCAGTTTGGAATTTTCTTGATCTTTACTGTTAAAAGATCATTAAATACAACTGGGAGTTAAATTATATGAGATAAAATGTTGATAAAATGTTTAATATTGATTATTTCATTGAATTCATGATTTATCAACTAATTAAAAGGACTACATCTAAAAACATTCTTTTTCTAATCTGCAGCGTTTTGGTCTGTGAGGTGGGACAAGTGAGTCCAAACCTTCAGCTGTAATATTATTCTGTAGAAGAGATTATTGTTTTAATGTTTAAAAGAAAATAAAATGTTTTAGAACTTAATAAGCTTTCATATTTTCAGGCTTCCACTGGGTGTGAAATGGTTATAAGGCTGATAAAATTAGCAGTTTTTAAGGGTTTAGCAAAAATATTTACTCTATAATATAGTTAAAAAAGAGTTGCACTATTTCAGAAATAATAACCCAGCTAGACTGAATTCTCAGTGTTACTGAGTGAATGATAAACAGATTGGAACATGCAGGCGCTGCCTTCAGGGAGAGACTTTGGGTTCAGGGGCGATGAGATAGGATATGTACTGCTCTCAGGCGTTACCCTGTGTTGGTGTCCTGTTTCTATCTTAGATTTTTCTTAGGTCTCAACTAATGTATGGCAAGCCATTTTGACATTTATTAGAAGCGCTGTTCTCTCTATTGTTCCATTTGTTGATCTCAAAAATAAGATTCTTCCTGGTCAAAACTACATTCCTACAAGCCAGAAATGTACATATAGATATCCTAAATTATACAGATATCTAAAATAACATTCTTCCCATCTAAAACTGAATTGTGATGTGGACGAACTCTAGATCTCTATAATAGAGTTACTGCTAGTCATAATGACTATTTCAGATATCAAAAATGAAAATAACATTACAGATATCCAGAAATCCATTTATTGTAATTAAAATATATTCCTCCTTGTGGAAATATACAGATATCAACTATTGATATATGGCTAGTTAAATTGGAATTTCAGATATCTAAATATTAATAATGCTTATGCAAAATGCAGTTCTAGATAGTTAAAAACATATCTTGACAAACATTCAAAAAATAATGGGGCTCCATTTTAACATAAAACAGGCAGGCTGACTAGTCACATTTCTATTAGAGATAGCACTAAAGCATTCTACCTAGTCACAATTGTATTATAGATATCATTCATTACATTTCTACCAGTAGAAGTTAAGTTAGGTTCTCTGGAATCCCATTTGTATTCAAACTAACTTCAGATTTCTATAAATCTTTACTTATTTTAAGTGGCCGATTTAACATATATGTTTCTGTATTTAAGATATCTTTAAATACTGTATATTCCTCCCATCTAAAATTATCATGTTACGATATCTGAAATGTAACTGTTACTAGGACAAATCACGTCACCTTTCCCCATTCATGTGTATTGGGCCGTTACTTTCAGATATCCGAAATGACATTATTCCTTTCTGATCTGATTGTTGCTGGTCATAATGTTTATTTCAGATATCAAGATTCAATGATTAAAAATAGCAGATCTGACGTAGTTTAAGGTTTTGTAATCTAAATTCAAAACATTCAGTTTTATGAGTGCAGCTTCCTCTCTGTGGATGTGAAAGCAGTAATGGCGCAGGTGATAAGTCTCAGAATGGAAAGAAAATGAAACGAGCTCTTCCTCAGCCAGGGGGTTTGAGGCGACAGAGAGCATCTTGCAGGAGAAACCTCAATAGAAGGTCCATCAAAAGCAGAAGTTCTGTTCATGTTTTTCTCCATTTTACTCCACAGGGAAAAATACTCCAAAGGTGTTTGCAAGCAGGAATAAGAACTTCCTGAGTGCATTGCTCTACAATGTCTGACTGATATGTATCTGAATATTGCATCAATGATCAGTTCCATTAAAATAGTAATTTCAAATTAAAAAATATAGGAAGGAATATCAATTATGGATATCCACAACTAAATTGTTCATAGTACACAAGTAGTTGTAGACATCTGTAAAGACATTTGTACTAATAAAATATATATTAGATGTCAGAAAATATACGTTTCGATATCTGCAACTTTTGATGGAATGGTGACCTGTCCAGGGTGAACCCTGCCTCTCGCCCATTGACAGCTTGAGATAGGCACCAGAACCCCTGACCACCCCACTTGGGATAAGCATGAGGGAAAACTGATGGATGGATAACTACAATGTTTTCTTTATTCTTAATATTTGCAACTGTCATTATGAGCAGAGATGGAAAGCAATCTAAGTACAAATACTTCGTTACTGTACCAAGTAGATTTTTCTTGATATTTTACTTTACTTTTTACTAATAAGTATTTTATGGCGACTTTTACTTCTACTCCTTACATTTTACACAAATATCTGTACTTTCTTACTCCTTTACATTTTAAAAAAATTGGCTCTTTTACTTTTAGTTTTGAATCATTTCAATGGAGTTACTGTTATTATTTTTCACAAAACATCAATACCAAATTCAATCTAATTGATGGAATCTACGTTGCATTTGATGCACCACTACAAGATGAATCGACAGATTCGGGCGGTATTCATTGGCTGACAAATCATCAGATTCAGGCTTGGTGGCGTGTATGCTAGCATAGTAGCATGGGCCTACTTCTATGATTGAAAATGAACACAACGAAGAGAGTCTGGTCCTATTGGCAAACATCCATTTAAAGCTACAGTGTGCTACTTTTCAGTGACAGCTAGACTGCCAGACCGCAGAGCAACATGAACATCTCCCCCACCGCCCCCTGTAAACAGTACGGGCGAAGGCAGGGACAAAATGCCTTCCACGACGTCCGCATCACCCTTACCTACCTTCGCGATGAGGTTTGTTTACCATGGAGAAATAATTTTACAGATAGTATTCTCAGGCATAATACCGCCATCGTATTATTCAGTTCGTCTCAGTTCATCTCTCTCAACTTACCGTGAAGTTACTTTCGGAATGCACGGGCGATCTCTACGAATCGCTTCTTTGTTGTTGGCTCTCTGCTGCTTGCATTAGCGCTAAAGATGTCTGCCTCCATGGCTGCGAGAGACCACGCCTCTATGTAATTATAAATAAGCAGCGAATTCTAAAGGCAACGCGAAATATTAAGGTTAAGAGGCTGAGCTCGTCTGACTGCATGATAAGCTCGAATTATAGTTATGTATAATATATTACATTTCTGACTCTATATCCCTGTGGTATTACACACACTGTAGCTAAGAAAGAAAGCTTCAAATGCAAACGCATGAAAAAGTGGTTTCTACTTTTACTTTTTATACTTTTAAGTAAATTTACAAGCCTGTACTTCTTTGTTACTTTTACTTGAGTAAAGAAGTTTAAACAGTACTTCCACTTTTACCAGAGTATTTTTTAACACAAGTATCTGTACTTTTTACTCCTTACAAGGTACGGAAAGTGAGTACTTTTGCCATCTCTGATTATGAGTAGCAGTAACTCTGTTATTGAGATCTGAAATGAGAGCTCATCGTCATCAGAATTCAATTTGAGATTGCAGGAATGTTTATTTTCAGGAAGGAAAAGCCCAATCAATACACATGAATGAGAAGTGTGATGTCATTTGTACTGGTAAGAATTCAATTTCAGATATTAGAAATGTATAATGTAGTGACTAGTTGTCTATGAAAAAACTTAAAAATGAAAAAGCAAAAAATAAATGTAAATCAAATAGTCACTTGAGGAATAGTGGGTTTCTGGTTTTACGCAGTACAAAAAATTCTCAAAATACGTGAAAAATGCAGTTCGGTGAGTTTATTCCAGGTTTCTTCAGGAAAAATAAACATGATACAAAAACTCAAAAAGACTACTTGCCACATCTCCTGGCCTGGTTTCTGCCTTTGTGCTCACTGATTAAGGCTGAGTGACTTGCCTTCTGAAAGGCCTGGTAGACTGCAGCTAGAAGACTGGAAGACTGGTAAAAAACCATAAGCCCACCCACTTTTCACCTGAGCTACCTGGAGTCCATGTATCTATATACCAGACACCCAGACAAAATCAATTAACTAATTAAACAATTTACTAAGAAATAATTGTATTCTAAGCAACTACTTTCAAACAAGAATGCATCAAATAACCAAATAAATACAAACTAACAAAATAATTTAAGTTCTAAAACAAAAATAGAGAAATAGCTCCTACACTCCGGCCCCCAATTGTGCATTACATCACAATTACTTCTTTAACTAAAAGGAGCTATTCTAACAACAATTTCAATACAAAGCAAATCTTCTGGGTTCTTCATTCTTCTTTATTATTAACCTGCAAAGAAATTGGATAAAAGAGAGAAAGAAAGAAAGAAAAAGAGAGAATAAATGTCCTTAGTCCTCAGATGCTTCCAAAAGCAAGCAAAGCTTCGTCACTGGTCTCTCCAGCACACTGGTTTTGGTCCGAAGTTGCACTGAACGAACAAGTCCTAGTGCATCAGCGTTGACAGCCAGGACTCTTCCCATCTGCCAACATCCTCTGGGTGCTGTCGCATCTGCAATCAGGACAATATCTCCAACAGTGATGTTTCTTCTCGGTCTCATCCATTTTTGTCTTTCCTGCATCAAAGGCAAATACTCAGAGATCCATCTTTTCCAAAACAGATCGGCCATATACTCTACTTGTTTCCATCGTCGTCGGAGGTACAGATCTTGCTTTTGAAACAGCCCAGGTGGCATAACAGGTTTGTTCTTTAGGGTCAGGATGTGATTTGGTGTAAGGGCTTCTAAATCATCCGAATCGTCAGAGACCAGTGTGATAGGTCTATCATTCAGAATGGCTTCAGCCTCACAGAAAACGGTTTGCAAAGTCTCATCATCCACAACCTGCTGTTTTAGAACTGAGGTGAGTACACTTCTGATAGAACGAATCAAACGCTCCCAGACACCACCTTGATGTGAAGCTGCCGGTGTATTAAAGTGCCAGTTTATGCCATCTTGGACCAGAACTCTTTGGATCGTGCTCTGGTTCAAGGCAGTCAGATTTTTTCTTAGTTCTCTGTTGGCTCCCACAAAATTCGTGCCGTTGTCTGACCTGATGGAAGAGACAGGACCACGTCTACAGATGAATCTTCTGATAGCATTGATACAAGAATCTGCGTCAAGGGTATGAGCCACCTCCAAATGAACAGCAGGACTTGTTGGGCATGTAAATATAACTCCATAACGTTTGAGCAGACTTCTGCCTCTCTTATCAATGGGGCCAAAATAATCAACTCCCACATCTGTAAACGGAGCTTTGTCAGGTGCAACCTTTTCCTGGGGTAAGTCAGCCATTTTTTGTTCCAAAAGCTTTCCTCTATTTTTTCTACAGGTCACACAATCAGACAAGATTTTTCTGGCAGCAGAGTTTCCATTGATTATCCAATATCTCTGACGCAGCCTGGACAGCATGTGGTTTCTTCCTGCATGACCAAGCAGATGGTGAATGTAGAGCAGAATTAAGGTTGCCACATGCATGTCTTTGGACAGGATGACAGGATGTTTCGTTTCAAATGGCATAGCCGCTCTTTTAAGACGTCCACCCACCCTGTAGGACTCCATCGTCCAACACTGGATCAAGTCTGTACAGCTGGCTGTCTTTAGAAACGATCCTTTTGGCTTTGATCAAGATGATTTCTGGACCAAACTTGAGATGTTGCTCAAACTGAATAATGAAACGCTCTGCTTTAGCCAGATCTTCAGATGTCAAACACTGCTTCTTCAGCATAGCTTTAAACTGTTGCATCTTTTGGGACACCCTTTTCTTCTTGGTGTTTCCATCTTCTGCAGACTGCTGTAACATAGCAGAAAACTCTTGTCTTTTCTGAGACAGCAAAATAAGGAGTTCTTTGAGCTTTAAAACCCAAGCTACAGATGTCTTTAGCTTTGTCCAAGATGAGAAGTAGGAGATGAAAAAACTGGTAGGGCATTTAATCTTCTCAATAACAGTGTTGACAGTCACATTCTTTTTTATTTCAGAATCATTAGCAGGAATCGCGAAAATACACATACAAATCCTTCTACGCATTTGTGCATCTCACGCGGCAGGCAGAAGAGTAGCAAAAATCACGCGTGTAAAGAGAGCCAACCGAAAAACCACTTGACTTGTAACCAATGATTTGTCTGTATTTCTGGGTCTTGAAGCGAAAATACTTCAGACACAAGTGTCTCTGTGTGTGCTTACAGATTGATCTACACATTTGCAAGTCTCAGTACACATTTGTGGATCTGAATATACAGATTTGTGTGGATTTTTTACACATTTGCAAATCTCAGTACATATTTAGGTCTGAATACAGATTTGTGGATTTTTACACATTTGCACCATACACACAAGTAGTTTTACACATTTGCAGATTGCTGTACAGACACACAAATCTCCTCACACAGTTACAGATTTATTTACACATTTTCAAATCTCCCACTCCCAGGAGGAATGCTAGGTGTACATGATGCTCATTTTTTAATCTTAGATATGACACTGTACCATATCCCACTTGGCTGGCATCAGAGAAGTGGTGAAGCTGTGCAGTAACAGGACAAAAGTATTTAGGCTTAATGCAGCGGTCCACTTCAAACTTTGAGATCCTCTTCAGATCATCCATCCAGTCGGTCCACTGTTTGGAGAAATGATTAGGAACGGCATCGTCCCAACTCAGGTTTCTCCTGCAGAGCTCCTGTAGTATCATTTTGGCGGTGATGATGAAGGGAGCGAGAAAACCCAGGGGATCATACAATGAGCTTACTACTGACAGTATTCCCCTTCTCGTGTGCAACCGCTCTGGAAATGAACCTTTAAATTTAAAGACATCACCTTGAGTGCACCACTGTAAGCCAAGTGCCCGTTCAATTGGAAGCTCCAAATCTAGTTCCAGTATTTCCTTTGCTTTGATGTTGTCTGGAAATGTTTGCAACATTGCATGATTATTACTGATCCACTTGGAGAGCTTAAATCCTCCTTTATTGCAAAGAGCTGTCAGATCTTGGGCAAATTTTATTGCTTCTTTTTCTGTAGGCAAAGATTTCAGGCAATCATCCACATAGAAATTACGCTTGATAGTACTGACCACTTCAGCTGGAAATTGCTGAGCATTGTCTTCTGCTGTTTTTCTTAATGCAAAATTTGCACAGCTCGGCGAGGAAACTGCTCCAAACAGATGCACTGTCATTCGATATTCTTGTGGAACTTGGGATGTGTCACCATTGGGTCACCAGAGGAAGCGAAGAAAGTCTCTATGTTTCTCTGGAACATGGACCTGGTGAAACATGGCTTGAATATCTGCCATAATGGCAATAGGCTCTTGTCTGAAGCGCACAAGAACTCCCACAATTGAGTTGGTCAGATCAGGTCCTTGCAATAGCTGGCAATTCAGTGAGGTCCCCTTGAATGTTGCAGCACAATCAAAAACAACTCTTAGTTTGCCTTTTCT
>JAGKQL010000007.1:27856547-27876317 GCA_018398635.1 Cyprinodon brontotheroides | reverse complement strand
ACGAGGCCCGCAGAACAAACCCCAGCTGGCTGATGAGTGTCTACGAGCTGATGGCTTTCCTCGCAATCTTTTTTCGAAGGGCTGCCACGGGTTACATTGGTCCCATGCGACACATGTGGGCCAATAAATTCGGAAACGCAGATATCAAACCCATAATGCCTCGTAACCGATTTTTTGAAATAAGACAGTACCTTCGTTTTGACAACAAGGACTCTGCAAGGAACGCATACACAATGACAAATTTGCAGCAATTTCTGACATCTGGATGCGGTTTGTTCAGAACTGTGTGTCGTCCTACAGTCCAGGACAGCATGTTACTGTGGATGAGCAGCTATTTCCGTCCAAGGTTCGGTGCCCCTTTTTGCAGTACATTGCATCCAAGCCTGACAAGTTTGGAATCAAGTTTTGGATTGCAGCAGATCTGGACACAAAATACATGTGTAATGCCATCCCTTACTTGGGAAAAGATCCCACTCGTCCAAAAGGAGAGAGGTTGTCAGAGAACGTTGTTCTGAAATCGATGGAACCATTTTTGGACAAGAGAAGGACTGTAGCTATGGACAATTTCTTCACCTCTCTGTCTTTGGCTAACAGGCTCCTTCAGCGAAATACAACTCTGCTTGGCACCATCAACAAAATTCGTCGGGAGCTACCAGCAACTGCAAAGGAAACCTCAGGGCGCCAGTTGCACTCCACACAGGTGTTCAAATCTGGAAGTGCCTTGCTGACGGTGTATGCGACAAAAAAAAAAAAGAAATCTGTCTGTCTTCTGAGTACCATGCATCACAGAGTGGAAATTGTGGACATTCAAAAACAAAAACCAAACACTGTGGTTGATTACAACCATCTCAAATGTGGTGTTGATATTATGGACCAGAAACTGCGCAACTACTCTGTGCGTGCAGGAACACGGAGGTGGCCTATGGCTGTGTTTTATAACCTGCTTGACATGGCCGCCACAAATGCACATGTTTTGTACACAGCGTGTACAGGATCCAAAGAAAGTCGTCGACTGTTCATGCTGGAGCTTTCAGAGGAACTCAAAAACAGGCTCCTGCAGGAAAAGACACAAGAGGAAGAGCAAAAACAGCTACGTCGTGAGATGAGAGTTTCCCAGCAGAAAAAGACTCAATGCCAGGTGCGCATACTCTGCAATAACAACAGAAGTACTGAACGTTGTGTCCACTGCGGCAAATTTACCTGTGGCAAATGTAGGAAAGGCTCACCATGGGAATGTGGAAACTGCTAGATGGGACAATTGCATTTTACATTTTTCCACATTATATTTAGTGCTTTATCCATATGTAGACTGTTTTTCTTTATCTGAAATAAAAAAAAACTTTCTGAGGCTATACCTTCTGTCTGTTGTTTTTCAAAATTGAGCTGTTTGGGGTGGGAATTGGGCTCCAGTCCCCCCAACTGATCTGTACAATGAAAACATCTCCATCAGCTGACAAGAATATTTATACAACAATGACCATCTGCCCTATTTACTAGAGGGCAAACAAGCAAACATCATCCGCTCACGATTTCCAGCGGAAAGCCGGTTTTGTGCTGGAAACCCGTTTCCAGCTCAAATTCCAATCTGGCGGCAGGGGGAAATGTAAAGGTTGTGGGTGGGAAGTCTAGCTCCCAGAATAAATAGGCCCAGCAGATCGACTCAGAGTTATTGAGATTTCAAGCTTGGCTTGGCTTGGCGTACAAGCTTGGCTGCAACAGACGAGCATGTGTTGTACAAGCCGTGCACAGGGACCAAAGAGAGTCCACCAAAGTTAATTCTGCTACTTGCAAATGAACTTCGTAACATTTGTATGCAAGAAAAGGCAATAAAGGAAGAACACATGAGACAGCATTGTGAGATGAAGAGACTAGGGCTGTTCCTTTTGTGACATAAATTTACTCCAATACTAAAGGCATACTGTTTGTCATTCTCTAAGATTAAATTTTGAATGACATAAAAAGGCGAGACAAGACAAAATACAATTATTCTTTCTTTCATATAGTGAGCTTTGCAATATAAATGAGTCTGTTGGTGAATGGACAATAGAAATAGGCTCTGCCTTGCCTTGTTGGAAAAGCATGGTTATGACTTGTTCTCAGCTCAGGAACTAGGACCACTATGATATCTGGTTGTTCAATAGGTTTGCCTAAATAAAATATTTAGATATGACTTATAAATATATTCCTGCAAAAAGGTATGATGTTGCAGGGCCAGGTACTGAAAAGTGCTTGGAACATGGTCTTGATGCCAGTTTGTTTCAGTCTTTATCCAGCCTCATGTAGAAGGGCTGGTCATATCACAGGTTATTTGCATTACAATAGGGACAGTTAGCAAGGCAGAGTGAATACACAAACTTGCAGAGGGGAGGGGGGCTTGCAGGAAAACTGAAAATCTCTGGGACATCTAGTGTTAAAGGAGCTGAATGTATGATTTTTAATACAACGTTGATATTTTTTGACAAAGTTTGAAACCATTACATCATTTTTTAAAACATCATCATCATCATACAAGCTTAACACTTCGCTCATTGAAAAACCGCATGCTCTATGACATAGGTAGAATACACAATGCTGACCACAAACGATGGAAAGAATATGTTGTAGTTGCTGATCGTGGTACATTATTTTAGATGATCTTTCTTTCAAAAATGAAAAAATGCTGGGAGGGTAGAAGCCTAAATTAGGCTGGAAGCCGTAAGAATCAAAAAAAGTAGATTTTCCGTTCTTTTCCAGGGTCAGAGCCAACCAGTGTTCCCCCGGCATGTGTGAAGGGTGGGTATTAACGATAAAGTATAGCGGTCGTGTAAGATGGCGTGGCAGCTGGCTGAGTTGATCGCAGGCCCAGACTCCTCCAAACACGTCGCCGAGGAGATGAGAGAGCAAGGAATTCAATTGATGATTATTCATACTTAATAATAGTCCACCAAAACTTGTCTCTTTGAGTCAATCTCCAGTATAGAATCGTAACAGGCGTAAACAATGAGTGTAGTGGTGTGAGGTGGCAGTTCTCTGAAGCGCATTTCAGCCTCAGATTACCGTGAGACACTGGGGATAGGGCTTCGATATCTCCCGGATTAAGATTAAAAAAAAAAAAAGTGTGTATCCGTTATCAAAAGTCCTGTCGAGGTGATGACGAGTGGATGATCTTTCAAATGGCGACCGTGGAGGTAATCATGCTGTAAATTCCCTACGCAGAGTTCCACGCCCGTTGAACTGGGGTTGAAAAGCTTTAGCCGGGATCTGTTTTCCATCTCTGCAAAGCGCCAGAAACTCTAAATTCATGTGCCTGAAGTGAAAGGGGGATAAATCTCTCCTCCCTCGTAAAGGCCTCGTGGTGTACTAAGCCCAGAACCACATATTTTAGGTATGGCCCCAGAAATAGATTCTCTTTGGTTGCAAATTCTTCAATTTTCTGGGATAGAAAAATCTTCACATTATCCCCTCACAATGGATAAAGAGCATTACCGGCGCATCAACGCCCGAAGTTTGACCTAAGCGTATGGCGGGAGAGACTGAGAACCTTTTTCACAAAAAGAAGCCCCTAATATCTTTAGTTAGAAAAGTAGAATCAGGCCCCCATTAAACAAAAACGCCGTCGCTGGCTCGCAGTTAATTTTAATTCTCATATCAGCAAAATGAAGAGTCTTGCGCAGAAAAATATATCCCCGTGTAGGCTCCTATCAGATGAACCTTTTTAGATTCTGCCGTAAAGCTCTCCCATTCAATCGTGGTTTGGTCCGTTGGTGGTAACTGATTGAATCAATAGCAATCGACGTATCTTTAAAAAAAGCCCTCGCTGAATTGACCCTTTAACGTATCTTCTGAATAGTTGAGCAATGTTTCAATTATACATCAGTAGGGGTGAGTAATGGATTGGGAAATAAGTCTATCTCCCAGGGCTCACATTGCACTGACTAAAAATGGTATTTAAAGAGATGGCCAGTAATCCGGCGGCGGGGAGTTTCCCAGTTAGGTCACTACCATCGGCGTTGGTATTTTTGCAGAGACGGTAAGGTGGATCGGTGTCTTTTTGATCCCAAATATTTATCGGCCACAGAGATAAAAAATTCGATCTTCTATAGATAAGTCCAGTTCCGTCAAACTGCATTCGGGGACTTTTTGATGCGAGTAGAGCCATGTCTTCCTCCTCCTCACTGAAAAATATCTCTCCTGACAGACTTCTTGTTCCTTAGCCTTTTCTTCCCTAATGATTTCTTTCTTTTAACGCTCTTTGCGTTTTGAAAGTTCCAAACACGCTCTCCCGGCGGACGGTTTTGTTTCGCCGCGATAAAAGCATCAGCCCTGAACCGTCTATTCATTTCGGATATCTTCTTCATAGCTTTTCAGATCACATCTGAGGCTATGCCGCCTTTCCGCTTCTTTTAAGATGAGGTTTAGCTATAGAAAATCCGCTTTAAATAGGGTGAGACAAATCTAAATAATCTTAGTATGGCTCTGATCCCGCCGTATAACGGGAGCGCCGCTAAATCCTCCTAAATCGCCTCCGACCTGATTTTGGTAATAATGTATAAACCTATGGGGATCCGTATTCAATCCGATACGCGCCATGGTGTGATTTTTATTTATTTATTTGCTTCTCTCCGATGCAGCAGGGTAAAATAGTTCAGAAGGGGAGTCTACGGTGAAGTGACGATATGAGCGTTGTTCCCAGAAATATATATCTTGAATGATCGGTGTAAATTACACGTTGTATTGTATGTCTCTTCTCCTCATAGGCTTCGAAGAGACTAAAGTATAGTTTGCTGTGGTCTTTCGTGGCTTCAGAGTGTCGGTACATTTTTGATGGTTTTATTTCTATGTGGATATTTTTCAATATCATGATTTTTTTGAAAACAGGGTAAATGGTGAGGAGGATTGAAATGTTGTGTGATAATATTGCCGTATAGGCCTTCTATTTTCACGATAAGAAGAGGGGCATAAGCATCGCCCACCACCTGTGGAGCGACTACATACAGAAGATCCATACCGCCTTTTAGATCAAAAGGGTGAGGAAGGGTTCTTTTACTAGCCAAAATCCATTTCCCCGGCTCTGCCCCCAACATGTATGCTATAGGAGGATGAAAACGTATATTGTACCGACCCCCTGCTTGACAAAATATCCTTTTTTCGATCATATTTAACTTTAAATATATATCACTTTCTATTTTTCTCAGATGGTTTTCAATCTCCGCTTTGAATCGTGTCATGTCATCGTAATATCCGTGCGTTATATTCTGCCGGAAGAACTGCTCCCGTCCAGCTTCCCGCCATTCAAAATAGGCCGATTCTGCAGGGACGTTTAACCACGTGTGGGGATATGAAATCTCTACCAAGGCAACCTGCCATCTACCTTCTAAATTTATATGCCGCCCCAAATTTACGCGGAAACTAGATCCGGTATTATTTTTAAATACGTCCACGCTGCTGTTAGACGGTAATGTAATATAGAATCCGTCGTCATCGCTCACCGGATCCATGGTAAAGTGTCGGAGGTGGGTTCAATGCAGGGGTTTTTTATACATCGCTCAAGTCTGCCGCTCTGACCCAACTGTTAAATTTCTCCGGCCAGTTCTTCCATTTTACAAACACTTGTTTTTGACCTCTGAGCGTACGTCGTTTTAATATCTTCTCCACATGGTATACCTTGTCTTTGGGTATTTTGACTCTCTGTATTTCTTCTTCGTAAAAAGACCCCTCGATCTGCTCTCCATCATAGTCCGTTAATTTATACACAGGAGGAGAACGATCGACGCATTCGGATATGGTGAAGATTTCATCCGTAAAGCTTTGTTCATATTTCTTATCAAACACCCCTCTTAACTTTGAAATTCTAACCGGGTCGCCCTTCTTAAATTTCCTCTTTGCCGCCTTCTTTCTTTCTCTCCCCACCTTCCGACCGTAAAGATTCCTCAGGACTTGGTCTTTATTTTCAAAGGAAACCTCCATAGGGGACATTTTGATGCTGGAATGAAAGGACTCATTATAACTTTTTACAAGATCTTGAAGCACATCCAGATATCTCCGTGTGTTATTAGCGGTGAAATATCGCCACATTCTCGATTTGAGGGTGCGATTAAATCGCTCTATGACGGAGGCCTTCACATCGCTGGCTGTCGCAAAATGGATAATTCCATATTTTTTCATTAAGGCCTTAAAGTCTTTGTTAAAGAATTCTTTCCCTGCATCGGTTTGAATCTTCTTAGGAATTTTACTGTCTTTAAACACCGATTCAAACGCCCTTACTACTTCTGAGGCAGTCTTTTTTTTAAGAGCTCGGACAAAAGCCTTTTTGGAAAACAAATCAATTACCGTTAATAAATAATTGTATCCGTCATTTTGGTCGGCTAAAGATTGCATGTCACAAAGATCTGCCTGAAATTGTTTCATCGGCCCCGAGACAAAAACTCTGTTCCTTGGAAAACGAAGTCTTGCCGGTTTGTGGAGAGTGTAAGCGTCTTGCTCCGACAAAAAATCTTCAACCTCGGCTACCTTAATATTTTCCCCAGTTTCATTCTGCAAAGCTCTCCTTAACCTATCTATTCCCCCAAAACTTCCAGGATTGGAAGGGTTATAGTAGACTTTTCTTATAGCTTCACGGTCAGACATCCTATTCCTTACACCAGCACTCAAAAAATAACGAGACTTTTTTTATTCTTTTCTCCTTTATTTACATCGGTTAAATGAGTAAAACAACAAAACACAAAAACACAACACATCTACAAACTTGAAATGTAAAAACAAAAAGCGTTTATTAAAAAATCTTTTTTTTCTTTTTTTTCAATCACTTCCAAGTGATACAGAGAGATAAACAAGCAACTAAATAGCACATCTGTTAGGATCCTCAGTGCTTTTACCCACCAGAGAGAAACTTGTTTTGTTCTTTGTTTCTTTCCATTAGGACTGGAGTTACTGCTGGGATCTGGAGATTACCCTCTGTCTCCAGCAGAGTGCGCCGTGGATCCTCCTAGGGCTGGAGTCTTCCTGCACACCTGTTGCTGTCATCTCATCAGGAGACCTCCCCTTTATAAGCTCCTGCCAGACCTTGCTTCCCCACGCCCCAGTGTTGATCTTAGTTGGTTAGCTTCCAGAGCCTCTGTTACAGATTGAATCTTTGGTTGTCTCTAGTGTGAGATCAGACTCTCCTTTGTCTCTGTGCCTCACAGGAAACCTGTCTCTGGTCTGAAGCTCAGGAAGAGCTGCCTCACTGGAAACCAGTCTCTGGTCTGAAGCTCAAGAGGAGCTGCCTCACTGGAACCCTGTCTCTGGTCTTAAGCTCTGGGAGAGCTGCATCACAGGAAACCAGCCTCAAGCCTGAAGCTCTGGGAGAGCTTAACCTGCTAATCTGCCCTGGTGAGCCAACCTGAAGGTTCCTATGTGGAATCACCCTGAAGAATCCTATGTGGATATTCCCTGTTGTTCTCTGCAATAAGCTGGAAGCTCACCCTGAAGAATCCTATGTGGAAATTCCCTGTTGTTCTCTGCAATGAGCTGGAAGCTCAGCCTGTGAAATCCTATGTGGATTTTCCCTGTTGTTCTCTGCAGTGAGCTGGAAGCTCAGATCAAGGTCTGCTATGCCAGCCTTGAAACTGTTCCTGACTTAATTCTTTATCGTGTGTTTGTGAACCAATAAACTCTTTTGAACTTTTACCCCGTTTCCGTGTGTGTTCTGCATTTTGGGCTTAACTCTTAGAACCCATCATGACAACATCATTCATCCAGTGCGACCAAAGATGTTTGAAATAGTACAGAGTTGTTTGATTTTGTAAATTTCTCTGTTGTTCCGATACACTTCTTCAACAGCAGCACACAGTCCGAACGAAGATCTGAGTTCGTACAAAAGAGTCTCCACAATTATCTTCACCCTGAAATCCTCCGCTTCTTGTCCGCGTTCTTTCATCAGATGTTGAATGGCTGGAATGAGTTGCGGTGTTTTGAGTCGACGTTGAAGCGTGATAAAGTTAGTCTGATAGAATTCTTCTTTCAATGCTTCGAGACAATGATGCTGTAGTTGACTCGGGTGGTCTGTTTGACATCCGTAACAAGTCTCTCGATTATATTCCAAAGCGACGTTGTTAAGCAAATGAAGCACGGCTGTTTTTACTATAGCAATGTGTGAGGAAAAGATCCAATCCTCATCCACCTCCCCGTTTATAATCGGTGGAGTCTGCGCCGGATGCACGATGAGGCTGGTTTGTTCGTCTTCGGACGAATCAGGTGAGGCTCCCGCCGCCCTGTCTTCATCAGACTCGGAAAGAGTGGGAAGCAATTTCTTTTCCTCCTTCAGGTTATTTGCTTCATTAGTCTCGCTTGGAAAAGGCGCTGGTGATGGTGGATGATTAGCTTCGTCTGGAAAAAGCACCGGTGATGGAGGGTAGGGTGGTGAAGGTGGGAGAAATGGTGTGGGGGAAATAGGAGAGTATAAATCCCAGTACGACCCCATTCTATCAGCTGTAGGTTTGCCTCTTCTTGAAGAGATGTGTGCCGGTATGCTTCCTCCCGCTAAATATATAGGGTGGAGGGTGGAGGGCGTGTCTAAAAGAGGGTTTTTTTCACAGTCAGAATGTCAAGCCAGCAGCGCGAACTCCGGAACAGGTTGGAAATCCGATCCCCAATTTCGATCATTTTTTGGCGCCATACACTAAAAGGTATCGCCAGCATGGTCCTAAAGATCCCACTTTCTATGTTGAAAACTTCTAAAACAAACAGGTCGGGGGAAAAAGCCTCGTAGCTACGTCGCCTGCTCGCTCGGAGAGACCAGGACCCGTTTGTGGTAGATTTTGTTTCCCAAACTGCGCTAAAAAGCATCTCTCCGTTGACGATTTCAACATCGGATGGAAAACCGATCAACTCTGACCGATCTGGTGTAGCCAATTCCCCGCTTATTTCTGTATTGTAGGGGACCACCAACCTCAGCACTGCCCAGTCATTATAGGTAAGGTTGCATGTGTTGGAAAAGGGTGTGAGCTTCTCTTCTTGATCCAGTTGGTAAAGGTAGAGCTCACCGGAATCGTATTTGAAGATGTATCCCCACGCCCCAACCATGCCAGAATCCTCTAAAGACCATTCTTCATGCAGTGTTTCTAAGGGAGGGTGCTGACCCCCGCATAGTCACAACGCTGATTTTCCTTGGGAGCTTCGAGGGCGTGGTTCGAAGCTTAGAATATGGAAATTGGCGTCTCCGGATAATAAAGCATGTTCCGCCTCGGCACGCATTTATCTTTTAGCTCCACCTCCCCATCGCGTGTCCTCCATTTCTTCGCCTGGCTCCGCGTAATGTCCTGGGTCGCCGAAGTTGAAGCATCTTTCACAGAAGGCGTGGTCTCAGAGTCTTCCATAGCGCCCAGGGTTGTCGAAGTTGAAGCCATCTTTCTCACAGACAGCGCGGTCTCAGAGTCTTCCATAGCGCCCAGGGTTGTCGAGCTTGGAAGCATCTTTCACCAAAGGTAAAAGCATCCCGAACTTCCTCCCATCACGCCCCTCCTCCATTTCTTTGCAGACGGAAAAACGGATCTTGTTCTTTTTTTAGCACTTACGCCAAGCTGCTCAGGTAACACCCATATTTTTTTCCAATGCAGAGCGTAATTCTCTGCTTTTAAGAATAGCTCTCGGAATTCTTGACATTGTCGGTAGGAATGTAAGTGTTTTTTCTCTTGCTGAAAATACAGAAACTTTTCTCCCCAGCAATATTTAAAGAGGACATAATTCTGCCCTCCTATTTTCATTGGTTAGCTTAGGGAAGGGGGGTTGTCCATGGAGTCATAAATGGGGGATTGGGAACGGAAAGGGGAGGGGTAAGGTCATAAATCTTGGGGACCCAGAAGGATGGGGGATGGGACAGGAAGGGGGGAGGGGGGAGGTCATAAGGTCATAAGTCATCAATCATTTTTTGACATAAGGTGTCTCCCTTTAGTGTGTGTAACTTCTTTCCGTCGAGAGCTGAGATTCTAAGAGGTTTATTCAATGGAGTGGTCTCTATGTTCAATTGTTGAACCAGACTAGAGTATAAGATTTTTCTCACATCCAGAATCTATCAAAGTAGATAACATGAGGGATTGATCCGTGAGAAACAGAGTTGCAGGTAACAGCAGGCGAGGAGATTTCTCAGATTGAAGATGGTCCGCCAGACTCCTCATTTCCTCTGGCGGACCCCGGCTTTTACCTTAGCTGGGCAGGTTGAAACAAAGTGACCAGGTTCTCCACAGTACATGCAAAGGTTCCCCTTAAATCTCCTTTGCCTCTCCTCGGTTGTGAGCCTGGTATGACCGATCTGCATAGGCTCTACTTCTGAGGATTCTGTGGAGGGAGAGACGTAATGAGTCTTTGATACAGGAACAGATACAGGTTGATTTTGGCTCTTAGATCTGGACTCGGCCTCAGAGGACACTGAAAGAAGAGTGGTGTCATTAGTCTTAGCTGCTGGGGCAGAAACAGAAAAAACATGGCTTCTAACTCTGGACTTGAATCTGGCTCGCAAACTGTTATCCAGGCAGATTGTTAATCTTATGAGCTCTTCCAAGGTTGCTGGCTCATCGATAGTGGCCAGCTCATCCTTAATGGATTCGTCTAGTGCGTGGAAATAAGCGCTTTTGAGCGCAGATTCATTCCATCCGGAAGCAGCAGCTTTGACCCGGAAGTCGATTGAAAACTCGGCTACAGATCTATTTCCTTGTTTGAAATCCAAAAGACCACGAGATTCAGTGGACTTATCAGTGTCTTGGTTGAATACTTGTGAGAACTCTTGGATAAATTGTTCAAATGTACAAACAAAACTAGATGCAGAAGAGAATCTGGCCTTCGCCCATTCGAGGGCTTTTCCGGACAACTGAGACAGAATAAAGGCAATTTTCTTCTTGTCGTTAGGGAAACTGGACGGCGAATGTTCAAAAATTAGTTAACATTGGAACAAAAATCCCTTACACTTACTTGGAATGCCAAAAAACTTTTCAGGAAGTGAAGGGCGGAATTCAGGAAGCGACGGACCGGGTTCTGACCTGGGTGGAGGATTAGTCTCTTGAACCGGAAGTTGAGCGGGCTCCGTTCTTGGTGTAGCATTTTGCAGATAGCCGGCTATTTCCTGTAAAGAGCAGTTTGTTTGATCATGGCGTGTGTTTAACTCACAGAGGGCGGTGTCGTGGCTCTGAATCAGAGTTCGTTGTTGCTCCAACATCCTCCGGAGTGATTCTGCTGGTTTAGTCTGTTGGCCAGAGTGTTCTGTCATGTTTGGCTTAAGGTTCCTAACCCACATGCAGAACACACTGAAGCAGGAGAAAAGTTCAAAGGTTTATTGAAATATTTCTGTACAAGGAATAAACAGATCCAGGGGTTAATCAGATCCAGGACTGGTCACGAGTGGGTTCACTGCAGAGGGGGACAGAGGAGTTAGTGGATGTCCAGGTAATTTGCAGGATGTGAGTGAGCAGGACAGTACCTGTTCTGGAGTTAGAGCTTAGCGGCTGAGGGGGGGAACCTTGAGGGTCCAGAGGCTGTCGGCAGGCTGAGGGCTTGGCGGAGGCAGAGCTTGGTTTGAGTGTTTTCAGATCACAGGTTTGAGTTTCTCTTCCAGATTTTCTGAGAGCTGGCAGGCAGGTCTTTGACAGGTTTGATTCTCCAGGGTTCTTCAGAGATCAGACAGGCAGATTTCCAACAGAGAAACTCTTCAGGGTTTCTGGTTTCAGGCAGGTTCAACCTGGGAAGCAGAAAGGAGAAATCAGATTAGGTTCAGGTTTTCAGGGAGTCAGAGATTCAGGCAGGTTGGCTCAGGCTTGCTGACCGTAACTGGCGCAAACACTCTGGCACTGAAGAGATGTCCTCTGCCTTCCTTACATACAGATCTCCTGATGAGCAGACGAGCGACAGGTGGAAAGCAATGCAGCTCCGGCTCTAGGAGATCTAGTATGCCCTCTGGTGGAGAAAGTGGACAGACCCTCCAGATCCCAACATTAACTTTGTAACATTCAGTTTAATCGGTTGCTCTTTTTACAAATTTTTAAAGTAAATACATTAGTGAGGTCTTCTTACGCTGTTTTGTGTTTTTTTTTTAAGCCAAGAGAATTGGTATTTCTCCAACTTTTGTCCCTTCAGCCTGACAGAAATAAACGTCAGTTGCCAAACACAGATTTCCGACACATAGTGTATTTTTAATTTTTCATTGCTGATAGGATGGAAACTGGCTGATAGCAGGGCACACAAATTAAGACGTCCTGAGAGTGTAGAATTTCTGGTTAATCCCCTTCTAATGTAAAATATCAAGGATTATTGGATTAAGGACATTTTTAGTATAACACATCAGACATATCAATTTCAGACAAATTAGAAACAGTTGCTCTTTATTTCCCAAAGATATGGGAGGAGGAGAGGAGAGAATGGATGTTTGACTGAAATTATCTGTTCCTCTCCATAACATGGGAAGAAATTCACGTACCTGCAAGTCTTTCACTGTGTTTATTCCTCTCTTCATTAACAACAAATCCTGTGCATTTGGTCATATTTACTCTTCATTTGCAAAAAATTAAGAGGGGAACCATATATTTCAGCTTACTGAAATAATCCCTTCCCCTCCATAACATGGAAAGAAATTAAATCACTTGCAAGTCTTTCACTGTGTTTATTCCCCTCACCACCAACAACAAACCCTTTGGTCAAATTTGACCATTATTTGCTATGTTATGAGAGAGAAACAATATGTTTTAGCCACCTGACATATTCCGCTCTCCCCATAACTTGGGGAAAAATAAAGAAATCCTTTGAAGTTGTCAATTTTTTTTCCTGTATAACACTTGAAATATTTATTAAATGATAGTATACTATTATAAATATGACTGTTTGCTTGATGACCTTTATGAAATGTATTTTCGGTTTAAATGTTTATCTAACTATTTTCAAATATTACAAAAATAATTAAAAAACAAACCACTGGAATTTGTTTTCCAGAAAGCTTATTTTGAAATGAGAAAGAGATGGGAAGCAAGAAACATCTTCAAACTTGGAAAACAAAAAGTCCTGTGGTTTGTTTTTTTATTTATTTTGGAATGACTGTGACACCTGTATGTGTCATGAAGGGGTGTTTGTATGGAGGACCCAAACGCATGAAACCAGTAGGCAGAGGTGAATTAAATTCTGGTTTCACAGGTCCAGAAGCAGGAATCAGAGTCCAACTGAAAATTACAAACATACCAGAACCAAGGAGACATCGAGGGATTAACCAAAATTAGAAGCCAGGGAGAGACGAGACAAGGCAGCGAGGCAGATGATGATGAAGCCCGAAGGGAAATAGGCGAGGGATCCAGCAAACAGGAACTGAAAAGAGGGAGGGCTTTTTAAAGGGGACAGAGACAAAGAGAGAGCTGATGAGGGAATTGACAACAGGTGCAGGCAGAACAGAGAAACAGAGCAAGGGAGGGACACAAGAGGGCAGCAGAGAGGAACAAATAGAAAAGAAAAACAGGAACAAACAGATCAGAACTCTGACGGTATGACTGAGAATCTTCAGCGCCGTTGCAAATATTTTTGCAGATAATACATCTAACAATGTACCTTACAATATAAATACATACAATGTTTTCTGGAAAGTCACAAATCATGTGATGGTTTTACTTCCAATCAATGCAAATGTGCAAGTCCGCTAGGTGTTAGGCAGATTTTTCAACACGTTTGGCTTTATGTCACCAAATATGGACAGTGTGGAATATGAAACACTCTTTAACTACAAAGATGAAGGTTATAAATCCACCGCAGGCTACAAAGCAAAAAAAAATAAATACGTCATTCGGAGGAAAGCCTCGTTGTACCAGATTGAAGGTAAGTGATGCCTTGAAGATAACCTCTTCTTTAATATGTAGAAAACCGTATAATGCATGAATTATCGAAAAACAAATAACAGTCAGGGCTTTTTTTGTTATTGGTTTACTGCTGCATTTAATTTCGATTAATATGCGCGCCCAGACGAACGTTACTCAAAGTTATTATGCAGGAATGACGCACAATGTTCTTTATTGCAGTTTGTAATGCTCTTATTAAATGCGCAGGTCTGACTGCAAGGTTTAATGTTAACCACGTAGAATCAGAAGTAGGAACGGCATGGAGTCATGATTGGGTGGATAATTGAGGCAACCGATGCAAAAAGCTTTGTTTACATGACCATTTATTGCAGTAAAAATAATAATAATATAATAATAATATTATATATATAATAATAATTGTTCTTTTCCTTTGAATACTCCCTTAGAGCTTATTTTGTTTCCTGTATGGAAAGTATTGTTTGGTTTTCCTGCGTGAAAAGTGTCGTGTGGTTTTCCTGTGTGAAAAGTGTCTTTTTCCTACCACCAGATGGTGTGTGGGTAGCTCGCCATCCTCCGTCATCAAGCAAGTCGATGAAGGGGGAAAAAAAAAACCTGACCGTCGCGTAACAGTTTGTCTGAGAAGGTGGATATAACGTCAACTTGTTCTCATCAGAATGGTGTACCAGGCGTCAACAAAGCCCAGCCTGGTGAGAATGGCAGCGAATATATTAGCGACGCTAGTATTGCAGGTAAATCATCAATTTCAGTTGGTACTTAACAACTCGCTGCAGATCCTCGAGTTCTAGTTTTTTGTTCAGTGATGAGTTGAGTTGGAGATTCTGATTGTTTTATTAACAACCGACACCACAACCAACAGTGAGCAGCAGCACCGTGGGAAATCGGAAATACACATGACGGTACCAGAATTTAAAGGGACGGCTTAAAGGGCAGGTGGGTGGGCCATGGTGGTAACGTGGGTTATTCTTGTTGTTAAGTTTAAAATTGTAGGTTTGTGATAAAAAAAGAAATTGAGTCCACACAGAATAGGGTTCTTTGGCTCCTCCAAGAGGAGAGAGTCACGTTCAGCTACATCTGTCTTATCATGTTCTCCTCAGCAGAAGCTTTTTATTAGCAGATCATAACACATGGGTTGGGTTACAGAACAGTGTTCTTCTGAGGTGTTCTTCTCAAGGCAATTGATTGGGTCGTAGGACAAAATGCTCCTCTTGATTGAATCACAGCAGGATGCAACCGTGTGACTTTGCCTCATGAACCAATGATTGAATCACAGGATAGCCGGATGCAGGTCACAAAAGTCTACGACCCTCTTGATTGATTCAGAGCACACAAATGTAGCATAATTTTATATTCATAACTCTAACACTTGTGAATAACACTTGTACCGCATTTCTACTTTTAAGTTGATCTGTAGAAAGATCCCTTTATTGCTACATGAATCAAAAAAGAAACAATATCTAGCAACATTACATAAACTAATTCACAGACATTACTCTTTCAAATAAGCACTGTTTATTTTTTCTTAAAAAGTTAATTTTTTAAATAAATATGAATTTGATAATGTCTTTCTTCAGGTTCTGTTATTGCATGCTTCTTATTTCAACTTCTGTTTATAAGTCATGTATTAGTATACATATGCATGTGTTTAGAATATTTTATATATTCTACAAATATTTCCAATGAAATGACCTGTTTTATGTTAGACACAAAGGCAGTCATTCCTCAACAAAGGTCAAAGTTGTTAAAGGTGTTGAGGAAGCAGAAATAATCTTTGTTGACTTCCATGCCAGCCCTACGGGTGAACATTGTGGCTAAATAAAAACAATTGATGCCATTTCAGGGAGATTTTATTGGCCAGGAATGTCTGTGGACATCAAGAAATGGGTATGTTACATAAGCACTGGACAAAGAAAAGAAATAACACCAAGTACAAGATTTAAGTTTTAGGAAAATCATGTGTGCCTTTTTTTTATTTGTTTCTTATTTGTTTTTTGTTTTTTTAATTATTTGTTTGTTATTGACTTTCACTTACTTCCCAGGTCTGTGAGTGCTCATTCTGTCAGGCCAGTGCTCAAGCACTGAAACAGCCATCAGTGTACACTCACATAAAGGCAGTGTTGGGAAAGTTCTCTTTCTACGTGAACTAGTTCAAAGTTCAGTTCACACATTTTAAAAATAACCATTTTGAACTCAAGTTCACAGTTCCAAAAAATGAACTAGTCCATAGTTCTTTTTTCTTTTTTCATATATTGCTCAATTACAATTATAGCCTACTGTAGAACCACAGACAGCAATTATTTTATCAGTTGTAAAACTGAAACTGTGCGAATAGATTTCATCTTCATATCCAGTTTTGAATCCTTATCCAACCAGGGTTTACATTAGCATTGAGGGGACAGCATTTCCATTGAGGGGGACATGCTTAATAATATATATGTCCACTTCACACTAGTAGCAGCAGCAGCTTTCACCCCTACATTATATTCTCAAAAACATCAGGAAAAATGTGCTGCTTGAATGGTCTTTTTATGAGTAAAATAAAAGAAAAATAGGAAAGTAGTCTCTTTAAGGTGCAAATGTTTTTTTATTTAATAATTTTTCCATTTGAAATTCCATTTCAATACATACCAAAAAGAAATACTGGAATCCTGGAAAATTATACCAGGCAGGTTTAACAAAACAAGTTACATGGATAGTAAAACCCTCAAGAACAGGGTTCTTCATGTTTTCCAGACCAAGGACCCCAAACTGATGGTGTGAGATGGAGCGGGACCCCCTAACTATATATATTGTATGAAATTGTGTCCTATAGTCACTTTATTTCAGATGGAGTAATGTAAAGAAATTAAATTTCTCCCTGGGATTATTAAAGTTTTTCTGATTCTGATTCCTGGTTGTTGTGAAGGAAACGGTGTCCAGCTTGAAAGAGCTCCTGTGTGTCGCTGAATGTGCATTGATGACTGAAAGACATCTTCTGCCCATTTATCTGTTTACTACAGTGTGTTGATTTCATGTTAATGAGTATTTGTTAGACATTTTCAATTAGTGGGGAGAAAAATGCAGGGGGGGGAATATAAAAATATCAACTAACCATGCAGACCCCTCATGCGGTACCTCCGTAGACCCCCTGGGGGTCGCGGATCCCCCTGTTGAAGACCTCCGCTCAAGAAGATTTACTGACACAAACTGAGGGACCAGGCTGAAGGGTAGGAATTTAAGGGATTACTGAAGTGCAGATTTTTAATACTGAAAGCCGGCGGGCAAACTTGTTGCCATCATCCTCACCGACCACCTGGGGTCATAAACCTGTTTTAAGTAAGCCTCGCTTTTTTGTTTTGATGACGCACGCGACTGTGAGGCTACTGACGCTGGTAGCTGGTGTTGCCAGATTGGGTGTTTTCCCAGCTACATATTAAGGCCTGTTTACGGTGTGATTTAGCCGGGGTTTCGCCTGGAGGGCTCTATAGAAATCTGGCAACCTATTGAGCGGGCGCTGAACTGAGAGGCGTACGTTCACAGAAGCACCAGAATGAGAGCGAGTTCACAAAAACGTTCATCGAACGGCTCACTATACTTCGCGTTCAGTTCGTTGAGTGCCCAAATATGAGGCCAGTGAAGTGAAGCTTTGGATTCAATGAGCGGCGTTCAGGCATAACACTGCATAAAGGTAAAGTAAAAAACAAACAGGTTTAGTGAGACTAGATTTTATTGACGAATATTTTTTTTTTTTTAATCTTTGCTTATTTCTGTATGCCTGCTTCTGTCTCCTTGAACTCCCCAGTCGGCCTCAGCAGCTGGCCGCTCACACTGAGCCTTGTTCTGCTGGAGGTTTCTTCCTGTTCAAGGGAGTTTTTCCTCTCCACTGTAAGCTACAAAGCATGCTTAGTGTGAGGGATTGCTTGAGAGTCAATGATGCGATGCAATCAGCTGGTTTTCCTTAGATAGAAAAACTTTGAATCAATCTGACTGGATGAGCTGGTTGAATTGTATCTGTAATGTGTCTTGAAATGACATTTGCTGTGAATTGGTTGTGTAGAAATAAACTGTATTGAATTGGTTGGCTGTCCTGTTCTGTCTGTGTTCTCACAAAGGGACTAGCTTTTTGAAGATGTTGTGTTAAATTAAGGATTGTATATTTATTATGCTAAACATTTTACAATACACTGAGAAGCTATTGAAGCCTTTGGCTGATCCAAAATGCTGCAGCCAGAGTTGTGATGAAAATGAAAAAGAGAGATCATATCTCTCTTATCCTGGCTTCTCTTCATTGGCTTCCTGTTAAATCAGAATAGAATTTAAAATCCTCCTTCTCACATATAAAGCCTTAAATGGCCAAGCTCCATCTGATATCAGAGATCTGATTGTTCCTTATGTTCCTAACAGAGCACTTCGCTCTCCAATCTGCAGGTTTACTAGTGGTTCCTAGAATTTCTAAAAGTAGAATGGGAGAGAGATCTTTTTTAGTTATCAGGCTCCTCTTCTGTGGAGAACCAAACTACCAGTTTTAGTCCGTGAGGCAGAACACCCTGTCTACTTTTAAGGCTAGGCTTAAAACTTTCCCTTTTGATAAAAGCTTCTAGTTAGAGTGGCTCAGGTTATCCTGAGCTATCTCTACTAGTTCTGCTGCTATAGGCTTAGACTGCTGTGGAGGACTTAGGGACCCCTTTTCATCATTCTATCTCTATTCTCACTCTTCTGCAGAATCTGTTAGTTCAATCTCTAACATTCTGCTCTCTCTTAGCATTTTCTCATGGTAGCTTCATATCTGGTCTTGACCACTTGTTTGAGAAACGTACGACTCCCGGCCTGGAGAGAGGAAATATCAGCTGTGCTGCTGCCATCAACACCTTTGTTTCTAGATGTTGGAAAGCTTGGCCTGTTTACCAGTGTAGTCTGTTTCTCTGACTGTGACTAACTGGATGTGCTCTCTTCATCCTCTGACATGGGAGCTGGCTCGGAGCTCGTCTGCCTGGCTGTGTGTTTCCTGGACGGGGCCGCCTGTGGAGCTGGTTGACAGTTGCCTTTTGTATCTATGCTTCTTTTTCTATGTCTGCTTCTGTCTCCTTGAACCCCAGTGGGCCTCAGCAGATGGCCGCTCACACTGAGCCTGGTTCTGCTGGAGGTTTCTTCCTGTTCAAAGGGAGTTTTTCCTCTCCACTGTCGCTACAAGCATGCTTAGTGTGAGGGATTGCTGAAGAGTCAATGAGTCGATGCAATAAGCTGGTTTTCCTTAGATAGAAAACTTTGAACCAATTTGACTGGGTGATCTGGTGAACTGGAAAGTGACCTGAGATGACATGTGTTGTGAATTTGGCGCTATAGAAATAAACTGAATTGAATTCAATTATTGTTGTAGCTTAACTAAAAACTGCTTGAGAAAATTGTTAATCTATTAAAACTTTCATTTCAGGTTTCCCATCCCTTTGAATTAATTGGGATGGACCTCATTGGAAAACTTGCTGAAACCAATTCTGGACACAAGTATATTTGTGTCATGATTGACTACTTCACTAAGTGGCCACAGGCATATCCACTGAAGACTAAATCTGCACCTGAAGTTACGGAATGCATAGTTAAGTTTGTGCATCAGTTTGAAGCCCCAAAAAGGATTTTGACAGGCCAAGGAAGAGAATTTATAAATTCTGTAAATATTTCTCTCTTAGAGAAATGTAACACTACGAATGTCCACCATGACACTTATTAGGTTCTATGTGTTGTTTTAATATGCAGGCTATTTATCAGAGCTATTTGTTTATAAATGTTCAGATAAATCAAGACGTGTGCAAAGTACTCAATATCAAACAAAGTCTGTGTTCCCCCCTACCATCCCCAAACAAATGGGTTGGTTGAAAAATGAATGGGACCATTCAAAGGTGAGTGCTGTCTAACTATCTATTGTATTTTATATACTCTAATAATCCCAGAGTGAAATTTAACCCCTCCCCTTGGGGAGCAGTGGGCTGCCATTGTGCGG
>JAGKQL010000007.1:27803126-27856070 GCA_018398635.1 Cyprinodon brontotheroides | reverse complement strand
AGTTTCGATCTGTAGCTGCAGAACCAGGTTAGAGTCTATCAGATTTCGCTCACAGCCAGAGTCAATAAAAGCTGACAATGTGAGATTCTGGTAAGAGAAAAACAGGGTGGCTGGAAGCATCAACTGAGGAGATTTTTCAGTTTTCAAATGGCCCGTCAGACTCCTCAGATCCTCTGACGGGCCCCGGCTTTTGACTTAGCTGGGCATGAGGCAATGAAATGGCCAGTCTCACCACAGTAGATGCACAATTTGCCCCTGAAACGTCTTAGTCTTTCCTCAGGAGATAGCCTTGTGTGTCCAACCTGCATAGGTTCGGCTTCGGTCTCAACCGAGTGAGATACCTGGACAGGCATAGAGAGAGACTGGGTTTTAGGCCTTGGCTTGGAAACGGGTTCTGTGGATCCAGAAAAAACAGAAGCATTATTCAATGCAGGGGCTGACACAGAAAAACCTTGACTTTTTTGTCTAGAACTGTTTCTAGCACGAAGTCTATTGTCCAACCTTATTGTTAGGCGGATTAAATCCTCCAGACTAGCTGGTTCATCGAGAGTTGCAAGTTCATCTTTGATATTGTCATTCAAAGCCTGGAAATATGCACCTTTAAGAGCACATTGGTTCCATCCGGAAGCTGCGGCTTTGACCCGGAAGTTAATGGAGAAATCCGCTACAGAGAAATTTCCCTGTCTTAGTTTCAGCAAAGCTCGAGAGTCAACTGTTTGATCAGAATCCTGATTAAACACCTGGGAAAATTCAGAAACAAATTCAGAGAACGTACAACTGAAGCTGTCCTCGGAGGCAAACCTTGCCTCTGCCCACTCTAGGGCTCGTCCGGTTAGTTGGGACAAAACAAAAGTTATTTTCTTCTTTTAAGTTGGAAAACTGCCAGGAGAATTCTCAAAAATCAGACGACATTGGAACAAAAAACCTTTACAGTCTTTCAGATTACCTGAAAACTTTTCAGGAAGACTAGGGCGGAACTCAGGAGATGACGTCACTGCCGGTGACCTTGGAGGTGGAAGTGGATCAGGAACTTGACGTGTCGTCGACGTGGCATTAGCACTGCCCATGTTGCTAGCAAAGTATTGGAGCATTTGATTTTGGTAATTAACCATGGCATGTAACTCACAGAGGGTTTGAGTTTGTCCTTGAATCTGAGCGTCTTGCTCTTCTAACCAACGGCGGAGGTGATCTGCTGGGCTTTGTGTTTGGCCGCAGCGTTCTGTCATGATTGGTTTACAGGGTAAGCCCAATATGCAGAACACAAGCGGAAGCTGATGAAAAAGTTTAACTAGGGCTGGGCGATAATTCAATAACGATATATATCGTCGATAGACGTGTGGCGCTAATAGAAAAAAAAAAAAGCGGGTCGATAAAAGTTCGATAAAAAAACGTAGTTTTCCTTCCTTCTCATTGTAGCCTAGCATGTAGGTTTATGCTAGTCACCGCTTCCTCCCAAACCAATCACAATCGTGGACCCAGGCACGCTGTCAAACGCCGCCCTCTCAAACCACAACACAGAGCACATGAAGATGTAAGCAGCAAAGGACGAGGCCGGAGAAATTGTTTCAAAGAAAGGTTTTGTAGTAGTTGGCAGTCTGGCAGTATTTCTGGTCATGGCAAGTCGGACCAAAACAAACCACAGTCATCTGGAAAATGTGGCGAGAACCAGTGAAAGCGAAGTCTGATAACGAAACCAACTTTTTATCATCTCTCAGCGCTCACAGCCGCATTTGTAGCTGTGTAGGCCCGATCATGACATTCTCCTCCGAGGAATCTTCGGAAAATATATATATATTTTCATTTCTAGAGATGTTTCCCACGTAGTTCTAACAATTGAGATAAAAATGCTGAGGGCCCAGAAACTTCAAAGTAATAACTCAGGTTAAAGCAGGAAACGGGCGGGTGGCGGTGGGGGGCATTTATTTATTTGTTATATTTATTTTGGGATCACTTTTTCTGGTCACTTTAGTTTATTCTTTGTCAGTATTTAATAACATAACTAAGGTCTCTTAAGTTATTTTTCTTTAAAACAATTCTGTTATGGTTAAAAAAGTTGGTTAAATAAGATTTAATTCGAAGTCTGTGTTTGTGTTTTTTATTAAAATTAAATCATTTAGCAATATTATAAAAGTCCAGGCAGAGCTGCACATAAAATATGGTTTCAAATCTTTTCAATAATTATGGATATCCGATCAATATGCATTTTTTTATCGATAAGCTTTTTTCTATATCGCCCAGCCCTAAGTTTAACAAGGTTTATTGTTACTCAAGCACATGAATATTTCAACTGGAACTGGTTCAGGCCTGGGGCAGGTTCACTGGAGTCTTGAAGGAGTCCGGGTTTCTCTTTGAGAGAGGTTGCTATTGGATCCAGAGACTGTTTGTTCAGCAGAGTCCAATAACTGCTTCAGCGTCTTACTTCTGACTATGAGGGCAGACCTTGATTTGGGTTTCCAGCTCTTAACCAAGAGCTGCGGGGGAAATCCAGAGAAGAGTCTTCAGGTTTGGCTCACGAGGGTAGGCTCAGCAGGTTAAGCACATCCAGAGCTTCACGAAGAGACAGGATTCCAAACTAGATCAACACTGCGGCGTTGAGGCAAGGTCTGAAGGCAGGTTAAATAGTGGTGGATCCTCTGATGATGAGATGGGCCACAGGTGTGTTGGGAGCTCAGCTCAGGAGGACCCATGGCAAACTCTGCTGGAGGAAGGTGGTACAGCTCCAGATCCCAACAACATTCACATTTAGCGACATTATCTTGATATCAGTCATCACGATTTATTACTCCCTTTAAATATGCTCCCAAGCGTCTCAGAACAGAACCAGCATGAACTCATGCTAACCAAACATAAACCAAAAAACCAGCGGACTTTCAAACATGGGGTATCCTTCTTCCCCCAGTCCCAGTTGGTGGGTGGAGGGGAGATCCTCACCTCTGTCGAGGGCCCCTCCCTAGTATTAGAACCACTCCCATCCTGTTGGGCAGCGCTCCATCTAGACATGTCCAACTTAAATGTCTTACCATCTCCCAGTCGGTTTTAGTTGAATCCTCTTTTCTCGCAAAGTCAACTTCTTCTGAAAGCAAAACAATCTAGGATTTCCACTGGAAGCTTTGTAATTTTTCTCTCACTCGGTGTGCCGCGTCATGTTCCCGTTCTTTCCCCTTCACTCGCTGCCACCCCGCGGCTCTGCGCTGTTTCTCCCCCGCTGCTGCGGCGTCTCCTCCTGGCTCAGCCACCGTGTAACCCCTTTCCTTCATGTCCTGCTCTGCTGATCTGGCACTATCGTACGTCTTAGTCCCGTTCTCCCAATGAATCCGAATTTTAGCGAGCGGTGTATGGAAACGTATTCCTTTCTCCTTCAATATTTTTTTAATGCCCGAATATTCCTTTCTTTTCTGGACAATCTCGGTCGGATAGTCGTGGTCGAAGTAGATTTGTTTACCAGATACCTGGATTTTTTTCTTCCAGGCTTTCTTCAAGATCGTTTCTTTGGTCTCAAATTTTAGAAAGTTTATCACAACTGACCTCAGCGCTACATTTAGGCTCAGTTTTGGGGCGAGGGCTCGGTGGGCTCGTTGGATCTGGAGATCGATCCCCTCTGGAAGTTCAAGTTCTTTCTTAAAAAGTTGCTCCAGAAATGTAGCTGTATATCTCCCTTCTACATCCTCTGGTAACCCGAAGATTCTGATATTGTTTCTCCTTGATCTCCCTTCCAGATAGGTTTGTTTTTCCTGCATTCGCTGAACTTGATCCACCACCTCGGACAGCCGACGGTCTATTTCTTGTTGGAGGTTCATTATTTCTTCCTTCATTTCATTTCATTTCATTTCATGTCCTTTCCTGACACAGCTCTTGTTTAAGGGTTTTAATATCACCTCTGATGGCTGCGAGCCCATTTTGCAGCGCCTCCGTGCCATCGTGTTCTTCCATTTCCTCTGTTAGGGCTTTCTCGTGTTTGCTAGCTTCGTGTTCGGAAATTTCTTCCGTTGCAGCCAGTTCTTCAATTCTGTCTTGCTTTTTACTATTTTTCCGGCTTCTTCTCTTGCTTATCCCACTTATGCTTTAGATTTATCTGTCGAGTGCTAATTTTGTTGTGGGCATTTTTCCCCTACTCTGGAGAGCTAGCTGACTATGCTTCTATTCCCTCCGCCATCTTGCCTCCATCTCCCAGGTGTCACTTTAAATAACACTAATGCAACTGGTTAGTTGCATCAGTTGCACTTATTACTCTGTGCACTGCTCATTCAAATATTGCCAACAAGTACATAAATAAAAAAAATGCTGCACTAAGGAATTAGCTAAATCTGGAAAATAATTAAATATTATTTCTACATTTAACAGTTGTTTCAACACTGATTTGTGTCAATGGATTTCTTTATTTTAATCATTTATAACAACTTGTATCATGTCACTCTCACACTCTCCAGAGAAATATTGCATTTGTTTCTATGAATGTACTTAAAATTGCTTTTTTCTACAGATTGCTTCATTTCTCAAGCCAAATTTGAAAGCACATTTACAAAAGTACAGTTAAGATAATTTATAATTACTCGAGTATCATTTAAGGCATAATCGATTAGATCTTTTAGTGGCTAAAGCAATAACTTAATTCTTGTTAAATGACTCATCTTTTAGATCATACGTTAACATTCATGGGGTACCACTCTTCAGAAGCTCAAATGGACTTGTGGTCAATTTTGGCCATGACTAATCAATCTCTAAAGTGTCATTTACCTGTTAAGCACCGCTCAACCACATCTGGCTTTTTAACGTAAATTGAACCTCTACAGACTACTACTTGGTTGGGAAACGAGGCTTTATGACACACAGTGCAGACGTAAGTGAGACCAGCCTTTACATTTAATTGGAAAACTTAAATGGCTTCATTGATCGGTCTGATTTCAGGTGTCTTGTCTTGTAGAACCTGTGTTTCACCGTTTCTGTTTCATCTTTTCATTTGCCTGTACTTTCTGTTTACATTTAATGCCATTCTGATTGTATGCGTAACACAGAAAGACTTATTATTATGGTACCTGTTTCTCATCAGCTGTCTCATCAGACTCTTGTGACGTAATCTAAATTCTTTGTTTTTTGCATAAAAATCAGTCATATAAGATCTTTGTCTCTGTCTGAATCTTGTGTTATTCCTGTATAAGTTACGGATATAATTTTTTTGCTTTTGCTGAAACTTTAAATCATTCCTGTACAAATTTCTTATATGCAATCTCATTCTTTCTCTAAATTCAACACTCTGTCTGTAGAGATTTTTCTCATAAAGATTTTTCTTCTGATTTCTATCAATGTTGTTTTTATGATATTGGGAGGAGTAAGATTTTTTCTTTGCCCTGAAAGTTTCTTTTGTGGCTTATTTTGCTTTCTGGTTCTGATTATTTTTTTCTTTTTTTTTTGCCTCTTCTGTACTAATTAGTCTCCTCATTTCCACACTAACCGGCTCCTCATTAACCTTCTTCTTTGTTTTTTACTGTACTTCAACATTTTAGAAGAGAATCCCAGAGGTACACCTGTTGATTCTTCTCTGCTAGTGCTAGGGGCTGTCAGATGTTTTTCTGCCACAGCCAAAAAATAACTGACCTCATCAGATACACCTTGAGTCGCATCATGGGAAATACCACTTACAACAGGGTTCATGACTCCATCTGCACAGTTTGACTTGTTTGCTGGCAGATCATGTGTTGGGTGTTTGAATTCAACGTCTTGTTGAACCACATCTGTATTTACTGACATCTTGGGTAAAACATTCTTAGACTAATTGGCAACTGTCTGTGAGTTGAACTCAGTTGTTACGGCCTCTGGCCTTTTAAGACTGTGCAGGCTTTTCTTATGCAGGTTCAGCTCTGACAGATCTTCCTTGTTGGCTGCCTGAGGACTGCAGAGGAGCAGTGACATGATTGCACCAGCAGAAGAGTGTCAAGCCAATCAGGATGCTGACGAGGCCCACCTGCACCTTATAAAAGGCTCCTGAAAAGCTTTCAGTTTGGGGACAGCTAGTAGGAAGGTTTTGTTAAGCTGTTCCCCCACCTTTGTTTTCAATCTGTTTTGGGAAGATAAAACTCTTTGCCCTAGCTTGTATATATTTTCCTTAATCTGCTTTAGGTGGACTTGTTCCAGCTAGTAGCTTGTGTTTGGGAGGTTTGGTGCTCCCTTTGTCTTTTCTTCTGGGTTGTTTTGTGTTGAAACAGTCTGACTGGTTTGGGCAGTCTGTAATTTTATTTGCTCTTAACCATTCTTGAATTTTTTTGCCCTTATCTTTTTTTTTTGTTTTGTTTCAATTGGGTTAAGCTGTATTGTGTTTTGGGTCTGTTTAACCTTTTTTTTTGTAATAAATCAATTTTACCTTCCCCCAAACTGCTCTGGACACATTATTTATGTTACCTCCCCTAGACTTTGGGGGGCCTAACATCAGTAATAGCATCATTAGACAGAGCAGAAGTAGTAGCTGTGTCTTAAACATCTCTCCTCCTGCTGTGTGGATCCTCTGTGTTAAATGACAGGGGCTGGAGTTCATAAAAACAAGATGACTTAAGCACACATAATACCTGAAAGACACAAAAGAGAACAATCATTAGAGTCCTGTAATAATAAAACTCAGTGAAACAGCTTCTTGCTCACATTCCATCTTAAAGTTACTAATCTGAAAACATGTGCTGGTAGTACCATGTATAAACTGTTGTGTAATGTTTCTGAAAGAAATGCTTGGTAATAGGTGCTTATGTTGGAATCAACATAAACATCTTTTCTGGTCCTCTCGAACTTTTGAAGAGGTCTTTTCACTGTACTGATATTCACCTTGACATTCAACCAAATAAATAGCATTTCCATTTCAAAGCATCTACAAACAAATGTCTTGAAACTAGTGATGGTGAGATGAAGCCTCATGAGGCATTGAACCGTTTGGCGCCAAATTGCTTCAACGATCCCCACAGTTCATGATGCCTCATGTGAACATGTCACCACCTACTGGTGGAATGCAGAACTAAACTTAGTAATAAAATCTGTTATGTTTGCAATGTTTTTGGTAAAAAATTGTTTATGATTGTTGCTTATATCATTTGGAAAGTTTTGTGTGTGTGTCCCATTTCTTGGAAAAGAAGAATCTCTTAAGGTACACCATTTTAGTGATGTAAGCTCAAAGAGTGATACAGTGAAAGTGCTTGTGCAACTTGGGCAATGATAAGCAAAATTAAAGGTTTTTATTAAGAAATAATAATTTTTCCACAGTTTTGGGCTTCAGTCTATTTTTTTTTTTTTACATACAACTTCACCTGCCTTTGAGAACACACGCTCACAAGGCACTGAAGATGCTGGTGTGCATAAAAAGACACGTACAAGTCTATATAAATTGGGGTACTGGAGTTTTTTTCCCTCCCAGTACTTCAATGGATTTTCCATTCTTGTTATGTTGGGCTCTGAAAGGTAGCGCTGGACTTCCACAGTGACATCTGCAGTCACATTTTTTGATTTTCTGGCCTCCATCACGCTTGCATCTAAATGATGCCACAGTTTGCTACCTAAAAGAGAAAAGCAGATGTTAGCAAAAGTAAGATGTAAAAGTTCAAAACAAAAAAAGACTGGTCACAAAATAATTACCTCCAGTAGCATCTTGAGAAGTCGAAGCCTGGGGTGTTTCATCAGAGCTTGGTGTAGAATGCATCATTGTGGCACATTCAGAGGTCAGTCTCTTAATTGCCTCAGTGGCTTTAGTGTGGCTGAAAAAACCAATTACTTTGAATCTGGGATCAAGCAGGGTAGCTAGAGCTAAATGCTCATGGATTGTAACATTTGTAGCTTGTCCTGTAGTTGCCTGATGAGGTGGTCTCCAACTTCATGTGACGCAGGTGGTGCTGGTTTGGCCATCTCCTCCTGAAGGCTCTGCTCCAACATCTTTAAGAGGGGAATGACTTTGGAGGCAGAAACAGTCTCCTCTGCAGACAGCTCAACAGTAGCATAATAGAAGGGATTTAGCAAAGAAAGGCACCCTCGAACAATTCTGAACTCCTCTGATGTCAGAATGGGAATGTCAGTCTGTAGTCCAGCTAACGTTGCTCCAACTGGCTCCCGTAACTCCATCAGACGCTGCAACATTAAATAGGTGCTGTTCCATCTGGTTTCCACTTCCTGCATCAGCTTCAACTCTTGTAGCCCCAGATGGCGCTGTACTTGTGAAAGCTTCTCCTGTTAAATACACAGATAAAAAGACAAATCACCGTAGTAATAACAAAATAACTAGATTTATGATAATCTGTAATAATGGGAAAGAGCATACCTTAGCAGTAGTGCTGCTTCTAAAGTAGCCAACCAGCTTCTGTGCTTTAGCCCAGATGCCAGAGAGCACAGGGTGCTGGTCAAGGGACTTCTTCACCACCAGATTCATTGTGTGGGCGACACAAATATGATGCCGAAGCTTCAGCTCCCTCACACAGGCAACCATATTAGGAGCCCCATCAGTCACCATACAAGTCACCTTGTTGGATATCCCCCACTCCTCCATCATGGATTTTTTTCAGACACGCTATATTTTCAGCAGTATGTGACTGGGGGACTGCACTCCCAGCTGCACAGTATTGAGCCTTGCTTTGTCATCCAGAAAATGACATGTTACAGCCAGGTAGGCATCCATGTTGATGGATGTCCACATATCAGTTGTAAGGCTAACAGCAGCCACCTCTCCTACTTTAGCCTTGGCCTTCTGTTTAGCAGACTCAAATTTTTCTTCCACCATGGCCTTTAGAGCCTAAAATAAAAATAAAAAAACATAGAGCTAAATTATGAGGAAAACAAAGTACTCTTTCATTTAATGAATGTATCAATATATACCTGCCGAGTTGGAAGAACATAATTTGGATCCAATTTTGCCACAAATGCCTTGAATCCAACCCCATCCACAATGCTGAAGGGCTGTGTATCCTTCACAACGAGGTTGACCAGGAGCTCATCCAGCTCTTGCTTCCTGGTGGCTGGTTACAAAGAAATAAATAACAGTGTCCATTACCTGTTTTGGTTATTAATTTACTCAATAAACAAAATACCATAAAGAAAAATGTTGTCGTGTATGTATACTATTTTAATAACTTACCATTTCTGGGCGTGGCTCCAGTGGCCTCCTTATTCTCATGCAGGGCACGGTAATGCCTCAGCATGGAAGAGGTGTTATTGTATCCCACATTGTGGGAAGATTTATATCTTTCTCATTCTATATTAATATTCATATTTACTCACTATAAAGTTTTCACTCAGTCTGTTTCTCTCTCAAGGCCACACCATTCCCTGCAGAATGTTGTTTTGTAGACCAGACAGAGCTTCTTCCCATAACAATCCAGATTCTTTCTCAGGTTTTATTCATAACATGTTACTGTTAAGCAAAGTGTGTGTAATTTGTTGCTTGACTCTGACTGCTTTTCGATTGTTGTAACTAGGGGAAACGAACCCTGCCAGATCAGAGCAGAAAATGCTGTGCCATGATGACTGTTCTCTCTTTGCAAAGATGATTAATAAATGTGCCGACTGAGTGAAATCCATCGATCTCTGTTTATTTAACTAGGATGAATAGTTAAATACTTTTTCCCCACGACACCCAACTCCTTGGAACTAATAAACACTTCACCTATGAATCATTAGGAGTTAATGAAAATAAACAGCTGTTGGGGAAAAAATGTAAGTAGGTTAGATTCAATACATTTACCTTAGTGGGAGAAATCAGGTCGAAATGCTCCCACACAGGTGACATCCTCCTCTTTCTTGCCTGCTCCATATCTATCCTCTCCACTATCTCCAAACTCCCAAATCTCTCTAAACTCTCTCAAATATTTAACTAAGCTCTCTCTAAACTATCTCCAAACTTTAACCGAACTCTACCAAAACACTCAACTGACAACAAAATCTATTGCAAACTCCCACATGTTGACTGAGTACTGAGGCTGTTTTAAAGTGCCTTTCGAGTTTTCACGCTACCTGAAATCTGAACCGCTTCCCGAAGCGGTCACGTGGCTATCCGCGGCGTAGCCGAGGCCTCGGACGTCATCAATTTTGGCCCCTCCCCTAACTGAAAGCTGGCGTACGCCTGCGACACACGCCTTGGGGAAAGCGCCCCCTCCATTACTCGACACACGCCTCGAAGCCTCGGCTCATCTCATAACATCACTACTTGAAACGTCCCTCTATCCTGAGTCCTCCTGTGTGCTGAGATGGACACAGCAAACAGGAGGACTACACCATTGACTTTTGATGGTTGTTTCACTGAGTCATGTTTATGACACTGATGGGTAACAGCTGCTGAGGCCAGGATGAGCATCAGAAAATATGTTCTGACTTTACATTTTTTATTTAATCTAAATTCATGTATGATTCAGAGTGGATGAACTAAATAAATTGTTGTGATAAACTAAATTAACAAAAGGTCCATGAAATAAGCAGGAACTTTCCACTGAGTGATGGATGTAAAGGAGAGCTCTAAAAAGAAATCCAGTCACCAGCAAAGCAGGAGATCCGGTCCAGTTCTCTCTAGGAACAAGAGGAGAAAGGGTTTATTAGTGACTGATCCAAACACCATCACAAATCCAGAACACGTAGATCGTGAACACATTTTACTCACTCCTAAACACCTTGCGCTGTAGTTGATAAACTAAAAAGTATTAACTGAAGGGGGCTGAATCAGTTTGGACAGTCAATTATATATATAGAGTATATATATATATATATATATATATATAATATATGATATATTTTAAAAAACACTTTTAAAAATTCAAAACAAATAGCATTTTAAGGAAACAAATATAAAACATTCTAAATACTTTTACAAGTTCCAAAACAAATGATCATTTCAGGAATTCAACTGGAAATGGTGGGTACCAACTCCGAGGCTGAACCGGTCTTGTGCGAAATTCTGTTTCTGTCCCCCTGTGTCGGGAGTGCGCATTGCAGCCAGAGAGGCATTATTTCATTCTCTTTTAATTATGGCAAATGGAGAGTAAATATGACCAAATGCACAGGATTTGTTGTTGATGAAGAGAGGAATAAACACAGTGAAAGACTTGCAGGTACGTGAATTTCTTCCCATGTTATGGAGGGGAACAGATTATTTCAGTCAAACATCCATTCTCTCCTCTCCTCCTCCCATATCTTTGGGAAATAAAGAGCAACTGTTTCCAATTTCTCTAAAATTGTTATGTCTGATGTGTTATACTAGAAATGTCCTTAATCCAGTAATTAAGGACAGCATATTTTACAGCATATTTTACATCAGAAGGGGATTAACCAGGAATTCTACACTCTCAGGACGTCTCAATGTGTGTGCCCTAAGCTATCAGCCAGTTTCCATCCTCTTATATCAGCAATAATAAAAATTAAAAATACATTACATGTGTTGGAAATCTGTTTGGTGACTGACGTTTATTTCTCTGTCAGGCTAAAGGGACAAAGTTGGAGAAATACAGATTCTCTTTGGCATTTAAAAAAAACACAAAACAGCGCAAAAAGACCTCTTTAATTTGTATTTATTTTACAAATTTGTAAAAAGAGCAACCGATTAAACTGAATGTTACAAAGTTGACATAATTATATGAGCTATTTTTACCGAAAAATGATCAGGAGCGCCTTGAAAATGATCAGATTTGCCTCTCTGGCTGCAATGTGCGCTCCCGACACAGCCAGAACAGGAACAGAGTTTCGTACAATGAACTTTTACAAACAGTTAGCCACAGCCGCTTAACCGTTAGCCACGGAAGCGGCTCACTGTTATTACAAACTGTTAGCAACAGCTGCTAATGGCCGGTAGCGCAGGCGGGTCATAGCTATTACAAACCAGTCAGAACCAGTTCAGAGCTTGAGACATTTTTAATAAACGGCAACAGCATTTCTAAGCCATAATTAAATTTCACAACCCATGTATTTCAAAACACGTAGCTCTGTATAAAACACATTTATTCCACTGTTCAGAATTCATATATATATATATATATATATATATATATATATATATATATACAGTATATTAAGCTTAACCGTAGCTACTCTTTACCCCTATCAACAGATGAAATGGGATGGATTCACATCACTTTACTCTGTTTTAGTTTTACATATGTATATATATATATAATATACAGAAGAGCATTATATGTGTATATATTTTATCTTTTTTATTTTTTATCTTTATCTTGTGTAGTTGGATGTGTGTATATATATATATATATATATATATACATAACTGTAACTGGTGCGTGTAACAAAAGTAAATTCCCTCTGGGATTATTAAAGTATTTCTGAATCTGATCATGGGCTGTACGGGAGGGTCTGGAGCCCGGACAGGAAACGGAAAAGGAAGAGACATTCAAGAACATTTGAAAATTTCCATTTTAGAGCAGCATTCATATATAAGATTTTTTTTATATAATTTTATATTTGTTTTAAATAAATATACATATTTTGAATAGATTATGTATGAACTTTGAAATTCTAAATAATTTCATGGATTCATTTCTGTAGGGTGAGAATAATTCATCTGAACATTCAGAAATCATTTCTACACAAATGTCAAAACACTGTGTTCCTTATTACAGCTTCTCCTGAGTTAAATTTGAACAGCATTGTTTTTAAATGTTTCACAATAAAACGTTAATTTCACCTTTGCAATGAGAATAAAACAAAAGCTGGCAAATAGCTTGTCACTTGTGAGAGGGACTTTATAGAGTTCACCCGAATTATACACGTGAATGCCTCATAAACGAGAACTTGTTTTGGCTCTGGCAAAATGACTCGGGCATTATAATGCTTATCTTTGCCATTTTTGATGTTTTTATTTCAGGAAAGATAGGGGAACGATGTGCCATACCTGTATGCCAAATTAAGGTCAAACCCAAACCACATAGGGAGGGCAAATTGACCGTTCAGCACTTAAACAGTGTGCATGGGTGTAACGGTGAACTAGTGGCGGACGAAACACGTGCATTCAAAATACGTTCCCCGAGTTTGCTACATCTTCATCATGGTGACAGAAAATTCACAAGTTAGGAATAACATATAGATACAATCAATCCTTGAATGGGAGGTCCTCTTTGAAATAGTTTAATTTGATTGAATAGATTTATTTTTAAGAAAATGGCAAATGTTTGATTTCATGTCAACGTGAGACACAGAGCTTTTGCCCCCCACATTCCGCATCACTGTGTTGCCATGGGAGCGAGTGCGTTCCCATAAGTGTTGCAGGGAAGAGGCCGTGCTATTCACTTTAACACCCCCACGTTTAATCCAGTTAACTTAAATTCTATTCAACTAAATTGTTTGAATTTAAATGATTTTTTTTTAAATCGGTATATAATTTTTATATGCTAGCTTCTTTTTAAACTATCTTTTATTTTAAAAGTCTTTTTAAAGTATTTCTTTCAAATGCTCTCCTCAGAACTTGTTTCTTACTTATATCTCTGACATCTCAATATAACATGTCCTACTAATTCCTCCTCTTCACAATATTCACTCTTCCCTGTAGCATGCTTTTGTATTTTAAACAATGTGGAATTAATTCCTGTGTGTCCAAATCGTAATCTTGCAATTAATCTTTCTTCCTCTCTATTCCTTCTTCCAGTTCTTATTTACATACCGACATATTCTTTCTGTTGCATTATTTGTTTATCCACTTGTAGCTGTCTTTGATGTGCTGAGTTAGGGCATTTGCCTGAGAATCCATTAGTAATTTCCAAATTAAATAATGGCATCATAAAGCCATTCCGATTCTTTCAACCATTTTTGATGCATCTGTACAAATCTGGACATGCTGATAGTTGTTTATGTAACCTTGTATTATTTTCTAGTCTAAATTACAATTCTCATCAGTGTTCTCTTCCATCAATGTTATATCTGCCTTTGCTTCTGGTAAAATCCAGGGTTTAAACACTGAAATTTAACATGTAAAATTTTAATTAGTTCTAAACTGTGTACTTGAAATTCTGCTGTTATTTTTACAAACAATCCATCCAAAACTTCTAATCTAAATCAGAGTATCAACGGGCGTAGGTTTTGCATAGGGACCATAGGGACATGTCCCTACCAAAAATTTTGGATGGACCCATTTGTCCCTACCAATAATTGGATGTGAACAACATGTTTATATTTGCTCTATACAGCAGCGGCTTCTTTTCCTCTCGCAGCTTCTCTGCCTGGTAGCTGCAGCTGCGTGCTCTTTCCTGTCCCTTTCACATAGCAGCGCATCAACTGTGCTGTGCGGTTTAACTCTCTGATTATCCTGCCTTAAGTTCCGCCTTCTATACTCTTTCTGATCGCGTGTTTTCTAGTCTGTATGTGCGCGCGCGCGGCGGCGAGCAAGCGAAAAGATGCTAAAAATAAATTAATATTGGGCTATGAAACTAGTCCAAATTAAAAAAAATATATCATCTACGCTAAAACAGGCGAAAGCTTCTGATTGGAGTTCTGTAAAGAAAGCAGGAGAGAGTTTTTTTGATTTGTGGAACTTGAGAAATGTAAGTTAACAATGTTAGGATTTTTTTATTTATTTTATTTTATCTTTTTTTATTTTATCTGGGCCGAGCCTTTGGCTCCTTAAAGAAGATCTTTATGAAATGAAACCAGGTGAAACAGAAACGTTTAAAGCGTTTCCTTTGGAGAAGTTCTGGATGGAGGAATATTGACAAAATTTTTTTTTTTTTTTTTTTACTTCTAAATGCTAAATGTTTACATATTTTTACAATCTTGGTATAATTCCTGCTCTTCTAAGTGAATGCCTAAACTCTGTCGGCTAAAGGCACATTTTAGTGGCCCTATACTCCAGTTTACGATTAATCAATTACTAAATTAGTTCACTATTATTTAAATAATTTGTTAATATATTGATTAATTGTTTCAGCCATAGATAAAATACATGAAATTAGCTACACAGAGTAACTACAGCCCAGATGTACAACTTCTAATATTAATATTTTAAATGCTCAGTGTCAGTTCCTCTTATAGTTCCAGTGCACATGTAAATACACTTACATTTATTTTCCGTCCCATTGAATGTATTATTTTGCATGATCCAGAGAGAGCATATTAGATAAAAAAAAATAAGAGTGGGTTTTACCTCTGCACAATTCTATATATGAGAGAAGAAAACACAGGATAAATCCACATATTATAGACTATATTTGGTTAAACAGACACTGTCTTAGTCGCAGGTAAATTTAAATGCAACCTTTTCAAAAATGGAAAAAGTCCTAATTCCACATTCATCAGAGCCAGTGATGCTTTAAATATTGATAAACAGCATCTAGTGCATGTAGTGCTTATAAGATCTGTATTAATGTAGCAAGAAATGCTGCTGTTCTCTTTAAACAAAATGAGCCCTGAAGCTCACATGTAAGCATAAAAAAGAGCATGCATATTTTTTGCAAAGGACCAATGAAACTGAAGACCAATAGTGTCCCTACCAAAGTTGAAATCAAACCTACGCCCTTGGTATCAAGTGTGGGATGATCAGGGTTATTGTCTCTTAATTTAAACCAATAGTTTATTTCCAAATGTGTTCTTAACAGATCTAATGGCATTTCACCCATTTTCACATGGAGTGCTGCTTTTGGGGTAGATCTAAATCACCTGTGTGTAGAGAGCTCTCACATTCTATTCTAGAATGCTCATCTAGTGACCAAGGATGCACTCTACTTTTCAAGGTGCCTTGTTGGTAGTGAAGTCCACTACTGTTTCATCCAGTAACATTCGGACACACATAACATGGTGCTCTATATGATTTCAGTTTGTTTCACATTTAGGATAAATGTAAAGTTGATCCACTCATATAGTTGACACACTCACCCAAAGGGTTTAAGAGCATTTTAAAAGCTGAATAGTGTTTAGTAATAAAGCAGATCCTTTCTTTGAAGACAATCTTTAGAAGTCTTCCTGGTTTCTGAAGTAGCACTAAGAACTTTAACTTTACTGTACTTCTTATCACTAAGACTACATTTTCAGAACAAATGAACAAAGCCAGCATATAACTCTCATTACATTGTATTTTTGAAAAAAGCAAAAGATTTTTCACATCAAAGACAAATAAATATATTAATGAACAGAAACAACTATTTGATAACACTTCAAAGAACATGTATAAAAAGAACCCAAAAATCATTCCTCCTTGCTCTTTTTTGCTGTAGTGATCTTCACAACATTGGTGTTTTCCTATTTTAAATTAACGTACAGCACACCCTCTAACAAAAGCTGGTGGAAGGGTTTCCACAGCTCCTTTTTAATGTTGCATAATTTGCTATTCCCCAGCAGGAGTTCCATCCCTCCCTTCTGGCTGCTTGGCATCGCTTCCTGGACCTCCACTCCCTCAGTCACCTCTACCATGGACTGCATCTGCAAAATAAACCAGTCTATAAAAACATTTCTTGACCCTTCTTTGATTTCTTCTCCTTTATGATCAATATATATATTTTTTCCAATTATTGTAAATCTTTTTTTTGCTTATCAATGCTGAAAAAGTAATATCTTTATTTTATTTTTTAACTTAGGGCAGTGGTTCTAAATCCTGGGGTTTGCTTCACCAAGGAGGTTTTCTGAAAACTAAGTTTGCCAAACCTTAAATAGAAACGCTCAAAGTTTTCTGTTCCTCAAAGAGACTTTCCTCAACCTCTGTTTCAGTCACTATAGCAACATTCTCCCCACAGCTAACCTGGCTGGGAGCAGGTTTAGTTCAGTAAACTCAGAGTGTCCTCTGTCTCCTGTCTTCTTACAGCCATACATGTTTTATATCCTGATTTAATCGGGTGATTTCTGTCGTAGTTTTATGCATACAGAAAATAAAAACATTCACTACGTCCCTTAGACACATTAGACTTTAAAACGGACAAATATAACATGAACCTATACATTAAGTCAAGCAGCAACCTTCTCCTTCGCCATCAATCTCTCCTTTTTAGCTGTAGTGCAGTTTCTCTGTCTTTTAGACACATTTATAGTTTTTTTTTTTATTTCTTTGTTAAAATCTCTAGTTCCAGTGGGGTGAAATAAGCACTTCCTGTTGCCTGTTGTCATGGTGACCCATGGAATTAGAACTCCACTGATAATGAATTCCAGCTTTAAATAGCAGCTTTTGTGAAACGGTCAGTACCTGATTTTAGGATAGATCAATTTAGAGTTGAGGATTTGAATCAGACTTTGTTAAAGGAGTCATAGAAGGATCCTAAAGGGTTTCTGGTCCTTCAGGTTTCTGAATAGGGTGTCTAACATCGTTTGGGTTGGAAATGGCATATTTGCTGTTCTATCAATCCTAATGCAAACTTAGTTGTAAGTCTCAGAATGAAAATAATGAATCTTCCTTTTATGGTATGATCCTGAATATTTAGATGAGCTGTGCTCTGATTGGTTGGTTTACGATGAGCGAAGCTGCTAAGCAAAGACGCATCATAGCAACAAGCACTCACTCACTGAAACATCAAATTGATGATATGATAAGGTGATCAGACGTCTTTTTCCAGGACATGTCCTACTTTTCATACCTAAAAAAAGTCTGCGGGGAATTTCAAAATCCTCTGGGATTTTGGTCGACTGCAGTGCAGCATGTAGTTGAAACAGGGAGCCGGTGGGGGAGGAAGCGATCGGTGTTGGTAGCCTTGGCAACGGCAGTCCCATGCTACCCCCAGTAAGGCAGGCGGGGGGTGGCGTACCTTCACTGGGTTAGGTTCGGTCGCTCCGTCCCCCGCTGGGGCCCCGTCCGATCCAGGTAGCGGCCCAGACACGTAAACATACTTGAAGTGATACTTGAAGACTATTGGGATGTAAAAAATAAAAATAAATTTAAAAAAAAGAACTTTTTTGTGCTTTTACAGGATTTTACTTTTACTTTATCAATCCTGTTATTTGAGTAAAATTTCTGACTTCTCCATCCATAAATTAATTAAATGAAAACAAGCTTTTCTAAAACTTTATTTTTTTATAAAATACATCTTTAAGCTTACTTGAATAATTTCTTTAAGTCAGTTTTTTTACTTGAGTAAAACTTTGATGAATTAGTGCTTCTCTCTTAAGGAAAATCTTTAGACACTACCTAATTTATTGAGGACCAGGATTGAGAATCACTGGCTAAGGGACAGAGGGATTTAATGTGTTCAGCCTCAAACACTCATTGTTTATAGCAACATTGTTGTGAGGGAATGACGCAGGGTCTGTCACATAAAAACTTTCATTTAATTTGATCATATTTCAATTATGATTTAGGACTGCATTGTTGTGTGCCAAGTTTACCTCAACTCTTGTGTAGGATGTGGACTGAATGCTTCTCCGCACTGCCTCACCCACTCTCAGGTGGGTGATCCTGCAGTGGGAGCCCTTCTCAAGGGAGGCAACTGCAGCTTCTCTCCAAAGGCTTATCAGGACTGATGTGGCAGCCTGTGTATAAAAGAGGGTGATATGGTAGATCAACAAATGAATATGATAGCAGAGTTTGTCCCTCAATTAACGATTCTAATCCCTTACCTCTCCTAGCTTTATTTCTCGGAGTGGGACCTCCTCTCTCCCACAGTGGACCCTCTTCACAGCAGAGAGCTAAATGAAAAAAAGAGCAAAGTTAATTTTTGATATGAGACCTGAACATTTTTAATCTAATAAGACATGTATATAGCTGGGTTCTCATTAAACAACAGTGCTACAGAAGATCAGTCGTTTTTCATGTAAGGTACACTCATATCCCTGAAATAAACCAAGACAATGTAGTATTTTAAGTTTGTGTATCAGTGACTCGAATCTTCGTAATGCTAAGATCCTGAGTAAAGGCCACTTGACCTTTTGTTTGATCCAAAATAAATGTAAGAAAAGGCATCAGGTCTGTGAAGAGAACTAATAAAGCTTTTCAGGTGAGAGGTAAATCTTTTCCAGGATGAAAGAAAAAGGAAAGATGCCTTTATTCAGCCCCTTAGGAGAAGCTGATATATGTTATGGTGTAACGGATGTCATGTGACATACCTCCATTATTTTCCCCTCCAGAGTAAACGATCCATTGACTCCCCCAATGGCACTGATGGTTGTGTGCTTAGATGGAGGATAAAGGAGGGCTCTTGCCTCCTCCATCAGTCAATCTCTGCACACAACTGGGGAACTAACATAAAAGTTAGTGTTTTTGTGGATAAGTATATGATACGGGGGTGACTGCCCTCGGAGGGAAAACCCCCGCATCATATAGTTTCTGCCTGCTGAAATGTTTGAGGCAAGCTCCTCAAATAGCGTAATTTTAGAGATAGATTCCCCACCAGTGATGACCGCCACTTTGTTGTTCTTGGTCAGGGCTGGCGCTGCTGAGTCCTCCATGAAAGTCCAGCTGAGGACTCGTGGCTGTTCATCCTGCAGCAGAACCTGGATTTTAATTGGTGGATTAATGTGATATGGTCCACTGGGAGAGGTGCTGAGGATCTTCTTCAGAGCCATTCTAGAGTAGACAGGAAGATGAAAGTATTCTGTTATTCACAACCTTAATACAGTATCACAGGCACCTTAAGTAAATGTTTAACTAAATGTTGTATGATACTATTATATATTTCTTTTTATTGTATTAAACAGTTTGTACTCATCAAACTGTTTCCTCTTTCAAATCTTCTTAAATCCCAATGGTTTGTTTTCCAATATTCGCTAACGCAGCACCTAGTTAAATTTATTTTTACCAGAATTTCTAGGGTCTGGAATAATTTTTTTTATTTTATTTTAGTTAGTAGATATTACCCACCAGAACCAGTCATTGTTAGATCCTTCCTTTCTATAATACTATAGTCTAATATTAAATTTAATAATGTTGCACATTAAAAATTTCTCCGGTCAATTTTAACACTTAGTAGATATTGCTTAACGGTCACATCTGTCCAATAAGTCATTGTTAGATTCCCCAAAATATTTTTTCATAACCCAAAGTTTTTTATTAGACAAAAATCAATATAATTTTCCATTTATGGCACACAAAAAAATCTCTACGCCTAAAAGTCAATGTTTATAACGGCTACAGTGAATTATTAGCCTAATAGGCCCATTAAAGGGAATAACAGTCCATTTTTGACAAGCCTTACCTGTTGGTTCCGCTCCAGCTTCTAGAACATTCTTGGAATTATCAACTAAATTTATGTTCGCTAACATGCGCTTGAGCGCTTCCTCGCTAAAAAGGGCTTGAGCGCATGTTAGCGAACAAGCGCTTGTGAGAGTTTAACCAGTAGCATTAGGGAGTTAAAATCAAAGGCTCCATCCTTTAAGAAACACAAATTATTATTAATTTGTCATTATTATCAGTTTTATTATTATTGTAACGGCCACCGTTACACTTTTTTGCGGTTTATGTGAACAGTTTATAGATATTAGCTAACGGTTATATCAGTCCTATCACTTGTTTGACCCCCCCATTTTTTTTTTTTACCAAAACTTTTATATTAGAAATCGATCAATATAATCTTCCTTTTATGGCACAAAAAAACTGCCTAAAAGTGAATGTTTATAACGGCTACAGTGAGTTATTAGCCTAATAGGCCCATTAAAGGAAATAAGGTCCATTTTTGACAAGCCTTACCTGTTTGTTCCGCTCCAGCTTCTAGAACATTCTTGGAATTCTCAGCTACTTTCATGTTAGCAAACAAGCGCTCGTGAGCGTTTCAACCAATAGCATTAGGGAGTTAAAATCAAGTTATGTAAGAAACATAAATTATTTGTATTTATTTTTATTTCTTCTTCTTATTATTATTACTTGCTTTTTTATTAACGTTTTTTTATATATAATTTTAAAATACCTATAGGCCTATCCTTTATCAGCTAAAAATACAGCCATATTACTATCACAAGAACGCAGCAGAGCAGCTTGTTCTGTGCATCAGTTACGTTTTCTGGACCAGAGCCCAAAGTATGAAACAGCGTCCTGACAGAGTTCAAAGCACAGACCACAAACTTAAAATCTGAAAACATTTGTTTCCAAAATATGACGGAAAACATTAAAAGATTCTCTCTAATTTAATATCTTACCATGTCTGTTTCATCTATGTCTGTTGATGAAAAAAAATAAAAACTTAAACTGCGTGTTTTCTGTGTGCTGTAAGTCCTAGACTGATAAATAACTCAGGCTACTGACATATTCTTTCTGTTGCATTATTATAGTTGCAGAACAGCAAGGAAAAGAGACACATCAGATGAAGATGATTTCGATCAGGAAAGTCTGGCAGAGTTGGACCACATGAATGTGGAATTTTAGCTTTATTCTGTCTTACATCTTCTCCCAGAATGGGCTTTTCAGCTAATTGTCGGACGATTTGTTGGAGAGGGTTTTGGGTTCTTTGTACGAATCGCTTCAATGTCCCAAGATAATTTTAAAGGGAAAACATGAAATATTGTCCAAGGCACCATATTTTCTGCCATCATCAGCTAAATGTATGAGACAATGGGTATTGTAGACTAAGTTTTCTGATCTATATAACTTTTCAAAATTGGCAACATAACATTTCAACAGTTTTCCAGCATAGTCACAGTATTTACAGCACAAAGCAGGACTGAGAAGAATTCTTATTGCTATTGAGAGCAAAGGAAAGTTGTTGTACATTTGTGTCATGATAGGTAGGATTTCTAGCCCAAATGCAGAACACACACAGAGGCAGAAGGAAAGTCCAAAGGTTTATTGAGTACAGACAGGGTTCTTCCTGGAAAGCAGAGAGGACAAAACGGGTTAGGTTCAGGTCTCAGGGAAAGTCAGAGAAACAGGCAGGCTGGCTCAGGCTTGCTAACCATAACTGGTTCAACAATCTGGCGAGGAGTGAATCTCTCCTCCAGCTTATGAAGGAACTCTTAATGAGCTGATGGGGAACAGCTGCTACCGCTGAGCACAAGTTCTCAGGAAAGGATCTATGGCGCCCTCTGGTGGGCAAGCCTCTGGATCCTGACAGACAGCAGAACCCCTCAGAAAGGGATCCACGTCGCCCTCTGGAGGGCAAACTTCTGGATCCCAACAGGCCGCAGAAACCCTCCGAAAGGGATCCACATCGCCCTCTGGAGGGCAAACTTCTGGATCCCAACAGGCAGCAGAAACCCTCCGAAAGGGATCCACATCGCCCTCTGGAGGGCATACTTCTGGATCCCAACAGGCAGCAGAAACCCTCCGAAAGGGATCCACATCGCCCTCTGGAGGGCAAACTTCTGGATCCCAACAATTTGGGCTTATAGTCGTCCTTGAAGAACCACTGAGCCAGTGTACAACAGAAATTGTCTGAATTCTGTTGCCTTCCATTGACTGTATTCCATCAGTGAACGTGGTTTTCTAGAAACATTTCTTGGAAGGTGATATCTGACTGATTAGAAATAATGGAAATGGTAACTGCAGACAGACAACACCTTAAAGGTCCTTTGATCCACAAACTAATAACTTTTAACATGTCCTAAACAAACTAGATGCATATAGCCAAGCACAAAGCTTGACACCATTCCTATGCCAAGCTGGTGCAAGGGTGAAACTCCATGATGGTGGTCTTCATCTATCAAAAGTTCCATCTGTTCGTAGAGGTGCTTTACAATCAGGAAACAACCCTCCTATCCATGTAAATTCCATGCTCTGCACAGCGTTCACAGGATGACCTTTAGGAGCATCACAGATAAAGGCATCTGGCAGTGCAACATTAAAACGTTTTCCTCTGTAATTCAAACACTCTCGAATTACTGACTTCAGGTCTTCAATAAACTCTTTTAAGTATGTTGTGACAGAGTCAGGCTTGGCTAAACCTGCATATAAGCCAATGATAAACACATCAGACTTTGGAAATTCCTTAATCATGGCCAAAATAGGCCAAAACTCAATTTTTGAAAGTTTGAAGAGTGGTAAACCATCAATGTTCACCCGGAGAGTCAATGTATCAACTGAAAGATGAGAGTCATTTAACAGCTGTAAATGATAGTAAATACCATGTCCCATTTCTTTCACTTCAAAGGTTTTGGGAATTGACAAAAGACTTCTAGAATCCTTGGGTAAATCCAAACCATAGTGCACTAAAATATGTAGCAGCTCTGTCAATGCACTGTGAGAGATATTTCGATTTGCTGCCCAATAAGCAAGCTTAAGTTTAAGTTCTCATGTGGGATCAGTTTCTTCGGAGGTGCTGTTCAAATCTATCTCAATGCCACTGGCAGTACATTGTCTTCCAGCGAATGATTGTTCTTCATTTTGATCATCAACTTCTGAATCTGACTCTTTTTCATTTTAACTTAAATGAGCCTCAAAGTTCCACTCTTCACTGGGAATCTGGTTGTCCACTTCCAAAGCACAATCCAAATCTGAAAATTTGCCACTTTGGACCTTCAAGTCTTCCAAAAACTTTAAATGCTCAGAAATTTTGGCTTTATTTCGTCTTCTTTTTGTCCGAGACCTACAATAGTAATCCATTCTTTTAATTCTGTAAAACACAAACAAAGCACACTTTCAGATAGCTATTTACTAAGAATATGAGACAATACTTGTCTAAGGACTGAAATGTAATTTCATCTTTGCCAAATACTTTATTCAACACAACAATAACTAATCATAAGAATTTTACTATTAAGTTACTTTATGTGTTAGTTGCAATTTAAAAGATGATAAGGAAGGAAAAATTGAGTTTTCAGAATGTAAAATTGGTATGGACTTAAAATTGATATTTCACAAGAAGTGCAATTACCAACCCACCAATAAGTAAACACAACAGCCTTGAATCATAAAATAAATGTGCATGTCTTAGGTGTGACTTTATAATGTCACTAATGCAACTGGTTAGTTGCATCAGTTGCACTTATTACTCTGTGCACTGCTCATTCCAGGGTTCGTACACCTTTTCCAAAGTCAGAATCAAGCACTTTTCAAGCACTTTCAAGATCCATTTTAAAACTTTTTCCAGCACCTTACACCACTGTAAATTACATACCAATACATAGTCAAAATTATTATTGTGTTTTTATCGCATTAAAAGAGATGCTATAAACAACCAAAATTGTGTTAGCAGAAGGATCAGATATTTAAGCAAAACACAAGTTTTAATTTTTCAAAATGTATCGGAGTCTAAGTAGACGTTGCTTAGGGTGACAAAACGTCCGTATTTCCCGGTGACACATATCCGTGATTTAATGTTCCTGTCCCGGCATGCCCGGGTTTTTTTTAGAAAGTGAGGAAATGTCCTGATTTCACTGGCGCACTCCCACGCCCGTGGTGAGGTAATCCCCTGAGCCGAGTCAGTGCGGGCAGCCCTGCTCTTAATCAGAGGCTCTGTTCAGAAACCTAGGACGGGTCCTCCAAGGACGCCGTCTACCTAGACTGGATCCTTCCAAGTCCTTGAAAATAAGAAGGCCAGAAGAGTTTTGGCTGTAATTTGAACAGGTCCACCCTTCAGTGGGTTTTAGCGCCGTATGCTCTTGGTTGCTTAGCAACGTCAGAAAGGTGACACACAAAAGCAGGAAAAAGAATGAATACCGAGGTTTTCAAAACTGTTTGTTTATTTATGATTATTTATTTTTAAAGTTAAAGTGAACAAAGACTACACTCACAAGAATCCAGAGTGGAATAAAGGTTCCACCCACCGGGAGTAGGAAGAAATCAAATCAAATGTAATGATAGAAACCTTAGTCAGTTAAATAACCTGCTGCTGTCATTCTGCACATCTCTGATGTTGCTGCTATTTTCAAATATCCATCACTGTAAAATGTCCATAGCTGCATATTGGTTATTTATTCTCAGTTTTATATTGTTAAAAACACTTTACAGAATTTTTATTTTTTATATTTTTAACTCTTCCTATTATGTTATTCTTATACATTTTTTCTAAGGTCCACATTTGTGTGACCATTTTCAATAATCTTTTCTGCTGCTGTAAATTTGCCCATTGTGGGACAATAAAGGGATTTTCTATTCTATTCTATAAAAGGGTTAGAAATATATAAGTAAATCTAAACAATGTATGTATAAAAATATATCTGCAAAATCTCTAATATTCAACAACAAAAATACTTAGTTAAGCATATTGTGGAAAACAGCAATAAAAAATTTAACTCCTATCAGATTTATAGTCCCCACCCTGCAGATATATTAGAATCTGTCCTTAAATTCCAGCCAAACCCATTTACACAGTAACAGATTAAAACCTTTAGATAAACCAAACATTACCGCCACATATCTGACTCAATAACCATTAAAACAACTAGTAACAAGTAACATTTCCCCTCATCCGCGGAGCCCCCCCCCATGGTCACCCTAACGTTTGGCGATATCTAACCTGCCTGAGACAATGTAAAAACAGTTACCGAACAAAATCACTCCAACAGGTTCACTTCAATTTTTAATTAATTTATAGAAAATATAAAAATGCAAACATTCGTCTTTGAGGTAGACAGTCAATCAGATTTAGCTCATTGACCTTTTTCGACAATATTGTGCAAATCAAAACAATTTGAGTTGTAAAATAAACAGTATTAACAACACAACATAGTGAAAATGTATATATGGCAAAAAGTGCTACATAAAGATTAGGCCAAAAGTTGCATTTTATGTATATGGTCTATAACCTCAAAGTGCATATTTTATTTAATTGAATTTAACATAATTAACTCAACTAGATGGGTAAATGTAAACAAATCAACTTAAAGTTCACTTCAGTGGCCTTTATCCCGCCTCCTGTTGAAAAAACCCAACAAACAACAAAAATACACCAAACAACACAAAATAGCCTACTGCAAAACTAATCAAATCAGCTCAAGTGGCGTTATCACTCTCTGTTGAATAAAACAAACAAAACAACATAGAACATATTATGTTGGGACTATAAAGGAGTATCTTTGAGCTCCTTCAGCTTGTCGTTTAGCTGTTTTTTTGTTGTTGTTTTTTTTTACAGTGTCCTGTCTGGCAATTTGGCAATAAGAATAATTGTCTTGATGCCAAAAAGAGCCCAACAGATTTTACTTTCACAAGTTTAGCAGTGTGGCAATTGCCATATTGCTCCACTTGTTTCATGCATATAAATTGCTTTATTAAAATTATGCAGGGAGTTTTACAGTTTATACGGACACTGCAATGTAAATACAGCAGAAAAACAGAAGAAGAAAGGGGGAAAAAAAGAGAAAAGATGAAAGAGGAGATAGAAAGGAGACGATGACAAAACATTTTCAGTCTGCTTCATCACCTGCAACGAGATGAAAAAAAGAACAGCACAACCAAAAGACATGGTATGAGACATACAATAAAGCAACACCTTGAAACTATCGCTAAAGTAATATTATTAAGTCTGACATGTACTCTGTGTTACCTGAAGATATGAATGTGGGGTTTCTGTTTGAAGTGAATCTCTAAGTACCTGGAGCAAGTACCTGTAATTGTTTGTGGTGAACTTGTGCATGTAGCCGAGATCGGTTCTGATGGGGATGCAGATGCTGTCTCTAGATTAATATGATCCAACAACAGATCTCTGTACTGATTGATGCTGAGTTTATATTTACTTTTCGAATTTATAAGGATAGTTTTCTTTGCGATACATAATGCAGTGAAGGCCATGCAAACAGATTTTTTCCCCATAGAGCTTCCCTCAAAGTCACCCAGCAAGCAAGCTGGAGGGGAAAGTGAGATTTTACAACCGAGGCACAGTGATAGATCCTTATACATACCTGAACCCAGAACCTCTGAACCGGCATGCATAACCATAACGCGTGAAATATAATTATCAAGATGATTGCCTGTGCACTGTGGACAGATATGGTAGATAAACCCCATCATGAATAATCTTTGACCTGTATAGTGCACTCTCTGTGGAGGATTTTTGTATTGTGGCTAATTGTAAATTGGGGTTTCTAGTCATGTTAAAAGTTCTTAGACATATCTGAGCCCAGATGTTTTATGTTCAAAGCTGACTGATAAATCCTCCTCCCATTTTTAATAATAGGATCAGATATTGTATCATCCAGTTTAGTCAGTGTCCTGTATAACTCTAGACAGTAGTTTGGGGGGGTTTAACTCTAGGAACTCTGATATATTAGTTGGAATTTGTAAACCTCCATCAATATGCTTACTTAATTTATTTCTAATTATAGCTTTAATTTGCTCATATTCTAAGAATTTATTTTTGTTAATGCCATATTGCAAATTTAATCTAGCAAATGTGATAAACTCCGTACCTTCAAATAAATGATCCAGATATGTAATACCTTTATTCTACCAGTACGGAAAGTTTATCACATTATTGTTTTGTAGAATGTCAGGGTTATTCCAGATGGGTGTACGACTGCACGGGATAAGTGATGACTTCGTTATTTTTAGAAATTCCCACCATGCTGTCAGGGAAGAGCTGATGTTAATATTTTTAAAACATGGGTGCCGTTTGATCTTAGAGCTAATAAACGGCAAATCTGAAATTATTATATTATTATTACCGTATTATTTTTTTATTTTTATTTTTATACAGTGTCCTGTCTGGCAAGGTGGCAATAAGAATAATTGTATTGATGCCAAAAGGAGCCCAGCAGATTTTACTTTCACAAGTGTAGCGGTATGGCAATTGCAATACTGCTCCACTTGTTCATGTATATAAATTGCTTTATTATAATTATGCAGGGGAGTTTTACAGTTCATATGGACACTGCAATGTAAGTAGAGCAGAAAAACAGAAGAAGAAGAAGGAAAAAGAAAAAGAAAAAAAAGGACAAAAGATGAAAGAAAGAGGAGATAGGAAGGAGACAATGACAAAACATTTTCAGTCTGCTTCATCACCTGCAAAATGAGATGGAAAAAAGAACAGCACAACCAAAAAGACATGGTAGGAGATATACAATAAAGCAACACCTTGAAACTATCGCTAAAGTAATATTATTAAGTCTGACATGTACTCTGTGTTACCTGAAGATATGAATGTGGGGTTTCTGTTTGGAAGTGAATCTCTAAGTACCTGAAGCCAAGAACCTGTAGTTGTTTGTGAGGGTGAACTTGTGCATGTAAAGTTTTAACCATAGAAAAATGCTCAATAGTGGTTGTGGAGAGCCGGAGAGGCACACCCCCCAGAGCACTGAGTCCAGCGCTGGGAGACCCAAAGCCCCAGGCGCTCAAAGGGACCCCAGAAGCGAAGGCACCAAGGCGGGGCCAGCCCCGGAAATCAGAGCAAATTATTATATTATTGCATATTTCCTGTTCTGTGTCTATCCAGGGCTCATCTAAGGCATTATGTTTTATCCATTTAGAGATGTATTGTAATCTACACTCACCGGCCACTTTATTAGGTACCCCATGCTAGTAACGGGTTGGACCCCCTTTTGCCTTCAGAACTGCCTCAATTCTTGGTGGCATAGATTCAACAAGGTGCTGGAAGCATTCCTCAGGGAGTTTGGTCCATATTGACATGATGGCATCACACAGTTGCTGCAGATTTGTCGGCTGCACATCCATGATGCGAATCTCCCGTTCCACCACATCCCAAAGATGCTCTATTGGATTGAGATCTGGTGACTGTGGAGGCCATTTGAGTACAGTGAACTCATTGTCATGTTCAAGAAACCAGTCAGAGATGATTCCAGCTTTGTGACATGGCGCATTATCCTGCTGAAAGTAGCCATGAGAAGTTGGGTACATTGTGGTCATAAAGGGATGGACATGGTCACCAACAATACTCAGGTGGGCTGTGGCGTTACAACTTGATGCTCAATTGGTACCAAGGGGCCCAAAGAGTTATTCTGACCCTACCATCCGAATGTCGCAGCAGAAATCGAGACTCATCAGACCAGGCAACGTTTTTCCAATCTTCTATTGTCCAATTTCGATGAGCTTGTGCAAATTGTAGCCTCAGTTTCCTGTTCTTAGCTGAAAGGAGTGGCACCCGGTGTGGTCTTCTGCTGCTGTAGCCCATCTGCCTCAAAGTTCCACGTACTGTGCGTTCAGAGATTCTCTTCTGCCCACCTTGGTTGTAACGGGTGGTTATTTGAGTCACTGTTGCCCTTCTATCAGCTCCAACCAGTCTGGCCATTCTCCTCTGACCTCTGGCATCAACAAGGCATTTCCGCCCACAGAACTGCCGCTCACTGGATGTTTTTTCTTTTTCGGACCATTCTCTGTAAACCCTAGAGATGGTTGTGCGTGAAAATCCCAGTAGATCAGCAGTTTCTGAAATACTCAGACCAGCCCTTCTGGTACCAACAATCATGCCACGCTCAAAGTCACTCAAATCACCTTTCTCCCCCATACTGATGCTGCGCTTTGAACTGCAGGAGATTGTCTTGACCATGTCTACATGCCTAAATGCACTGAGTTGCGCCATGTGATTGGCTGCTTAGAAATGAAGTGTTAACGAGCAGTTGGACAGGTGTACCTAATAAAGTGGCCGGTCAGTGTATATTTCCATCTTGTTGAGTCGTGGTAGCAAAACAGTTTGTGCTTCCACTGGTCAACGTGCGAGAGAAGTTCTCTTCAAACTTTAAGAGTTAAAAAATTGTCATTAATTCGTAACATTTCAACTGTAATCAGAAGCTGGTGTAAGTCCACCCTGGATGGCTGTAAGACAAAAACTCATACAATATTGGTTTGATTTGTCTATCATTTTCTTTTTAAGGAATTTCAGAGTTGTGCATAACAGAGTGGTTCTATTCTGAATAAAACCCAGTGCAAAAAAAGCGCACATGATTGGATCTCTGTGCCCACCTAAACTGTACAACGTAATGATTTAATTCAAATCATTTCAAATTTTGTGCTTGCTCTGTAGATTCCAAGATAATATACAATATTATCCATCATAATTTCTCATGTCTGACCTCTTGCAGCTTCACTCCCTCCTCCCTTCCACTCCTGACCTTCCTCACTATAGAAAACTAAATAATAATAAGCCGAATCATTTATTGGTGTGAATAAACCTGAACATTCTAAATGCAGATAAAAAATTATAGTGTTGATGTGATTAAAAAACATATCAGCATATCAATTTTCCATTGAGGTAGGTAGGAAAAGCTTAACTTGGCCAGCCCGATTATGTGTAGCACTTTTCGTTCTGCACATTATCAACCTAGGACTACTCCTATAGAATCCATTAGAGCTAAGGCGGGACATGAAGCAGAATGCTCCTGTTAGGAATCCAGTTTGTGTGAGTTGTGTTTTTGTGTGTTTCTCTGCCTCCACCACCAGGTGGCGCCCTGTTCTCATTGGTCCTCTCACACACCTGTGGCTGGTTGACTCATCACTGAGGACTATTTGAGCCATGGACTGTCACTACCTCGGCGCCAGAGTGTTTGCCAGTTTTGGGTACTCTAGCCAAGCTGAGCTTAGCTAAGTCTAACTGAGTCTTTGTTTCACTGAACCTAACCTTGTTTTTGTCTTTGCGGTTTCGACAGGAAGTCATCCTGCAAGAAGGATGTTTGATCTTCTTCCCCTGGAAGGATTGTTTGAGTCTCACACTGAGCAGAGGAGAAACCTCCACAAGTTCCGTTCAGGTCCTCCTGGATTCCCAAGTGACAGTCCGCTCAATAGCTCCTCTGGGTCTAACCAAGTCTAAACCTGTCCGCCCTCCAACGACTTTCAGCCTCTGGAAAAACCCACACCAACTGGATTCTGGGAGGAAAGTTTTCTCCATTAACGTGAATCCCGGTTTCTCTGTTTCTCCAAGTCATCATTCAAAGTTCCCACGGATCCTGAACTAACCACTGATACTTCCCCTCCCTCTTCCAGTTCCGGTTCACCAGTTCACTGTGTTTCCTGAATCCAACCCCGATGGTTTCATCAATAAACCTGTTCAAACTTTTACCCTGGTCCTCTGAGTGGTTTACTGCATGTGGGTCAGATCCTTTAAGAAAGTCATGACAGTACAATTCACAAGGCGAGGCAGGTGTATTTATATAGCAGATTTCAGTAGCATAACTATTCAGTCTTTTACATTTAAATAAACAGTATAACTATAATATCAGAAAAGGCATTCAAACCCAATGTACACAGAAAACATCATTTCAACATTTTATATAGTTCAAGTTTGGGCTGTGTTTGTAAGTATATTACTTACTTATGTACTGACAATCATATGAAAAGGGTGACATCATGAATAACTTCTAAATGACCTACCTCTATATTTGTGAAACTTGATGACTGGAGCTGTTGGCCATATGCACCCTTTGTAACCCTAACATGGGTTATGGTGACTCTCTCTCCAATGTGCAGCTCCTGCGCCACAGCCACCTCCCTCTAGAGACAGACCGTCATGAGGAAGTCTTCCTGTTGTAATTAGAATTACATCTGGTTTTAATGCAGGTTATTTAGTTTATTATTAGAATTACGTTTTGTGATCAATTAAAGAAACAACTATGTGAGTAACTTTGTGCGGTGCGCAGATATGATCTTTAATGTGAATTAGCTCAACTTGAATAAACTTAAATACTTTAAGGAGGCAGAGATTGTTCTGTTGCTGGTATCAGAAAAAAAAAATCCTTTATACAATCTGTGCACTGATTTGAAAATCCCATGTTCTAACAAGACTGCTTGGCCCTGAATGGAAAACCTTATCCTTGATAACCTAAGATCAGCTCCCCCCTTCTTGTTGCCACAAAGAAATTAGCATTTTAAAATGTTAATATTGGCAAATAATAAGAAAGTAGAAGTACCTCCTTTATCTTGATGCTCCTCAGTGGAACTCTATCCCTTCCAGACAGCACTCCTTTAACTGCAGAGCTGAAAAGGTATCGGGTTGTTTGTACAAAGTAACAACAGCCTTAATTTAATTATTTAATGTAATAGAGATTAAAGTAAGAGTAATCAGAGTTGAAATGAAATAAATGAAGCTCATACCCAGGGTTTCCCTGAGTGGTGTTTTGGGAGAAGGAGGATTAAGGAGTCCATCTGCAAGGCCAGAGAGTTCTGGGGCTATGGTCAGCGGCGAGGCTTTAAAAAAATGAGTTTTGACATTTATTGCATATGGAGGGGATTGTCCCCTGAGGTCTTAGCCTCTCATAATATATGAATGGTCTTCTTTCATTTTGTGTGCAAACCCCTCAAATAAAGTCACCTTTGAAACATTATCTCCATCACACACAACAGCAATTTTGTTAGTTTTTATGCTCACTGACCTTGCAGTGGAATCCACAAACTCCCAACAACCACTTTGGGTTTCTCCTCAGTCTTTAAGACTGCAAGGTGCAGTGGAGGGGGTTTAAAGTATGGAGACTCCATCTTTTCATTAAGGAGCTCCGTTAAAACCCATTCTAAAAAAAAATAGGGATTAAAAATACAGACAGAAAAATAAGAATAGTAAGAAATATTAAAAACTCACCTAATTACTATTAAATCTTTTCAATGAAATCTCTTACCTGTTTTAAACAGTAGCACCTTTCTTAGCCCTCAGTTCAGTGATCTATTCAGTCTGGGTGACCAAAGAAGATGTGTTCTATAGATGTGTGAAATCAGATTCATATTGAACCAGGGTCCCCTGACCATCTTGTAACCCAGCTTCCCAGATGAGTCCTTGAATCTTCACATTCAAGGACTTATCCAAATAAAAGTGTCATCTAAACACACTTGACATGTTGTTGGCATGAATAAGATGAGCACAACTTATTTTCTTATATTTATTCATCAGTTTCTTATATTTATTCATCAGTTATTTGTCTCAGTTATATCTTAAATCCTTTAGTGTTTAAATCAATAACATATCTAAACATACATGATAGACAAGCAGCTTGTGTTGAAAGCCAAGCTCTTTTCTTCAGTCGGCTTTGTGATAGCTCACCCTTTATAAGAAGTTACTAAAAACTGGCTCTTAAATCCTTTAGAAATTCAATATCATTTTTAATTTGTAGAATAATTAAACAAAGAGCATAAGCAAGAGTATTGCAAATATAAAACTTTGTTTAAATAATAAGGAATAGAAATTTGCTTTTAGGTTTGTGGTCAGTTTTAAAACTGACCCTATGCCCTGTTAGGGGAACGGTCCACTGATCTGAGCCCTACCACATCATTAGATGCCCTCTGGTGGCTAGAAATAATCATTACACCCACAGACCAGTGGTGCAGACCAGACAAGCATTTTCTTTATAAGTCCTCATCGTTTCGTTCTGCAGTAATGTCAGTATAATTTTGAATGTCATCCAACTCAAAATCAGAGAAAAATACAAGTGTCTGAAACTGAAAGTGGTGAAAGCGATCTGTAATTTTTAAATCCGTGTTATATCTGCAACACTTTATTCCTTCACCAGATGGCACTCGCACGGGAGATGCTTCACAGAAGCATCGACTGGATCAGTGTTTTGACAGCTGTCTTAGATTTAGTCTTTGTCTTATTCGTAAGGACAAAAACTAGTTTCAGTCATTACTATATGTGATAGTTTTAGTCGGATTTCCTCGACCAAAACTCTAAATGGTTTTAGTCTAGTTTTAGTCAGTTTAATGTTGCAATTCATAAAAAGTCCAACCTTTACAAATTCGAATAAAACATTATTTTCTAGACTGACAACTTGTTCCTAGATACAACAATTCAAATAATGTATCAGTTGATAAACATGTAGTAAATAGTCTAATTACTGGAAAACAGAAAGTCTTCATGCCGGACCTGCTGACTTGCAATAAATTAGTAGAAAAAGCAGAAGAATTATTATGGAGAACTTGGATTCTTATCTAGTTGAAGAAAAAAAAAATGAGAAGCTTAAAGTTAGAGACAAAAATGTTGAAGAACATGATATTGAATGAGAAGCAAAGTCTTAAATAGAAAAAAAATGTCAAGAATCAGCATAACAGTTGGAAATAAATCCAAATGTGTCACCTGGCAAACATGTAGAACATAGTGTAATCTTAACTAGCTTGAAAAGCCAAAGCACCCACAAAGATCATAAAAAGCAGACACATGGGGAAAGAAAGAGGTAAAAACAAAACAGCTGATACCACAATTGAAGTTACTTTAAAACCAATAGCTGTTCAAAATAATTGTTAAAATCTTTAACATTGACAAGCCTTTAAAAGCAAAAACAAAAAAGCATAGTGTAGCATAGAAAGTTAAATAAAACTGGATAAAGCGATGAAGTACTCAAACAGGTGATGTAACAGAACATTTTCATGACTGTGAAAAAAGCAAGAAAGAAATTTCACGACATAAGCTGAAGTCACAACAAACTGCATAAGATGCTTAAAAAATGAAGAAATGGAAAATATTTGGGCAGAAACTTAATAAAGTAAGAAAGGACTGACTTCAGAAATGCATAGTTTAAGAATATATTAAAGATCACAAACTGTGTTGAAAAGCTTAAAGTTGGCTTGGGGGCTTGGGTTATGTAACATGGATGGAACATCCATGGTTCCATCCCTCCATCCACAGACATGTACGACCCAAATTTGACAGGTTCTACGTTGCTGACTGATGATCAGCTCGGACCCATATGCAGCTTTAGCTTCAAATCTGACGAATGTGTAAAATGCTGTTTGAGCTATGATTCAAAAAATTACAATAGATACAGGACTAACTTTAAGATGAGAGGAATGCACAGATTTTCATGAACAATTATGCCAGCTTTGATATTTCTAGAATATAAAATATGGCAATAACTGATCTAAACATGGGATTTGTTTTGTCAGATTTCAGTCTGAGGCTTTTACATGGAAAGACAGTTTTAATGCTGTCAAACTTTCCAGCTGCACAGTCAACCATAAATAATATTGAAACAAATCCTTCATTGCAAGTGCTAGAAAAGGCTGAAGATGATCTGTACCAAATCTCATATCTGTACATCAAATGGGTTGCCCATGTAGGCTTTACATGGGGTCCATGTGAAACCCACGGGCTGAGGGGTGGCCCCACATGGGGCCACCACTTGAACCCCCAGACAAAAATAACTGGGATATAGCTGCGCAGCCCAGATGGGGCCCACTCACCATCCCACATCCAACCCTCATGGGCCCCACATCCAACCCTCATGGGCCCCACATGGGTGTGTTGACAGGGCAGTGCACTATTTAAGGATTCATAGAATCTGTAATTTAAGGAAATCTATTGTCTTTAAATAATGCATAAGCTTCTATAGATTTGATTCTCTTTAAATTGTTTTATGTAGTAGACAGTTTCAGGTTTTACTGATGTATTTACTTTTAGCAGCTTCTAATGCATCCTATAATATTTACATAGTTTACAGGTAAACATGTTAGTTTTACGTGGTACTTTGTGCCTAGATAACCACTAGGAGGTTCTTGTTCCAAGATTAAACTGTTTTTACACCTAAAATAAAAAAAAAATAAAAAATTAAAACTGCTGCTCTGATAGATTAAAGAGCCTTCTGAGGTGAATTTTAAAATCCTGTGTTGAAAACTTTCAGACCTCCACTTCCAACAAAAATACAGTCTGCTGTGGGTCCCATCTAGGTCTAAATCATGTGATTAATTTTGCAATTCAATATAAACTGACAGGAAAAGAGAATGAATATTAATAAAAATGACTTTTAATGAAAAGTCAAGTCCTTCTCCTCTAAATGAACTTTTCTTTACCCCATAGTTAAATAAGAGTTCCTCATTTACTTTAATGTCTCTTGAGGCCAGGAAAAGTATGACGTCCAGCTCTGACTCATCCGTCGTCACTGTGTAATTTTGAGGTTGTATCTTTTTCTGGAGTGGTTTATGTGCCGTCCAAATGTGAGGAAGTCTGGGTGACAGTGTCTTTGGTGCGCATCAATGCAAAACTCATTTCCCTTGTTCTTGTAGAAAAACATGTAGCCTGTCTCTTCGGGGGAAGTTTCTTTATGGATGCGCTTTCCCTCCTCGCCGCTGACGACCCTCCCATGGTAGTCACAGACCACTTCCCCGCTCTTAAAGTCTCTGGTGGTGACAACACCCTTGCTCTTTCCCTCAATGTCTGTGATGAGCAGGCCTTTTCACTTTTGTGATTTCACACACTTTGACTGAAGGTGCAGAAATAGCATCCTCCACATTTCCTGATGGCTGCCATTTCTCAAGAACTGCTGAGACACTTGGCACGTTGATTTTCCAGCCTCTTGTCTTTTCTCCACTTCTGTCTTACTTTGTAACATCCCTGAGGTTATTCTCCTCCCATCTTTTGTTGTAGTTTTTCCTTTTCTGAGCTGTATCATCATGCTGGAATTTGCCAAGTGGACTTCTGTAGCAAACTGTCCAAAAAACAGGTAGTTTGTATCTTTAGCAAATCTCTCATCAATATGGAACAGTCTCGACTTGAAGTAAGCACTTGGTGTGAGTTTAAGTGGTCTTGTTTCATCAAGAGTGTTCTGACCATTAGGGAAATGTGAAGGGAAGGACATGGCTTCCAAATGCGGGGTTCTGAAAAAACTAACAGGATTGTTCCTTTCAGCAGGAGCCACGCAGTACGTGTTATCACTGAAACACAGAATCTCCTCTGATATGTCAACAGGCTGCAGACAACTTTCTAATGCGAAACCTCCATTCTGACGATCATTTTCTGGTTCATCTGGATTTTGTTGTTCTTGTGGTTCATCACAGGATGACTTATCACCATCTTGTTCACTTTCAGAATTGGTTTCACACAGTGCATCTTTTTCATACCTGTCAATTTCCATTAAATCTGCTTCATCATAATCATCACTTCCCATGCTGGATTCATCACTACTGTCCTCATCACTACTGTCCTCATCAGGCAACGTAGGATCACAGAGCAATGCATCATCCCTGATCTCGATATCTGTGTACTGGGGATGGATCTGTTTTAGTTTATGCAGGGCATGAATCAGTTTTGACCATGAAATAGTCTGAAAGATGTGGTGGCCTTTAAAACACAGTCTTCGTTTCAGCTTGACCCTCATGACCTGTGATTCACTTCTCAGTCTGGGCAAACTGTTTACCGTTTCTTGGACTTCAGATGGAACACACACCACATTTCCACGAATGAGCCGTTGTCTGCCTTTAGGTAATGGAATAATTTTAGCAAACGGGATGCATTTTGCAATGAGATGCCTTTCAAGAATATTAAGATCCTTCAATTCATTTGGAATATCTAGTAATTCCAGTTTATTAGCTGCAGCTAGCCGCGGCATACATCCTTTTCTAAGAGAGGAATCACACGTGTGGCAGATATACTCCTTCTTTCTCTCAACAGGAAAGCTGCATTGATCATTACATGCTTCATCACACTCATGAACATATTTTCCAGTGAGACATTGCTGAGCTACAGCTTGATGCTTTGAATAATTAGATCTCTTGCAGATTTTCACCTGATTTGGAAAGGATGCTTTCAGACAGACAGTACAAACATAAGATGGTCCTGATTTGATGTTCTCTCTGAAAAGAGAAATGGCCTCCTTGATTAAATCGTTATCTGGCTGATTTTGTAAGATTTCAGCAGGTCGATGCATATGACGATACTTTCTTTTTATTTTCATGCCACATCTGATATTATGCAACATTTTAAAAGAACAACTTTGCCAGTATCTTTCTCTCATTCTTTTTTTCATATTGTTCTTGTGTTGTTGACGAAACTCTCCTTCTCTGTAACGATTAGTCATGTAAGACCTTTTTTTCTGTTGAAATGCTTCACTCTCTTTATATAGTTGAGACAAATATGACCTCATGCAAGCTTTATGTTTCTCTCTAAATACCAAAGATTGTCCATAATTTCTCTTAACATATTCTCTTTGCCTTTCACGAAATGCAGCACATGTTCTGTAAGTTCTCCTAATGCGTTCTTTTTGCTTTTCTCTAAATGCAGGACATTCTCTGTAAGTTCTTTTCACACGTTCTTTTTGCTTTTCTCTGTACACAGAATTTACATGTTCTGTAAGTAGTCTTAACACAGTTCTTTCTGCTTTTCTCTAAATGTAGTACTTTCTTTATACAGCTTTCTAATATGTTCTCTTTTTTTATCTCTAACTTCCTCTCTTTCTCTATAGATCGCTCTCATTTGTGCCTTCTTTTTTTCCTTAAAGCCATCTTTTTCTTTATAAATCCTTCTTAAATATTCCTTTTTGTTTTCTTTATACCTAGAACTTTGTTTATAAAGATTCTTTTTGTGCACATTTTCATCTTGAATCTGATCAGATTCATTTCTCTGAAGTTCAAGTTGGGTCAATAGTCTTCTCTTTATTTTTAACTTTTGGTTTTTGCTACGTTTCAACATTTTACGGTTAAGTTCTTCAACCAGAGATTCAGGGAGATCACTGAAAACTGTCTTTTTTGAGCCAGATGCTTTATTTGAATCATTCTTAGACACATGTGATGTTACATGTATTTCTTTTACATATGATGGCAGTGTTTGTTGTAGTAACGGATCAGAGGGGCAATGGCTCATGGGAGCGGTGGTCTCATTTGAAGAAGAATCCATTCTGGGTGATGTCACTTCACATGAATCATTGGATCGCACAGCGTCTTTAACAGAAGTCGCTTCTACATTGATCCTCTGTGTCTGTTCAGTAGATGTCTCAGTGTTTGGTTTCCAAACAGGTTCATCTAACATTGGCTCCACATTTGTAGTGGTTTGTATATAGTCTAGGGTTTCCATGGCAAAGTCTTCACATTGAAATGTGATTGGCTTAATATCATACTGACAGTCTGAAGCAGTTCCAAGTATTCTGTACACAAGTTTGATCCTTGCAATCATGTCATCAAGTCGGCTGAATTTTAGCTGAACAGCTTTTCCACCATTTATGCCAGAGGGAAATGGAAGTCCTGTTGACTTGCGGGGATGAGGGTCAAAGTAAGCATATTCACCAGAACTTAGCCTGCAAACTGCGATACATGTTGATGTCATGAGTAGAAGAGCATACTGGACCTCTGATCTCAAACACTGCAGTCCTTGTTCCAAGCTCAGAGCATCTGGACCACCATCAAATAATCCATGACGAATGGGCTGAGACATGTCCACCTGATACTCATGACTACGGCTTTTAACCACAGTAGGCAGCTCTTCAAATTCTAGAAATATGCTGTTAATGTAGATCTTTCTGACATCTGAATACATAGCATGACCTTTGTCCAAAACCCTGTTAAGATCATCTTTTGTAATAAAATCATGTTCATGGACAAATGAAAGGAAAACCAAACAATTAGCCATACATTGCTTATTTCTGTAGTTTCCATATTTAAAAGACGCTTGACTCCTGGATGCACAGACACTTTTCACTGATGGCTGAGGTTCATTAGATGGTCCTGGAGATTCTCCGTCGTGCTGTCCATGTTCATTTTTAGATGCAATTACCTGCTGTTCTTTGGAGGCGATCACATTTACTGCTTGGAACCCTTTTACCACATCTGCTTCACCTCTGTCATCTTTAAGGTAATCTCTGGGCTGGACTTCTGGAGTTGATGAAACAGAATCATTTCCCTTCTCACCACTTTGAAGAACATTTACCCATTCTCTCTCCTTTTGCCTTCTGAGCTTCTGAGACTGCGAGCGCTGACCTTTTCTTGGCATGGTATAAATACTCTCCAGACAGCAATAACAGATCTTTATTCAGGATTTACTATCGCTTCTTTAAAGCAGTTATACTTAAGAAATATGTGGTTAAATTGACCTTGGGATTATTTAATGCAAACCAAAGATTGATTCTCTAAATGTTTTGTTAAACTTATAATACAATTTCAAATCAGAACAGGTTCAAACAGCTCTTTTAAAGACAGGTTTTATTAATCAAACACAGGTTTTTATCAAACACAGGTTTTTATTTATCAAAGGTTCACAGGTTTTATTAAACACAGGTTTTAATTAAAGGAGGTTCAAAATCAGGTTTTTATAAAGGAGGTTCAGGTTTTTATAAAAGACAGGTTTTTATAAAAGAGGTTCAAAATCAGGTTTTTATAAAGGAGGTTCAAAATCAGGTTTTTATAAAGGAGGTTCAAAATCAGGTTTTTATAAAAGAGGTTCAAAATCAGGTTTTTATAAAGGAGGTTCAAAATCAGGTTTTTATAAAAGAGGTTCAAAATCAGGTTTTTATAAAATCAGGTTCAAAATCAGGTTTTTATAAAATTCAGGTTCAGAATTGGCTTTTCAAATGCTTTCAATGCTTTTCAAATGCTTTCAAGGCTTTTCAAATGCTTTCAAGGCTTTTCAAATGCTTTCAAGGCTTTTCAAATGCTTTCAAGGCCTTTCACTGGCACCTGGGGACACCCAAGGACCTGTGAGACACAAAGGAAAATAAATTATATTAGATTCTATATAAACACAAAGCATCTTCTGTTGCATATAATTTAAACAAGAAACATCAAGTTATAAAACATATTTAGTTAGCCAGTGATTGTGCAGGTTATCCTAATAAGAAATATATGACCTGTCTTTAATTTTCATCTTACCTTCCCCATAGACACAAAATGACAGAGAGAATAAAATCAACTGATTTAAGGAGCCCTTCTGTCCTTCAGTCTTTACTTGTATTAATTGCTCCTGTTTGGTCCAGAAGAAAACTACAATATAATGTTACCAGATGAAACCAAAATAGAACTTTTGGGAACAAACTAAACCCATCATGTTTGGAGAACTAAGAATGATTGGCTGCATACCAAGAACACCATACCAACTATGAAGCATGGGGGTGGAACAAAACATTTTAATGCAAAGCAAACTGGATGACAGGTCAGTGTCAAGAGAAGAATAAACTGGGTCAGGGCAGAAACCTCCCTTCCATCAGTGACGGCAACAAAGATGAAACATAGCTAGGTCTTCCAGGATGATTCCTAAACAATGTTCAGCCAAGTCTCACCTTCACTGTTTACATCTGATCACTGCTGACTTTATAAATGGAAATGTTCTTTTTTACTGCTAAGTTGCTGCTCATTCCCTGTCAGAAAGCTGTATGAATGAAATTTCATTTCAGAGACAGCCCTTAAAACATCACTGCTCTGAACAAGACCTGATTGAGAAATGTTAAATAGAACATGTATGACCTCTCATTTTATAAACAAAGGCGTATGCTACAAATAATTGAACCAAACTTCTGATGGTGACCAAATATTTTTTCCACATGGTACAAAGTACCTCTGCCAAAGAGTGTTATGTGTTTAGGTGCGTCATAACCCTCGTGTAATGGGGGTGTTGTGGCAAAATGACAGGCAAGATGTTAATTTACCCACGGGCAGGGCATTTTAATGAAAATTTGTATCAGAGGTTTCCCCCATGCCATTGAACGCGCCATTACATTTTGGTGATGATCGGAATCATAATGCCAGATACAAAACCAGCTTATTCAGATTCTCTTAGCATGTGAACTCATGCATATTTGGCAGAATAAGAAGTTCCCAGACAACACCCAGAATTTTCATCAGTGTGGCTTTGCACAGGTAGACAGAACATGGTATTCTTCACTAAAGAATAAAACAGAGCAGACGAAAGGGAGCGTTTCTGGGCTGTCAGCGGGGTCTTTGAGAGCTTATGAGCAGATTTCATAACCAAAGGGTGCATGCCAAGGAACAATTCATTAAAATACAGTAATGATTTAGGATCTATATGACTTTATGCCAATAAACTAAAAAATTTGCTCTTGTTTGGAAAACTAAGAATGGCTGCTACATACCAATCGACAAAATAGACTTGGATGAAGCAGTATGGAGGAATATTGACATTTTAATTGTGTTTTTACTGGATGACAGATCAGCCGTCATGGGAAGACTAAACTGAAGCGGGGAAGGAAAATACGAAACCTCCCTTAGTGCAGTGACGCCAACTCAGCTGATTTTCAAGCTAGGTCTTCCAGCAACTATTCCTAAACAATGAAGCCTTGTCTCACCTTCACTGTTTACATCTGTCACTGGCTGCACTTTTGGAGACTCTTCTTTTGAACTGTAAGTTGTTGCTCATGCCCTGTCAGGGCCGCTGAGTAGGAAATTTCAGCGCTGCAGTCAGAGCCAAAACATCACTGTTCCTCAGCCTGATTGAGAAGACTAAATAGAACATGTATGACCCCTTTCATTTTAAACAAAGCTTATGCTACTAATTATTAGACCAAACTATTGTGACTCACCAAATATTTTGTCCACCAAAATTACCTCTGGCAAAGAGGTTATGCGTTTAGGAAACATAACCTCGGTGTGTGGGTTTTTTTGTATTTACCAGATAATTTGTTAAGATATGGATTTTAATGAAATTTGTATCAGAGGTTTCCCCCATGCTAATGAATATTGTATTACTTTTGGTGATGATCCAAATCATAATCTGGATACAATTTTTTTTTTTTTTTTAAGATTCTCTAACATGAGACAGGGATATTTGGCAGAATAAGCAGTTCCCCACAACACCAAAGGGTGGCAGCATTGTCTATTGACAGCCTCAGCATCAGACTGAAAAAGTCACAAGGCATTTTACTGAAGACCAAAACACAAGGAAAGGGAACGTTGTTGGGCTTCCGTAAAAATTCACAAAAAAAATATTTGGGCTGTTAGCGGGGTCAATTGAGAGCTTATGAGCAGATTTCATAACCAAAGGTGTGCATTATGCCAAGGAACAATTAATTAAAATTCAGTAATGATTTAAGATCTATATGATTTATGCCAATATTGGGAAAAATTTGCTGCTTGACGGAGGTTTGCACTCTCCAAGTGCTTTTCAGGCTTAGAAATAAAGTATTTGAAATCCTACAATGTAATTTACTGGATTATTTTCCCCCTCATGATTTGTATCATAGACAAAAGGTAAAATTGCAAACATTCAAATTTTTAAGTAGACAACTTGGACAATCAGTTGCTGACTAAATCCTTTTTTGTTTTTCCCTCCTGAGAGAAGATGTAGACAAAATAAACTGGAGCAATATAACTTTACTTTCTTTCATTGATGTAAAAGAACAATATACCAATTAAACCCATCTCTTTTTTGTGTGATTTTAATTTCAATTTTTTGTGTCAAACCAAGTTTACTTTTTGAAGGAATGTCTATAATAACTTAAGTAAATTCTATATTAATATGTCTAAAATTTTATTTGTGTATATACACACACGAACTTAAAAACCTACATCAATTTAAATCTACATTTCATCAAACTCAACAACCATCAGAGGTGCCAAATCAACGTTATGCAACATTAAAATAGAAATGCCTATGCATTTGTAGATGTTGCATCAAGTTCTTTCAGTATCTCCTGTGGTAATGGTACTCTGACAATTGTGAGCCAAGCATAATTTTCTGTCTCATCTCTCTGCCCGATGGAAATATGTCATTAAACAGTTAATGAGTTTTAATCTAAACAAAACCTTTTTAAACTGTGCTTCACTCCTTAATGTTTTAATCTAGTTGATAGTTAATCATTAAATCTTTGAAGTTAGTTTATTGATGAGAGAACTTACCGCTGTCTCAATAGGGATGTGCGAGGTCACCAGTACTGAGAATAAAACAATAAAAACATAACATGAGCAAAATGTTAACAGTTTTTTTATTTATTTATTTAAACTATTCAGTAATCACATGTTCTAGTACTTACCAACAAGTGCACAAACAATGTGTTGTCTGGTAATCTGAAAAGGGGAGAAAAGTTATAACCGGTTTGAGTTTTATGGTATTAAAATAAAAATTGATGCAAAAGAAAAGTGATGTTTCACAGCATTTGTGCTGTAGGTTTGTACTTATTTTCAATACCAAGCTGTATAGAGCTAAATGCAGCTGTAAATATTATGCTGAGCAGACAATGACCTGGGATTCATTTCTCAAAGCAGGTTTAACAAACTCAGATTCAAATCCGCAACTCTAAATTGATCTGGACTAAAGTCAGGAACTCCAATTTTGTTCAGTTTCAAAATGGCTGCTATTAATTAGTTCAATGAAGTCTAAGTAAGTTCAATCGGAGTTAAGCGAGTAACAAGTTTTAAAAACCAACATCAGAAAGTGCCAATTTCACCCCACTGGAACTAGAGATTTTAATGCAGAAATGAAAAAAAAAAAAGAAATGTGTTTAAAAGAAAACAGAGCTACAGCTGTGGAAGAAGAATAGTCAAAATTATACAAGAATAAATAAGTTTTATACCTCGAAATGTTTACACATTTTAAGTGACCATTCTGACATTTATCAGCTTAATGGAATATGAACTTATGAGGTCTGAAATACATTTCTCATAGTCAAAACAATGAATAATGTAATACAAATGAAGACCAGTAACAGTAGGACTATGGACATCTGAAATTAATTTCTAGAAATCTAGAATATTTTTTTCCAAATTTGAAGAATGTAATTTTGTTAGAAATTGTCATTTTGACAAGGATTTTATTTTTTTGTATCAGATATCAGGAATACATATTCAGTAAAACTAATATCAAAACGGCTTGCCATAGGCTTTTCTGACCACAATGACGGGGCTCTTAAGGTTTGATTCTTTCTTCTTTTACACAGCAAATACTAAATAGATGTTATCATCCCAATAAGTGGCCATTATAAGCGATTATCAGTCCCATAAATTTGCTTCAGAATGTGGGCTCAGTAGCTTGTTGTTACTGAATGAATGCTAATCCTAAAGTAATTCCTTTACCCCCAACGGAATTTATGAATCTATGTATAATCTGAAAATCATTTCAGCAGTTCTTCATGTACAGTAAAAATAAAAATTTAAAATAAAATTATCATGTCGCTCATATTAAACAAACCAAAACCAAATAAATCCTTTCCCAACAAAATGGCATCCACCACTGATAGCGAGATGAGGCCTTGCTTCAGCCATTTGCTTCAGCAAAGGGATAATTTCTTGCAGCTTCATATGCTCAAGAAACCACCTGCTGGTTGAAAGCAGAATCACAGTCAGTGGTATAATCTGTGATGCTTATATATATTTTACCATTTAGGGACCTTTATAATGGTTATTTCTTGTTAATGATCATTTCAATCTCTTATGATTGTCACATGTGTATATTAAAATATTTTAACATGTTCTGTGTGTATGGTTTTAAGAAGAGTACAATCATAAAAAAATAACACACACATTCATGGGAAACTGAAAATGCCAGCTGATAGCATCTGATGGATGATCCCACCACATGTATTTAGTATGTACAGCTGGAGAGAGCTTTTTTAGTGAGCACCCTAAGGGCAACAAAGTAAAGTCTGGATGGGATGAAATTCTCAATTATTGATCACTTCTTTAAATAAGACATTCACTTCTTTATCTAAATGGAATAAATACAGTTTAATACAACAATGTTCTTACAGCAAACAATAAAAAATTTCAATCTAGTAATAAGATCTGATGAAGAGGTCTCCACTCTCCTTACTACCAATCACAAGTTTTTATTTTCTGATTTAGTCAGATTTGTGTTGTAGTTTTCAAATCACTAACTAGGTCTGTTTGACACATTAGGTTTTAAAAATAAACATTGCATGTCCAATTGACAAGGATCTTATTAAAGAATGATCAACAATGAACAAAGATCAACAGAGAATTAAATATTTATAGGGAGAGGATTCTACAACTCAGTGACAGGATATGAGATTTGTTGTAGGTTTAGTTATTTTGAGCAAAATGCGGATCATTGTATTATAATGCAGAACTACTGAAATTACTTTCAGATTACAAATATATCAATTAATGAATTCCATGGTGATAACAAGCTACTGAGCCTACTGCTACAATCTGAAGCCATTCTATGAGACTGATAACAGCTAATAAGGACCATTTATTGAAACATCAAAAAAAACTTCGAGGCAACTGGAAACAGCCATTTAGTATTTACTATGTGATGGAGAAAGAATCAAACTGAGAAACCATGAGATAATGAACATGTTGCATCTATTAGATTAATGTTTTTATTCTTAATCTTTACCTGCAGTAGGCTGATTAAACAAACAAATGCATTGATTCACTACCATTCAAAAAATAAAACCTTAATGTCATTGTGGTCACAACAGGCTATGGCAAGCCAATTTAATATGTATTAGTATTACTGAAAACATATTCCTGATATTTGAAACAAATTCCCTTGTCAAAATGACTATTTAAAAATAAATTATATTCTTCACATCTAAAATAAACATTCTCAATGTCTACAATTTAACTTTATCTCCATATTCCTAATATTTCTGGTCAGCATTTGTATTATTTTGAGTATGAAGAAATGCATTTCATATATCATAAATAAATACATATTGAGTCAAGCTGATAAATGTCCAAACAGCCACTTAAGATGATTGAATTTTGCTAGGTACATACAGCTTAATTCTTACTAATGTAATTTTTTATTTTATAAAATTCAGTTCCTGCTGCAACAATGTAATTTAGAAAATATATTATAGTTCAGTCTAGAAGTGAGATTTTGTTCAACAAAAATCTTATTTTAGTGATCTTAAAATAGAACAAAGTGATTAAAGTGCTATTAATTAGTGTAAAAAACACCCTGCCAAAGGCCATATAAACCTACACATTAAGTCAAGCAGCATTCTTCTCCTACGCCATCATACTCTACATTTTCCTTTTTTTTTCCTTCATTAAAATAATAAAAGTTCCAGTGGGGTGAAATAAGCACTTCCTGTTGCCATGGCGACTCATTGATTTGTGGCTCCACTAATGATAGGTTTCAAAACTTGTCACGCACACGCTTAACTCCGTGTGCACCTACTTATAGTTAATTGAAATAATTCATAGCAGCTGTTGTGAAACCGAAAACTCAGAGATCCCGGACTTTAGGCTAGAACGATTTGGAGTTGAGGATTTGAATCTGAATTTGTTAAACCTGCTTTGTGAAACGGACCTCTTAACATAACATAACATTACGCTGAAGAAAACTTGTATTTTAAAGGTGACTTTAGTAAAATGAATGAAAGAATAAAACCTTTCAAACAACATGATAAAATCATGAACCATTACTTAGCTTCATTGCTAATAGCTACCGAGTAGCTTAGCTACTCAGTAGCTATTAGCAATGCAGACTTTGACTACGAGTTAAACTGTGATATTTGACGAAAATCGCTTCTGCTTATGATACACTTAATTATACTTAATCCTCGAAATAATTAATAAATATTTTTCCACGGTGTACTCACCTCAGCGAACGTAGCTGTGAGGCGGTTACGGGCTAAGCTCTCCGTATTAACAATTTCTTCTGCTGTGGTTTACTGGAGTTCGGCAGTACCCGATCCGTCCCGGAAGTAGGCGCTTATATACATCCGGGTCGCCCTCGATTTTATGTTGTAAAAAAGACTTAAATTAAGCATTTCCCACCCAAATTTTCTGTATTTCCTGAGAAAAAATTCCTTAAAATCATTTCTAAAATGCAGATAAACAAAGTTTTATTATACTTATGCATGTCCGATGATGACGTCACACTTTAACGCACTGTGAAAGATGTGTATTATCATTATTTAATGAGTTATGGATAGAAATAAGTAATTTTAGTACCATAATTACAATATTTATGTTAACACAGATAGACTCTGTGTATACTATATAACGTAAAGTTTTCTAAGTCTAAGACTTTATAATACCAGTTCCTAGATGTTTCAATACGTATTTTTTTTTTGTGGCTTTTCAAAATGCAAAAGCCAATTCTGTAAGGGGATTGTCATTAACTCTGTGTGGCCTCACATTTTACATTGAATATTCATGTTAATAGGCACATCTTTTGCTTTTGTTAGTGTCATTTAACTGCAGTGGTAAAATTTTGGGATCATGTAATGTTCTTTTATAACATTTTCTACATTTTCCAGAGTCATGCTTTACTTACACAAATTTATATTATCATATTAATTTTAGAATTTGTTAAACTTATCCTAATATTTATTTCAGAAGGCCATTTTAAAGTTTCAAATAATGTTTATATATTCAATAGTCAATTTTATCCCAGCTACTACTAAGTTATAAAAAATGTTTTGCCATCTTTTTCATGAAATGTTATTAGTTATAACATGGTGACAAGCCTTTCTCTATAATAATCCTAAACCTTTGAAAAGTAATAGCCAACCACAGGCAAAATGATGATTTGTAAAAAGACCAAAACAAGTTTGAAAAGGTTTTAATAGGAACATTTATTTTTTCATCTTAACATAAAATTCTGCATAACAAAATGATCAAAACGGTTAACAGTAATTCAGATTTTAACTTCAATTTTTTGTATTATTTTACCCTCCACATGAACATATGCACATACATTTCCTTTTTGGAGGAGTTCATCCAGCGGCTGCCATTTGTTCTTGTCAATGAACAAGTTCTCCCTGCCTTGAAGAAATAACTCGTACAAGCCATCCGAGCTTCCTTCTTCTGGTTCCAGCACACCAATTATTGTGATCATGGCCTCCTCCTTCAATTCTTTCTTCTGTTGAAAAGGAATACAATGAATGTTTAAAAAACCCATAAAATTCACAAAGGGAGGCAGGTGTATTTATATAGCACATTTCAGTAGCAGTACAGTTCAGAGTCTTTAACATTTAAAAAAACAGTATAACTATAATATCAGAATAGGCATTCAAACCTAATGTACACAGAAAACATCATTTCAACATTTATAGCGTTCAAGTTTGGCCTGTTTGTAAGTATATTTATGTACCTACAATCATATGAAAAGGGTCACATCATGAATAACTTCTAAATGACCTACCTCTATATTGGTGAAAGTGGATGACTGGAGCTGTTGGCCATATGCACCCTTCGTAACCCTAAGATGGGTTATGGTGACTCTCTCTCCAACATGCAGCTCCTGCGCCACAGCCACCTCCCTCCAGAGACAGACCGTCATGATGAACTCTTCCTGTTGTAATTAGAATTACATTTGGTTTTAATGCAGGTTATTTAGTTTATTATTAGAATTACATTTTGTGATCAATTAAAGAAACAACTAAAATCTACTGGTCTTCTAATAATAAGCAAATAATAGCAAATAATAAGAAAGTAGAAGTACCTCCTTCATCTTGATGGTCCTCAATGGAACTCTATCCCTCCCAGACAGCACTCCTTTAACTGCAGAAAGCTGAAAAGGTACAGGGTTGTTTGTACAAGGTAACAACAGCATTAATTTAATTATTTAATGTAATAGAGATTAAAGTAAGAGTAATAAGTGAAATGAAATGAATGAAATTCTTACCTCCACAATGTCCCCCTCCACAGACACCAAGTTTTTTTTGTCCACAGTTTCCCTGAGTGGTGTTTTGGGAGAAGGTGGATTAAGGAGTCCATCTGCAAGGCCAGTGAGCTCTGGGGTTATGGTCAGCGGCGAGGCTCTAAAAAATTGAGTTTTTTTGCTCACATTTAATGCATATGGAGGGGATTGTCCCCTGAGGTCATAGCTTCTCATGATATATGAATGGCCTTCTTTTATTTTGTGTGCAAACTCCTCAAATAAAGTCAGCTTGGACACACTATCTCCATCACACACAACAGCAATTTTGTTTTTTTTTATGCTCACTGGCCTTGCAGTGGAGTCCACAAACTCCCAACCAACCACTTTGGGTTTCTCCTCAGTCTTTAAGACTGCAAGGTGCAGTGGAGGGGGTTTAAAATAGGGAGAGTCCACCCTTTCATTAAGGAGCTTCGTCAAAGCCATTCTAAAAAAATAAAAATAAAATAAGGATTAAAAATAGAATAAAGATGTAAAATATTAACAGTAAAAAATATAAAAAAATTCATCTAATTGCTATTGAATCTTTTCAATGAAATCTCTTACCTGTTTTAAACAGTAGAGCCTTTTTTCAGTCTCAGTTGAGTGATCCGTCAGTCAGTCTGGGTGTCCAAAGAAGATCTGACCAGTTGACCAGCAATTGGTTTTATGTTAGCTGATGCAAAGACTCTGATTGGCTCACATTAGTATTTCTGTGCGGGAACCTGCAAGATACCTTGAGGAGCCAGGTGTCCATTGCTTAAATAAACAATAAACAACATCAAGAAGACTGACACCAAAGATGTTTAATTTTGTTCCCTTTTAAGTTCCCATTGATGCAGGTTTGTGGTGACGGGAACTGCAGCTTCATGGTGACAGGAACTGCAGCTGTGGGTTAATTAAAAAAATTGTGTTTTATAGATATGTGAAATCACATTCATATTGAACCAGGGTCCCCTGACCATCTTGTTGGCCAGCTTCCCAGATGAATCCTTGAATCTTCAAGGACTTATCCAAGTAGAAGTGTCATTTAAACCCACTTGACCTGTTGTTGGCATGAATAAGATTAACACATACTTATTTTCTTATATGTATTCATCAGTTATTTGACTTATGCATGTAAACTGCATGACAACAAATTTAATTCATTGAAACCTCTTAAGCTGTTGAACTTTACAGATTTACCATAGGAAGTGTTAACCCACTGGGCTGAAAGAAGAGGACACAAAGCAGCGGAATATGGCTTATATTTCTCCTACAGCTCAGTTAACACTTGAGGTTTATGAAAGCATGAATTACTTATTTAATTAAATCTGAAAAGGTTGTTTATATCAGAATTTAAATGATTTGTTACCATACTACCCAGCACATCTTTACTTAGACTGTGACTTTTGTTCAAACTATATGAATTACCAAATTATGAAATACCAACACAGCATATCTTAAATGCTTCAGTGTTTAAATCACTAACAAATCTAAACATACATGATAGACAAGCAGCTTGTGTTGAAAGCCCAGCTCTTTACTTCAGTTGGCTTTGTGATAGCTGACCCTTTATAAGAATGTTACTAAATACCGGCTATTTAATCCTTTAAAAATTCAATATCATTTTAATTTCGGACCAGACAAGCATTTTCTTTATAACTCCTCATTGTTTGGTTCTGCAGTAATGTCAGTATAATTTTGACCAAAACTATGATTAGTTTTAGTCATATTTCAGTCATTACTATATGTGATAGTTTTAGTCGGATTTACTCAACCAAAACTCTAAGTGGTTTTAGTCTAATATTAATAATTTTTATGTTGCAATTCATCAAAAATCTAACCTCAGACAATTTTGAATAACAAACAGATTATTTTCCAGACTGAAAAGCTCTTTCCTATATACTACAATTCAAATAAGAATCCAAATGTATGCGGTGGATAAACATGTAGTAAATAGTCTAATTAGTGGGAATGTAGAAAGTCTTCATGCAATGACATGCAATATAAATTAGCAGAAAAAGCAGAAGAATTATTATGGAGAACTTGGATTCTTATGTAGTTGAAAAAAAGAGTAGCAAAGAGTCGGGAAGCAAAAGTGTTGAAGAACATGAATACACGAATGAGAAGCAAAGTGTTAAATAGGAGGCGGCTCGAATCAGCATAAAAGTTGGAAATAAATCCAAATTTGTCACATGATAAACATGTAGAACGTAGTGTAATTTTTAATTAGCTTGAAAATCCAAAGAACCCACTAAAGCAGATCATAAAAAGCAGACACATGGGGAAAGAAAGGTAAATAGAAAACAGCTGATACCACAATTGAAGTTACTTTAAAACCACTAGCTGTTCAAAAATAATTGTTAAAATATTTTAAATTCACAAGAATTTAAAAGTAAAAAACAAAAAAAGCATAGAGTAGCATAGAAAGTAGAATAAAATTGGATAAAATGATGAAGTAAGTACTCAAACAGTTGTTGTGACAGAACATTTTCATGACTGGCTTGTTTGAATGGGAAAAAGTGCTGAAGAAAAACTGTAAATGGTATCTAAAAAAATGTTTGTAGTCTAAGAGACATCTATCCTTTCTGTCCGACATGGGGTAACTTTTCATAGCTCTAGCTCATTCACAAACTTAATGGGAAGGAGAAATAAAATGGTTTGTCCCACCAAATCCTCTCATTGGATTAACTACAGCAGCTATAAGCTACAGTAAGGGTTCAGCTGCTAAAGCACCCCCTCTGAACAGATGAGTGCTGAAGGCAAACCGTATTGAAATGTTATCAAAATTCTTTCAAGTCTAAGCAACATCTAAACTCACATACCAGACTGGGGAACGGTTTCATGGATGTAGGCATAACACAGCTAACAAAAGCGAGACATTACAAACGAAATGAATGGTGTGTCCCACCTGCTGGTTCCCCATTGGTTTAGCTGCAGCACCTCGCCACTTCTACATGCACGCAGCTCCGGCCTCCTGAAACTTTCAGCTGCTAAAAAGCGCCTCCGAACAGCAGGGTTGCTGGCAAAACCGTGTGCGGTATTCAAAAAAATTGGCCTTGCGCGGTAAATTAGCAATCTTTGTGAACACAACTGGTGTAACTTTTCATATTTCTACAATATTTGGTCTAGCGTTGACGTGTAAAAAAGTGTAGGGTATTTAAAATCTTGTTGGGGATTCCGGACCACAGATTTTGTACCCCGAACAAACCTTTTCAACTAAACGATAAAAAGATATCGACACACTTCTTTCAATGTGAGTGCTAGAAGGTCTGAGAATTTCAACTTCACCAAGGCTTATGTTGCTGGAGTCGATGGTTTCCCAAATAGGAGCTGATCGAAAAAGCGAATTTTTTAACGGCTGGTTTCGGACATTTTCCAGGAAGCTCTCATTAGCGTTCTATTGGAAGTGTGGACTTCTTTGCGGTCTGGGCCAAACTGTAAATGCTACACAAATGAGGGTTACATTCTGGTCGACAAAATCTACGTTTTAGATGTAGGTATAGATAGAGTAAAGAGCCTGATGAGTTGAAGCTGGTAGGCATGAGTGAAATGTTTCAAAAGTGGCACACTCGCTTGGCTCTCATTATCTCATTAAACACCATTATAAATTTGAAAATCTTTAAAAATTGTTTAAAAGTTTTTGAAGCTTCACTGAAGCAAAACTGTAAAAGTTAGCAAAAAGCCGAGTTAAACTGTAATAGCAGAAAGATGCGGAAACATTTTAAAAGTTGAATGGTGTTTCTAGCTGAAAGTATGCAGAAGTAGTTAAAGAGCAAAATAGCACAAGATTTAGCAGAATTTTAGCAAAATGCCATTCATTTCAATTAGGCAAAAATTTGCAGAAAAATAGGAATAATTTAAAAAACAAAAAAAGTGAAAATAAAAGACATAAGCCTTTATAATCCTAAATGAGCTGAATATTGTGAAATTTGAATAGTTGAAATAGCATAAAGTATGCAGTATGGAGAAGTAGAAGCGTGACAAAAAATTTGCACCCGGAAGAATAATAATAACTAGAAAAAGTTGCATTTCCTGCGAAAATGCA
>JAGKQL010000007.1:27765891-27782506 GCA_018398635.1 Cyprinodon brontotheroides | reverse complement strand
GAACAGCCCCTCGTTTTAGTAAAAGAAGTTTAGCAAATCGTGCTTTGAACTGTCCAAGATTTTGACAGCTGTCTTCGGTAAAATGCTTAGAGCAAATGAACAGCTGATCATCAAACTTTGCAGGGATCTTCAGATAGACAAAAATAATCCATGTGTGTTGTGTCTACGGATCCTTGGGAAGACTGTGAAAATGTTCCCCTTTCTCCGTGCAGCCTGGAACACTGCATTTATGCCCGTGGTTCTGGCTCATTTTAAATACAGAAACTGCCTGCTCTGTAATTCTTGTAGAAGTAAACTCAACTGTAGAATAAATAGCTAATGCTGACCAGCCCACTGGTTCACAGTGGGCTGGTCAGCATTTGAATTTCAAGGTGTGACAGAAGTACAGGCCAGAAACAAATAAGGCAATATTCCAGAGTTTATGTCAATTCAGGGCTTCGTTTGGATTCGCCCGTTTTACTTTGGTAGGGACATTCTTGGTCTTCAGTTTTATTGGTCTGATGTCATTGGTCTTTTGAAAAAATATGTATGCTCTTTTTTTATGCTTACCTGCAGAGGTATCAAGTAACACAGTACACATACTTTGTTACTGTAATGAAGTACACTTTTTAGGTATCTATACTTCATTACTTTTCTTCTTCCTACTTTTGACTTCTACTCATTATATTTTCACACAAGTATCTGTACTTTCTATTCCTTACATTTTTAAACCAATCATTACTCGTTACTTTTGGCTTTGGTTAATGTTTATAAATATATATTTAACGTCATGTGCTCCATCCAATGTAGATCATTGGCTCCATCCACATCTAGTGAAAACTAGTGTAATTGATGAGTCATATAACGCAAACACTCATTGGTTAGCTAAAGGAAATCATCAGAAACAAGCAGGTGTTCTTCAAAATGCAAACATGAATTGTCTATGCCATGCTACAATGCCATATTAGAAGTTGAAATGTCTGAGAGGTCGGACACAGGCGAGAGCATATCGGGAGAAGGAGACAGAGACCAACAAGACCTCCATCACCCTTGGACCTATCTCATAGAATTTTTCAAAATAATCTAAAAATTTAGCTTTCAATTCATATAGTGGCATCTGGCTGTTTTTTAAAGGTTACTTTATACTGTTATACTTTAAGTAGTAATACCCTGCAAACTCCTCATCAAACATGTCTTCAAGCTCTATAAAATCGCCTTTTATATCCTCTCTGACTGGGGTCCCCAGTTCATTTCCCAAGTATGAAAACAGCTCTGATCTGCTCTCATTGCTTGTCACACCCTCACCTCTGGTTATTATCCACAAACGGCCAAACTGAAGGAATTAATCAACCAATGGAGACCACTCTCCATTGCCTCACCTCTTCATTCCCCACAGATTGGATCAAGCACCTACCCTGGGTCAGGTACGCTCTCAACTCCCACATATCCACAGCAACCGGACACTCGCCTTTTGAAATAGCCTTGGGTTATTAAACACCACTTCTCCCTTCTGATGAACTCCATATCCCAGTCACCTCAGTTCAACAGTATATCACCCGCTGCCAACAGACCTGGAGATCGACTGTCACTGCTCTTTACTGGTGCGGTGAAGAGGTTTGCCGTCCGTCATCAAGTTCCTGACCCTGAATATCACCCCTGTCAGGAGGTTTGGCTTTCATCTAAGGACGTCCTCTCCAACCCCTCTGCCAAAAAGCTAGCCCCCCTATTCACTGGTCCTTACGAAATCGAAGAAGTCATCAGCCTGACCTCAGTCCATCTCTGTTTGCGACCTCATTCCTGTGTCCATCCCTCTTATTAAGATTAAGCCTGTTTTGTCCAGGGAGTTGTGCCCTCGGGCCGAACCCCCTCCACCCACTGGGGACAGTCTGAAACGCCAGATCTGAGGGATCATGGACTCCTGTCAGCGAGTTAAGGGCCATCAGTATCTCGTTTATTTTAGAGGGCTGCGGTCCCGAGGACCTGTCATGGGTGCCAGGATCCTCACTCCTTGATGCAGCTCTCTTGGACCCCTTTTGGGCCTCTCGTCCATCTGCTTCCTCCTCGGGGCCGTGAGGTGGAGACCGTTGATGGAGTGGTGGTGTCAGGGTTCGGTGTTCTGTGCTCTGCTTACTCTCTTTCACAGTTGGTTGTTGCTGACAGGTCGGCGTGGCCCCACACCTGCGGCTCGTTGAGGCTGCTCTGCTGAGCTTGAGAGGAGCGTTCAGTAAGCTGAAGGACGCCAGAGTGTTAAACCGTTGTGGTACGACAAGGCTTTTGTCCGACTAACAGATCTCTAGAAAACTTGATGTTTTGGATTCCTGACTCTAACCTGTTTCTTGTCTCCCTTAGTTTGTTGAGCTTTGGATTGTTCATCTGCCCATTTCCTTGCTCAGAGGACTGGTCACTGAATTCCTGCTGCTCAGATTCTGCTCTGGCATCCTCTCAAGCCACCTTGGTACTACCGAGTCAGACAAGAGACCCCTTTCCTGGATTCACACTGGTTCCTTCAGCTGCTCCTCAGACCTGCCTCCGCTGTGGTTCTGCGCGGGCCCCTGCCTAAGTTCCACCTGTTGCTCAGCCACCTTCCTCCCATCAGAAAACTGTGAGTTACAGAACCCATTCCTCAACTCACCCTCCTCTCTCCTCCCGCAGAACCACAAACACTGACATTCCAAACCTCGTCTGCGTTGCCTGTTCAGGGCTGACTTATTTGTTGTGTTGTCAATAAACATCTTAAACTGCTCCTGTTTTCCCTCGTCTGTGTCTGCATGTGGGCCAAACAACTTAAAACCATGACAAAAATAAGTTGGTTATTAATGCTGCAAAGAACAAATGTATGATTTTGGGATAAAATCATCCTTTAAAATGCTCACCTGCTTTTAACTTAGTTGTTAGCATTTAACAAGTGGCTGAGGCCAAATTGCTCAGTGTGACCTTGGACAACGAGCTCACTTGGAATGCTCAGATAAAACACATACTGAATAATATGGGCAGGAGTATGGCAGCAATTCGGTACTGTAGAAAATGCATACCAACTCAAATCCCAAAATCTTTGGTGGAATTAATAGTTGTGTGTCATCTCGACTACAGTTTCATAATTTGGGCAACAACTATAAAAAATAACCTGAACAAAATACAGGTTGCACAAAATAAAGCAGCTCGGCTAGTCCTACACTGTTCTTTCAGAACAAGTATTAGAGACATGCACAATCAGTTAGCATGGCTGCTTGTTAGGAGCAGAATCAAATATTCTCTAATTAAACTCTTAAAAAATGTAATTATTACAAAAGCACCTGAAATTATTTATAGTAGATTTACTTTTTTTTGGGACATTCATAATTATTACACTTGCAGTCAAGTGAAAGACATTTTTGGTTACCTGCCTGTAGAACAAATCTACTTCAGAGAACATCGTGTTATAGGGCGATGGTGGCATGGAAGTCCCTCCCGCAATTCTTGATATCAGAGATGTTCAATGTTAGCTTTTCCAAAAGGCTTAGACTTTTTATATTTACTTAGGAGTGACTGTGACATTTATGGAATTAATAATAACTAGAAAAAGCTGTTTCGGAGAAACAGCAAAGTGGGAATGCTTTTGCTGAATGAAAAAAAGCTGAAATTACCTGAAGAACATATGAAAATGAGATAGGAAGTCATCAGAAAGTTCAAACTGCAGAAAACAATTGAATCATCTGAAGATTTTTGTAGGGTAGAATCATTTGGCAGTAAAATGGCAGAAACAAACTCATCTTAAAAGCTGCACAGCCAAACCATACATGATATCAAAAAATGTCTTGAATGTGGGCACTAGAAGGGTCTTAATATACTGTCTCCAAAGTTTCTAGAAAAACTTCTAAAGAAATGAGAAAGAAATTTTGAAGGGGGGTTTACCTACTTTCCAGAAACATGTCAGGCGTGTTATGAATTAGCAGCAAACAGAAATTCTTAATTCCTGTCCATAAAGAGAGCAGAATGAAGCCAAAGTTCACAACATAGGCTGAAAAGTATGAAATTAGCTGAAGTAGAAAATAAATTACAAAGAAAAACTTTAATCTTATCTGGTTGAAGAAAAATTAGTAGCTTAAGGATGGGATGTAAAATGTTGAGGGCGTATAGGTATTGAATAAGCATTAACATTTTAAAGTCATGTATATTAATGGAAATGTCAAGACTTGGCAAAACCATTGGAAAATTATTTAAAATGTGTCGGTTGATCAGCATAAAGAAACAGTGTCATCCTCTTAGAGGATTGAAAATCTACAAACCTATGTGCAAGACTGACCATGAGAAGCAGAGGAAGGACAGAGAGAGAAGCTTATAGAAAGAGAGCTAATACCACTTAAGGAGCTGAATTTATCAAAAAATTGAACCTGCATGTTACGAACCGCTGTGGTGATGAAAGCACCGTTGGCAGGCTTAGGCTGCATGTTACAAGGTTAGCAGATGCTTAATTACAGTGTAAATCTTAGAACCTGATTAAGAAATATGCACTGAGGTGTGTGGGTCAACAGGCCTTGGTAGTGTAATTTGAAGAAATTGGTTGACTTTGGGTCATAGCTACAAGCCACAACGGCACAATGAATGTGAGTGTGTGCCAGAAGGAAGAGGCTTTTATTTTGTAGGTTCCCTTTAGTCTTATTTTGAAAGTCTATCATGGATGTGTGTCAAGGGAAGGGTCATGCCCAGCAGTGATATAGAATCCATTTCTAAATATGAAATCACTGGTTTTCAAAGTTATTGGGTGAATAGATGCTGTATTAGAGCGTAAATGGGAGACTTTTATTGTGAAATTTGCTCTGGGGTATGTTTTGAAAAGGTCCCTAGAGTCTAATAGAAACAAGCTGGTAGAGTTTGGGTCATAATGCTGAGCCATTTGCATCAATTAATAGGCGAGTATAATATAGAGGCTCTTATTTTGTAGGGTCACTGGAGTCTTATTTTGAAAGTCTAGCAGGGGTTGTGTGTTGAGAAAAGGGTCAGACCCAGCAGTGATACTTGATGACTTTCCAATCGTTAAATCACTCTTTTCCCTTGTTATTAGGGCAGTAGATAAAGTGGCAATGGGAGGCTTTTATTTTGAAATTTTCTGTGGGGGTGTGTTTTGAAAACCCCCTAGAGTCTCATTTTAAAAAAGTGGTTGAGTTTGGGTCATAATGTTGAGCCATATGCTGGGAAAAAAAATATGAGTTTAATGTAGGGGCTTTTATTTTGAAGGGTCCCGGAGTCTTATTTTGAAAGTCTATCAGGGTTGTGGCGTGTGAAGGGAAGGGTCATGGCCAGTAGTCATATTGTATCCACTTCCTAATGTTAAATCAGTGTTGTCTCCCTCCATTAGATTAAAATGTGCTGTTTAAAGTGGTGGAGGTAAAATCTTTATGAAGCACGGTTACCTTGACGACGTTAACGAGCCTGTCAGTGAGAGAGAGAAACGCGCTTCACTTTCGTTCCTTTCCTCTCAGGCTTTTTGATTGGGAATATCAGCTCCGAACAAGCGAAAGTGCTGAAGACAAACCGTAAATGGTATCTAAAAAATTCTTTCAGTCTAAGCGACAGCTATCCTTTGTCTCCAATTGGGGTAACTTTCATGGCTGTAGCTCATTCATAACCTTAATGGGAAGGAGGAATAAAAAGGTTTGAGAAATCCTGCTGGTCTCATTGAATAACATGGAGTTCCATGGTAGAGCAGAACTCTCAAAAGCAAAACTTTCCCTCCGAACAAACGAGCGGTAAGCCAAAACCGTATTAGGTATTCAAAAAATTCTTTCACCGTGGAGCGTCAGCCATCTTTGGACTATAACTGGTGTAACTTTCATATTTCTACAATATTTGGTCTAGGCGTGGTGACGATGTAAAAAAGTGTATAATTGTCAAAATCTTGATTTTGAGGTTCGACAGATTTGTTACCCCGAACAAACCTTTTTCCTGGCTAAACGATAAAAGATATCGACACACTTCCTTCAATGTGAGTGCTAGGAAGGTCTGAGGAACAACTTCAAGCAAGGCTCATGTTGCTTTCGTCGAGCGGTTCCCACAAATGGGAGCGATACAAAAAAGTCTGTTGTTTTGAATTTTCAGTTCCGGATTTTCAGAGAGCTCTCATTGGGCTTTCTATTGGGGAAGTGTGGACTTCTTCGTGGTCTGGGCCAAACTGTCGGAAAACCGTAAATGCCACACAAATGAGGGTTACATTTCCTGAATCTTGACAAAAATCCCTACGTTTTGATGTATAATTTATTTCAATTGAGTTAAAAATGAGGGACTGAGAACAATTTGTTCGGAAAAACCAGAACAGCTCAAAAGCTAGAGCACGCACTCTGGCAGTTGAAGAATTCCGTCCATAGACTTCCATTATAAATCTGAAAATCTTAAAAATTTCTTTTAAAGTTTGAAGCTTCACTGAAGCAAAACTGTAAAAGTTAGCAAAAAGCTGAGTTAAACAGTAATAGCAGAAAGATACGGAAACATTTTAAAAAGTTGAATGGTGTTTCTAGCTGAAAGTATGCTGAAGTAGTTAAAGGTCGAAGATGATAAAGTTTTATCTGAATTTTGCTGAAATCTAAGAATTCTACATGCATTTCAATGGGACAAAAAAAAAAACGCAGAAAAAGCAGAATATCGCGAAAACTAAAAAAAATATCTTTACTAAAAGACATAGCACAATTCTCCTGAACAAGCTGAACGTTTTGATACCAAAATTGTTGAAATCGGTTGAAAACTGCGGGACTAGTTAGAGTCAGAAAAATTTGAAGTGAACAACAATAAGTGGGAATGCATAAGCATTCCCACTTGATGAGCACTAGTAACTGAAATGATTTGTAATTTAGATAATACCTAGAGGTTGATCCTGTTTTTTTTTTTACAGAAAATAGCTCAAATTTTATTTGTATCTGTGCATAATATGTTATACGGTATATGTTTATAAGAAGTTGCATTGTGTGTGTGTGGGTGTGTATGTGTGTATACTTCTGTATTTGGCTTCATTGTTACACAGCTTTAATGTTATTGTAATATATGTTCAAATATGTTAAGACCCCAGGAAAAATTGCTTGCTTTCACTCAGTAGCTAATGGGGATCTAAATAAACAAACACACAATAAACTTAATTGACAGCATTTCTTTTTTTGCTGTTGGTAAGCAAACAAAGGGGCATTATGTGGTACATTCTGTATGAACTGTTTTGTTTTAGGGCCAAACAGCCAGCACTTCTGGTAAATTGTTGTGTTATGGAGAAGCTGAATAAAAAGAGTTGAGGTTGTTCTACAACATGTTGGCTGGCTTAAAACAAAATGAGAACACAACATGGTGTCAGAAGTGGGATTGGCTGAAAGAGCTATCATTGGAGAGTGACTGTCAGCAGTTCTAAGAGCGAAAACGTGAGTTTTATCAAAATAAAACAATGTTAGTTAGCTAAGCGGGAGCTAGCATACCAACTACGCTACCTCTTATTGAACCATTCCAGCTACAGGCAAATGGTAGTAATAATGCTAACGCCAACCCACCTCCTGATGCCACATTCACCATTCAGCCTCCAGAAGCATTTGGATTTGCAAAGCCACAAAAATGGAAAAAGTGGATACATAGTTTCGAAAGATTCAGACAAGCAAACAACCTTAGCTCTGATGCTAATGAAGTTAACTTGCTTATATATTGTATGGGGATGAATTAGACAATATTCTACGAGGTTAAGCTTTATCAGATGATCAAAGACATCAGGACCAAGCATTGAGAGACATTTTGGATGCTTTTTTTTGTTCAGAAAAAAACATGATCAATAAGAGATGAGAGATTTAACCAAAGAGTGCAGCAAGTCAATGAGACTGTTGACTCGTTTGTCAACTACAGAGCTCTGGAAGATGAGTTAGTAAGAGATTGTCTTGTCTTGGGATTGAGAGAAACCAGCTGGATTGAAAGACTTCAAATGGATGAAGATTTGACACTGAAGAAAGCTGAGGATTAAGCCCAGCAGTCAGAAATCAGAAAGATGTAACAGACAGACATCAGGGGGGATAAAATGGAAAAAGGTGCTGAGTCAGTAAAACACAAGAAACACAAACATCCACCCTATAAATCCAAAAATCGACTAAGGTACAAAACAAAGGCCAAAATTCCAAATGAAAGATCATGCTACATATTTTATTTTGGCGGGCTTTTCAACCTCATTTGCTCAGGGCCAGAATAATTACTCTCAGATTGTCACGTCCACATCATCCTCCAGGAACTTTCTGGTAGTTAATAACAAGATTAACAGTTTAGGCAGTGTATATTTTGATGTACATTGTTCATTTACAGTCATCTCTTGATCTTAAAGCATATTCAGATATAAAGTTGAGACTTATGCTTGTTTTCACAGTGTTTTGTCATATAATTTTTAAAAAAAAAAGCCTTTTCTTTCACCATCTCATTTGCTTTTCAGTCCCATGTAGCATTGCTTGTTTTTTTTCAAGTATTCTTGTTATGTAAAACAATACATATAGAAAATCTACGATTTGTGAAAAAAGGTCATTTTGAAAACAATGAAGGGACTACATTCAGAAGAGCTGTAAAGGAAGAGTTTTACCTGTACTCTTTGACTTCTTTTTCCTGGTTTTAATGGTGATTTCTCCGTAATTTAAATCATCAGGTTTCACTGTAGAGTAAACTGAAGTGTCGTCACTTCCTACAAATGTAAAAAAAAAAAAAAAACGCATTAATTATTTTCACATGATTGTAAGGAAAAAGGAAACAATCCCCATAAGGTAAATATTGACGTGTTAATCGCCATTGTTTACATACCACTGAAAGCCAAGGGTAAGTTAGCGCTAGAGGAATTTCAGAAAGGCTTTAGCAGCAAGTAGAACATATATCCAGAAGGAGCTGTGATCAGAACATGCACACCAGTGTTGGGATCCTCAGGCTTGCCCACCAGAGGGCGCCGAGGATCCTCTNATATACACTATATTGCCAAAAGTATTTGCTCACCCATCCAAATTATTGGAATCAGGTGTTCCAATCACTTCCATGGCCACAGGTGTATAAATTCAAGCACCTAGGCATGCAGACTGTTTTTACAAACATTTGTGAAAGAATGGGTCGCTCTCAGGAGCTCAGTGAATTCCAGCGTGGAACTGTGATAGGATGCCACCTGTGCAACAAATCCAGTCGTGAAATTTCCTCGCTCCTAAATATTCCACAGTCAACTGTCAGCTGTATTATAAGAAAATGGAAGTGTTTGGGAACGACAGCAACTCAGCCACGAAGTGGTAGGCCACGTAAACTGACGGAGCGGGGTCAGCGGATGCTGACGCGCATAGTGCGAAGAGGTCGCCAACTTTCTGCAGAGTCAATCACTACAGACCTCCAAACTTCATGTGGCCTTCAGATTAGCTCAAGAACAGTGCGCAGAGAGCTTCATGGAATGGGTTTCCATGGTCGAGCAGCTGCATCCAAGCCATACATCACCAAGTGCAATGCAAAGCGTCGGATGCGGCGGTGTAAAGCACGCCGCCAATGGACTCTAGAGCAGTGGAGACGCGCTCTCTGGAGTGACTAATCGCTGCTTCTCCATTCCGGCAATCGGATGGGATTTTGTCTTGGTTTAAGTGGCGTTGCCAGGAGAACGGGTGTAATTTGTCTGACCTCTATTAAAGCAAGTGTAAAGTTTGGTGGAGGGGGGATTATGGTGTGGGGTTGTTTCTTTTCAGAGTTTTGGGGTTTGGCCCCCTTAGTTTGAACAGTGAAAGTGGAACTCTAAATGCTCTAAAGATACTTGCCATATTTTTGATAATCTCCTATGCTCCCAACTTTGTGGGAATAGCTTGGAGCCGGCCCCTTCCTCTTTCAACATGGACTGTGCACCAGTGAAGTAATGCCAAAGTGTCCATAAAGACATTTATGACAGAGTCTGGTGTGTGGATGAACTTGACTGGCCTGCAATAGAGTCCTGACCTCAACCTGATAGAACACCTTTGGGATGAATTAGAGCGGGAGATCCGAGAGCCAGGCCTTCTCGTCCAACATCAAAGTGGGCGGCCCTCGCCAAATGCGCTTCTGGAAGAATGGTCAAAAATTCCTATAAACACACTCCTAAACCTTGTGGACAGCCTTCCCGTAGTGAGTTGAAGCTGTTCTAGCTGCAAAAGGTGAATCGACGCCGCTATTGAAACCCTGTGGATTAGGAACGGGATGTCACTTAAGCTCATATGTGAGTCAAGGCAAGTGAGCAAATACGCTTTGGCAATATAGTGTATATATATATATATATATACATCTTGGTAATTCAAAGGGTCTGTTGCATATTTGCTACAATGGTTGTCAAGGGATTAATATCATCATTTTCACATTTAAATGAGATAAACCCCCAATAGTACTCGAATATGAAAGTAACAAGCGCAGGTATAACTGGGAGGAAGTTTAGTGTGAGGGTGAGGGTACAGAGATCAATTAAGCAAGACGACAGATCACGACAAAGGTAAACCTCTACTCTATAACTGCAGCTCTGCCATATTTACATCGTCAGGAGTCATTCAGATCCAATATGCATCAAACTAGCAGATAGAATAGAGCATAAAACATGGAAATAAAGTAAAAAATCCATCTTTCTGGCTTTGTGCAGGAAATCTTAGTTTCTCCATTTATTGTTATACATTCAGGCCAGAAAAACGTTCAACAACAGCTGATCTAAAATCAAAGGGGGGCCCAGATTGTCGCTAACAACTTAAGTTAACATCAGCCAGCACTTCGGACTCTGAAGGCTCTGGGCAGATTTGACTGACATAGCAACACACAGAGGCTGAAATTTGATTGGACAAAAAATATGGCAACTACATAAATGTAATGGAAGCAGCGCAGCCAAGAGAAATGCCACAAATTTAAGAGAAGAGATTGTTTGGAATAAGATCAAAGGTTTAGGTCATGAATGTTTAGGCCAGCAGAGAAGGCTTTGAAGGCTCTGACTGCCCACCACTGGACACAAGTAACAGTGTTTGGTCACCTCTGGCTGCCACAAAGTTACATGTTCAAGTCCTGTATATTTTTTAGTTTCAAACTTAAAAAAAAATGTAAGAAATATGATACATTATTTTTTCAGGAAAGACAGTTTAAACTAGCAGCATACTATAATCTGCACCATGTAAATTATCCAATAGAGTTACAGTCATATTAACTTACAGAAGAAGCCCAGCCTGCAGAGCAAAGTGTTCCCCATCCTCACTTCCAGACCTGCTGCACAGAATCAGAAAACTTTGCTCAAACTTCAGCACAGAAAAGGAGAAGTTACATTAAATGCATATAAAAACTACTGTTCTTATAGACCATAAAAGTCCTTCTCTTTCTGTAAATCCTTCCCTTTATTTCAAAGTTCATAAAGTATGTAGCTGTGTCTTTGGAAGCCACAATGTTTCTGTTAAAAACAGATTTCCTGTCTCTACAAGAACTTCATCTCAGCTTATGGACAAATTATATCTGTCAGTGTCATGATGGGTTCTACCTCTTAGAGTAAAGCCCAGATGCAAGAACACACACAGAGGCACTGGTAAAAAGTCCAAAGAGTTTATTTAAAGGAGCTTTAAGCACAAGAATAACAAGTTCAGGCAGGGGCTGGTTCACTGGGGTCTGTGCTGGGAACGGAGATGGTTGTTGGTTTCAGAGTTCATGAGGGGCTAAGCTCTCTGGCTAAGTGAAGCAAGCAAAGCCTAACTAAGATCTGCTTCCAGCCTCAGCTCAGAGTCTTTACAACAGGGAGGGCGAGAGGAAACCATGGGAACCCTGTGTTCCCGCCTACAATGCTGGTTTGTCAACCACGAGGGGAATCTTGTCCTGGGATCTGAATGCTCCAAGCCTCAGGTCTGAGAACAACAGCAGACGAGAGACTCAAAGCCATGGGAAACTTCCTAAGGAAAACCCGCCGTTGCAGTCGAGCCAGGTGTCATCCACGCCAGGATTCTTGTGGGGTCCCACCAGGGCAGAATTAGGGGTTGTTAACTCCTCCAGAGCTGCCAGCTTCTAGAGCAGTGTTGCAGAGGAGAGGAACCTTCCAGAGTCACGAGAGATCAGACAGTAATCAGCCTCAGGACTGCTGAGATTTCCTTAGGTGAGGCATATAGTGTTGCAATTTCATCCAGCTTCTCACCTGGCAGGAGGTTAAGCTCATCCAGAGCTTTCACGAAGAGACAGGATTCCTGTGAGGCAGAGATAAAGAGATATTAGAATCTGGTCTCGACCAAGGAACAACCAAGACTCAGTCAATAGCAGAAAGTTCAGGGAGCTAACCAACTAAGATCAACACTGCGGCGTGGAATCAAGGTTTGAAGGCAGCTTAAATACTGTGGTCCTCCTGATGAGTAGATCAGCCAGCAGGTGCAGTGTGGGAGGCTCAGCCTGGGTGGAGCATCCTGACGGGCGCACTCCCTTGCTGGCAGTGCAAGCAGAGGGTAATCTCCAGAACCTGACAGTAACTCCAACCCTAGGGGAAAAAACAAAGAAAGCAGAAGAGAGGTCCTCGGAGCCCTCAGGTGGGCAAGCCTGAGGATCCCAAACAGTCAGGTTTCAGCCATTGTTTCACATGCTACTCTTTTTTAAAAGACTTGGGCTCCCTAAACACATAAGGGAGGTTTGTTGTTGTGAACAAAAAGACTCATTGAATTATGAGATTTATAACTTGTTCTGCTCTACATGCATTGTGTTAAAATTATCAATTGCAAACACATGAGAATTATCTCTTTTTCTTTCTCTCATCTACAATCTATTTATGCAGCCATTTCTTTGCTGCAAAGTATCTGTTCTATGAACTTTGAAACAATCCACAGTGTTGTCCGTTATTCCTAACAATTTATCTTTTGCTCTTCCATAAATACTTCTTTATTTTATTTTCTGCTGTTGCATGAACGCGTATTTTAACCTAAGACCCAACCCATATCTGCAAAGAGACTGACCTCTGAGTGGTAGAGCCAGGCCATCTGGACAGAGGACAATTTATGTATTTAGATATCATCCTATAAAATATATCTTTAAAAACAGCGAAACAACAGTAAAATCAAAAGTAGAATCTTTTGATAAAAAAAAAAATAAGAGAAAACTGATATAGATATATAGGCTGTTGGGATCCGGAGGCTTGCCTCACCAGAGAGGGGCTTTTCTGATGACCCCTCCTGGCTTTGTTTTTCTGTTTGGTTTCTGTTTTCTGTCTAATTTTTCTTCATCACAGAGGGAGGCGTACTTCTGATTCTCCTGAAGCTGGAGCTAACTTCACCAGCTGTTCTTCATCTGCTCATCAGGAGATCAGCCAAAGTACTTAAGTGGGCTGAGGCACTCACACTCGCCAGTGCCAGAGCTGTTAATGGGTCATGTCACAGCAAACACTATACAAACCCTAGCTCCTGGTTCAGGTCACTTCAAGCACTGCCAAATTCTAAACCTGAACCTGGAAACCTTGTTTGTCTTCTGCTTCTCAGGTTGAACCTGCCTGCAAAACCAAAACCCTCCAGAAGAGTTTTCTCTGTCGTGGTAAGATCGGTCTGCCTTGATCCTCACAGCAGAACCCAGGAGAAACCGAGCCTCGGCCCTCAGCCTGCTGGTGTCTTCTCCTCTTGAACCCTCCTGGTTCTCCTCCTTCAGCTGCCTGCTCAAGTACCCTCAAGTTCTCAGCAGCCATCAGCCAGCCGTCTTCCCTCCTTGAACCCTCCTGGTTCCCTCCTTCTGCCTGCTCAGCTCAAGCCTCAGACCTGCCGTCTGCCTCTGAACCCAAGCCTGGAGATCTACAAGCCTCAGCCAAACCAAGCCTCCCCTAAGCCCTCAGTCTGCCGCCAGCCTCTGAACCCTCCTTGGATTATTCCCCTCTGCCGCTCTGCTCAGCTCCAGGTCAGGGACCCAGCCATGACCAGCCCTGGACCTGATGAAATCCTGACCTGCTTGTTCTTAATAATAAATAAAACCTTTGAACTTTTTCCCTGCCTCCTGGTTGTGTTCTGCATATGGGCTTGAATCCAAAACCCAGCATGACATATGGGCAGCGCCGGGATGGGTTGTGCGCTTCAGAAGGATCCTGCATACAAAATATTTTCACAAAAGCCGAATATTTGGACCAAATAAAATGGAACATTCAGGACATTTTTTCATAAACTCGTCAATAAACCTTCACAACCCAGACCACCACTCCTAGAAGTAACTGTCTCCGAGCTCCTACCTCCACCTTCTGCAGCTGTGGATTCGCCTCTGCCTTCTGCCTCTTCCAGGCGTAAGGAACCACCGCCGGGGAAAAAGGGCCACTCCTTCTCCGGCAGTTCTACCAGTCGCCTCCACTCCTTCTCCGATGGTTCAGCCTGACACCTCCATCCTCCCTGAAGTCCAGCCAGCAGTAGTAACCAGTCCACATCCTTGCCAGGTCAGTTCCATCCGTCTCAGCACCCACCTTTCAGATAAACAGTTAGTTTCTTCAGTCAATAAACTCAAATTTGGTTCACTAATCAAACTCCAAACAGTCAGAGCTCCCTGCCAGTCAGATCCCGGATCAGTACCTACCTGTAAATCTGTTTTTCAAGCTTCTGAATCTACCTGCTTTCCGTTTTCTCCAGCTCCAGCACTCGTTAGCCATCCAGTTTCCCTAGCCTCATGACCCAGAAGTGATTCAGTTCCTTTAGCCAAAGAACCAGTTAGCATACCAGTTCCCTTAGCTTCAGAGTCTGTCAGTCATCTTTTTTCTCCTGTTTCTGTTAACACTTCTTATCCTTTAGTACCAGAGCCCGGTAGTGTTTCAGTTCCCCTAGCTTTGTAATCAGTCATCTTTTCTGGATCTCTAACTTTTGGGCCCGTAAGCATTTCAGAATCTACATGAGACAAAAGAAATTGGATGTACCCGGTGTTCTGGGGATGAATGTGTTTGACCCTCTTTATCGTGAGCTGTATAGGCAATGTGGCTCTGACCTTTGGGAAGCACCGCTCCTCAAGGCAGCACTGCAGGGATGGAGAAGAATGTTGAGATACTGTCAAATGATGGAAGCAATGGTCAACTCTCCCAGCCCTCATCAGGTCAGGTTGCAGGGTAAGAAACCTTTCTGTGTTCCAGCTGGTAGTCTCTGTTATGTGCCAGTGACCTGCCCACAAATGCCTTTACACCAACCAATTGATTTGGTTGTTGAACCTCTTGGTCCTGAAGGGGGCAGTCTCCCAGAGGGGTTGTTGGTTACACCTTCTTTAGTGAAGGCCGAGAGGGGGAGTACTTTCATTCCCATTACTAATGTAGGGAAAACTGACGTGTGGTTAACACCCCGTAGAGTTGTGGCTACTGTTCAAACTGCCACACTGGTGACAGAGGATCCTAAGATTCGGGTGTCAGTTGACTCTCATAGTTGTACAGCATTAATTGCTGGTCATGAAACTACTGTAGCTGACATAGGCTTGGACTTACCAGAGTTCGGAAATCTGCAGGGTAAGGAAAAACAGCAGGCAAAGGAATTGCTGTTAAAATACAATAAAGTGTTTGCCAGAAGTGAGCTGGATGTGGGTAGTACAAATTTAGTAACCCATGAGATCCCCCTGCTGGATGAGACACCAGTGCGACAACCTTATCGGCGCATTCTCCCTTCTCAGTATGATTTGGTTCGCAATCATGTCCAGCAGTTACTACAAAGTCGTGTTATTAGGGAAAGCAGTAGTCCATATGCTTCACCAATAGTTTTGGTGCAGAAGAAGGATGGAACGTTACGCATGTGTGTGGATTATAGGCAGTTAAACTCTAAAAACAGGAAGGATGCATTCCCTTTACCCAGAATTGATGAGTCTTTGGATGCTTTGGCAGGGGCAAAGTGGTTTACAACATTAGATTTGGCAAGTGGGTACAGCCAGGTTGAGATGGCTGAGAAGGACAAGGAAAAAACAGCTTTTTGCACTCCATTTGGTTTGTTTGAGTTTAATCGTATGCCTTTCGGATTGTGTAACGCACCCAGTACTTTTCAGCGCCTTATGGAGCGTCTGTTTGGGGATTGCCGGTACCAGTCACTGCTGTTGTATTTAGATGATGTAATCATCTTTTCATCATCTGTTGAACAACATTTGAAAAGATTGGATCAGGTATTTTCCAGGCTAGACGCCCAGGGGCTAAAGGTGAAGTTGTGAAAATGTAATTTTTTTCAGAAGAAAGTTAAATACTTGGGTCACGTAGTATCAGAAGAGGGTGTTTCTACTGACCCAGACAAAGTAGCTGCCGTACGTGACTGGAGGCGACCTAGTACTCTGGCAGAACTTCTTTCGTTTTTGGGGTTTGCCAGTTACTATCAGAGGTTTATTTGTGGTTTTTCAAGAATGGCTTCCTCTTTAAACCGACTCGTTGCTAGGTTGCTTCCTCCTGGGAAAAAGGGCAAAACTCCTAAGAAACCTTTGGGTGGCTTCTGGGATGAGGAGTGTGAGCAGAGTTTTCACAACCTCAAAGCTGCATTAATAACAGCTCCTGTTCTTGCTTATGCAGACTTCCAGAAGCCATTTGTTCTAGAAGTAGACGCCAGTCATGCAGGGGTTGGGAGGCGGTACTCTCTCAAGATCATGGGGGCAAATTGCGCCCTATAGCGTTTGCAAGTCGAGCAGTCTGAAGCCCACCGGCGTAACATGAATAATTACAGTTCTATGAAGTTGGGTTTGTTGCTCTTAAGTGGGCTGTTACAGAAAAATT
>JAGKQL010000007.1:27744285-27765391 GCA_018398635.1 Cyprinodon brontotheroides | reverse complement strand
GAAGTCAGAAGACTCGAGCAAAGCTCTTTACACTACATTTATTCATTCACTCACACACTGATGGTGGCAAGCTACATTGTAGCCACAGCTGTGCTGTTGCTCACTGACAGAAGCGAGGCTGCTGCATGCACCACCGGTCCCTCTGAACACCACCAGTAGGCAATGTGGGTGAAATGTATTTCCTAAGGACACAGTGATGCTGAAAGCCAGAGCCGGGGCTCGAACTGAAAAACCCTCTGGTTGTAGGGCAGACTTCTATAATATGCTACTGTCATCACTGTAGATGGATGGAAGGGTGGATGGATAGATGGAACAGATGGATAGATGAATGGAAGGAGGATGGATGGATCAATGTGAAATTATTGTTAAACCCCCTGTTTAAGTTACAATAATTTACGTTTAATCAGACCAAAGTATGATGGCTGCAACCTGTCTCATAATATTCAAATTTCAAAGTTCTGAAAAAACATTGTTACTGACTTTGGAAAATTAAACCTTTTTGAGGTTTGGGTTAAACCCGCCGATGACATAAGTACTGTAATGGGGGTCCATGATCCCTAGGGGGTCCACAGAGGTACTGCATGGGGGTCGTGAAAGTTTTGGTAGATTAGACTTTTTATATCCCCACTGCAATTTTTTCCACTAATTGAAATATCTTTAAAAACATATTAACATGAATTCAACACACTGTAGTAAACAGATAAATGGAGGCAGAAGATGTCTTTCAGTCATCAATGAACACATTCAGCGACACACAGGAGCTCTTTCAAGCTGGGCACCGTTTCATTCACAACACCTGTCCCATCAACCAGGAATCAGAATCAAAAATACTCAGAGATGGCAAAAGTACTCACTTTCTGTACTTGAGTAAAAGTACAGATACTTGTGTTAAAAAATACTCTGGTAAAAGTGGAAGTACTGATTAAACTTCTTTACTCAAGTAAAAGTAACAAAGTACAGGCTTGTAAATTTACTTAAAGTATAAAAGTAAAAGTAGAAACCACTTTTTTCATGCCGTTGCCTACATTTTAAATGGATGTCTGCCAATAGGACTAGATCTCCGTTGTGTTCATTTTCAATCATCTCGTCGTCCATGCTACTATGCTAACGCCACCGCCACCAAGCTGCAATGATTTGCCGCCGCCGAATCTGTCCATTCATCTTGTAGTGGTGCGTCAAATGCAACATAGATTCCCATCCAATTAGATTGAATTTGGTATTGATGACGTAAAAAATAATAACGGTAACTCCACTGAAATGATTCAAAACTAAAGTAACGAGCCAATTTTTTAAAATGTAAGGAGTAGAAAGTACAGATATTTGTGTAAAAATGTAAGGAGTAGAAGTAAAAAGTCGCCATAAAAATAAGTAGTAAAGTAAAAATATCAGAAAAATCTACTTGAGTACAGTAACGAAGTATTTGTACTTCGTTACTGTACTCAAGTAGATTTTTATTTATGACCCACATTAATTGGTAAAAAACAAATGTTCACATATGCATGAAAAATGGATATAAAATAAATTTTTTGTCTACTTATCGAGCAATTATTTAAAATACTAAATAATAGGAATAATATACTATATAAATATATATTTGTAAAACATGATCTTATATTTATATAAAACTTTGTGTCTATCATATTAATATAATAAAGTATATAACTTTGCATATATCTCATCCAATTTCAGTTCAGTTTAAATATTTTTTCATCTGAATAAATGTGTGTAATCTAACTAAAAGGTAATTTTGAAATTTATTCTGGTGTTATAAGGGGTTGTGACAAGAGATTATTGTAATATTATCTCTGACTCGTCTTTAATGTGATTTAAATGAGATCTAAGGCGCCTCCTATTCATTCTGAAAGCTGCTGCCTGAACTGTGGTCCGATCCAAGATGGCCGCCCTCTAGGCACGTCGGCCTCGCTAGTTACAGCGTCCAATGAGGCGTCGATGGTGACGGTGACATGCATTATTATGGATATCTATGGTGACATGCACCAAAACTTCTCGCCAACCACCATTAAACGCAACGTGTAGAAAAACTCTCCGCCTCTTCCTGTTAGTTTTCGCGGCAATTCTTCTAGTGGGCGGAGTCATCCACCACCCGTGGCATTCTATTGGCTAGCCTGACATCTACCCGCCAAAGATTCTAAATAGAAGGTTGCCTTTTAGCCAATCGCGTGTCACGCTTTACTCGCTCGCTCTACGCAGTGGCGCGAAACTCGCTCAATCTGTGGTGAAGCGATCCAGCAGCAGGCAAAACTCTCCTTCAGCTGTTTGAGAAGAAATTCATTTATCAGAGGAAAATGGCCACCGACGTCGTAGATGACCGGGAAATGAGGGAGGCTCAGAGAGATTACCTGGACTTTCTGGACGACGATGTAAGTGTGGCTTAAAATTACTAGATATTTCCAAAGAAAAGAAATGATGTGAGGCAGATTTCAAAGAGACACGATTGCATAAGGAAGGGGAGAAAACACTGAAATCCTCACGTGTCAATACAGCGCCTGTGTTTCTGTTCAAAGATCGCAGCAAGAGACCAGGGAATTTACCAAAGCAAAGTCCGGGATATGATCGGTTGAGAATAAAGCTCGGCTCATTGTGAGACATCAACGACCTAGAGGAGGCGCAACAGAGGCCCGGGCTGCAGTAGTAAGACACAGAAACATGGAGTCCACACATGGAAACTTCAAAAGATGGAAAAACTAGCAAGGTCTGACCAAAACACTCTGAGTACATTTACATCTATTTAATGTGTCATTAGGAGGAAGTAATAAACCAGAATCGAGAACCAGATTATGTTTTATAAAATTACTGCCTTTCAGCTGTTGTCAGCTTTAAAAAGTGCTTTTCCACCCTTTAAACTTCATTTAATCTCATATAATTTCTTATGTTTTGAAATCTAGCGATTAAATTGTCATTACTTTCAATCACTTTATTGGTACGATCTTTAAGTATGTGGTAGTGATGGTTTAATGAGGCATCTTAAAGTATTTCATTGCCAAACTGTATTGATGATGTTTCGCATAATACTGACACCTGTTGGACATTTAAAGACACTACAGGCAGCTTTTTTGAACTAAACTGAATTGATTTGATGACCTAGTGCAATTATATAATACAAGTTATTGTAGGTTATATTGTATTATTTCATATCAAAGTTTAAATGTAAAGTATGTAAAAAAAAATATCTTTGATATTTTTAGATGCAGCCAATAAATAATGTAAACGTATATCATAACGTGAACATTTAGGGGATAATGTGAATAAGGATGCTTGTTGGACTAGGTTTTTAAATTATATTTAAAGTAAGTATGGTAAATAGTAAAAATATGAAACTAGAGTACCTTTAATTCAGATAAGTTGATTGATAACTGAGAGGAAAAGGAATACACAAGGAGAAAATGTAAATAAAAAACGCAACGGCCGAAAACTTCCTATTCCTTTTAGGCTGCTACAAAAGTATTCTTGATTTTAATGATAAACTGCAAAAGATGACACATTTTTTGGTTAGCAGATGCATAATGTTGAGAGATATGTTTTTATACACAGTTTAGTGAGTCATTGAGTTAGTCACATTACTTTTTTTGAAACGACTCGCTCACTAGACACAGAGTTTTGCATCGATAGTGGGCTGGACTGCATGCACCGATACATCAATGTTGCTGGACTCATTACTAGTATTAAGGTACCCAGTGAGTGTATTTGTAACACTGCTGTGATAATCCTAGGATTAAGAAAAAGGACACAAGTCCCCATCTTGATCCCTAGTTGTGTGTTTTGATGGTAAACCTTAACAGCGCTGTAAAGTGTTTTTAAATCAGGTGTCCTGCACTGTATACAGTCAATTACCTGGAAACAACAACAACATTAATCAGATAAACTGGAACCTAATATTTCCCAAGATAAACTCAAACATTGGTTTCAATGTGAGAGTTTATTGGGTGTGAAAAGCGTCGTTGTCTAATGGTGCTTCCTGTTCCTCAGACTGATGAACAATGCGTTCGAGGAGCTGCTGGCGTTCCAGCGGGCGCTGAAGGACCTGGTGGCCTCGGTGGACGGTACCTACGCCAAGCAGCATGAGGAGTTCTTCATTGGCCTGGAGGGCAGCTTCGGCTCTAAGCATGTCTCCCCTCGGACCCTGACCTCCCGCCTGCTGGGCAGCATGGTGTGCGTGGAGGGGATCATCACAAAGTGTGAGTTTCTCCGGCTTGTACTTGTGTTCAGGGGTAGATCTGTGTACGCTGCTTGCTTTATTCACTCTCTGCTGCGACGCTTAGGTTCCCTGGTCCGTCCTAAAGTAGTGCGCAGCGTTCACTACTGTCCCGCCACCAAGAAGACGATGGAGAGGAAGTACACAGACATGACCTCCCTGGATGCCTTCCCCTCTAGCGCCATTTATCCCACTAAGGTACGCACTCTGGGTTTAGCTGTCCTTCTAGAGTAACGTTAGGAAAACCAGAGCTTCATCATCAATATATCCTCACAGGACGAGGAGAACAACCCTCTGGAGACAGAGTTCGGTCTGTCCATCTACAAGGACCACCAGACCATCACGGTGCAGGAGATGCCAGAGAAGGCCCCTGCCGGCCAGCTGCCCCGCTCTGTGGACATCATCCTGGATAACGACCTGGTGGACGTGGTCAAACCCGGAGACAGAGTTCAGGTGGTTGGGACGTACCGCTGCCTGCCTGGGAAGAAGGGAGGGTTTACCTCCGGCACCTTCAGGTAGGATTCAGCTTTCAGTAACGGCTCAGCCCATTTAACCTCAAAGGTACAGAGGACGATCTTTAATTTCTGGATGGATCATCTTAAGTGGTCCTTCTAATTTTCAATCATTCTGGTGAAACGTTACATAAGGTCGTCCTGTTAGCTATCTATTTCTCCACATGCACACTTTCAAGCGTATATCTGTAGTGAGCTACGGTTTCAGACAGTCATTGAAGCTCAACTTCCCACTGCGGTTCTTTGAAAATGGCCGAGGGTTGTAAGGAAAAAAAAATGTCCACAAAGTGTATGAGAAGAAAAGAAAGGCCTCAAAAGAGGAAGATACCAATGCTTTTCGAGGAGAGGTCTCCTCAAAAAGCATTGCACTCATGCACAAGGGGAATTGGGCTTATGCATGCTCTTGCGCACACACATTTTTATTTTTTTCTAAGTGGAGAGGTCGGATCTTTTAAGAAATCCTCCAGAATAGCTTCAATATACGAAATGTTGTGCTGAATATTTAGATACCTTTCATGAATACACATGTTGGATGTTTTCCACCGACAAAACTAACATATTTTAATCTAAATATAGAATTGAATAGAAAATCTTTGTGCCACAATGGCTAAATTGTAGTTATACAGTATATCATTATGTAATGTAGTAAATAAGATATATTGAACCATATTATAGTTGTATAAGATATAGTAACATTTCTCACAGATTAGTTTTTTACTAAAAACCTGTGATTATGCTTCTAAATTTTTCATAATGTTTTACTTGATATACTTAGAACTGCTATGAACAAGTCTGAGAACTAGGGACTACGGATGGAAACTAGCTTTGTAGCTATAATCCGGCATATTTACATTTGTTTTTATACTGATGTTCATTAATGTGCATTGTCTCCTATTCAAATTAATAAAATAAAACAAAATAAAACAATGAAAAAAAAAACAGCTTTATGCTCCATCAAAGCTCTGCTTTTAACTGGCACTGTACACCTGTTCTATCAAGACTGTCCACTAGAGGGCACCAGAGCACAGGACTTTCCACAGCAGGTTATTGAGCAGTGGATGCGTCATTAGGGGTAGAAAACTGTTTGAAGGAACTTTAAAAATGTGTAATATACAGAAATATCTCATTATCAGAAAGATAGATTTAATTGGTGGCTAAATGTTTCTCTTACTGCTGCCCCCTACAGGACCATCATGATAGCGTGCCATGTGAAGCAAATGAGCAAAGAAGTGTCTCGCTCCTTCTCTGCAGACGACGTGGCTAAAATCAGGAACTTCAGTCGGATTCACTCTGTAGTAAGTCTGAACCCGGTCAGCTGGTGGTTTAGAGGGCAGAGATCTGGTGCCAGGAGGCTGATCCACCTCTTTCCCTCCTCAGAAAGTGTTTGACCAGCTGGCCCGCTCGCTGGCTCCCAGCATCCACGGCCATGAATACATCAAGAAGGCCATCCTCTGCATGCTGCTGGGCGGAGTGGAGAAGGTCCTGGAGAACGGCACCCGCATCAGAGGAGACATCAACGTCCTGCTCATCGGTACTGCAGCCTGAGAGTTCATTCACTTCCTGTTCAGAGTTCTGCTTTACGACAAATATAAAGTATTTTCTTAGCAGTAAAATATACATTTATTGTAAAGTTTTTTATTTTTTGTTCAGCTTTAAATTAACAATGGAGGCAAATTTCCAGCATCTTTATTGATTTCCTTTCTCCTCACCCTGTTTTCTCTCCCTCAGGTGACCCTTCGGTGGCTAAGTCCCAGCTGCTGCGTTACGTGCTCCACACGGCGCCCAGGGCCATCCCCACCACTGGCCGCGGCTCCTCTGGCGTGGGTCTGACCGCTGCCGTCACCACAGACCAGGAGACCGGTACGTTTCCCTTGTTTTTCTTTCCTCTCCGTCTCATATCTCTGTTTGAATCAGGCAATAAATAGATTGTTAAAGGGAGTTTTTCCTCTCCACTGTCGCTACAAGCATGCTTAGGTAGAACACTTTAAATCAATTTGACTAGATGATCTGGTGAACTGTAAAGTGCCTTGAGATGTATGTGTTGTGAATTGGCTGTTTTCTTTCTTTAGGAGAGCGCCGCCTAGAGGCCGGCGCCATGGTGCTTGCCGACCGCGGCGTTGTGTGCATTGACGAGTTTGACAAGATGTCTGACATGGACCGCACAGCCATCCACGAGGTGATGGAGCAGGGCCGCGTCACCATCGCCAAGGCGGGGATCCACGCCCGCCTCAATGCCCGCTGCTCCGTACTGGCGGCGGCCAACCCGGTTTACGGAAAGGTGAGTTAGAGACCAGCTGTGCTGCACGGCGTCCTGCTTTGAAACTCGCCGCTCACTGCGCTCTGTCTCTTCCACAGTACGACCAGTACAAAACCCCCATGGAGAACATCGGCCTGCAGGACTCTCTGCTGTCCCGATTCGACCTGCTCTTCATCATGCTGGACCAGATGGACCCCGAACACGACCGGGAGATCTCCGACCACGTGCTGCGGATGCATCGCTACAGGGACCCCCGCGAGCAGGACGGAGCAGGTACTGATGGCGGTCTGTTAGGTGACCTCACGGAGCACGACGCACGTTCTGATGCATCCCCCTGTCTGTCCTCCAGCCATGCCTCTGGGCGGGTCGGTGGACGTGCTGGCCACGGAGGACCCAGACGCCGCGGCGGAGGATCACGAAGAGCTGCAGATTTATGAGAAACACAACAACCTGCTGCACGGGAGCAGGAAGAAGAAGTGAGGAGGGAAACCAACGAAACCAAACCAAAGTTAATAAAGTGTGCAAATGAGGGATTCCTTCTGTTCCAGGGACAAGATTTTAAGTAAGGAGTTCATGAGGAAGTACATCCACATCGCTAAGATGATCACCCCCGTGCTGACAGAGGAAGCAGCCAATCACATCGCAGAGGAGTACTCCAGGCTGAGGAGCCAGGAGCAGGTGGCGGCAGACATCGCCAGGGTGAGCAGATCCCATCCGCCTCCTTTAAAAACAAAACATAAATCTCCCTCAGAGCTAACCCTCCCTTCCCCTCCAGACCTCTCCAGTGACGGCCCGTACTCTGGAGACGCTGATCCGCCTCTCCACGGCGCACGCCAAGGCCCGCATGAGCAAGGCCGTGGAGCTGGAGGACACGGAGGTTGCCGTGGAGCTGGTCCAGTTCGCCTACTTCAAAAAGGTCCGCCATCTTTAAAAGCGGCGTAAACGGGTCAAAAAAAGCAGTTCTGCTACATTGTTTTATTTATTTTTCTCGTATCGTTTAGGTCCTGGAGAAGGAGAAGAAGCGCACGAGGCAGGAGCGCGACTCCGATTCAGAGAGGAAGGAGGGCGAGCAGGAGGCACCACCGGCCAAGCGCCCACAGAGAACCATCAAGAGGTAATGAACGTTATCAAGTGTTCTACAGAAAATAAATTATGCAAAGTGTCAACTTTTTTAGACATTGGTTCAAACCCCTTTATTCTGGTGCCATAAAATGAAAAATGTCACCAAAATGGGATCAGATAGGTGAAATATGTCCTTCTGTCCTGCAGGGGGCGGCATGCCTCTCAGGGCAGCGAACCTCGCAGCCCGTACGACTTCAGCGAAGAGCAGGATGTCCCTGATAGTAAGTCTGCTTCTGTAAAGACATTAAACCCAGATTAAAGGATTTAAGCTTTGCTTTCCTCTGGGGACTAAAGAAGAGACAATCTGTGAGAGGTCTCACTCTGAGCTTTATTTTGCAGTTCAGTCCGGCACCTCGAAACCAGCCAGGGCCCGGCAGGAGGAGGAGCCTATGGAGGCGACGGCACAGGCTGATACCGCCGAGCTCTCGGCTGAGAGGTAAGACATGCAGAACATTTTAGAATTTATTCTGAGCTCCTGAGGTGAAGCTTAAACCCAAACCTGCGGTTCTGATCCCGTCCTCCAGGCTGAAGGAGTTCAAGTCGTCCCTGTTCGCCGTCTTCCAGTCAGCTCACGCCCAGTCGGTGAAGATGACGAAGCTGATGGACGAAGTCAACAAGGAGCGGGAGAGTCGGTTCTCTGAGGCCGAGGTCCGCGGCGCCCTGGCCCGAATGCAGGACGATAACCAGGTCATGGTGGCCGATGACATCGTCTTCCTCATCTGAGAGGAAGAGGCGTTTACGCTTGAAGACATTATGGGATGTCTTCTTCTGTTATAAATCTGTAAATAGTTAACATGTTTTCTGTTATAAAGAATAAAGAGAAATGTTTTGGTGAACCAGAGCTGCTGTTATTGGGTGATCAGGGTCTTTAACATCTCAAACATGTTACCTGGAAGTTAGTAAGGCATCAAAAATAAATACAAAATAAAATATTATAAATCTGCCTTTTTAAAAGTGGAGCTCCTCTGAGTAACTCCCCTATACTTACATTTAAACTTAATAAACTGGAAACAATATGTAAGACAGAAATTATAGTTAGACTGACTCCATTTATTTTTACTTTGAGTTCAACATTCAAAGTTGAAACGAGCTGCTTTGATAGCTCAGTCTGAAAAACAGCAGAAACCAGGCTAAGAAAGACACTTTCTCTACATCCAGTCTGTTCCTCTGCTTGGCTTTGATGTTTGTCAGAGCTGAAGATGAATTCAAACATATAATAAAACCTTACTGTTTGGTTGAAGAACTTGTTTTATTTTTTTTTGTAATTTTACAGTTCAACAGATCCTATCCTATTTTATTTTACTACCTAAGAAATATTTTCATGTACCCCTTGCAATGCTCTTGCAGACCACTAGAGGTCCGCATATCCCCAGTTGGGAATCACTGCTCTAAATCATCTTTTATTTGTAGAGCTTCTCTTCTGTTATTTAACTTGATTATATTTCAGCCAAAGAAACGCATTTCCTGCAAAGACATAAAGGAAGCACTGGGCTTCCTGTTGGGGCAGACTTTCAGAGATCTGCCTCATTTTATTCTGACGTTTTGAATGAAATAAAGCTCAATTCTAACAGCAGCTGAGTGTGTTTGGATCAGTAGATACCTGTGGGTCCATCACTGGAGACATTTTAAAGGAACCTGCATCAATTTGAAGTTGGGCAGTGATTTTTAATTGGACGGTCTAATCAGAGCAGATGTGAAGTCCTGCTTTGAAGCCGACCCTTTGAACCAGGGATAACAGTTATTTTGTCCCTCTAAGGTTCCTGTAATAGACGCCATGTGGAGAAGAGTCTTTAATGTTCTTCCCTCTGGCTCTTCAGTTTCAAGTTTCATTAAAATTTGTGCTTTTACTCACATTGACCTTTTCATCACCCTTAGTAAAGCTGGGTCATAACTAATTATATTTCCTGAAGCTTTTGAGAAAATAATTGTATTAGTTATCCAGTATTTTTTTTTTTTTTTCAATTAAAGAGCAAATATAAGTTAGCTTTAACTACAAATGTTAAAATCACCTTTTTTAAGCTTAGTTTCCATCTGCTGCCTTTGGAGGTCAGTGATGCACAGTTTACTGACTTTGGAGGGACTAACAGCTTCACATTATCTGATCCAAGGATTAGTTTCATTAATCTGTCATTTAAAGGAAGTTGACTTGGTAAAGTTTTGGAAATTTCTTGACATTTGATTTCAGTCTTCGAAATATAATTTTATTTCATTTTTTACATTTTTTTTTATTATCTTAGTTGCAGAGATAGATAGTAACTAGTTACATTTAATTATTTGAATAACTTTTTGACTGAAGCAAACTTTCATTTTTCGTTTTAATAAGCAGTACTTCTAGTACTTGAGTCAAACATTTACTGATTAACATCACTAAATAATGAACAAGCTTATTTTAAACAAAAAGGGCTCCAGACAAAGACGCCATAATTATTTTTTTTTATATTTTGATCACAAGCTTACGTTATATTTGATGAAGTCACATTTACAGGAGTTTTATGAGTTTGGATAAGTGTTTCTTCTACTTGGATACATTATCAATAACATTAATTTATTTTTGATTATTTATTTAAACTACTGGAATTTTTCCCATTTTGTCTTTATTACATAATTTTAATAGCAAATCAGATGTTATGAGTTTCTCAGTAGTTCACTGGCCTTTTTACTGAATAGGTTTTTTCTCTTTCTTGACTTACTTCTTGGATGACTACTACTGTAAATGTGATTACGTACTGTTGATATTAGTACAGTTTTTTTGAGTAAGCTACATGCTTCTGCTTTTACCAGTTTGCCCCAGAGCAGCTGTGGCTACAGAGGAACTTATTAAATTTCATCCCATTAAGTCTCACACTGCAGAGTTCACTGAACAAATAAGCTAATGAAAAAAGTCAAAGAATGATCCATAAAAAGGTACTTTGAATTACCTTTAGTAGCTTTTATTCATATATGAAAGTAGCAATAGTAATTTTCTGTTAGAAACATTCTGCTTTTTTAATGCATACAGTTTATTTTCAAGTCAAGGTTATTTTTTCCATAATTGTATATTCTAGCATAGCTTTAATCCCAGCCATGATTGTAATAATGGGGCGATAATTTAATCCAATAAGGAGCACGAACCGTTTGACCTGTAACACCTCCATAAATGTAATATTTAACTTGGTGACCTTTCACCCTAATATTCTTAAGATAGAGGTAAAAAATAATCATTTTACATCAAAGTCCATACTTATAGATAAAATTATAAACACTTAGTCCATCACGTTCATACAGAATTTCTTAATAATTTCAGATTCCCAAACACGGTAAATATATAATCCTCTATGAACTCTATGTAAAGCAAGTAAAAGTGATTTACTTTCACTGGACTTATACATGTTTGCTTTATCCACTTAGAATGACAGGGCCAAAGTCTTTCCTTCATAGATTAGATGTTGTTTCTGTCATTTAGAAGGCTTAATGTAAATCATTCTGGTCAATTCTCTGATATTTGAAATATTTTCATTAAACTGCTCCTTCCATGTCTCCAGTTTGGGATTTAATGATTCCATCTTTTCTCTAGTGGTGACACTGTTAAACAGACTGACTTAAAGAATTAGAAATAATTCTGCTCCATGTTAGTAACCCCGTTAAAATGGGCTGTAATCACGTAGTACTTGAGAAGTTTGTATACTTAATATATATTTAATCTAAGCTCTTGCAGGTATGGAAGTTTAGTAAAACTACTGCATGTCAGGAAGGCTCCATAGCTGTCTGTTTCTAAAACAATACATCATTTTGTATTCTTTCTTATTGTCTCCAATATATATATATAGATTCGGCTAACAGCCCCAGTTACCGACTTTCCACTGCTTCACCTCTATCCCGTCTGCTGGGCTCCTTGGTTTTCAAAATAAAAGGGGCTGGATGTGAATACAAGCCTCGCATTTCAGAATTCTATTTGATAAAAACTTTGTAACTTTAGACTGTTGTTGGCACAAAATAAAGTTTGAAGTCTGTTGATCGCAAAACCTGAAGAAATTCCAGAGGTGTGAAAAGTTTTCAAGTTTCTGCTGAGAAAAGCAGAACCAAATGAGCAACGGTGCTGGTATGATCTGGTAGTGACGTGTTGTGAATTGGCGCCATATAAATAAACTGCATTGAATTGAAATAAAAAACATATTTTTTTTTTATAATTGAATGTAGATTGAAGTCATTTCTACATTTCTGCAGCATCAGCGCCCACAGTTTTTTTTGTCCATATTGAAGTGATGATTTTATGCCTTTAATCAATTTTAATGACATAATTTTGTTTGATCTCAAGACGCCATTGTCGTTGATCAAGGAGCGGCTCTGTGATTCAGTGCTCTAGATCAGAGGCTCCCAAATATTTCAGCAGTGGAAAAACTAAAAATAAATTTGATTCATTATTTATTTATCTATGCATAAAGGTTAAATAATTATAAGTATTTTAAGTGCATTTTGAAAATATATTCAATTAATCATTATCTGTTTCACAGCAAATGTATGTATGTAATATGTATGTAATATATGTATCTACTGATATATTTTGGCCTTCCACATATTCCAGGCAGTGAATTACTCTGAATTTATTTAGTTTAATGAAAAAAGGACAGAGATTATGCATCTTAGACCAGATGCTTCTTTCTGTCCCAAAGTCTTTCTATAAGTTCTGCATAGACAGGAAGGCTGCATCTCTTTATGGTTTAAAATATAGTTTGGAAACTCCATGTTCTCCTTTGCCTTCCACACACTGTGTATTTTATAAGTTTTGTATTGGTTTTATCTACATCTGTTTACACATATAGGTGTCTTTTGCAGTATTTGGTTCCGTTTTTATGACATGTTATGAGCCATAAGCAAAATAAAAACATTTTTAGATGAAAGGTTAGGAAAATGAACCCTGTGAGCTAATTTAATGTATTAAAAATCCCATGATCCGGTGCCTGTATGGGTAATGTATATAGAAGTAGAATGATTCATGCTTATTAGCTAATGTTCTCTTCATCCTAATGGTTTGAATAAACCCTTGGTAGAAATATGGTTCTGCTTCTGGTGAATACTTGTTGTGACCAATCTGAAATAAACGGTGTTAGATATTTCTTATATATAAGCCTTGTGCTATTTTCTAGTCACCATGTTTTGTTTTATTTTCCAACTGATCTTCCAAGCATCTTTGGTGCGAGTTGCTCTTGACCTGTCGGACCGAGATGAGCAAAAATAGCTCGCTCCGATTGTTTTGTCTTTTCCCAAGTGAGGGAGTAGATTCCTCTCTTGCCAGTGAAAGACAAGTCCACCACGACGCTTCTCAGCTCATTTTAGCTCGGAGGGTATGTGGAATCTGGGGGTTACCAGCTCAATTCAAGAAGATTTGTTTTCCCTTGGATTCTCTCTTGCCAGTAAATACTCCACCTCTGCAGTCACTCAGTAAGCTGCTGGTTCTGTTCTCAATGCTGCATTACTCATCTACTCAGCTCATCTCTCCCTGGCTCCTCCTCAGGCTCGTTTTACCCCTGATGTCTCCATGGTTTTGGTTTGTTAAACTTTTTAGTTAGATTTCTGGATTTGTACCTCTGTTTCCTTGTTCTTCAATTAAACCTGTCAGAACTATCTCTGCTTCACTCGGCTCTGCATCTGGGTCCTTAAGCAACCTTATCCCCCGCTTGTGACAACTCTGTTTTGCATATTTTGGTTTAATCACTGTGTGGAGTTGGTGACTGCAGGGACAGTTTCAGTTCTGTGCAAATGAAGTTATTAGAGGAAAAATGGTCAGAAGAACTCTGCCGTTTCCCAGAAGTGCTGTCTTCCTGCCCTATACACCTCTGCTTACAAGAAGTGATTAAAACCCCCATCAAATCCAGACCTCGCTTTCTGTGGGAGGGAGATCCCTCAGCCTCTAAACTAGCTGTGAAACGGTTTCACCAGTCTCTTATTTTTGTTTATTCAGGCGGTTGATAGGAAGCTGTCTGGTAAACTTTATTCTGATTGGCGTTTTTGGAGGCAGCGGCACACAGCAATCACTGCAATATGGTGGAGGAGCTCAGTGAGACATTCAGTGCGTGAACGTGGCTTTGATCAAACCTTTAGACATGACTAAGAGTGGTTTCTGTTTGGTCCAAAACACCAAAGAGTTTAGAATAATGTCTGCCTTATCAGTAAACGCGAAACAGGCCTTAAGCTCGACACCCACATTTGACACAAATAGGTGTGAAAGAAACAGGCTGGATCTGCTCCCCATCACCGCAGCTCAAAGCCAGTCATCTCTCTCTAGGTTCTGATCCAATATGCTCTTATCAATGCTATTACACACTGCTAAAATGTAAATCTGAGTCAATTTTTCTTGAAATATTATGATTTTTTCTTAAATTAAGCAGGGAAATGAGACTTTAATAAGACAATTTACATCTGAAATAAGAAAAAAACTACGGCATTGTCTTATTTCCAGTCCATAATATCTTATTATCTGATTTGAAGTACTAAATAAAATGGCATGAGTAAAAATACACATACCATTTTATTTACCCTCTCAAATTAGGGGTAATAACACTGATTTTAAGAAATGTCTACTTATTTTTAGATAGTTTTTGCAGTGCAGGCATGAAAACTTTACATCTATTTTCTCTCATCATCTCTGTGTCCTTTGGATATGTTTTTTAAATTAATTAATTTATTTTCTTTTTACCCAAAGCCACTTCTAATAATGTTTCAGTTACCAAGTGGAACCTTATGACAGCATCCATGATGGTCTAAATATGTTGCGGTACTATCCTGAACTGGGACATCAATTTTCTGTGCTATATTTGGAAATGGGATATGAATCATAATAATTATTCAAACCAAGCTGGAATCCACAAAGACTCGTCTATGAAAACATAAATGAGAGAAGGAAGACGCCTGTAACCAACAAATAAGAGGGGGGAAGAGATACAAAACTAGATGAAAACTAATATTGAAATAAAGAAAAATCCCCTATGCTTGAGATATTTTCACATAAAGTTTCACTATTACAATATTTAGAGGTTGCCCTCTAAAGTCTCATCACAAGGGAGTTTTCCTTTATTTAGCAACAGTAGCTCTTTGGTAGCTGTATAACTCTGAGACTGACACACGCTTATCATATGCCCAGATCTGCATCGAGGCTCCTCTACAAAATATGGACTTCAGTCTTACATCCACTGGCCACATGCATGAAAAGCAAGCGTTACCTAAATGATGAAACCTATGACCAAGTTTCTGTTCGCATGCATCTGGATTTCACAGCACACACAGATTCATAGCTGATGAAAGCCAACAATGAGCTGAATCCACCGACGTCAAACTCATTGCTCTAAAAACAGATGTCTGCCTGATTGTTTTCGAACTGAAAACACGAACAAGCTTTCATTTACTTGTGTGGACTCTAGACGGGCTACAGATGTACCTCAGATGTTATCATTACAGCCTACTGGGTTTATTTCCTTCTTCACATTATGAATAAAATTAGAAAAAAATACAAGTTTTAGTAGTAGTTATTTTAAAATTATGATTAGAAACACAATAAATACATTTATAATACATTATGATTTAACTAAATCATCACATCAGGGGGACATCCGGAGCCAGTGCTAAAGCACAGTGGATCCACAGCTGGCCCCTGTTTGGTCGAATGTAAGACTATTACGTGAGACAGAAATGAGCCAGATTAACGATGCTCTATTATATAACCATATCAGGTCATTAAAAGAATCAAATATCACTAATTACACACACACACCAAAAAAAAAAATTTAAATATAAACAAACTTGATCCAACTCTGTCTCAAACTCAGCATTCCAGGTAATCCAGATGTCTAAATATTTCCCTAAACTCTGGGGGGACGTTTTTTGTAAAAGATGGAGGCAGGAACTCAAATCATTTTGTATAACAGAACAGGGAGCAACGCTTTTTGGGGGTTTGTTTTTGTTTACTTTCTTGGAGCTGTCATGGGCTTCTGCTCCAGGTTTTTTTTGTTGTTGTTTGGAAATGCGCTCCACACTGGAAAACAAAATCAAAAACTAGATAAGTCGTTTTTCCTTAAAATAGGTGCATTTGTTCTTGGATTGAGGAGGTAAAAGATACATTTTGACAATGGAACAAGACAATTTACACTTAAAATAAGAAAATACCATTGCATTGTCTTATTTCAAGCACATATTATCTAATTATTATACTAAGAGTTGGCGAACCATCTTATTTACCTACTCAAACTAAGGGTAAAAACGCTTAATTTAAGAAATTTTTACTTATAGCTACATTGTTTTTCCAGTGCAGCAGTGGCTTTAAAAAGATAATCTGTACAGGAAGGATATTTAGTGGCTGCTGGGTATTTGTTCCTCCAGTTCATAAGCCACTTATTCGTCTGCCTGGCTGTGTGCTTCCTGGATGGTGCCGCCTTTTACAGTTGCCTTTTGTATCTCTGCTTCTGTCTCCTTGAACCCCAGTCGTCCTTGGAAAATGGCTGCTAACACTGAGCCTGGTTCTGCTGGAGGTTTCTTCCTGTTATAAAGGAGTTTTTCCTCTCCACTGTCGCTACACGCATGCTTAGTGTGAGGGATTGCCTTAGAGGCAATGAATCAATGCAATCTATGACTTCCTTAGATAGAAAACTTTGAATCAAATTGACTGTATGATCTGGTGAACTGCAAAGTGCCTTGAGATGATATGTGTTGTGAGTTGGTGCTAAAGAAATAAATTGAATTGAATTGAATAATGACAAGCTATATGATTAAAACTGATCTATAAACCAGTGGATTGAACTTGTTTTTTGGATTCAGTTTTTAAATGGTGTGTCTGCAGTACTATAGCATGATTCATGATATCCAGATTGAGCTCCATTATAAACCCATCAGCCGAAAATGATAAACTTTTTTTTTGTTTTTCTAAATAAAACCTTATTGTTTTCTTCCCGGATCCGTTCACATGTACCTGGTAATATAGGTTGTAAGATATTTGCAACTAAGAGCCCTTAAAACAGGTAAAACTGTGCTGCAAGTATTTGTGTAAAAAAACAAAAAAACAGTCTTTTACGGAGAAAGTGGAGTTTTAACAAATTTAGATGCATTTGCTGGGGGTAGTGATAGATATAGAGTCTAGAGCACGGGGTCTGCATCCGTTCATACCCAAACAGCCATTTAGCCCAGAGTCAAGCAAGAAGTCATTTAGAGCTGCAAAATATTACATTACGTTTTCATAAAACAGGCTGTAAATGTTAAATATCTACCATAGGAAATTGTGACCTTTTTCTTAAACAAGCACCCGTTTATTTGTATTTTTAGCTTGTAAAATAAAGAAAAAACATTAAATGATTCATTCAGATGAAGCATGTTTTTTTTCTTCTTAATGGTATTATTTTATGTAAAAAAAAATGTTATTAAAAACACACAAAATTTCCATGGTCATTAAAAGAAAGAATACCTTAAAAACTCATTTGTGGTTCTTTCAATATCAATCTGTTGTAAAAATTCGAGTCAAATATTCTTTATAAAACTACTAAAACTGAAAATGTGTTATTTTAGTTCATGAGTTAGGTATTTATATCATTTTATCCACAATTTAGAGCCATGGGAGAGGATCCAAAGAGCCACATGCATCACAGACCGTGATCTAGAGTCAGTGTTTTTCATTAATTTCTTATAGAAGCACTTTTGTTATTTTCTTAATATATTCGGGAAAACTGGCGTTTCTTGTTATTACATTGACATTCATTTTTGTCATCAAAATATCCATATTTTTTTAAAATGTTAAGGTAATAAGGTCTTGTCCTGGATTCCAATAACACTATTGGCATGAAATTTAAATTTTCAAAGTATTTCCCTGAGTGCCCTATAAAGGGTTAAACCTCATACTTTTCCATACTGAATCATGCAGACAAGGGACCAAGCATATAAATATTGGTTTTATTGGTGGATTTAACTCTAGTACGACTACCAGTGAATTAGTTCATACATTTACATAAGTTTATCTAAGATTTAGAGTGGAAACTTCCTATTAAACTACACTATACCAATTCTGTACCTGCTGGGCTACTGCTGATGTTCACCAAATATTCCCCCGATTAACTAATATACATGCTTCAGTATCTGGATGAGGGTGAACCAATGTTCTACCTGCTTGAAAAGACAACTGAAAAAGTCAAATATTTTTAAAAGATCAATTTTTTTTAAGCCTGACAAACTCAGTAAAACACTGCAGATGCAGATTCACTCCCATTATTAACCTGCAACTGATTTCTCTAAATTTTCCAGACATGTTTTCAGTTTTAAAGACCTGAAGCTCATAAAACTAACATCAGCTGTAACTTGGGGAATATATGGAAATTTGGATGCATCTATAGGCTGCTTAAAGCATTTGACTCACATCTGATGTTCATATTCTAAACCGTTTCCTGTTCTTGGGTTTGTTTTAGCTGTGCTTTGCATTCAACCTGAAAGTTGACTTTTCCTCTAATAATGATAAAACAGCTTACCCTGCAGCTCTTCATTAAGGTTGTTAACCTGCCACTTGTGATCATTTATATCACAATTACAGCTGCATCAGGGTGTGGCATCTTGTCACCTGTAGGTGTTGAGCCATAGAGTTTCCTGTGGCTTCAGACTTTCTCTTGGGGTCTTGTTAAGTTGAAAGAAAACAATAAACTTAGGCCTGGAAATGTGCCCACTGAGCACGCTGGTGTGACCCTGGAAATGCTTAGATTGGTGGTAGCAGTAAGGCACCTCAGTACGGACTAAAGGAAATTACCCAATGTCGAAACTCTGGTGAATTAGCTCACTTAGAAACGTAAACTTTTATTAACTTCTAAAATAACCTGAATCAAGAAGTAATAAGAAACCAATCAAAGGAGAAATTGGATTTCAAACCTGAATCCTTCAAATCGAATCAATTATTTATATATGTTATAACAGCATAAAGCTTGCATGGTCAGTTTTCTTATAGAAGTGTCTCATTACACGTTAACCACTAGGTGGCAGAAAACGCAGTTCTGATGCAGACCAGTGCAGGTACTGCAACAACTGTTCAAGGCCAAAAGTCAAGAAAATTACTTTTAAAAACAGTAAAATGTTAGATTATAAAATGCATTTATTTCCAAAATTGATTTAAATCTTCATTTATATCAGGAATCAAATGGAAGATGCAGCAAAGAGACTAAAAACTTGAACTCTACAGAGATCCACAGCTACTAGAACAGCACAGAGACGCACACATAATTATAAATCTATAGAAATTGAAACCAATAATAGGAATAAGAAGTATGGAATAGACTGCAGATAAAGGAAATCCCCATGTTACAAATGAGAAATACTGTGCGGTTTTCAATATGGAATACTACGATTGAACTAAATACACAGGAAAAATGGAAATGAGTAATTTTTTCAGACTAAAAGAGGTTTCTCTGAACAACCTTGAGTTAAACTAGGGATCTTTTGAGTCAGTGTTATTTGTTTTTCAGGGGGAGGGCATATTACCTGTTTATAAGGGAAAGTTTCTTCAATTTGAGTACATTTTACTCAGACAGATTTCCTGTCTGAAACAGAGTGAAACCACAAAATGCAAATCTCTGACGGTGCTTAGACCATTCACAGAAACACAACTGGGTCAGTTACGTCATGGAGGTAAAAACACCTATTGAGGAGCAGTGATGGTTATTAAGTCTAACAGTGGTTGGGAATGAGGATCAGTTATAATGCTATTCAGTGCATTTAGGATGCAACAGTCTCCTGCCTTCCAAAGGTTTCCGTCTCCTCAGCAGGTAGAGTCTGTTCTTACCCTTCCTGTAAAGAGCATCAGGGTTGTTACTGCAGCACAGCTTTCAGGGGAACACCCATTGAGAGTCTCAACATCATTTCCCTGGAGGTTTGCCAGTCTTAACCAGGTGGGCTCTGCCTTCTAAAATGTGATAACCTGGGGAAGTCTGCGGTTTAGAGAGTAAACCGCAGATTCCTGCAGTAAAACACAGTTTTATAGTTTGCTATAAGCTATGCACACATGTGGAAGAAGATGAAACCAAAATTTAACACATGCATGGAGGAAAACTATTCTTTTCCCTATTTTGAAACCTGGTGGTGGTAGCATCACACTGCAGCACACATCCATAATAGGCGCGGTCTGAGGAAATCTATTGTCATTTATTAGCCATAAGGTTAACACTATGTGACTTAAACAGGGCTGCAAGAAAGGAGATGGGGAGGGCGCAGAGGAAGAGGTGGAAGCAGCGCAGCAAACCCCAGAATGAAAAAAAGCTGACTCAGAGTAGACTATTGCATGTTACAGCTAATCACCCAGCAGGTTTAAGGTCTCATCAAGGTCGTGATGAGCGACTATTACCTGAGCTAGAGTTAAAGTTAAATGAACTAGGTAAGGAAATAAACAGCAAGATGTGCTGCGTGCCACTAGCTGGATCTGCATCATGATCTGCAAAACATCTGGTTCTTTAGTTTAAACAATATAAAAACATTAAATCCTAAAGTAACTAATCACATTAAGATCACCGCATAGCATCTCATTGCTGTAGCCAGTCCAATTCTGCTTGTGAACAGACATAAAAAGTGTTGCTAAATGGAAAATAAAAGACATATGTGTAAAAAAACAAAAGAAATCTTCTGGTCCAAATTCAGCATAGTAGTAAGTCCAAAACTAAGTAGTAAGTCCCCCCCTCTTTAGGATAATTTCTGTTCAGGCTCTTAACTAACAGCTCGTTTTAAAAGTGCATTAGTGTTAGGAAAGAAAATTTCTAAAGATTATTTTTGGTGCTACTGTGTTATTTTTCTGAATAATACTTTTAATTTTATACAAAAAAATAAACCAAATAAAAAAGGATACAGTTTTTCTTCATATTTTACACAGTTAAAAACTTTACAATTAAAAATGATAGAAGAATAGAATAAGGAGTAGAAGAAATCCAGAAATGTCAAAGAGGAGGCTCTGGGATTTATTTTTAACACCACAGTTTTATATTATATTATATTATATTATATTATATTATATTATATTATATT
>JAGKQL010000007.1:27642286-27744275 GCA_018398635.1 Cyprinodon brontotheroides | reverse complement strand
CTCAGATGCTTAATGGAGAACCTCAGACAAAATGTTTTATTTATGGCTCTGAGAGCTGGCCTAATTACCCATTTCATTCACCTGCCTAACTCTGTCCAGGTTCCAATTAACATTCATCTAATTAAACTGCTTCTGCTTCTTTATTAGCTCCGTCCCAGCTTTCAGAGCCAGATCATTGAGTTTGTGCTTTCTGAGGTTGCTCATGCTCCCGTTCTTGGGGGCCAGAGGTGACAGAGGATTTTACAGTGTTTCATAGTGTTCCTGTTTTCCTGATCATGTTCTGTTTCTTATCCACTGAGTGTACCCTGTTCCTGTTTTGGCTCAGTGGAGAGAGCTAGTTTTCAGCGTATTGTAGTTCCTGGTATCATGACCTGTTCTGCCTCTCTACTACTGGGCTTGTCTGTTCCAATCTGAATGTTCTGCCTGAACTCTCTGTTGGACTCCTGGACCTTTTAAACCTTCCTGTTCCGATCTGTTTCCCTGTTCTGGCTCAAACCCCTGCTTCTCCTTCAGGAATGCAGTATCTGGGAAACTCTGGGCGGCGCCCGCCGCATCTTATTGGCAGCCCGCCGGCTGATTTCTACCATGTTCCATGAAGATGGACTGAACTGTAAAACCAGGTAAGTGATTCACATGGATAATCATCCTTTGTTAGATTATCATGCTCACTTACCTGTGTTTTTCTCCAAGAGTGTGTCTAGTGATGGGCGGTGTCCAGCCGCAGCCTCTGCAGATCCACAGCTCCGAACCTGTTATTTGTTTTTAATAAAACGTTTTGAATTATCCCGCTTTCTGGTTGGCCTGAATACTGGATCCTTCTGTCCCGTTCCATGACAATTGAAAGTTTTGAATAGTCAAATGAAAGTAGTTTGTATATATGGACTGAATGACTGGAAATATTAAGGTACGACAGAAGAAGGTCAAGAGAGAAGTAACATATTCAGAAATCAGTTTAGGAATATGTTAAACAATCTCTCAGAATAATTAATACAAATAATTTTTAGTTAACTTCTGACTTCTGGACTGTTGGAGAACTTGATGAATAAAGGATAGATGGGTGGATGGAAGGAAGGATGGATGATAAACAGTAAACTGCCTGTACTTATATAGCACTTTTTGAAGTCAAAAGACTCGAGCAAAGCTCTTTACACTACATTTATTCATTCACTCACACACTGATGGTGGCAAGCTACATTGTAGCCACAGCTGTGCTGTTGCTCACTGACAGAAGCGAGGATGCTGCATGCACCACCGGTCCCTCTGAACACCACCAGTAGGCAATGTGGGTGAAATGTATTTCCTAAGGACACAGTGATGCTGAAAGCCAGAGCCGGGGCTCGAACTGAAAAACCCTCTGGTTGTAGGGCAGACTTCTATAATATGCTACTGTCATCACTGTAGATGGATGGAAGGGTGGATGGATAGATGGAACAGATGGATAGATGAATGGAAGGAGGATGGATGGATCAATGTGAAATTATTGTTAAACCCCCTGTTTAAGTTACAATAATTTACGTTTAATCAGACCAAAGTATGATGGCTGCAACCTGTCTCATAATATTCAAATTTCAAAGTTCTGAAAAAACATTGTTACTGACTTTGGAAAATTAAACCTTTTTGAGGTTTGGGTTAAACCCGCCGATGACATAAGTACTGTAATGGGGGTCCATGATCCCTAGGGGGTCCACAGAGGTACTGCATGGGGGAGTGCATTGAAAGTTTTTGGTAGGTGGAGCTTTTTTATATCCCTGCAATTTTTTCCACTAGTGAAATATCTTTAAAACATATTAACATGAATTCAACGCACACTGTAAACAGATAAATGGAGGCAGAAGATGTCTTTCAGTCATCAATGAACACATTCAGCGACACCTGGGAGCTCTTTTCAAGCTGGGCACGTTTCATTCACAACACCTGTCCCATCAACCAGGAATCAGAATCAAAAATACTCAGAGATGGCAAAGTGCTCACTTTCTGTGCTTGAGTAAAAGTACGAATACTTGTGTTAAAAATATACTGTGGTAAAAGTAGAATTACTGATTAAACTTCTTTACTCAGTAAAGTAACAAAAGTACAGGCTTGTAAATTTACTTAAAGTATAAAAGTAAAAGTGAAAACCACTTTTTTCATGCCGGTTGCCTACATTTTTAAATGGATGTCTGTAACCCCAATAGGACTATGGGTCTCTCCGTTGTGTTCATTTTCAATCATCATAAGTAGATCCATGCTACTATACTAGCGCCACTGCCACCAAGCTGCAATGATTTGCGCGAATGAATACGCCCGAATCGCAATGATTCATCTTGTAGTGGTGCATCAAATACAACATAGATTCCCATCAATTAGATTGAATTTGGTATTGATGGCGTGAAAAATAATACCTGATACTCCATTGAAATGATTCAAAACTAAAATACTTGACAATTTTTTTTTAAAATGTAAGGAGTAGAAAAGTAGAGATAGATATTTGTGTAAATGTAAGGAGTAGAAGTAAAAAGTCATGCATAAAATAAGTAGTAAAGTAAAGTAAAAATATCAGAAAAAGTTACTTAGTACAGTAGCGAAGTATTTGTACTTCGTTACTTCCCATCTCTGGAAATACTTTAATAATCCCAGGGAGAAATTACTTCCATTACATGACTCCATCTGTAGGACCAGTTTGATATAACACAATTTAATATAAAATAAAGGGGGTCCCCGCTCCATCTCAGTATCAATTTGGGGGTCCTTGGCCTGCAAAACATTGAAGACCTCTGGCTTAAAGCATATTACTGTCTCTGCCACAGTCAAGACTTCAATAAATATAATGAACCCCAGTCAGCCTCAGCAGATGGCTCACACTGAGCCTGTGGTTCTGCTGGAGGTTTTTCTTCCTTCTGAAAGATAGTTTTTCCTCTCCACTGTGGCTACAAGCATGCTAGAGTGTGAGGGATTGCATTTTGAGTCAATGAGTTGATGCAATCAACTGGTTTTCACTTAGATAGAAAACTTTGTCAAGAATCAATCTGACTGGATGATGGTGAAGTAAACTGTAAAGTGCTTTGAGATTACATGTGATGTGAATTCATAATTATCTTCTGCTTCACATATTTTACTGCATTGTTTTGACCTAAAACCTGCATAACATGTATTCCAAAGAAATTTATTGACCTAGTAAAGAACAGATTCATTGAAGTAGAACATGGAAGCCTAAGAAAAACCCATCTTTACTTTCAGAAAACTACATCTAGAGAGGCTGAGTGTGGGATTTAGCTGGACTAAACCCTTTAACCTGTTTGATTATAGTGGTTCATTTATCTGATTTTCTGTGTGACAGCATCTTGTGAAGCATTTCATGTCGCTGGGAGAAGAGGTGCCAGACGGCCTGGTGCTCAGAAACATGTTTCTCTGCTGTCCAGAAAAGCTGTGCTCCAGTTTGTTCGGGTCCTTACTCATATATGATGCTCGAGGCGAGAAGATGTTATCACATTAGATACCTTTGGAGTTATGCTGATTTATTACAAGAATCTCTGTCAGCATTTCCTTGACCTACATGTTAAGAGTGTGTTGGCAGTGTGTAGGTGTAACTACAAGCCTAATCCACTAAATGACTCACTGAAGCAAATAAAAAAAGTTAAGAATTAAAACTGAGGGAAGGCTTGAATGATATGTGTTGATGGGTTTATTTTAATAATAAAAGTCCAATCAGTTTGTGTACTGATGGCAGTGCATCACTTTAAATAAAGAAAATGAGTTGAAATCGATTTTTTGCTGTAGATTAGTTGCTAATTTTTACACTGTAAAAAAAATGTAAATCTAAGTCATTTTTTCTTAAAATAAGTAATTATTTTCTTGAATTGAGCTGGCAATTGATACACTTTGCCAATAGAATAAGACAATTAACATTTAAAACAATAGAAAAACAACTGCAGACTCTTATTTCAAATGCATAATATCTAATTATCTTATTTTAAATGGTAAAAATGTTCCTTCTATAGGCAGATCAATTAATTTCCTACTCAAATTAAGGATACATACACTCATTTTAAGAAATATTTACTCATTTCAGAAAATTTTTGCAGTGTAAGTGTAATAAACCAAAAATTGTCACCCGGACATTGCACTTTTTTGTTTTATACAAAAGCGTTTTTTTACTTGCAGGTAACAGGAAATGCACTGTTCTATAGGTGAGAAGACGTTTTCGCTCTTCTGACCCACTTGTGAAGGTGTCACCTTTGAACTTTCCCACAGGGGGAACTTTGTGTTATTTTATGTTTAGAAAAAAATGCAAACTCATCATAAAAGGTGAGAGCGAATCAAACAAATGAGAATAAAATTAAAAGAAACAACAAAACAACAGAAAACAGAGAAAGAAAAGCAGAAAAAAGTGACCCAAATCTGTGAAAGGCATGGCGGAAATGCGCGTCGCCGCACATGTTGGCAGCACACACACCAATACGGCCTGCCTGCATATAAACACTGCCTGAAGCCAGCAGGACTGCACAGGAGCGCCGCAGTCGAAGCTGAAACACAGAGAAGACGCAGTCATGCTGATGGTGAGTTAGAGGACTTTACTTATCTCCAATTTACATCAGATTTCATCACAGGGTGAATTAAGGGTTAGATGACTCAGTATTATAACTGTGCTTGATTATTTCTATATGTAGTTTGGGAAAGGAGATTATTAAATAAGAGAACTGTTGTAAAACCGATGATGTTAATGCATTAAATAATCAGAGTATTGCTTTCCAATCTATTAACATCATAATATCCAGAGGTTAAAAGAACAGAACTTTAGGAAGACACATATCTCATTATGGACTTTTTTTAGGTGGTGAGAGTTTTTCTCCTGCTGGGTTTCGCCTCGGTGCTTCTTACTGCTGGTAAAAAACGTCTGATCTCGCTGGAGCAGAAGGTCAGGCCGAAGGGAAGGAATGTGAAACTGGCTCTGGATCCCTCTGCGTACTCCTACCTCTCCATCAGGTCGGACTCAAGCATTGCCAACTTGTCTCTGTCACCGTGGACCTACATGTGAGGAAACACCACACGCCGCTGCTCTGCTTCACAGCCCCCAGGGCTGACAGGCTTTATTTTTCAGTCTTAGACTAGAACATCAGAACATCTGGAATCGATGGCCTGTGATTATAAATGAATTATCCCATTGCAGAGGATCCACATCTGTTGGAGGACATGCTGCATTGTTGAGGTTATTTCCCCTCCGTAGATGAAGTATTTCCTCAGACTGTCTGGGTTGAAGAAACGGTGCAAGCAGGAGTTGATATTTATAACTTCTAAAAAACAAATTCCTGTTGGTTTTAGAAGTTTTATTTCCTTCCTATCTTAAAAAAAAAAAAAGAGAAAAAAATCTTTACAAATCAGTGAGTTTCAAAGGTTCTGAAAAAAATGACCTGGACGTTTTTGGTTGCAACCATTCAAACCAGAACCGCTAAAATAAGCAGTTGAGGTTTCATTTTTCAGCCCATTTAGATGCTTTATACATGCTGACAGATGAACAGTGCTTTTTATCTGTTTTAGAGCTTTTCTGGTTGTAACTCAACCACGAAAACACTCCCACCGCAGTCGAAAGGAATTTTAACGATGTCCTTGAAGTAAGAAGCATCTTGCACACATTAAACGGATTAGGAAAGAAACACTCATGGGGTTTTTCCACATCTGAAATTAAATGAGCTGCTTGCTTAGTTTTTGAATCAGATTACTTTATTGCAAATTTTTCACGCAGAGACCCTAAACCATAAAACCCTAGCTTTATAATCAACCGCTCATTTTATGTCAAATATATATTGACAGAAGTTACTCTGACAATAGTTTCTGGTAAAATCACCTCTTTGAATGTTTATTTAACAAATATATTTGTCCCTTACTCCATCCATTTCTCTCATGAAAACACAATTTTATGTCTTTCATTGGATTTAGATGTTGGAACTGATTATGGAGATAAATGATTATATGAAATAATCGTATTTGTTTATTATATAATATTATCTGAACATGTTTGGCACTCTTTGTCATTTCAGGACGTTTCCTTACTAGTATGAGAATTTATTTAAACAGTCAGTTATCAAAACGGGTATAAAACTTCCCACTGAAATGGTCCAAATGGACACATGGTCATTTTAAGTTGTCCAGTGGTTTTCACATAAAAAAGCCTACATTCTGGTTATTATCTGTGTTATCTGCTCAGGTTCTAGCATGCAGTTAACTGCTTTACAGACTTGCTGCTCATTTGAAGCCAGTTGCTGTTTTAAGAAGTGTTGCGCCGATGCAATTTTTTGGCCCTAATAATGATAACCGATACCTGGCTGTGCAGTATTAGCCGATATCGATACCATACTGATACCATCTGTTTGAAATATATGTGTGTGTGTATATATGATGAACTGCAAACTACTTGGATGTATAAAATAGTTGCCATCATGGTTTTGTAGAAGCTGCTGCCTACCTTTGTGAAGCAGTGAAAAAGACTAATACAAAGTGAATCCAGTAGAACTTTTTATTGCCTACCCGGAATGGGTGACAATAGTTGAATAAACTTTTTGGCTCTATAAATGGTATCAGTGCCCTGTTTGTTGGTACTCACTGATACTGATACTGTTAAGTCAATGCTGCCTTTAATTAAGGGTTATTGGTTCCACATCTCTAGTTTCCAAATGAAATAACACTCACTCTACATATATTGATTGACTCCCTCTCCATACAGAGACTCTGTAAACCCGCATCGTTTCCCGGAGAGGATCTTACAAGCCAACTGCAGCACGTCCGGCTGTCTGAACCTTTACAGGGGAGAGGAGGATTTATCTCTGGAGGCCAAACCCATCAAATATCAGGTCCTGGTTCTGTACAGGTGAGCCTCTGCGCTAGAAAGCTTTTTTTTTCTATGCTAAGCCTCTAGTTTAGTTTTTAGATCTGCTTGTGTACAAAACAAAACAAAAAAACAGTGAGCAGGATAGAGCATAAGAGCTGGGAACATCTGTGAAGAATAGACACTTGTTTAAAAAGTAAGTCGCATCAGATGTTAGGCTTGTTTTAAAAAAAACATCCTCAGTGAAAGTAAGCTGAGCTGAAAACCAACATGATTACAGGGAACACCCAAATGCTGTTTTCAACCTTTTAAAACATTTTCGGCATGAAAAACATTCTGTAGTTCTCTGTCTCTGTTTTTAATTTCACAAATATCATCCCAATCTAAACTTAGTACTGAGATTAGCTGTGAACTCGCTGTATTTTTAAGGGTTTGGTTCCTATAAATAGCTCCTATGTTTAAAAGTTATTTAGGAAACAGTTTTCTAATGACATTGCGTTAGCAGAATCTAAACAGCATCCAGCGGTCTGTGAGCACTCTTAGGCTAAGATTGCTTTTTGTATAATTTATAATCTAAAGACAGAGGAAACAATGAGTTTTTAAGATTTGGTTTTTTTTGTTGAAGCATAACACAGAAACTTGGGTTGTTGCTTTTTAAAAATTTTAAATGAGCTTTTCAACATTTTTACATAGTTTATGAAGTTTTTAACTTTTTAAATTAAAGCGGTAATGTAAAGAAGTTAGACTAAGCCTTGAGACGGAGGTGGACCTTACAGACTCTACATTTGACCTTATGGTTTGACCTTATTTTTTGCAAAGTTGTTTGGAGGCAGAGACCTGAAACTCATCAACTTTATTTCTAACCAGACATTAAACTTTCTATGTTTTAACCATCCCTCTGCAGAACCCTGAAGGAAAAAAAGAACAAGAAACCAGGGAAGAAGGCAAAGAAGAAGTATGTTTTTAAGCTTGGGACGGAAGAGATCACGGTCGGCTGTACTTGCGTGAGACCCAATGTGATACCACAGGAGTAACAACACGTCCAACAGATGCTCTGGTGACACGTATCGACCATATCATCTACTGTCTGTTTGGTTTGGTTGACACAGATACAGGAGAGAACAGATACTGTATCTGCTTTCAACTGTATTTATTGCTGTAGATAAAATAAGATTATTTTTGACAACTGTGACTTGTGTTTTTCACTTTCCAACACACTTGGTGTCCTTAATATCTTCATGTAAGCCACTTTATTAGGATTCACAAGCTTAATTATAACCAGAGGTCTGTTGTCCTTATTGTGAGATTTTAGCAGGTTAAGCTAAGAGAGATGAATTATGATTATATATGATGACATTTTATTGTGTTCCACCAGAACTTTCTCTTGTTTTAAACTTGTTAGATTGCTCTTAGTGCCCAAATATATATAAAAACATGTTTTTAAAGTCCATTGCTGATTTTTACAATTGCATGCCATGTATTCTGATGTAGATATGATTTTTTAGGGAATTCATTGTTAAGATATGAAACAAAAATTCAGAAAGATCTCCCTGTTTTATTAAGTATTATTGCTTCTATGATAAATCCCCTGCTTGTATTTTGATGACAGGTTTTATATTAACAGGGCTCAACTCTTCTTTTCCCATACTGTCTCTTTTTTTTCACCCCTAAAAATCTCCTGACCAACTGGACAAGTTTAAAACACAGTCTGAGTGCTCCAAAAGGTCAAATAGTTATTATCTGAATTATTTAGAAAACAGGTCATGCTGCTTTGCTGTTGGAGCAGCTTAAAACATTCAGCCTGCCAAGGTGAGTGAATCTTCATTAGTGCAGACTGAGCGTCTACATACTGTAGCATTGCATGAGATAAAGTTTTTATAAATATCCGAAATACTAAATTAATTTACACTGCCACATATATGTGACTTGTATGTAATTTGGCAGAAAAAGCAGATACACATTAGTGTGATACAAACATTAGCAACTGATTGTCTTTCTTCAGATCAAGCAGCAAACCAGGCTTGCTTTAAAGGATCTTCTGTTCAAAAGGGGTTTTGTACAGATATAAAATATATCAAGTAAGAAGCGTATGTTTATTTTATATAAAGAGAACCTGGTAGGTGAGATTCAGTATGTGCACTCTAGGTTTCTCAGTCAGGACCTCCTCCCATCAAACCAGTTTTAGGAAGGGAAGGACATTTAGCAGAACTTTGAGCTGATTGGAAGAAGAAGGTCAAAATGGGACAAGATGGTTTACTATGTGCTTGTAAAACACAAAATATGGTAAAAATGTAGCTGGCAGGCAAGATTAGAGCTCTACACCCCTTAAGACGAACTCCATGATTGCCTGAACTGCCTTTAACATGGATATGAGACACCTCATGCAGAATTTAGCAGAACAGGACAGCTTTGCCGATTCGATAATTTCCTCCATGTCATTTTTTAGATGCGCGTCTGATGTTGTAATTGTTTGTCGCTCTTGATCTTAAGATAAACTAGAAAAACACCTGGAGAGAGCAGACCTTCACCAAGTAGCTCATTTTCCTCTACATATAATGACACATTAAGTTAATACCTGTATTGACAGGATCCTTCAAAAAGTTCCATCATCAACATATAACGGGTTGTTCCTTGGACTGAGGCGAACCTTTGGTAGAAATGTTACTATAACCTGTTTATAATTTTTCCAATTATCCTGTATACAGACAGACAAACTCTCCTAAAAACATAACCTCCTCAGTGGAGGTACATCCTAAAAAAGTTAAAGCAAATCCATCCATTCTGAAGAACTAATTAAAGCTGTGTAAAAATCAGCAAAATACATTTACAGAAATGTTATTTTTTTGGCTGTATTATTTTTGCTTTTTCTGTTTGGGTTTCTTTGCCTAGGTGGGTTTATGTATTTATTTTCCCAGTTCGTTCTAGTTTTCATTTTTTGGTAAATGTGAACCAACATGGTCTTTCTTTCTAATACGTTTAGTGGTAATTAACCACCTGATACCATTTTCATGGAATATTCACTATGTGTAAATATCAAATACCACTTTATTTAGATAAGATCTTCAGTTAAAAAGTGTTTTTTTGTACTTTTAGCTAATATTCATGAAGCCAGCTTCTAATCAAAATGTCTTATTTTCTGTAACCAAAGCTGAATTTTAGAGCCATGTTAACATTATGGGGATGTTTGATGTCTGGATGAACAGAGTGGCCCAGCACAGTATTTAGCTCTATTAGAAATCACTGCACTTATTCACTTATTCTCCTTCCAATGCTTTTCTCCTGATTGTGTCTTATCAGCTAAAAGCTTAAAATATATTTTTATATCTGCCTAATTGTTGCAATTCTTTGTTCTATGTTCAGTATTGTTTTTCATACTTAACTTATCAGTTAAAAACAGTTTCTGTACACGTCAGGTTTGTTAGTACATATGCATATATGACAGTGTATATGTTTACCATTTTAATGATGTTACTGCTTTCTGTTTTGTTTTATTTCTTTGAAATTCCTCTCTTATTGACTATATCAGAACAGATTGTTTGTTTATACAAGGGATAAAAACTTATTTGCAGCTGTATTTGATTAAAATATATTTTTTGGAAAAAGAGTTATGCAGCGACTGATTAATTCCTGCTATTTGTTGCTTTTCTGTCTACGTACCTTTTTTTTCCGCCATGCAATCGGAAATTAAAGATTAATTCAGTCAACTGAGCTTATGTTTGATTTATGTTCAGGTTTTTTGCAAAAAAAAACAAACTATGAGAAATCAAATTTTTGTCTTTAGTTTAATAAGCCGAAACTAATTGGTTAGAAAATTATAGTTGAAAGGGAAATAAATAGACCAAACCATGAATTGAATTAAGCTATTTGTCTTTACTAATCATGCCAAATGAATACAACCAGTCCACCCTTTGATACACAGCAACACACAGTTACAGCAAGTCCAAACTCCCTGTTTCCTCCCCAGTTAGAGTATAAACATTAAGATGTTTTAAGTCAAGCCAGGATGTAGTCAGTATGACTGGAACGTTTGGGCAGATTATTTTTCAGTTCCAGTTCCCTTCAAAATAATAAAGAAACATTGAGAGCAGAGCGACACAGGCTGAGCAGAGCCTGCAGATTAACCATTAAACCCATGAAGTTGTAACTAAATCACCAAGTGAGGATGATTGCTGTTTATTTTTTATTTTACTCTTTATGATAACTCTTGAATGCATATGTGCTTTTGAGTTGTGCTTCATGATAGAAGAGTGCAATTAGTGCTCCAATCAAAAAGACTCAAAGGAACGTCTAATACTACAGCAAAGATGGAAGAATGTAGAAGAGGTTTTAGCTTTACTGCTTAGTTCTTATAAGTTGGATAAAGAGAAAACTTTTATTTGAAAGCTTTGAATTGGTGAGTCTTAACAAGTTGTGGCCCAGCTCTTGGTTCCAGCTTGTAAAACCTGTAAAACTCATTTTAACCAAAATACAAGTTCAAATCATTGCGTTTGATCCAGAGTTGTAGACTTATTAAAAAACTTTCTGCGTCTTTCTCTCTGTGTTGCTGCCAAGCTAACAGTCGGTGATGAGGGAAAATTCACTCGCTGGTAAAGAATTTACTCAGGCAATTTTAATTTTCTGCTTTCTGATAGAAACAATAAAGAAGAAAGAAGAGATTGTGTTTTCATTCTGCAATAAAGAAGAAATCATGGATGTTGAATACTTGTTTGTGTTGATGTAGCCGCCCACCCCACCAGTTCCCCTAAACAAGTTCCCCTTATACATCAAGCATCGTTAAACTTTGTACAGCACAGGAGGTCTGACAGCACACATCCAATGTAAAAGCTTTTCTCTGAAGCTCATTCAAGTCGCTGTTATGTCCTTTTTTATGTCTGTTTGTCGGATTCCCTTTATTTTTGTCCCTTCTTCTGGCTCCGTTGCATCTATCGGCACGCCTCCTCCTTCATCTCCTTGTTCTTCCTCACTTCCTCTGCATGTTTATCCTGCCAGACACACACAGACACAGAGAGAGGGGAAACACCAGAGTCATCAATATTCATGAATTCCTTGGCAGTAATGAGTCAGATGGGCATGAAAGTCTTTTTTTTTAACCTCATCTAACTTTGATGAATATGGATCAGGCCTCTGAATGATGTAAAAAACAAATGGAAAGTGTGTTTTTGCCTGTATTTACTCTGGGGAAATGATTCATCAGCATTTATGCCAGGTTTGTCACATTTGATCACACCACAACCACAAGCTTTAAGCACGTTACTGGGCTTTTCTGAGAAACAGAAGAAACAACAAGATTTTCTAAAAGTTTTACAAAAAGAACATCTAAAAAAGTGATTCTTACATGCGTGTCAATCCCCTTTATGTTGATACCCTAAATAAAATCTAAAGCAACCTGCTGCTCTCTAAAGTGAGCTCCATAGTAAAACCTCACGTGTTAGTTAATATATTTGGCATTCATTTTTATTATGGTCGCTTTATTCTGATTCCAAAAAACATAAAATCCTGTACAACCAATCATCTGCTTACTAGACAGGGTCCACCTGTAGGTGATTTATTCCAAATGCAAATCAGAGGTCTGGTAGAGAAAAATAACAAACATGAGGGTGGAGGAGAACAGCAGGCAGGTCAGGGAGAACATGGTAATGCCTGGAGACCTGGAGATGTCATTAAACGTACACCTTACTGCAGAATCTGAAATGTCTGTAGAACTACAGTGGATTTCATTGTTTTTGATTAGATATCTAAAATATTTATACACAGGTTTAAAAATAAATATCTGCAGTGTGTTGCATGTATTTTTAATTTATTCTCCGGACAAAGAATTTACTACTCAAACATGTGAATATGATTTTTTTTGCAGCTCTTAATGAGTGTTTTTTTTAAGTTGTTTTGATGAAAGGCAAACCTCTGCTGTAGTCTCTGTTTTTTTGCAGCTTTTCCACTAAAATTTATTGTATTTAGCTTCATATTCCATCCAATCTTCCACCAGCTTCCCTCCCTCTGCTAAAGAAAATCATCCCCACAACATGATACTTCAACAACCTTGTTTCAGAGTGAGGTGTCAGAGGTGTCAAATAACAAAGTATAAATGCTTCGTTACTGTACTTAAGTACACTTTTTAGGTATTTATATTTCATTACTTATTTTTCTTCCTACTTCTGACTTCCACTCATTACATTTTCACACAAGTATCTGTACTTTCTATTCCTTACATTTTTAAAACAAAGCGTTACTTGTTACTCTTGGCTTTGGTTTTAATGTTTATAAATATTTCTTTCAGGTCATGTGCGCCATCCAATGCAGATCGTTGGCTCCATCCACATCTCTAGTGAAAACTAGTGTAATTGGATGAGTCATATAACGCAAACACTCATGGGTTAGCCAAAGGGAAATCATCAGAAACAAGCAGGTGTTCTTCAAACTGTAAACGTTAATTGTCTATGCCATGCTACAATGTAGGATTCAGAAAAAGATGTTGAAATGTCTGAAAGGTCGGACACAGGGGAGAGCGTATCAGGGAGATGGAGACCAACAAGACCCCTCCCTCATTCTTGGCCCTATCTCAAAGAGTTTTTAGAAATAGTTGAAAAATTAAGCTTCCAGTTCATATAGTGGCATCTGGCTGTTTTTTTTTAAGGTTACTTTATACTTTTATACTTGAAGTAGTTTTTGGAGCACATACTTTTTCACTTTTTGAGTAAAGAGGTCAAGTTGATACTTCAACTTTTACCAGAGTGTTTTAAAACTGCAGTATCTATACTTCTATTTAAGTAACAAATGTGTGTACTTTTGACACCACTGGCTCAAATTACGTGAGTTTTTATTTTTATTTTTTTGTATTTAGGCCATTTTGGCATCTTCCCACTTTCAGTAAGTTTAGGTCAATAAACTAGTGAGTTTCTTCCGTCTGGATCCAATGTTTTGCACCTTGTAGGTGTTTTTCTCTCCTGCACATCTGCTTCAAATGATTGCAGACCCTCCTCTGAAGGCAGCAAAGGCTGCAGAGGTCTTTTCAACACATATTCATTAAAGTAAGATGTGTGGAGGCAGGGGTATACCTAACAGATGCAGGATGGAGAGTCACGAAAACAATGTTTGAAAACAACTTTATGAAACTTCATCCAAAGCTTTCAAGATCTCACAGGTTGTCTGAAAGCAGAAGTACTAAAGTCTGAACAAGAAGAGCCTTAAGATCCACAGCTCCGATGGGTGAAACTGTCTGCAATACTATTAGTCACTCAATCTACAGAGCCGTTGTCGACTGGGTTTTCAGTCTTTAAAGTCAGAAAGAGGTTAGAAGAAACACGTGGAAGAAAGTGAGAAGAGGCCAAAATGAAACTTTTTGGCCTACATACAAAACAGTGTGTGCTGAGGAAAAAAAACAAAAACCTAACACATAAAACTGAGCTCAGATCCCCACTCTGAAACAAGGTGGTCGAGAAGCATCATGCTGTGGGGATTATTTTCTTTAGTAGAGGGAGGGAAGCTGGTGGAAGATTGGATGGAATATGAAGATAAATACGAGAAATTTTAGAGGAAAAGAAAGACCAGAGACTACAGCAGAGGTTTGCCTTTGATAAGAACAACTGAAAACACTCATTAAGAGCTGCAACAATATCCCATTCATATGTTAGAGTAGTAAATTCTCTGTTAGGAGAATAAATAAAAATACATGCAACAGACTTTAGTTCTACAGACATTTTGAGTTTCTGCAATAAGGTGTACGTTTAAGGACATCTGCAGGTCAAAAGTTATTAGGTCATAGGAAAAATTATCAGGTGTTAGAAATTAAGTTTTTTAAAATGGAGCGAAATCTTGACCAACCAGGCAGATAACTGATTTTGACTAAAACCTACATTCTCACCTAAAAACATTTTCAGAGTTTATTTTGAGTCACAGAAAGAATAATATATACATGTTTGTTTGAGTTTTTACAGCACTACAGGTAGTGGCCCGTTTTTCTGACAGTAGGCTGACAAGAAAGGGGAATGAGAGAGGGGGAGAGACATGCAGCAAAGGACAAAAGACTGGATTCAAACCCGGGTCGGCCGCATCGAGGACTAAGGCCTCCATTCATGGGTCATGCACGCCAACCACTGCACCACCTGCACGCCCATATGTACACATTTAATCAAAAAAAAATTTTTTTGCCAGCGTCATTGCCTGATTTCAACCAATCCACTCTGGCTCAAACATATCATTGCTTGTTTGGTTAAGATTTGACAACATTTTTTAAAAGTGCTCCGTCGTTTCCTGAGACCTATGACCTGATAAGTTTATTCCAAAGACCTGAGAATTTATTTTTCTTCTAAAACCTGACAGCTCATTGCCTGAGGCCTGAGGATGTCCTAACATTTAGATCATGCTGCAAAGCATAAAAATTCTGCAGGCTGAAAGCAAACTGTCAGCAGTTTTGCTGAAATGTTATCGCCGTTCATGTCTCGCTCATTTTGATCGCTTCTTGTCAAACGTCCCACCACAAGACTATAGACAGAAAACAAGGGAAAAGGCCAACTCCAGCGGCCCAGGGTTCTAAGATGCAGTCCATGTTTAACCAGAGCTGCGGCTGCTAGATATCTGTCACAACTGCTTAGTCATTTAGGCCAGCTCAGCACTTTCCCACTGCTCTCTACACGACACGGTTGTGGGTGTTAGAGGTTTTTCTTGGTTAGCAGATGCTGAAATGCCTCTTGACATAAATACGGGTATTTCTCTGATGTTGTCCTTTTTAATCATAAAAACATCTTATTTAGCAAACAGGCTTGAATAGAAGAGGCCTTTTTCCACACCGGCATGCTTTATGTGATGAGTTGGATTTGTTTATTAGATCCAGAAACAATGACATATGAAAGCTCTATCACGTGCTATAGATCAAGATAAGCTTCTCTCAGATTTAGTGTGCTGGCATCAACTGCAGCAAAATGATGAAAAGCGAGAGAACAAATTAAAGTAGGAAATATTGAAACTGTTTTTTTTCTCAGAAACTCAAGGCTGAGCAGCGACCGCTGGAGAGCAATCAGAGGAAAATATGTGAAGTAAAATGTCTGCATAAATATTTAATCATAAACTGGACAGAAAATGGAAAAATGATCCAGATGAAGGAACTTGTAAAGTGGATGAAACGTAAACAGCAACTGTCTCCAGGCTGTAAAGAAATATTCAAAGCTCTTGATTCATCTGACCCTGCTGTAATCTTCTTTCCCTCCCTTTGATTTTGATTAATCTACCAAGATTAATCAAAATCAAACTATTAACCTACCATTCACATCGAAGAACTGGCCTCTTTCCTTTCTTTCATGAGCTGGGAAGTTAGAGGTTTGGTTTGGGAGTATTTTTCATAAACAGACCATATATTGAGCTGCTGGGTCCTACCTTCTCCTGCAGCCTCTCCAGCATGGCCGCCAGAAGGGCCTCCCTGTTCTCCTTGTTCGCCTCCATCTTCTGCTCCAGCTTCTCCTTTGCGTTCTTGATGAAGTTGTTGTTCTCCTCAAAGGCCTTCTGGATGACCTCACGCTCATGTTCCCTCTTCTCTGCCAAGTGCTTCAGCAGCTCAGCCTCCTGGCACTAGGGGGAGAAAGAGCACTTTACGTAAAAGCCCATTTAACCTGTGATGATTCTGCTTTTGGGGTTTTAAAATTGTAGTTTTTTTTTATTTTTTGTACTTTACTGAAGTGACTTAAAAGCCAAATGATTCTGTTGATGGACAACATTTTCCCCCTTTGAACAAAGACATCTTGCAGCCCAACTTTCCAACATATAATAACTCAGAGCCAACACTAAAATCAGAGCTTAGCCAAAACAACTTTTGGCTTAAGCAATATTAGCAATATATAACTTATGTCTTCACCGCAGAAGAACTTTAAAACCCCACAATGTTTTCATTATATGGTTCTTTCTGTAGGATTTAACTAAATTGTCTCTATTAAATACTTTTAGATGAAATGTGAATTGGTTCTATATAAATAAACAGAAGTATTTATCACAAAATCCAAGGTATTTTGCCATCTGTAACAATGAGTTTCCTGTTCTAAATGAGCACTAAGGGGGGTGGAAATGATCTAACTGGCTCATGATGCGTGACGATACACAAGATGATGAGATTAGATTTTAATGTTTTAAAGAAAACAGCAAGGCCCAAATGTTTAACAAGTAAAGCAATCAAAAATCACAATGTTTTAAGGAGCGATTTATCACTGTAGAATAGTTCAGATCATGGGTCTTCAATGTTATTTTGTCTGGGACCCATAAAGTGATGAGGACACAGAACAAAGACCCCATGTCACGTTGGTCTAGTTTTTAATGGGGGTGCTGACCAAAGAATGAATATGAGACAGGGCCCAATGAGCAATGATTGCTTCAAAAAAATTGTAAAGATGATAGGATTTACGTCCAAATAATGTCTACATTTGGTTGAAAAGTGAAAAGTCATCATTTTTTGATTGTTGAAAAGACGTTGAAAACTGGGTTTGCTTTGTCTTTTCAATCTCTGTTTTTGGACTAAAGTGGAACAAAATCAGACCGACCAAACACATTTTCAAAAAAGATTTTTGGACTATGAAGGACCGACCAGATTAAGCCTAAAAAACAACGTCTCAATGACGTCTGGTGTTTTTGTTGGGCCATGAAGTGCAGAAGATTTAACTAGCGCCACAGTGGCGTAGGATGCAGGAGTCCGTCCTGCAGCCGGAGGGTCACCCGGTTAAACTCGAGCTCCATCCCTCTCAGTCATTGTGTCCTTGGGCAAAATGCTTCCCTCTGCATTGATTGCCTATTGATGGTGGTCAGAGGGCCCGGTCATGCCTGTATACAGCAGCCTCATTTCTGTCAGTGGCCCTCAGGGCAGCTGTAACTACACTGCAAAAACAATCTGAAATTAAGTGAAAATGTCTTAAATCAAGTGTATTCACCCTTAATTTGAGCAGGTAAATAGGACAGTTTGCCAATGAAATGAGTATTTTTACAGCTAAATTAAGATAATTAGATAATATGCACTTGAAATAAGACAATGCAATTGGTTTTTCATATTTTAAATGTAAACTGTCTTGTTCCTTTGGCAAAGTGTCTCATTTACCTCCTCAATTCAAGAAAAAAATTTACTTATTTTAAGAAAAAATGACTTATTTAGATTTACATTTTTTGCAGTGTACAATGTAGCTCACCATCCTCACCGTGAGACTGTTGGGACGTAAAGTGCTAAATTGGTTCTAAAAAAAACGTAAAAAATTGTGAACAAAGGTGTTACCTATTTCTCATTCACATCTTTTTAAAAAAGATCTGTTTAAATGTATTTATTCTGTTAGGTACTCAAAGTGCAGCCACACCAATGGTTTATATTAGTGGAGGCTTCTTCTGTGCTGGAAAATCTTGGTTTTCAGACATTAAAAAAAGCTGTCTACATAGACAGCTGGGCCAATGTTAAGATCTGTCAACCGATTAGGTTCTTACCATTAAAATGTGCAGACTGTAGTTTCTACAGGCAGTTTGACAGATTGGCCATAAAAGACAAAGCAGGTTCAAAGAAATAGAGATGGAGGTAAGAATGATAATTACTTGAAAAGTAACATTGAAAATACTAAAGTATATTTGTAGATCCCCTCAAATGATCAGTCTATCTCAAAGTGCTATGAAAAGAAGTTAAAAATAAAATGATGAAAGCACTAAAGTTAAGGTAAAAAAATAAATAAAAAACATGAGAATGTTGTCTTTGTCTGCTGATTGACAGATCCATGCATGTAAACAGAAATAATCTGTTTTTCCACTCATCAGTAACTGTAAAGTGCCGGTTCAATGGACTATGAACAAACAGGCTTTCAAGGTCATGAAAACAATGAAATACTGGAGTGAAACATCTACATAGTTGAAAAGTTGAACATAGTGAAAAGGAAAATCATTATAAATTGAAAAAAATAGTGCAATTTTGCTTTTCGTTGAAGTTATTCAGCTTTTGTACAAGCTTGAAAAAAAATATTGAACATTTAAATGCACATTAATAACATTTTAAATAAGGTTGACCTTTCAGAACCATAGAGAGAAACTGGGAATTAGGACAAATATTGTCAAATCGAATACTTCGTAACCCTTATTTGTGCTAAAAGGCAAAACAGACATTTTCTAACTGCAGGTTATTGAGGAGAGCCGTCCCCGACAGGTTTAATATGATGCTCCTCACCTTTCGTCTCTCCTCAGCAGCCTCCAGCTTCTTCTGGATCTCCTCCAGGGATGGGTCGCGGCGCTGCGGCATGGAGGTGTTGAGTTCTGGCAGGCCATCAAAGGACGGAGGCTTGAGGATGACCTCAAAGGCCTGGCCGGATGTCCGCTTGTTCAGCTCGATCACCTCCACATCTTTCATGACACACCAGCCCAGGTCCACCGCATCTTTGATTATTTGATCACATCAGGTTAGAATAAATGAAATAAACAGTTCTGGATATGGTATATGGTTTTAGTTTATTTTAGTTGTTATTTTCAAGTGTAAATGTAAATTCTGTGTTGATTCGAGGTAAACAAATGAGTTGTACCTTCTGCTTTATATGTGGTGTTATCTGCAGTCTGTGGGTTCAGGCAGGAGCAGAACAGAGACACCAGGGGGAGCTCTTTGACCTTCTCTTTATAGGCTGAGGACACAAACACACACACATATACATACACACACATTTAGACCTTAGCTTAATTAAAGAGGATCATGAGCAAGCATTTAAAGATGATGATGTGGTGCTCCTTCGCAGTGACGGCCATTAGTCCCTGCCACCAACCAGCATATCTCTGATTCTTAAAAGAACGAGCATGCAGGGGAGGGGAAAGGAGTTTTATGCTGCGACTGCATTTACCTGCCAGAGTCATCTTGTCACTGCGGTTGTAACTCTCCAGGGAAACCAAAGCGCCTTCTCACTCTGCCAGGGACACATGCAGACACAGAGACACGGGGAGGCTTTAATGAGGCAGCTTCAAAGGTCACCCGTTGAATATGAGACAGAGTGACTGAGGACAGGATTAAACAAACCTGCATTCTGCATTGATCTAGTGTGCTTGTGCAGCTTTGGTTTTTGTCTTAATTCCCCATTTTTACCTCATTCTATTGGTCTGTTTCCATCCCTTGTTGCAGACCATCCTAACTGACCACTAATAATGCCGACATGGATCAAAGACAGGTTGTGTTATGATGAGGGAATTCATCTGCACATGTTTTTCTTGTTCATCATTATGACATTGCTGTACTGTCATTGCTACTCTTCAGTACAGTTCCATGAAAAGTATTAACCGTCTAACAGAGTCCTTTATTCTGAAATCGTTCAGGATATCAGATAACTTTTGATATCACTTAAAGAGAACCTAAAATATTAAAAGCAGTTTTTGAATGGAAAAATGTGCACAGACCATTTGGATGCTGTATGTAAATATAACAGTTCAATACTGTAAATATGAATCAACTGTGATTAAAAACAGTTAAGCATGAAACTTAAGCACAATCTTCACTAGCAGTGAACAGACCAGGTTACTATCTGATGGTGAAATCCCTTAATCAGAACCGGTCTGACCGTTTGAAGCCTGTTTAAAGATCCCAAATAAGCATCAAAAGAAATTAGAGAAATAATTTTGCATTTAAAAGATTAAAAGTAATTTACAAAGCTTTAGATATCCATCAATTCACATTGAGAGAGTAAGCTATTGCAGGAGCTGGCTGCCAAACAAAACTATTCCAATAGTGCATGGATGACAAATCCAAGAGATAACAAAAGAAGCCAGCTCTGTGGACAAACACAGAGCGGCTCAAAGGCCAGAACCACTGCTGACCATAATTAACCAACAGTCATCCATGCTACTTATGCCCTTACATGGTGGAGGTATCGTAATGGCCTGGTGCTGCATGGCTTCTTTAGAACCAAGATTATTTTTGCCTAAAAAAAATCTGTCTGGGCATCACTTTGAGATATTAAGCTAAAGAAATTGCCTTAGTCACAGGGCAGGACAGTAATGCAAACTATACAACCAAGTCAACCTCTGAAACGTAAAATAAACCATCTGAAAATGGAGATTTAAAGGTGGCCAAGTATCTCCAGGTATTTCTTATAAAAGAGATATTTGTAATCTCAGTTAGATATACCTGGTTAAATAAAGGTTGCATACATTAAAGGAAGGCTACATGCAAATCTGACATATAAAGCTGTTGTATGACAGATGTGATCGTCTGTGGCCCCTCAGAAGCTTTAAACGACAAATTTTGGACTATTCTTTTTTTTCTTAAGTGCACCTTTGAAGAAACAAAAGTGACCCAACTGTAATCAAAGGATGACATTAAAGCATAGAAAAAATACAAATGTATCTTGAAAAGTCCTTGTTTTTACATTTGTCTGATTTGTTTCTTGATATAAAATATTTTAATGTGACAAAAAAAATAAAAAATCCTCCAAACACACTAAGTGGTAATACTTCACCCAGCACCGTGGATCGTCATCAAAAATCAACTGAAGTGTTTCCCCTGAAACCAATAGGAGGCTCTACAGAGGATTGTACATTTCTTCTAAATAATATTTAAATAGTCCTTTAATATCTAGGCTAGAATTAGGTTATCCAGATTAAGGTGTTTAATTGCTGTCAAATTTCAATAGATTCACAAGCTTAATATAATAATATAATATTCTAAATATAGAGGGAAAAAAAATCAAATATCACATCTCATTATCTTGAAATAGTGAGGTAACCTATATCTGAAATAAGCATGTAGCATTTATGCTAAATTATGTATCACAGTGGGTTGTCAGGTTAATAAAGTTTTTATAGTTCTTATTAAATTAATTATCTATCCATCCATTTTCCATCACGCTTTATCCCTGCAAGGGTAGTAAGGGGTGCTGGTGCCTATCTCCAGGTGTCTATGGGATAGAGGCAGTGTCCACCCTGGACAGGTCGCCAGTCCATCGCAGGGAAACATGGAGACAAACAGGACAAACAACTATTCACACTCACACCTAAGAGAATTTAGAGAAGCCAATTAACCTAACAGTCATGTTTTTGGACTGTGGGAGGAAGCTGGAGTACCCGGAGAGAACCCACACATGCTCAAGGGAGAACATGCAAACTCCATGAAGATAAGCTTGGGTCTGGGAATCAGACCTGGAACCTTCTTGCTGCAAGGCAGCAGTGCTACCCACTGCTCCATGTGCAGCCTATTGATTAATAAGATAAGATTAGCTAGGCTAGGTTTAGATAGGCTAAGATAAGCTATGATTTTGTGTAGTTTAACATTATAGAAGTAGATTCTGTGTCTTACGCTTCATCTTTTTACATCATTTCAACCATCTATATTAAAATAAACACAAATTAACATGATGATCATTTTAGATGTGTAAAGGATGAACATTGGAAGATGCACAATAAAGTGGATATCAGTTATCAAACAGCTATCAATTAGTTTTACATATTGGAGCATTACTGACAATCGTTATATGTTAAAAATGCTTTAAAAGCACCCAAATGGAAATTAACAATTTCAATTTATATAATCAATGTTATTTTAGCTGATAGTCCCATTGCAGCTGTGTGATGGATGGATGGATGAGTCCCACTGACTCTAACACAACTGAATCTCCTAAAATAAATAAGGCTATAAAAGGAAAACTTGATTTTATCAACTCAGTTTCAACAAACTGGTACAATGGGCTTGATGCCTGAAAAGAAAAGAGAGATGAATGGAACCCCAACTGCAGCAGAGACAGTATTTTATCAGTGTAATTGGAGGGGCAGCTTTTTTCTCTGCCATTACTGGGTGAACTTTATTTAAAACATTTTGTGATTAGAAATTTTTGTGTTTCTTTAAACTAACGAATTTGCGTTTTTTGTATGAAAAAACAAGTGTTCCATTTTTCTTTTAACCAGCTGAATTTTCTCTCACCTTGTTACTAGAACCAGAGCCAAACTGGTGATTGGATTGCTGATAAAGGAGGGAGCAGTCTTAGTGCAGACTATTGCACCAACTCTCAGGGTTTGATCATAGTAATAGGGAAGCTGCAGTAAAGTGTGAAGGTGACCGTGTTTTGTTTGAAGGCTAAAAAACATTGTGTTTTAAAAAATGGTTTTCACGTAGATACTGAGGTTGCATTTCCAGGGCTTATTTTCTGGTTTCCTCTCATCCAGCTCTGAACCCTCACAGCCCTTCAGTCTTTGATGTAAAGCCCCTAAACCTCTTTGAACTACCAGCAGGTAAAACTCATTTCAAAGATCAGGAGGTGATGCTGGAGATTCGAAGATGCAAAAAAGCAAAGGGGAACAATCAGGAAGTGGACCGTTATTGCTTTAAATATTGCTAGGCTCTAGTATGAATACTTGTGGTGGCAAGAAAAGGCCACAGGAAATAGCAACAAGCTTTAATCCTATTCAATTCATTATATATTTAAAAATGGGAAAGAAAAGTGTGTAGCAAGACGAAGAGGCAGCAGGGCATGAAATTGTTGGATCAGATTTCATAACCGCCTGCTATTACTTTGTCGTTAAAAATGTCAGCTGGTGCCATCCAAGCTTGTGCATCTGAGGGAAAATATAAATCTTTCTCTTTTCTCTTATTTCTCTCACTTCATTTCAGATGTCTCATTGAAAAAAAAAACTTATCGGACAGAAATCTGACTTAAGGAAGATGAAACCTCTAGTCATATTCTGCACAACCTCTAATTTTTCTTGGGTAAGTGAACACAATGATTAAATTCCCCTGGTTTCCTTGAGATAATTTCATTTTGCATCCAAGCTTTTTATTTTTATTTTGGTTAGAATCAGACTCTGAGCACCAAAAATGACCTACTTCATGTAACTCTTTCCACTAAAGGTGGAGACGCTCTGGTGCCTCCTGATATGAGCCTAATTTAATCTAACATCTGCTATAGAGGGCCTGCCAAGAGCCCAGCTGTTTCAGAAACTTACTTGATTTGGAGAATAATTGTCTTAAGAAAGAGAAAATTTGAAATCAGATTTAGAGGACAATGATTCAGTAAAGGAACAATGATTAAGGAAACCAGTTGATTATACTGATCAATTAATGTTTTACCTCACATTTCTTTCTTATTTAAAAGTCAAAAAGTTATATTGAGTTTTAAATTTATGCTGATGAAGATAAATGTATTTTTTATATCATAGTGAGGGTAAAGATTATGGTAGTGGCAATAGCATTGATGCTAGGCTAACTTTCTTTGTTTCTGATAAAAACAGCCAACATGAGGCTTATGAAAAGATGCTGCAAAACCAACAGGGGGGCCTTCAGTGCTGCACATTATGTTCATCATGATTGGCCCTATTTCTCATAGAAAGAATGAAGATGGTGTAAAACTGTGCTAAACTGAAAGGCTATTTTACTCTAATCTAATAAAACTGGACAGCATATTAAAGTTCAATAATACAAGGACTTATTAAATGGAAACAAAATATCTAATTTAAGATCATAGGATCAACTTTTCGTTCAAAATGATTACTTAAAAAACATATGTCTGCAGAATGTTGAGAGTTGTGATGAATAAAGTACTGAGTTTACTGGAAAAAATGCATATAAGTAATTGCTTTATACATTTTGATGGGTCCCAAATATATAAATATATACTTCTGGTTATGATGCCAACATTAACACAAATTTACATCATAAGAACAGTAGTCACTGATAGAGCTGAGGAAAATAAAAAAATAAATAAAGAAGACAGATAAAAAAAAATGAATAGAAATGAATATTAAAAAATAAAAAGTTTTAACAATAAAACTGGTTCTGTTCAGTTTGCACATTCAGGCATCATTGACGTGATAAAAAAGATCTTGCTGCTCAGATTTTTGGTGTTGTGACAGACAGAGTTATAGGTGGGGTCCCTAATCAGTTCCTCCCTATGCTCTGATACAACCTAGGTCAGGAAAACTTAATCATTGTGGAAGAACTCCCTCAAACTCTGACATTTGAACATTTCCAGTCATCATACTAGCATATATTTCCAGTTAACTTGGCTCTGTTTGCTAACCCTGCTGGGTAATTAAATCAGGCTAGCCATTTGCTTCCAACATTGAAATGGAAAAAGACAAGCTGCACTGAAAAAAAAAAAAAAATCTGTAGTAGAAAGACACTACCTAGAATGAGACCAAATATGCTGCAAGGCACACCCTTAAATGACCTGCCTGTCATGGCTCCCAGAGGGAGGGACACACACAAGGACAGCCTTTACATACTAATCAGACCCTAAACGGCTGGCTTTCCACAACCCACACACACATTCACACAAACACTGCATCCGATCTTGTGAAACCACCAAGGTTGCAGATCAATGCACTGCTTCCTGCTGGGGTGGATGTGCTCCATGTGTTGTTCTTTCACAGCGGAGAAGAGCAGCTTACAAAGACACATGCTGGGGAACTTTGAGGCCATGCTGATGGGAAATGCCATTCAGAGCAGTGAACTGAGTGGGGATATTATGTGTAAGTAATCTTGTAGTATTAGTTTTTGAATCCAAACGTGCCTATAAAAAAACTAAACTAAAGCAAATTTTTTAATTTTAATATTAAACAATTATTTAAAACAATGAAGAAGACACCAGCTGAAAGTGGGTGGGGTTTCCTATTTGCAATCACTAATGTAAAAAGGTTCCCTTTACTCTCCAAACAAGAACATCTGATCAAAAAACACAACATATTTTGCATCCAGTAATACCAGACAGAAACTTTGAAACCGTGGTAACAAACATCAGCGGGTATCTGTTGAGTGAAAGTGTATAAAATGAAGGCGCCACACCCGCCAGGTCAAAATGGGGACTTTCTGCAGCCTATAAGGTGATAGTGCTCCATGATTACAAGTAAGTGAATTTTTTCTGAAGGCAGAGCTTGTAGACATCAAGACTGAGAAGAAAGAAAACTGAAGTAATTTTTTTGAAATCTAACTTCAACAGAAACATTGATTATTTATTAAAAAAGAAAGAAAAAGAAGAAAAGTTGAAATAGTTTCTCTAATTCTACTTCAGATTGAAGAACTCACATGTTCCTTTCTAATTTCTCTTCTTTTATTTAAATTCCATCTTGCATACATTCTGATGCTGCTGTAAGGATTAATCCAGACTTTCCCCAAACCTGGAGAATCAGGTTCTTAATGACCTTAATAATATTACAGGGTGTCATTATAATATGAGGGGAAGTTCTTACGAGTCCATGAAATAAAGAACATCTCAACCAGATCCAAAATTATAATTTTTTATAAACTAAATGTCACTTAGTAAAGTGCTGTATCTAACTTTATATTTGCATGAAAAGTATAAGAGATTCTGTAACGCATATTAAAATATTACTACAGGGAATAAAAAAGTGCTGGAATATCAGAACTTTTACTGTTTTTTTTAACCACCTTTACCTTTTTATTTTTTGCAGACTTCCCTCTGCCCCCCTCCCCCATTTTCTACCCCCACCCTTCTCTCCATAAAGGGATGCTCCATTTTAAAGTCATCCAGGATCAATAATAGATGACAGAGATTACAGTAGTGTTCTATTCTTTTCTCTCTCTGCTCCCAAATCAAGGTGGATCTGTTCCCCCTCACTCCGCTTCACCCCGACATCGCCCTCATGAAAAGCCCGCTGTCAGCTATATGATCAGATTTAACTACAGGAACCCAGGGTGACCCTGTTGGGTCACCCTGGGTTCCTTAGACTTACCCCGTTTCTGTTCCTGCGGTCTCTGCTGCTGGAGTTGGACGGCTGACTGTGGTTACCCTCCGTCTGGCTCTGTGGATGCAGGCGCCGGGCAACAGCATCAGCAACAGCATCAATGCTGCCTCCATGACATCACCTTGGAGACGCCTCATTGGTTGGTGACACTGCCAGCATCCAGGCCTGTCGGCCAATGGGAGAGGGGAGGAAGTTAGCTGAGGGAGGGTCATCAGCTCTTTGTGTTGTACTGCAGGGTGGGTGTAGGAGTCAGTGTTTTATTGCATGGTGCAGGAGGGTGGGACTGTGGGTGTGTGTAGATATGTGTGTGCTGAGCAGAAGGATGGCAATGTTAGAAATTAGTGAGGAGCCGTTTGTGTGTCTGTGTTTCTCAGCAGGAGGCTGAGCTTGAAGGCATGTGACAATATCAATTATTTAGGTGCAGAGTGTAAAAGAAGGAAAAAATGAAATCCTTTTGGAATGAAGATGAGACTCAGTTTTACATCCTGAAACAAACACCTCTAAAGAAACTAATCTAAACATACAGATTTTTAAAAGCTTTACTCAGATTAGTTCTTTTACAATCCTTTGTTTTCTTTCCAAATTTTCGCTTACAAAAGTGGTGCAAACAGGATTTAAAAAATATTTCTAACAAAATTAATTACTGAAAAGTGTGGCATGTATTTATATTCAGCCCCTTTAGAATCCACTTTGTCAAACGCCCTTTTCCTGCATTTATATCTTTGTTGTATGTCTCTGCCAACGCCCATCTGTTTTTTTTTTTCTGTTGCATTATAGAAAAGATTCCCTGAACTGATAAAATTCTCTGGGGGGCATTTGTTAGCATCATTGTTCACGTCTCTAAACAGATTCTTATTTTTATTTGCTCCTCTTTGACTAGACCGTTCTACCACATCAATCAGCATGAAACCAGTGTTGCTGTGGGTGGATGGATATCTTTCCTGCTGGAAGGAGAATCTTCAGTTTCAGTCCTCGTCCTTTGCAGGTTTTATGTTCCCTTCATAGCTCCTTGCAAACCTAAAATAAAACTTGCTGATTTAGCTTTTTACAAAACTATAACAGTTATCCTGTAAACAGATTCACCAGCCTGAGCTGTATATCTCTGCAGCTCCAACAGGTCTGCTCACTGAACAGCTTCTGTAATTAATGCTGCCTAGTCAGCCATGCAGTTTATTGGTCTGTAGCCCTGGATTTTATTAAGAGGTCTCAGAGTAAAGGATGCTGAATTAAAATGCATAAAATGCATTTAGCTTATAGAAGAATTTGAAAAAAACATGTTTTCTTCACTTTCTACTTTGCAATCATTAACCTAACATGATCAAATACCATCCATCCATCCGTCCGTCCGGTCCGTCCGGGTCCCGTCCCATCTCGTCCGGCCCGCTCCATCCATCCATCCATCCATCCATCCATCCATCTCCTGCTTATTCCCTCAGGGTTGCGGTGGGGCCGGTGCCTCTATCTCCTCTATCTCTATCTCTACAGTCTATGGTCGAGAGGCGGAGTACACCCTGAACAGGTTGCCAGTCTGTTGTGGTGGATAAAATACGTTTTCTATAAAAAGAAAATAGACTATTTTGTGTTTGATGTGATTAAAGTAAAGAGGTGTGGAAACTTCAGTAGTACTTTATCCAGAACATTTCACTAGTAAAGATCACAAAGTTCCCCAGGCGCGCTGGAAGCTGTTTCAAGCCAGGGGGGCTGATGGCTGGGTTGGAAAACACGCTGGAAGTCATTATGTTGAGAGCTGTGGCTGACGTGCTTTAACAACATAGTATTGTAGGCCTACATTTGTCGCCATGCCATTAAAATGCATCGGAACAAAGCATGAAGATTTTAAACTTAATTTCTTCTCTTCTTTTAATCATTCAAAACAAACAACAGCTTGCAATCAACAGGATCAGGAACACTTGAATGAAACATGGCCTAAATATAGCCTAAACTGAGCATTGAACGTCTTGAAAGTCCATTCGACTATGGATATGGGGAATAATTTCATATCTTTGAAACAAAAAACACATCTCACACAAAAAAACTAATTTCATATTTTATCACTTAATAGCTTTAATACAGACATAATGGTCTAGTGATATGCAGCCTTATTCTAGCGTAGATAGGGGAATTAAAACCATTTCTCACCTCGAAATAGTCAGGTAATGCTTTCAAGGCTCTTATTGCTAGCCATGCCTAAACGACTGTGAGGTGGCATGGAAGCTTCCGCGGTGAGTAGCCTAGTTTTTTTATGAAATATTAAAATAATGAATCATTAGTTTATATCTTATACACAGCCCATCATTTTAATCCCATATCAAACACAGTCTTTAAAAAATAAATACATAAATAATTTCATGTTTTTAAGTACAATATTATAGTTACTCCACAGCCCCCACCATCATGGGGCGCTGATGTTATGACGAGGGGAGGTTTCAGCCCCGCAGCACCCCCCTTCCCGTGCCACTGAAGTTCCCCACAAACAGACGAATGTAAGGGTGATGGCACAAAAATATTAACATCAAAAGGTAAACACAAGAAACAAACCAAATGCTTCAAAGGTCTTTAGCTCAACATGCAGTGAATTCATGACTGAACTTTCTCAGAGGGCTCTTACAGAAGCACATTTTAAGAACGAGAAGCAAATGGCTAAACAGAACCTCTGTTCTTGCAGAGCTTCTTGACTCCATGCACAGCAATCAGGATTCCTCTAATTGTTGGACAGAAGGATGTCATGTTTAAAGCAGATGATTCACATCACTATGTAGGAGACTGTTGTTTTGACTGTCTCCATGGTAACTAATCTAAATGCAGTTGGTTTTCACTACCTTTTAATTTAAATGTTAGATCTCGTCTGGATTACAACCTGATGCAATAATGAAATTACAATACTGGCACTACTACGACAGTTATTACTCTTTTGCCTGTAGTGATTTCTCACAGTGAGAGGAGTACAGTTTAGTATTATTTGTTTTTTTTTTTGTATCCAGGATTATGTATACAAAAGTTTCTGATTAGTAGCTAATCAAAATCCCTTAACCTGTTTACTCACCATTTTAAAGTTTACAAAGGAAGAAAAGCTATAGAAGCTAGTTGCACTATGTATATATATATATATATTATTTATCAACCTTCTGGCAGGATTTGAATTCATAAAAAAGTGAACCCTACCAGCATATATCGCCTTATTTGAACATGTATGTTTTTTGGTGTTTTTTTTAATCATTGTATGTATCTAGGTACAGAATACTCAGACTCAACGAAGGATTTTTCTGGTTAAAATCCATTGCATCAGACTAAGGCTTTGTCCGAACGTCCGCCCTAACCCCTATGTAGAGCTTTATAATAGTTACGCCATTTTATATGAGTGTCCGAACGTCTAGTGGATGCAAAAATATTGAACTCAAAATTTCCCAAAATGCACCTATAGAAGTAGAATGCATCCATGGTTACTAGAGGAGCAGATATATCCTGGAATGCTATGAGAGAGCTCTCCTCACAAAGCATCATGGGATTTGTTTTGGGACCGAGAAAGAACAAAGGTACCACAGGCACTGTGCAGGAAGCATGACTGCTCAGTTAACCAAGTTCACTATAGTCCCATTAGGATTAGGGTGGATGTTCGGAAACAGCCCATGGATGCACACTACTTTTTAAGTTGCATTTTTCATCCATTAGACATTCTGACACTCATATAAAATGGCGTAACCCATATTTAGTGCTCTCTATAGGGGTTAGGCCAGATGTTTGGACACAGCCTCGGAGTAGCTAAAGATGTCAAGATCTTCAATTATCATAAAACAAACATCAGACCCTGAGGTTTCTGTACCAGAGCACTGAGCACCACAGCTTGGTGCAATCTAACTGAGGTATTAAGTAAGGGCGGGGTCAGGTGCCTTCTTAACTTTATATTTTGCTTTTATGAGTAATTTCTAATACTAACAGTACTACAGTTTGAATATTTAGAAAAAATCTACAGCACATTTTTTTTGTTCTTTAACACTGAGGTGGAGTCTTGGTTTTATCTGCTTGTATTATGTCTTCTTGTTGGAACCAAATTAATTTTTAAACCATCCAAAGTCTGAATGAAAGACAATGAAGCTGTAGGTAAGCTGTTAGTAACAGAACAGATTTAAAACATCTGTGCAATAGCTGCTCTCTGATCCTGCATTCGACTCACACAGCCTACATGATGTCACCATGCTGTTCACCAGTGTGTGAGATGAAAGAGGCAGAGGAGAGACACAAACATGCATGAGGTCGCATCAGGGTGGTTGCTACTCTGTTCTCCTTACCGTCCTTCTCTGATGGGAAATGAATGTTTGACATTACATTTCGCACAAGTCCTGGAAATGAGATCACTGGATGCAGATTGGAAAGAGGAATGGAGAAACAAAGACAGATGTAAAGAGCGACTGGGGAGTGGTAGAAGTGAAAAAAGTGGAGCAGGGGACAGAAAATGAAAGATCACAGAGATTTTTGGAGAGATTCAAGGACAACAAGAATAGGAGAGAGAGAAGCTCGAGGACAGAGGAGGGAATATGCAATATAATATGCAAAAATAATACAAAAGAATATAAAAGGTAAGAGGAGAACATCTTTGCACACAAATAAGACATTTTTAATGTTACAAATGTGCAAATACTCAGTTTAAACATGATCATAAAAGGGCAGAAGCATCACTTCCTGAGTTCAGACAGTCATGGCTATACACCAGTATCAGGCACTAACAGAGTTGTGGTGTATGCCACCCTCTCACCACACCCGCTCCCCTCCCCAGGCCCTCGTGGCCCTTCAAAACATAAACAATTAAAGGAGTTCGACAGCAGCACGAGAGGAGAGCTCTGATCTAAAATCTGACATCATCCTCGCTGCATCTAAGGATGAGATCACCCTCCTCTAACTTCAGCCTCTTCCCACTCGGCTGAGTGTTTGTGACTGAAACAAAGCGTGAGTGGAGTTGTTCTGAACACACCAGCAGGTTAACAAAGCGTGTGCTCACCAAGGTGTCCGATGTGGGACAATCAGATTAGCTGTAAAAAAAATGCTTTGCTGTGATGTGAGTGAAGCTGACAAGCTTTTTACCAGAATTGAATCTGAACAGTCAGGAGATGATGTCATGAGGAAACACATAACTCACACCCATTTAGTGAATAGTGATTGTAGTGAAGTTGGAGGATTTGAGCACAGTTTATATCTGCAACAATATGAAATGATCAGATATACACTAAGTTAGCCAGAAGAAAGAAAAATATTATCAGTAATGAGATATTTAACATGTCCTTGTAGGGTTGTTCTGGCTTAAATTCAATCCAATTATAATTTTTGGCATCTTCTGTATGAGGGGGAAAAAGAGGCTTTCCTCAACGACCTGTAACCATAGCAACAGGGAGCAGCCAAATACTTTGAGAAGGAAATGAATTTTAATCCAGAAAAAATGTCCTTTCTGCATAGAAAGAGCGTAGGCTGTCAAAAACTATTCATACCATTCATACTTTTTTCCATTGTGTCTGAGCCATCACAATCACACTATTCAAGAAATTTTATTTGGATTTTGTGAGATAGAAAATATCACTATAAATTCAGCTGTTCCCCAAAGGGGAGGAGTTGTGTTGGAGAACATTAGAGAACAAATACGTAATGAAGACCAAGGAACTGTGGATAAGTTTGAAGTTAAGGTTGGTAATCCTTCAAAAACACTTTTTTTATATTGATTGTAATGGGAGTAGTCAATACCTTGTGCATTCAAAAAAAGAACAAAAAAAAAAAGAAAAAAATCAGACGTCTGTGAGAGCTGCATGTCTGTAAAAACTCTGACCAATCCCTGCCATTCGGTGGAGTGCTTTCTAATTTCAAAATTACAATTTCAAAATAAAAGCCTCCCATTTCCACTGTAACAAAAGTTATCTATTGATTTAATAGGCGGATATGTTTTGGATTTCTTATTGACGTCATATGAATCGCCCGTATTTCAGCATCCTCAGCGCATCAGCTTTGCCGGTGGCCGATGCAAGTCAGGCACTGAGCTTAAATAAAACGGGCAGCATCCTGTGAGCGTTAGGTATCCTCGTCCAGCTTTGGTCAAGCGCGAAGTAGCTTCCGACAGGTTTGACTACAGCGACCCGACGAGGATATAAGCGTTTCTCTCGCCCGCCCAGCTAGAGCTAGGGCGAACAAGACATACGCATCTGGCTGTTGTCAGGTTAGTAGGCCCCGTAGCTGTCAGGTCATGGTGTCGCTCGCACTGATACGAACAGAGAGAAAATAGGACCAAGTGATAGCGACGATGCATGACTTTTTCCACTACAATGTTTTGGGATGCAAAAATATCACTCTTTTGAACACATAATGTTTTGGGAAGAGAAACGCTTTATTTCGGCTGGGTCTAGCAAACCTGTCGGACTACTCTCTTCGGTGTTTGACCAAAAGCTGGACGAGAACTCTGCTCACAGGATGCTGCCAGGGGTAAGTCAGTGTGATTGCATGACACTGGTGATGGGGGATGCCATACAGATTCATGTCAAAATACCGAACTATCCCTTTAATAAGAAAGGGAAAAAGACTGATATAACAACAGGAAATTCATTAATTATCACTGCTGGGTGCGACCTTTTCCTTAACACACAACCCTGCGAGACTTTCAAAGTAAGACTCCATGGACTCTACAAAATAAAAGCCTCTACATTATACGCACATATGACATATGGATCAAGATTATGACCCAAACTCAACCAAGTTTAAGAAATTAGACTCCAAGGGGCTTTTCAAAACACACCTCATGCCAAATTTCAAAATGAAAGCCTCTCGTTACCGCTGTAATAAAGCATCTATTGACCTAATAAGAGGAAACAAGACTGATTTAACAATTGGAAATTCATTAGGTAACATTGCTGGGCCTGACCCTTTTCTCAACACACAACCATTCTAGACTTTCAAAGTTCTCTGACTCCACAAAAGCCTCTACATTATACATGCATATTAATTGCAGCATAAACGGTATCATCAACGGTATCATCCAAATCATCCATCTATCCATCCATCAATTTTTTGTTATGCTTATCCCTGCTGGGATCGTGAGGGGTGCTAGTGTCTATCACCAGCTTTCTATGTGTGAGAGCTGGAGTACACTCTGTACAGGTCGCCAGTCCATCTCAGGGCAACACAGAGACAGACAGGACAACCAGCTATTCACACACACTCACAACTAACGAGAATTTAGAGAAGCCAATTAACCTACCACTCATGTATTTGGGCTGTGGGAGGAAGCCGGAGTACCCAGAAAGAACCCATGCATGCTCAAGGAGAACTCTATGCAAATAAGCACCGGGCTAGGAATCGGACCCAGAGCCTTCTTTCCACTGCGCCGCTGAGCAGTCCCAAACCCAATCAATTTTTGTTTAAATTATGCGCTAGGGGCCTTTTCAAACTTTCAAAATAAGAGTCTCTTGTTTATACTTTAATACAGGATTTATTTACCTAATAATGGGGAAAAATGATCACAGATGTCTTTGAGCCTTTCTTAACACACAACCCTGTTGGATTTTCAAAGTAAGACTCTAGGGACCCTACAAAATAAAAGCCTTTGCATTATACACACTAATTAATTGCAGCATATTGAAACATTATGACCAAAACGCAACCAGTTTCTAAAAATTAGACTACCAAGGCCTATTTACACACACCTGAATACATATCTCTAAATAGATCTCTCCCATATCCTCCCTAACAAAACATCTACTAACCTAATAAGAAAGAAAAAGAAAGATTAAACAATTGTAAATAGATTCTATATCACTCCAAAGACTGCCCTGATGCTAAAGACAGCTCTGCTACAGCTGTACTACAAAATAAAAGCCTAAAAAATATACCAATCTATTCATTGCATTATAGGGATCTTTATCATGACCCCAGTCGTCACTAGGTATGGTGATGACAGTCGCCATCAAGCTTGAACAAGCAAATTGACAAGGTTTCATTCTCTTACCCGATGTCGCACCAAGAGGCAGGAACCTCCAAAATTTCCTTGGGTTAAGGTTAAAAGGTTTGGATCTCAAACAAAACATGATTTGAACGTCTCACTGAAATTTTTTTTCCGTATGGAGGGAAATTTATTTCACGTTTGTTAAAGGCAAAGAGCACATTTTGCAAATGGAAATAGAAATGAAAACCAAACAATTTTTTCAATTGAAATGTAAAAAAAAAAAAAAAAAAAAAAATGAAACCCAGAGATGGAAAAAGCAAAAAAAAACAAAACAAAATGTTTGATTTTCCAGATGGACTGAAGACCCATGTTCTGGGTAAACGTTGTCTTTCTCCCAAAGACTGCTGGAGACAGGCAACAGCCTCACAGCGACCTCTCCAGGTGGAGCTGAAGAAGATGGATGGAAAAAAGCTGTTTTCTCAGATTTAGATTTTCCACATTTGTTTTTACTAGATTTTTTCAAAGTTTACCCTACAAAAGTTTGAGATATTTTTTTATTTTCTTTGTTTCAAATTTGTTTTAACATTTTGTTTTACAAATTGCATTGTATCACATTCTGATCACTTGCTTTCAAGCAATATAAATGCATCTCCGTTTCTCTTTTCCCAGGAAAGTTCACCTACAGAGGGGAGGAAAATGTTACCTGGAAAACACAATTTGAAAAGAATGCAATACATTAAACTCAATATGAAAAATGAAAAAATAAAAGAATTTGAAAAAATTAAATTTGAAAAATACATTTGAAGAAATTATTAAAAGACTAAATCTGAGAACAGAAAAACTATTCTCTAAACCTTTTGATTGCATTTTTTAAATTTACATTTACAAAACAAGTTCTTTGCAACAATAATTAAACAAATTTGACTCCATATTTAATCCACTATCGAAAAATAGAGAGGATACGGCCCAGCTTCTTATTTACCAATAAACTGTCGTTTGCCTGAACTAAAAGGTGAAGCAAAGTGAGCATTAGTTAGAGAGGTAGCCAGATGGTGCACTATAAGTGCCCTTCTGCCATAGGTCAGAAAAAAAATCCTTAAGACGTTCTATTTGGAGTTAAACACAGATCATGTTAAAAACAGCAAGCATGCTGTAGACAGTGAGACTAAAATGAAACTATTTTCAGCTGATATGCATGGATGATAACTTACTCATCAAATGACCCTGAACACATCATCCCTGTGATAAAATATGGTGTAAAAGGCATCAGGCTGCATGGACCTTTTACTTCAGCAAGGACAGAGAAGCTGGATAAGGGTGAGGGTAAATGTGCAGACAGAGCTTATATGCAATGGTTTAGATACATTTTGAATGGCCTAGTCAAAGCCCAGATCTAAATCTTATTGACAATCTTTCGATAACTTTAAGTCTGATGACACCATCTACTCTCTTTTCAGTCTATGAGGTTGAGCTCTTTTTTAAAAACATTGTGCAAAGATTTTAGTTCCTAGATTTAAAGAGAGACACCTATAAAGTCTCAGTGGGCTGATCATAAAAGCACGCCGCACCCTTTAGATTTTTCCTATCACAGAATTTTAAAACTATGCATATTTTTCTTTCAACTTCATCTTTGTACACCACCTTGTGTATGTTAATACAATACAGTGAGAGATAGATTGCAAAGTGAAAAATTTGCATAAATACTTTTGTGAGGTACTACATACTATCTACACTGCAAAAAACCGTGTGTTACTTTAGCCCTTACAGCGGTGAGTATAACAATGTTTCAGATAACACTTGGTTCCTATCCAAATTAGTGTCAAAGTAGCTTTATAGGAAGTGACAAACTTTTCATAATCGATTTTACAAATTTTATTGTCAAATCCAGAAGACTTTCAGAGACTGGAGGGTAATCGAAATCATACAGAATAAAATTATACAGCATGGCTGTCAAGATTTTTACTGACTATTAACTCAAATTTACATTCAATATTGTTGTTAATACTTTATTTACAGTAAAATAGGATGACACTGAATTTTGTGCAGCCTGGAATGAGGACATGTCATTTTAGTTTTTTAGGATATCTGAGGTATCAATAGATAGATTCATGTCTTTATCTGCAAGCAAAACCTTGCAGATGATAACTTCAGATCTTGATTTTCAATTTACAGTTTAGACACAAGCACACAACACAAACAGCATACAAGTGAGAGGGTAAAGATGGAAAATGAAGTTCCTGATGGCAGGCTCTCTGTCTTAACAGATAAAGACCAACATCTCAGAAGCATCGGGAAGGAAGGAAGGAAGTGAGGCTGAGATGGCAGTTTGAAATCAATAAAACGATGAAGATGTTTTAATGCACAGCCACAGATTGTAAATGATTCAGCCTTTTAACTGATTCACTTAAAGATTAAAAGCATTGATTGTATTAAAAGTGCTTCACAGTGGACAGTTTTTACGTCTACACAATTATGTATGGATGACATATGTTTACAGCTATACAGCAATTCAACTCTTGGAAAAAATCTTGGTGATTCATTCGACTTTACTTTTCTTTATGGCTTAGGATTTCCTTCTTTTTAAAGGAGAATCATCTTAGATATCTGAGTGTTGCTTTTGCTTTTTTTAATTTTGTTTTGAGGTTGCTGATTAAACTCATGTTCGTAGCTGTTGTATAACTAATATTATATAAGTGTAATTTAAACAAGCTTAAATATCGAAGTCTGGAAATTCATGTTTATATAACAGCGGTGTGACGTGGTGTAAAAATGCGAAACACTCATTTATAGATTTCTCATGGTATATTTTTTGTGACTCTCCCAAATACAGCAAAAAAAAAAGCATATTGTGAAAAAAAAATTACATGTTTTCTCACTTGTTGGGCCATAAACCATGATAATAATTTCTGACATTGAGGACCAATGTACATGTTCGATGTTAAAGATGTTCACTGGAGTAGAGGTTGCAGATTTGCCCCACACTGCTGCTCTCCTCTCAAAGCCACACTCGCCCAACTCAGTCTAAAAGGTGTCCCTAGACCCCCCACAGTGTATACCACAGCACACTGGATTTCTTTCTCTTTGCGTGAAGCTGCCCGGGGGTTCTAGCATTTGAAGACAAATTCCATCGTGTGAAAGCCAGGCCTGTGTGGCATGTGGAACAAAAGAACCGGTGATGTTTGGCTTGCTGCTAAACTGCTAAGCGCTGGAGGACAACTCAAGCCTTCCAAATGAATGTGCAGAGGTTTGCAGTTCTGGCACTGATAGGGACAGATTCTCCAGTTGAACAATATGTCTTTTGATGATTTTTGATAATTGCATGTGTTTACTGTTGAGTAAAGACAAAGCTAATATGGTGGACCGCATGCTATGCTAGCATGTTTGATCAGTTTTCTTTAAAGCTAAAATAAGCTTTATTTCACTAATATAACGTCAGCGCCCACTAATATATAATGTTAACGCCGATGTGTTTTCTCATATGCTCATTACATTTTGATTACCAAATTATGACCAATGGTAATTTTATGGAATCCTCATGTTTGCTAGTAGCTCAATCAAAGAAGGCTAAGAAATTATTCTCTAAAGGTTATTAAGCAAATAAATGAATGAAACCTTATTTGGCCAAATAATGTTTTATTCACATCATAGGTTTGCATTTTGAAATTGGTTTGTAAACATTCAAATCGCTCTAAAATGAAATGCTAATTTGATGTGATTCCAAATTTTTCAAGATAAACTTTGGTTCTCAAACACAAAATTGTAATGCTAAATGCTAAAAATCGACATCACTGCGTCATCTCATTGATTATGGTGTTCAGCTGTGTTTTTCCTTCTTCTTTGTACATAGCAGTTTAGCTTAATTGGTTTTCATAAGTTTTAATCAAAAGTTTTTAACTGAAATATGTTTGATTTGGAGCCGAATATTTTTTGTTTAATAACTCTTAAATTTTTTTAATTTTTATAAGCTCTATATTTTGACCGGAAGTTGTGGTGAATTTATTTCATGTATGTGCAGAATATTCTGTTTGACCTTGATTTGAGCTCGATTCACTCTTTCATTTGTTGTTCTAACACACAGCCAGTATGGCATTTCTTTATAAATAATATATTACAGTCAGAATATTATTTGATAAAATAACATATCTAGCACCACATACAGGGGAGAACAATACATAAATAAAGTTGCACAACACACTCATCTCATAAAGTGAAACATATATTGAATAGATTTTTTAAAAGAATAGATCTTTTAAAGATTGCTGAACAACAACAGAGGCTTCAGTGGCTTTACATCCACTACAACTTCTTGAAAAACAACCTATGTACCGGTATGTTGCAACATTTCATTTCCCCTTCAGAATAGATCAAGTATTTTTTAATTGAAACTGAACCAAATTTGTTTTAGCAGTTACCTGAATTTTAATCCCATTTAAATTATATTATGAAAAGCAAATTATATGTGAGGTAAAACACATAAACCGGGTTATAAAAAAAAACAAAAACATAATAAGTATATCATTAATATCTCCTAAAGGTGGATGAGAAGCAATAATAGTTCCACCTTAACTGATAATATATAATGTAACTAATATGAAAATGTTGCAATGTTAAATACAGTATGTAAATTTAATATGAAGGGAATAGATTATCCACAAACATGTGGATTAAACACCACTGTCATTAACAAAAGACAGAAAAAGAGATGGACGAATTTATTAAGATTAATTCTTTATCTCATAAAAACATGAAAAAAGGTCTTTCTAGTTATAACTGAATTAAACTGAGTAGTTTTATACAGTAAATTAGGTTTATTTTCAGGATATTTACGTAAAATTATTTCCTACCATATTGGCTGTTCTGTCTTATTTTGATTTGCAGATATTTTAATCTGAATAATAACCATAACTACATACAGTATAACAACTTACATACTGTTCATTAAAGTAAGATGTAGTTTTAAAAGTTTTTGTAAATATCTTATTAAGATACTGTTTCTACACCTTCTTTCACAGCTTAAGTAAACTTGCCGCTCACAACATGGTGAACGCTCTGACATACAGTATAAATAACATTAGAAGTAAAATGAAACAACTGCAGTATCTACTCTATCTTTCGATCCTTTAACCAAAGACATTTAATCCAGCCTCCCTCTTAAAAGCTCCAAGCAGTAAAATTTAAAACTCAGTTTATATGTTGTACTTAAAACACACTTCAAACATCTTGAAGAGATGTAAACAGATCATGTTTGTTTGTTCAGTAAGAAAATAAGACTCAAATGCTGTGGCAGGATGTTTGTAATATTTTATCAGTATTTTAACCTTTAAGACGTGTGTCATTGCAGCCATCTGATTTAACTGAAAGGTTAAAACATTTCCTGACAGCTTTTTATTTCTTACTGCAGTCTTACTGATGCTGCAGGGTTTGTAGAGAAAGAAGAACAGAAGCTGAGATAGATGTTGCTGTCATGCTGGTTTTCTGGTGGCTGTGGAACAAAGGTAAATCTGTTGCTCCACTGCAGGATAACTAATGATCAGGACATGCTTCTTAACTGCTTCAGACGGTGACCAATGTACTCAGAGCTGCAGGCAGCTTATCTCTTATTTATTCATACTAATTTCTGTCAGTATTCTAAAAGCTTTTGGTAGCATTTATGCTACCAGAAGCTTATAGCTCTAATGTTCATCCATTATGTGTCCCTTTTTAAACAAGAAATATGAAATAAAACATCAACATTACCAGGAAAAAATTCAACATGATGATCAAGTGTGATTATTTTTAGTCATTGGAGCACAGGTATGATCTTATTAGATGCATGATGCAGCATCTATCTTATCTTTAGTGTTAATCATGCAAATTATTTTTGAAATTCCAGACTACTTGTATCTTTATCTCTATAATACAAGATCTTCTCTGCAGGGAGCTGAAAGCAGAAACTTTAACACAATGCCTTTGGACTTTAAAAAAATATTTCTGCCGTTTAAAGTCAGAAACATAGAACTTTCGCTCAGTTTTTCTGTAAACATTTTGACACTGATGGGTAAGATTGTGCTCAGACAAATGAAACAATACCTTCAGAAAACCCTTCTGTGGAAAGGTTTTATGGACGGAAGACAAGTTAGTATGCCTGATATTGTACATGGTCTCTAAACATTTACTTTTAAATGTTATTCTGATATAAATTAATAAATGACAATAAGCCTAATAAGTACACATATTTAAGGAGAAATATGAGTAATAAAAAGTGTTTCTATAATTTTTTTTTATTGTAGATTTATTCCAGTTGAGAATAAATTCATCCATCTCAAATTAAAGCTAATGGCATCTTGTATGAAGTTCCCCTTTGTTTTGATCAGACCATGGAATGAACGTATGAGAATTAAAATGTAAAAAGAAGAAAAAAACTCGTACAACCATAGTCCAAATGTTGTTGAAGATTCTCAGTCATCCAGGTCATAGTCATCCCAAAAAAAAAAAAAAAAAAAGTTAAAAACAATGGTATCTCAACAAAAACAAGGCTTTTTTGGTCCACTCTATAAAACCTCAAACTCAGCGCTATTCCTGACATTTTGAAATGAAAAAGCTTCCTGGATGGGAAGTGAAATGTCCTCAAACTTGGAAACAAAGTCCAGTGGATTTTTTAAAACTTTTTTTTTTTTCTGGAACCCATAATCCAAAGCACATCAAAGCTGGGTTCAAATGTACCAATGTATACCTGGGTTGGTCTGTTACTTGATAATTGCTCATGTTTAAAAGCAATATTTCAATTTGCAAAGCAATAAAGCGATTTATGGAATTAAGAAGGAATGTTTTGCAGAGACCAAGGAGGAAGGTGGATATAGGAACGCCAAAAAACAGACAAGAACTTTTGTGATTAAAGCAAAGGGGACTTATATTTGAATGTGAAGGAAGTCCAGCTGGTTATTAGTTGGATCAAGTATTTATGATGATGTTATGATGTATGTAATACTACAAATACTATGCAGTTCTTTGGGAAAACATTGAACTAGAGCTAAAAAAAAATGTGTCTCTGTAACAAAGGGGCCTTAAATCTACTAAAATATTATCAAAGGTACAAAAAAAGCTTTAATCTGATGTAATTCTGGGTAATCTTAGACAGCTACTGATGAATTCAATCTTTTTGTATAAAATAATAAACTGTTAGTGTGGCGTCAAAGAGCTGTGGTATATAGTATGTATCACTACATGAGGTGTCCAGTTAGATTTTTTTTAAGGAGCTCTGTCACCATCTGGTGCCCGTAAAGAGGATGACATCACTTTTATCCATCCAATGAGCTGAATTAGCCCCTCTATAATGACAGCATCCACTGCCTGGAAGCCATTTCTAATGTAAGAAACAAAGCCTTTCACCAGCATCAACTGATCATCGCTTCCATTACTACTAAAACCTCTATGAGTTGTATAGATTATGCCAGAAAGACTAACAAACACAGTTGCAGCAGATGTGGTTCAGCACCACAGAACCAAAATTATTGCCTCCCTCCATTGCACATGACCACAGGTTCTACCGCAACATCTGCTCCACAGCAAAGGTCAAAACACACTTACATTGCATGCAAACCACACCGCCTTTCCACATACATCTGTGATGCAATGCACACATACTGCATGCAATCTATACTATACTTAAGTGAAGAAGCAGTGTTCTTGTGATAAATAATTTTAAAATGAGATGAGATGTAAAGAAAGCACGTTAAAGAGAAAACTTGAGTTTTTGAGACATCAAGACATTAAGAGCCAGGATCAGACTCATTAGATAACCATTAAATAATAATGAGTCTCGCAAAAATTTTCATATCTGTTTATTGTATCAAAAGCACACGCTAAAATGTTCAATGATGAGTTATTAAAAGAGATCAATCTCTCTAACGAATTCTGGCAGACCTCTCAGATGAAGGGCATTACAGAGACGTGTTGTTTTTCTTAAGATAAACTGCCAAAATACATTGAAGTTCAAAAAGTATGATGCAGTTCAAGGATCCAGGGCAGCTAACAAGGAACCCTGTTCAGGGTAAGTGTTGGCACCTGCTCACGAAAGCACAGAACTAATGATACAGGAGAGAAATATAAACATGGCAACCCTCACACTGCATTTGGAACATTTGTCTGGCTCACATGTTTCTGTTTAGATGGTTGCGGGAATCTGCGATCAATCTGGAGAACATGTGAGACTCTTTAAATTCTCATTAAAAAACAGACTCAGGCTTAAATATTAGCTTTATAAAGGAATGCGTGCCCAAAAAACATGTGCTAACAGACCCAATTAACAATTAACATTCTTATGTGGAAGATGGGCTGAATTTGACAAAGATTTAAACTTGGGAAAACCACAGTTGTGTGATAGTGTGTTGTCAACATTTTCTAAGATATTGATTTGATTTACAAAACTGATTGAAAGGCTCTGTCATGCATACTTTCTCAATTACAAACCTTTTTTAAATTAGCTCCAAATATCCTGGTTTTCTGCGTGAAAACATGAAGTCCCACTGCCGTAGAGCTGCTCAGATTGTTTAAAGCCGTAATGGAGGCAGTTTTTCATGTGGATCAAAAAAAAACAAAAACTGTGTTGTTGGGTGGTCCACAAAAGAGGGGCTGAAATGGGTGAATGTGTTTCTCTCTTTAAAACAAAAAGATAAACATGCACTTAAATTTCTTAAGATTTAAAGTCCATTGTTTCAAATATTGAGGACCAGGGGAGTGACTGACAAAGAAATCCAAAGATTTCAGTTATTCTTTTGATCCTCCATGGTTTAAGTCATCAACTGAATATGCAATTAAAACATGGTAGAACAAACATCAGATCAATGGATATTATAGCTCTTTGTAGCTGTAATAACGTCTGACATTCAAGCTTAAATGGTTTCTAACTGTGATACCCTAAAGCGTTAAGCTAAAAGTTTAGCTTCAGTCTAGCTGCTTCTAGCTTTATTATAAAATTCAAAACTTTTATCTTACTGCTCTTAAAATCAAAGCCTAAATATTTAGTCTTAGATTTGACTGTTTTTATCCAACTTAATTGTATTTCCTTGGGTGTTACCTTATTTATTTTCAATATGAAATGAAGTAGCAAGTAAGTTTTGAAAGTATGTAAAGAAGATACAGAAAATATATATATATATATATTTTTTTAACTCATGTTAAGTACAGATAATGAAAAAAGCTCCTTAATTAAAGTAACTAAGTATTTATACTTTGTTACTTGACACCTCTGGTATTTTGAGGTGTCCATTAAAAAAAGGGTCCCAAGTTCCTGGGGCCCCATAAAAAACTTTGTTTACAATGTATGGTTAATACAACTATACCTTATTTGTGCACATTAATTATGTTTTTGATAAAAATCTTTGGCTAAAATGCCATCAGAACGCTTATAAATATCAAATGTGTTCTCAGCCTCCCCTACAGTGTCCACCATATTGGATCATTCCATTTGCTGCACATGTTGAGCAAGGTCCACACAGAGAGCAGCAAACCATTTGAAAAGAAACAGTGCAAACAGCAGTGTTGGCAACTTAGCGCATTTGTTGCTATAGTTAGCTTAATTTTCAGACCCCTTTTAGTACTTTTATTTACTTTTTAAAAAGCGCCTAGCCAAGCCAAATCTAACGACTTTTTGACTTTGGCAACAACGCCTAATAGCAATGAACTCTGCTGCTCCAGAGCAAATAGGATGGTAACCCCGCCTCCTGCTGCTCCCCTATCATGTTCACCGTGATAGGTCTTTTTCTTCTGTTCTACTTCCCCCATCCCTCGACCAAATAAAAAAGAAAATGGGAAGAAATAAAATCAGCCGTGCTAAACATCTCAAATAATGAATGGAGGTGGGCGGTAGAATACATTCATTCTTCATCAGTGTGTGTATTGGGATTTGGAGCAACACAATTTAAATTGGCATTCACCAGTGGCTTCATTTCACCAGAGACAAACTGGCAAGAATGTTTCAGGGAGCCGATCAGACTTGCCCGAGATTCAAACAGGTGCCAGCCCAACACATCCCATATGTTTTGGTCCTGCCCCAAACTCAAAGAATTCTGGATTGAAATCTTTAAAACTTTCTCATCTGTCTTCAGGAAAGATATTGAACCGGTCCCTCTGGTAGCCATTTTTGGTGTGGCACCGGGGGGGATAGAATTAACGACAGCTCAACAGAAGGAAATGGCATTTTCTTCTGGCTGTTGGCCAGGAGATTGATTTTATTTAATTGGGTAAAGGCAGCACCACCAACATATAAACGATGGATAGAGGAGGTAATGGCACACCTAAAGCTAGAACATCTTCGATTTACGTCACAGGGTACCATTAAGAGATACTTCCAGATTTGGCAACCTTTTATTTCCTATTTTGAATCCGAGGTTCAATCTGCTTCAGCATAATCAGCATTTTCCTTTTTTTTTTTTGGCGGAATTATTATTATTATGATTGTTATTCATACTAATGTTTTTGGTTTTCAACCCATGGTTGTCTGGAACATGGGTTGTATATAAAAGGGTGTAGTAATTGTCTTGTTGATAGTTTTCTTTTTTGTTTGTGATGTCATTGTGATGTAATTATGGAGTCTTTTTGTTTTGTTTTGTTTTGTATGCCCTGGATGGGGTGTTTGTTGCTTTAATATGAAAAACTAATAAAAACAATTTGATTATTTTCTTCTGTTTAGCGCACATGGCTAATTTGCATACGCACACAGGATTGGCTGGCTATACTTTTTGGAAACACAGGAAGAAGCAATCAGCTAAGTGAGCTTAGTGCTTGAAAAAAAAATCTTTTATTCCTTTTGAGACAGCATTAAAAGTCAGCTGAGTACAAAACATAGAGAGGAAAACAACAAGAAAAGCGACAAGAAGAGAGGGACAAAACCTAGAACAAATAATGGATGTCTTATTCTATTAACATTTCTCCATCTGTATATTGGGTCTGTTTTATGTGTTGTCTTCAATTCAGAGGGCCCCCTGCCTGTCTTTGCCTGGGGCCACAAATTTCTGAAATCTGCCCCTGATTTTGAAGTTAAAGTTCAAAATGGCAAAAAGTAGAAATAATCGTCTCCATGAAATGAATGACACAAAGGAGAAAGCAACACTTATTTCTATAGTGTCTTGTTGTTAAACACACAAACTACTAAACAGAACCTGACAGCTTGTTTCCCTCCACCTGTTAGATAAATGACTTCTTTCTCCTCCCTACTGTATCCATTGCATATTTTAGGCAAGCAGCCATAATTAGAAACAGATCCAGGTGGTGACCTGGTGAAAAAACAAAGCCTCAGCCAGCACTGCTTTGACCTTTGACCCTCTCTGGTAAATGAGTTGTGCACCGCCCCCAGGGGATGCGTGGGGTCAGGATGGGCATGTGTTTTAGGGGCTACTGTCACAGTTCGTTGAACAAAATCCCCCCTCAGTTTACAGCTACTGTTAAGCTCCCGCCTGGTGGCTGTTACACAGAGTTCCACCATAACTCATGACATCAACACTGAACTGGGAGATTTATGGACTAAATCTGAAGCACTGTGTCACTATCAATTGGAGCTACTTCAATGACATTTTTTACTTCAAAGCATCTTTTATTAAAAACATCTTTTATCAATAAAAAAACGTTTTAAATATGTTTTAATGTGTTTGAATGCTTTGAAAGTTTTAGTATCTAAATAACACTTGATCACATGCTTTTATGTGTTTACTTACAACAGATTTTTATGTATTTTTCCTTTTTCGGACCCCGAGAACAATAGTGATTGCTTGTTGCGCTAATGGGGATTTAAACAATAAACAATCCTTAAAATCAATTGTTTATTTTAATGAGACATATTTTAAAAACCTTTATGATTTACTTTTTGAACTGGATCACATTACCCAGCACAAATCTAAGGCTAAACTTCTTTGGAAACTATCATTATTACCAGAATTTCCCCCATTGTGGGACAATAAAGGGATTTTCTATTCTATTCTATTCTATTCTATTCTATTCTATTCTATTTATTTTATTTTATTCTATTCTATTCTATTATTATCTTGTTAACTCATAAATGATTATTTTCTAACCATTTCCATTTGAAAGGTCTGCAATGCAAGGAGTATAAAATGAATATCATATCAAATTAAATTCCTCTTTAGTTCATATTGTCCAAGCTTTTTTTAAAAAGCCATGTTTCTGATAAATAATTTGATCCTTTTCTTTACTTTGTAAGGTTGATAAACTCACCCCATGACTGAGTCTGATTACAGTTTGAAAGGTGTATCCCCGAGTTACCAGATCCACTCATGCCAAAAAATCTTTGCACCCAAACTTTTGAGTAAATAACATTTTGTTATATGTCTGAACAAATGTTAGCCATGATCACAATAAAGGATCTAATTCAAAATGAATAAAATAATCACCTTTGAGTAATCACCTTAATCACCTTTGAAAATCACCATATTTTACCTTGTCCTGAGAGATGCTAATAATGTTAAAATGTTCACTCTTTGCAATGGTCCATGTGTTCCTGATTCTGTTGAAAATCACACTAAATATGAATTTATTCTGCATAGCAGGCACTGCTTCACATCCAAAGGTTAATCAATATGTCATGTTTGGTTTAACGTGTCTAACCCACATGCAGAACACTCAGAGGCAGGAGAAAAGTTTAAAGGTTTATTTAAGAAGATTGTACACAATAAATGATAAGATCCAGTGGGGAACTCGTCTGGGTCACGAGTGGGTTCTGAAAGGCACACAGATTAATCAGATCCAGGAAGAGAATGGACTGGTCACGCAGTGGGTTCACTGCAGTGGGGACACAGAGGAGTTAGTGGAGGTCCAGATATTTTGCAGGATGAGAGTGTGCAGGGCAGTACCTGTTCTGGAGTTGAGCTGAGCTGCTGAGAGGGGGGGGTGGGAACCTTGAGGGTCCAGAGGCTGTCGGCAGGCTGAGGGCTAGGTGGAGGGTGCAGAGCTTAATTTGAGTGTTGGCAGATCACAGATTTGAGTTTCCTTCCAGTATCAACTGAGAGCGGGCAGGCAGGTCTTTGACAGGAATTATTCTCCAGAGTTCTTCTGAGAACGTGACAAGCAGATCACCGGCAGAGAAACTCTTCAGGGTTTCTGGCAGGTTCAATTGTTACTGGCAAACACTCTGGCACTTTGGAGAGAAGTCCTCTGCCTCCTAAAATACGGTGGATCTCCCTGATGAGCAGATGAGCGACCCATTTGGCACCATCAGCTCCGCCCCAGGAGATCTCGCAGCCCTCTGGTGGAGAAAGTGAACAGACCTCCAGATCCCAACACAATATAACTGGAAGCGATTAATTCCTTTCTATCTTGGGGAGCTCTCCTGGGCCAGAAAGCATAAAGGCTATGCTGGTGATTGAGAACAATGAGGGAGATATTAACATTTTTAAATTCAATAATAGAAAATAATCTACAGAAATGTCGAACCTTAATTTTAATGCTATAAATATTATAAAGACTAAATGAACTTATTGGACTGTTCTGCATTTAAAGTTTTGCATTACTATTTATTTAGAAAGATTTTGCTAAATGTGAAGAATTTATTCCTCTGTTGGTATTTTACGTGACAAATTAAGGGCTCTTCTGATCTGACAGGAAATGAGAACAAACTGCTGACATTTTATTTTCAGACGAATGCCACTGTTGCACCTGCATACCATTAGCTCTATTTACTTTGCGAATCAGATGCTGAGATGGAGCGCCTCTGTGTCAACAAATGTGTCCAGCCTGCTTGGAAACCTGTTTTCATTTAAAGACCAACACTCCCCAGCATGCTCCGGTGCCACTTTGCTTGCATTGCACCAGACAGCAGTTCCTATGTTTGTTTCCTGTCTTCAGTTATCCATTCGCTGTGTGCTAAATTTGCTGTGGTTCTCTGGGGTGGTCCAGCTGAGAATGCTGGGAATCTGGAGCGCAAAAATTCCTAAACTGGGGGTCTTATTTTGTAGTGATCGTAATCCAGATATTTTCACAGGTTTTATAAGAATAAAATCCACCAAATTTTTTAAATCTAGATGTATAAAGGAGAAATAAAGCATGTGCTACGGAATGCATTTAATCAATTTATTTAGTTATAGATAAAAAAAAAGTGTCAGAAATAAGTGACATTCAAAAGAGAAACACAACGGGCCACCTTTCAAAGGACCTGCGGGATGTGTTTACAGACCTTTTGACATTAGTTCCGCTCCTTCGCGGCGGCTAACACACACGTGTGCAAAAGTGAAACCTGCCTCTGATCTCGAAGCCTGTCGGCTGATGGCCACACGCTTGTAAAGCAAGGCCAGACCTCTGCCACGCCTTTGATCACCTCTACGCATCTTGAAGTGACTTTTTATCACAGCTGTTTTTAAGGGAGCTCTGCGATCTGATGATGCGCTGCATTCTTCCAGTGTTTCACATGAAGAATGCAGCCTTTCGTCTCAGGGGGCCTATGTGTTTTCCATCACAAACACAAGAACCGACAAAAGACGTTCTGGAATAGACCCTTTGAACAAGTTTAACTACTGGAAACTTGTAAAATGGTGATGAAAACACTACAAAGTGTTTCAACCTTTCACACTGAAATGAAGACTAACTCAAAGGCTACGACATGTATGTGTGCTTTTGTAAAGTAAAAAACAGTAAAGAAAAAAAAAAGGGAAGATAAGACTGAAAGAAATAACTAACAGGTATGTTTAAAACAATGTCTTTTGATCTGCTTTTAAATGGGCCACTGAGACAGCACTGTTATCAGACTCAAGGGGATCGAGTATCAGCGTCTTGAGGCCAACTCCGGAAATGCTCCCTCTGCTTTTGTCTTCAGCCTACTCTGGAAATATCAGTAGACTTTGCTCGCTGGACCTCAGGGACCTACTGGAGGAACAATAACTCAAAAGATCAATGTGATAAAAGGCCCCTAATCTCAATGAATTTATTTTTAATGTGTAATTTAATGACACTTTTAAAATAGCCTTTTTATTTTACCCTTTATGACTACAACACCATTTTAAGAAGCAAACTGACACCTCAGCAGTTCAGTGTTGATGCATCTATAAGCCTGAAGTCTATTTTCCCTGAATTTAATTCAGGTCTGAAGTTCCCACGCTGTTTGGGACCGTCTAGCACATCCGTGTTGAATGATTACCTATGATGATGATGATCTGACCAAGCAAAAAAATCGAAGCGTTATATTCGAGATGAATTTTGTGGATACTCAGAAGCGACAGATATCCATTTCAACTCAGACAATAATGACGACTCTATGTAAAGTAAAAAAAATAAGAAAAACACGTTGTTAAGTACGAGTGCTAGCCAAGAGAATTAGCTGAGAAGTGCTGCAGTTTAGCGTTTTGACCACAGGTGGTAATATCATTACAAAACTCTTTCATGCCTCTTTTAAAAAACACTTCAGCATGACCTTCCTAAATATCTATGGATGAAGAAATAAGAAAATAAATAAATAAATACTTCTCGGTCCGCTTTTATGTTTGCAAAAAACAGTATTATGTTAGTCATCTGTACCTGCCCTCTGGGGTCTCTTAGAAGCCCTGTATTTTTGTGACCTTGCTAACTACATTGACATGAATGACACAACATGCAGAAGTACTCCTCAGTAAACAACCAGTCAGCCTCTAACCTCTCCTCCTCAGTGGCAGAATAAGATTGAATTTTAATCCTTCATGAACCATCTACTTTCTCCTTTTTTAACAGAACTTGTAAACTGTCAGCACTTGACAGAACAATGTGGCCAACAAGATTGTGTGGCACAATTACTGCTCCCCTCAGCAGTCTGTTTGGTAACAATGTGTCTATCCAATTCACTTCAATTCAGTTTATTTTTATGGCACAAATTCACAACACACGTTAACTCAAGTCGCTTTACAGAGAAAATGCAACCAGATCATAAAGTCAGATTGGTTCAAAGGTATCTAAGGAAAACCAGTTGATTGCGTCGACTTATTGACTTGAAGGTAATTCCTCACACCAAGCATACAGCTACAGTGGAGAGGAAAACTCCCTTTTAACAGGAACTCTGTGTGAGCGGCCGAGTCTCACCATCCTAATGGGAAATCATATCCTTCACCAGGTCAGGAGCAAAATATAAATATTTTTGGCCTGTTCAGAATCTCAGTCTCATGCTAGACAATGTAGACACTCAGATCTGTACCAATGAAAACTAACCACCTCTGCATTGAAAAAAATGGTACCACTTGGTACTCTGTCATGGCTGTGGGAAGTGGGGGGGGCTAGTTGTGAGAAGGAGATAAAACAAAAATGCAATAAAAATTCTTTGCACGATTTAGACTTTGCACATTGTTTTTATAATACTATTACATGTATTTGGATGTTTATTTAATTATTCTGAGGCCTGATCAACACAAGTTCAAGGAAGTTAAGTTGTCATGGCAACTTCAAACAAGCTAGAGTGTGGTATCCCTCTTGCAGACTGGCAGACTAGTAAATGCACTATAGTCTAATGACAGAAACTGGGAGGAAATATGGCACAGAAACACATTTCGAATTTGTCCGCTCATAACAGACTTAATCTCCACGACCTCAGAGCACAGCTCAACATTTGGACACCTGTAACCAGGCAGGCCACCCTGCCTGTAGCTCAAAGTAAGATATCTATTTCTGTTTAACATAACCATAGCATTTTAGAATGTTATTTTGATCTTGTCTTCTTTGTGTAGTTGATGTGGAGAATTGTTCAATAATGTTTAAACAGTATGATAACATAATTATTTCATTCTGGTTTGAATAAACAGATTTTGGAGCTAATAGAGTCACGTGTGACATAAACACAGCAACTCAGGTTCATGCCAGCTGATCAAATCTATGTAGTTATAATGTTATTGTGAAGTTTAATTGATAGCGCATCTATACTTCTGAGAAATGATGATGTCTGTGTGTTAAAGACCCTGGTTGAGTGCACTGAAGTATATATGACAATAAAAGAGTGAATCTCAATCTATTTAATTATTTATTTTTATGGTATTTTGAATAGGTCTAAAGGCTCATTGGGCTTTTGTCAAAAAAAAACTGAATTTTTCACAGTTGTTCAAAAATGACTTCCAGCAGCCCTTGTATCTCTTCATATGTAGAGGGATTTTCTTATGTTAAATGAAATGGGGTAATAAGAAGGTCACATATTTTCATATTCTTCAAATAAAGTGAAAAATAAAGCAAAAACTTAAAGAACCAGAACCTTCAGATTTACATTTTTAATAAACTAAGGTTGATATAGTGAGGTGGAAATATTTCACAGCTGAAATAACTGGCAGGAAGCAGATAATGAAAATGCATATTTGACTTGAGATTTTTTTGGATTGAAAGGATTTCTTTGAACAGCATCCCCTCCTCTCATAGAATTAAATCCACTGTGTGTGTTTTCAAATATTTTGGGTCTTACCTTCCAAGCTCATGTCTTGGTTTTCCCCTGAGGCAGACTTTAAAAGCAGGAAGCTGAGCCTCCTGCGGTTTCCTCTTTTCTCCTTGTACAGTAAATCACAGCCCCTGGACCTGCAGGGGGCAGAGGGGATCATAAAATATGCAGCTCTGACATGCATGAAATACCGTGACATTGCTGCTTGGTGCAGGAGTCCTGCAGCAGGCTATCACAAGATGCAGAGGCGGTAGAGGAACATACAGATGAGAGATGAATGGGGACAATAAGCATGTATGTGTTGGTGTAAAGGGGCAAATGTTAAGCCCTTTATATGGATATATAATTTAAAGAGTGGTTGAAATATACAATAAATAAACAGCAGGGAAGGGAGGCAAAAAAAATTACAATGAGAAATGATTTGTTTCCTTTAGGATTTGTGACTCTTGCATATTTTCAATTCTTTGGTGATTTTTAATGTGTGATAATGGAAACCTGTGGGAATATTGTTTAGGGGAGACAGCTATCCAAACCTGTCGGCCCTTATGTGAATAGTAATCCCTCCTTTTGTTTAATCAGGAACCAAATGTGATTAACCAAAACTTCTGAAAACGTTTTGAAATATCACTAGCATCAACCTGGATGGACTACTGCCTGAAAACAGAAACTGTCTGTCTGCATGAAGTAAAAGTTAGAAATGTAAGTAAAAGTTAGAAACAAAGCCACTGTTACAAAGTCACAGTAGTTGTCCTCATCATGCTGAGAGTCTTTGTTCACACATGGAAGAACCATTGAGAGGTGTTGAACCTTCTGCAGAGTGTTAAGCCTTCAGAATTTATTGCAAGAATGAAAAGACAACTCATCAGGAGTTTGCAAAATAACCCAATTAAACATTTAAAACACAGCAGGTCCCCATTCCCTTAATTAATTTCAGTGTTCATAATTTAAGAAAAGGACAGAATCTAGGCAACAATGGATACCATAACACTTCCCAATGCCAAAGCCACAGCTCACTCTTTGGTAACTTGGTCACATTTCCTAAATAATGGAAGCATAAAACTCTGCTTTCTGCACACAAATACTGAAGGACAATATTCAACCATAAGTTCAGTTTCAGCAGGAAAATTATCAACAACAAAGCAGTGAGCCCACCTCTGAAAAACTCAAAAAAACAACATGAAAGCTTTTGGATTGGCCTTGTTCAAGTCTGGACTTAAATCTAGTCTCTATACTGTTGCATCTCTTTAAAAATTCAATTAGTGCTCTGCAATCATCTGATGTGATTGAAATAAAACAATTCTGCAAACAGTGCTGTTTATCACCATCACTTAATAGCCTTTACTTTTCACATTGAGCTGAGTTAAGGTCATTGTCTCTTAGGGTTCTATATAAACTAAAACAAACAATTCACATTTTTATATGAAATTAAATATTTCTGGTTTAATTGCAGTCAGTGCTGGCGCCTATCAAAGCTTCCAAAAACCTTCAAAATGTGTAAGCATTTGAACTGATCTGATCCAGATTTCTCTTCTAGGCCATCTGGTTCCTAATGAAACCCAGAGTAACACGCATTAAGCAAAACCAGGGGCCTGTTTTACAAGCAGGTTTAACAAACACAGACTCAAATCCTCAACTCTGAATTAATCTATCCTGAGGTTGGAAAGTTTTTGGTTTCACATTGGCTGCTATGATTTTAATCAACTCTGATTACTGTAGGTTCACTTAGAGTTGAACATGTGTGTAACAACTCTAAAAAGTCATTATCAGGGGAGAACCGATTTGACGAGTCACTATAGCAACAGGCAAGAGGCAAGTGCCTATCTTACACCTCTGGAACTAGAGAATTTATTGTAGAAATGCAAAAAATTGGAAAATTTGTCTGAGAGACAGAGAAAAAGCTCTACAGCTGCAAAGGAGAGGAAGATGTGTAGGAGAAGATTGCTGCTGAGATAATTAGAATCACTCTCCTCTCTGTTGTTCCATTTGTATATCACTAAAATGGGATCAAAATCACATTTATAGTCTGAACTGTTATAACACATTTTCTAAATTACATTTTAGCAGCAGAAACTGAAGTTCAGAAAGTAAAGAAACTGAAATGTACTAGTAAGAATTTGGTTTTATATACCTAGAAATTCTTGCACATTTTAAAATCTGAGACTAATTTCTGTATATCTAATATCTGTATTTCAGATACAAAGAAATCCATTTTCAGACAAACTAATAAATATCAAAACGCCCTGCCATAGATTAGTTTATTGGTTCAAAGGTAGTGGATTATTGTATTCTTTTTCTGTGCAATCTGATGGTAGAGAAGCACACCTGTCAGCAGGTGAAGATAAAACATAAAAAGTGGTTCAATTTAGATCAGTTATTGATACAACATCGCCACAATGCATGTAATTTCAACGCGATACATTTTAACCAGATGTTCGGCATCCCCAGTCAAAGCATCAGGCTTGAAAGCGAGCCCCGGCAGCGACGCCACCTGGCATTTAGTCAAAGGCAAGCCCGCACCCACCAACAAACAGTGCCGATGTCTGGTAAATTGGCAACCCCAGCCATCATTGGAGAATGGAATTATCCATGTTCAGTATCGTAGTTCGAAGAGTGTGTGTGCTGGCTTCTACAGAAAATAGCAACGGTTCAAGGAGACATAGAAAAAGAAGCAGAGATACAAAAGGCAACTGTAAACCTGCTTCACAGGCGGCCCTGTCCAGGAAACACACAGCCAGGCAGACGATCTCCAAGCCAGCTCCCAGAGGATAAAGAGAGCACATCCAGCCAGTCACAGTCAGAGAAACAGGACTAGACTGGAAAAACAGGCAGATCTCGAACATCTATAAACAAAGGTGTTGATGGCACATTTCATTTTTAAAGTCAAATAAAACATTTTTTTCACTTGTTGCACCCTTTAACCAGGCACACAGTTGCTGAAATGCAGTGAATATTTGTTTCAAGGGGATTTTTAAACCAACAGATTGCTACACTTTTAGGATCAGTAAACAGCCTGGTTAGAAAAAGTATATGAGAGTAAAACTAAAGAGAAACTGGTCAAAAGCCGAATATCTGCCAAAAGAGCAGCTTCGTAGAGCGTGTGATGACAGACCGTTTTGTCTGTTATTGTTTTAAGTTTGACTAATGGTTGAAACCTTGAACTTACCAACCTTACTTTGCACAATTCAGAGACTGTCTGGAAGTTCTCAATAAAAGCTAATAAAAGCTCAGAGGCAGGAAATAAAAGAACCAGCGTGTGTTTTTATAATATCACTGTGAAGTGTTTGCGCAGCGCAGACCACATGTCTCACAGCCGAATGACACAGTCAAGAAATTAACCAAATTAAAAGAAAACATACAGCAGAGGTTTTCATTTCGATAACCCTGTCCATCAGCACTAAAGACGGGTTTATATCCCAAATATTTCATTGGTTTATTTTCAAGGCATGTTTTCTGTTTTCATCTTAAACCTGTACATGTTTTAATGTTACCACCCCAAATGTACATTTCAATCTAAATGGTTAAATTTTTGCGAAATCTTTGACATATTTCAACCTGTAAAGGGATGCCAGCGTTTGGTTTCAGTCCTCTTGTACGGTTAAGTTTAAATTTTGGCTTACCTCAGTGAGATTTTACCGAAATGTTTCTGTAAAAAAAAGGCAAAATAAAAAAGAGGTAATATTAACAGAGAGTCTGAGGAGGGATCTGACAATTAGGGTGATGACAAGGAGGCCGTCCAACTTTGGAGACATTAAATCATCTGTATGTCCCTTGCTGTACTGCAATAAACAAATACATAAATTACTGATAAATGTAAATAAATATAAATAAGTAATTAATATTAACATTTTAACCCTATTTATATTGGTTTACTCTTTTTAGAATTGTGTGTCTTATTTACTACATGCTGCATCTTAGTTTGACTGGTTTAAAACAAATCAACCTCCGTTCCTCCTGTATTTGTTGTCGCCACTGTCTTTGTTCTCTGGTTCATAGTCTTCATCATTCTTACTGTGCTTGCTGGGTTACAAGCTGCTCATTTTCTTCATAGCTAAAGACTAATTAATTTTCGTTACCATCTACAGGAAGTTCTAGTTTGGTTTTCTGCCATAATCTGTAAAACATTGTTGCATTAATTCTGTGAATTGAAGAAAAGAGTGTCAAAATAGCTAAAATGCATGAAAAAAGGACTCACAAAATGCATGATCATAGCAGACCCTAGCAGATCAGTGCATGTCAACAGGTCGGGGCAGCAATGCAATGATAATCTTAATGGTGCAGTGTTACTATATATGGCATAATCCGCTTTTTAATGGTTCAACATTATTAAATTATCAAATATAAAACAATAATCCATAGAAGAGTAAACATACCTTATTTATTGATGAATATTTATTTTTCACCATCATAAGATGCCATGAAAATATATATTTTTTAATCTGATAGGTCAAAGGCTGCAGAAAAGTGCATTGAAATTCCCTCAGAAGGTCAAGTGACAAATGTAAACCGTGTTATTGGCTCTTTTAGGGCACTACATCTTAAAAGTAGAGGTGTTGTTTGTGTGAAAGGAATTTAATGGGTTTGTTAGCAAATGGTAACAGTGAACCATAGAGGGCTAAGTGTTAACAGAAGGATGAAGCTAAAAGTTACACAGAATTAAGGACGGGAGTTTAACACCTGTAGGATAGAGCTCTGATCTCTAGAGGGTTTGCATGTCTAAACAGGTGCAAATGTGCAAAGCAGATCTTTAAAGAAGGTGCAAAGGTATTTCAATATGGAATTCAGCAGTGTGCAAACCTTTTTCTTACGTTTGTAACTTCATCAATATGTATGTAAATCATATTCTAAAGAGCAAACTGGTTCACTTATTAGTGGGTGGATGATATGCAAATGTGAAAATTTACCAAATGCAAAGAGAGTTTTAGACCTGAAACGCTGCTGCAGCAGTTTTTTTTGTGTCTTTTTCAGTATTTCTGAAAGTCAGGTACAAACTGAAACACCAAAATATAAGTAATTGTTGGAATAAAGGAGGCACTGTTAAAAAGGCTTGGGAGATATTCTATGAGCATGTAAGCATATTATGACCCTAAAAATAACAAATTAGAAGAAAATTATTGATAGAGTAAAAACATCAGCACAAATTAATTCAACAGGACAGCAAATAATTTTTATACAATTAAACCAAAAAGAAAAGAAATCTATATTTTTATTATTTTTAAATAATTCTTAACATTATTACCTTCCTCCCCATGGCTTTGAACTTCATCTATATTAACAAATTAATATATTTGCTTATTTTAGTGAGTGAAACTGAACCAGTTTGAAAGGGTTTTTTATGGGTATCAGGGTCAAAGGGGCTGAATAGGGCTGCATAGAGTTCATGTTTTAGAGCTTCATTTGTTCACATTCTGAACACCATATGTTTTTATTTTGCCACTTTAAAAACAAGCAGAGTGTGATGTTGCTCAGGTGTTTGTGGTTAAAACAAGACAAAATGTTGAACAGTTCAAAGGGCATGATACTTCTAAGTACTGTTTGTCTCTCTGTGATGGCTTTCTAATGACCTGGCATCGATCAGGGAGTAACCCCACTCATCCAGGACCAACACCAGCACCTTCTGACCCCGAGGTTCAGAAAACAAACTGGAATCTAGTATTTGAGTCCACTTTCATTGCAATGATTGACTAATCAGGTTTGATCTTCTCTCTGGCAGTGTGCACAGTAGGTATCAGGAAGAGAAAATAAGCTCAAACTATGTTGCAGTCAGTGAGTAATAACTGCTGAAAAATGAGTGTGATGTTGGCAAGAGCATAAAGGAATTCAAACAAAAAGCATTTGAAATATTTCTCCCACACTGTTTACATTTGATCACTGCTGCACTTTATTGAATGGAAATTCATTTACTGTCTGTAAGGATGTACTAAAAAAAATTTGTTTTGTATACAAAATGACAATAAAAGTTGTCTAGGTCTAATTCTAAGTGAAACATTTGTTTGGCTGCTAAAGGTCCTTCACCCTAAAAGATGAACAAACTGAAGGTTCAAGGTTTTCACCTGACAGGGACCATAACTTTGAAATGACCACTGCTCTCCCAAACAGGAAAATGGCTGTTTTTCAAACTGTGACACTGAAGCTTAGAGGAAGTGTGGAATGATTATACAGCACTGAAGGGAGGGGAGGACCCAGTGTGAAATGTGCAGGTTTGTGTGGGAGTGTTTGATGTGTGTTACGGTGTCTGTAAAGGGGGGGGGGACTCTGTCTGCAGGCTTTTACTCTGAGGACTAAACAGATGGATTCTAACTGTTGTGCTTCACATTCAGTCTTTCAGCTTCTCATCCAAACCAGCAGATCTTCATGACTGAATGCAGCAAATAAAGCAGAAAGAGCTAAACTCGTGGTGCTTCTTCACTATAAAAAACTACATTTGCCTGAACCTGCGTTTAATTTTACAGCAACTTTATTTTAATGATTTATTGACACAAATATGAGTCACAAGTACCTTTAAATAACTTCTTGGAAAAATAATTTCCTATATAAAAATGACAAGTTATAAATGGAATTTGGCAGTGGAAACTCATTATTTTAAAATAATACTTATCAAGATCAGTGGGATTATTGCTGTGATGAATTTGGGATTTAAATTTTGAGTTTAGGTCTTCCGTTTCCGGTTTGGATATTAATAGGAAAGAACTACCTAAAATGATTGTGAAACAAGAACTTAGAATTGAATTGAATAGAAATACCCTTTATTGTCCCACAGTGGTGAAATTCAGGTGACAAAGCAAGTAGGAAATGAAAGCGTACAGACCCAGACAAGATTAAAAAAGTATGAAAAAGAGCAGAAGATAAACAATGCTGCACAGAGCAGACATGAGAAAATGATCTCCAGTTATAAAAAAAAAATGGCATACTCAGAAAAAAAAAAAAACACAATGATAGAAAATACTTATGGAGCAAGTAAAACATGGTCCATATTAATGCACTGGTTTACAAAACACCTACTGAGTGGATAAAACATAAACTGTCCAGCAAACAGCATGGTTGTAAACACGTATCGGTCCGGTTGGGAAAGGGGAAGGTTATAAAGTCTGACAGCAGAGGTGCTCCTTTGAAGCTCTCCTGTTCTGGAAAAGCTTCAAGCATGTAGTGGGAGACATTTTCCAACAGTGATTTTACTTTCTAACTCCTTCTTTCTCCCACCACCTGCACTGTTGTTTTAGCTCAGAAAAACAGCTCCAAAACAAGGCTGAACGACCAAGAATAATATACGTTTCAGTTGTGTATGTGTAGAAATGGAAGATAAAGCCTTTCATAGAATATAAAGAAATGCTAGAAGCCTCTGTGGGAGTAATGGATGATTAACTGAAACTAACTAAAAGCTGGATCCCTTGAATCAAATAAAAACTTTTAATTCTCAGGTTCTTATTATTAATTCAGCATCATCCTCCTGATTGATGAACTAAAGTGGGAGCAGCTCAAATAAGCAAGGGGAAAGCATCTCTGGGTCCACAGACAACAGGTATTTAGCCTGGAAATCACTTCACCATGATGACATTTATACTCCTCACAATGATACCCCAATGACTGAAAGAGTGAGTTTATTTTAAATTTACTATTTCAAAGTCTGTTTCTAAACTTGCTTTATGTAAATTGCTTCCAAGCTTCAATTATGCGAGAAGCTTGTTGATTATATTATATGGAATAGAAAAATACCCAGTTGTTTTAAAAAAGCAAAGCTAGTTTTGGTCATTTTAAATTTTTAAATAATTTGTTTTATGTTCATTTTATGCCTGTGAAAACATAAAGAATGGCTCAATGTTTCCATGAAATTTAAAATATTAAACTCATGCCTTAGAGGAGTGAATGCAAAGCTTTGACTTATAGTTCTTGAAGGTCTTTTCTTGTCAATTTGTGTTAAAATTGTCCCAAATAATAAAGGTTGTGTGACTTCAATGGAAAAGGATCAAGGTATCTAAATGCGGAAGTGGAAATCCTCCAAGACAGGCTGCCCTTTGGTACTTTCATCCTGTTGAACCCATAAAGACTGTCTTTTTTTCTTTCTACTCTTGTACACAAAAGAACGTAAGAGGAGTACTACATCATTTTCTCTTGCCAGTGTTTTATTTTGTCTTCTTCACTGATTTTATCTCCCTCTATTCAGCTCAGCAATCACCTGAGACCATCTGCTATCTGCAGCTGTCCTCCTCTAAAGCTTCCTGTCTGTGATCCTGATGTCCGTCACTAGAAAAGCTCCATAACTTAGCTGAACCCAATGGCTCTGCTCCTGTTAAAAAAAAAAAACAGCCGGTCTAAAGGCAGCATGACCAAATATCTCATTCAGTTTCTAAATGAGTCCTGCAGAGTGGGGACTAAGGCAGACACTCAGATGACTCATATGACAACAAATGATCAGACTGGATGTTTGAGAATACACTTTTCCACAGCTGTAACAGCAGAGAAGTTTGTAAGCAGGAAACGGAGACATAACAGAGTTACCCACACAAGAGGAGGTAGCTTTAGAAACCCCCATTGATGGGTTGCCTGTCTGTGTCTGCACAGACTTTAAGCGGATAAAGGTTTTAGTTTAGAGTTCCTGCATCTTGGTGTTTAGGAGTTTTATAGCATGGATGAGACCCTCATACACAGAGAAACATAAGACACATTATAGTAAGTGTTGTCCTAGTGGTTTAGAGCAGTGCGCTTGTGCTCTTAGAAGGTTGCAAGTATCTGGTTTTTATCCCACAGCCTCCACTCTGGGTCCCTGAGCAAGACCTTTAACCCCACACTGCTCCCTAGGCACCGCACAATGGCAGCCCACTGCTCCCCAAGGTGATGGTTTAAATGCAGATGCATTTCTGGAAGCTAAGATCAAGTTCAGTTATTCAATTATTATCACACACACATACAAAAAAATCACTTTTACAACCTGCTACAGTTATTATTAGTTACCTTTGATGTGACTAAAGCTATTTTTATTAACAAACTATAGCATTGCACTCATGCATGAAACATGTTTTAGCAATAGTTATTAAAATGGTTCTTCCCTCCAAATGTTGCCTTTGAAAGTGCTGCCCAGTAAACCCTGAGCTCTGATTAGCAAAACACCAGAATCCTCCTTTAATGTGCTTGCCAGGAACTTTGGCCGTGGATGCCAGCTGTGTGGGAAGAGCAGCCACCTTGACACAAGCGACGGACCGAAGATAGGGAGGGTTCACGGATCTGTGAACAAGCTCCTTTTTTTAACTCTGAGAACTAGCAGACAGAGAGGCTCAGCTCACGGCTGTTCTCATGCCGTGCCATGACATCACCACCTCTGAATCACTAAACATTGGTAGCATTTAAAGTAAACTGGTTTGATGGGTCAGAATAAAACATCAACAGCAGTTTCACAGTAAGACCTTCCTCTTTTTTATTTTATTTTAATCTCCCGCCTCACTTTGAGACCGTTTTACGGTCTGAAGCACGTTAACCATCCAATGCTTGTCCGGCACTCCATCTTTTAGAGCTTCCATGTGTATGTAGGTGTAAACAGGTCATACATCTCTGAGTAACACTAGGTGGTCAGTGGCTGACTGTTTGTGGAGCAGAAATAATCCAGTTTACTTGGTTACTTGAGCCGGGCTTGCTGTTTAAGGATAATGAAACAGTCAGAGACTGTTTTTGGAGTAATTTTACCAGGGCCAGAGCATTAATAATGTCTCCCACTGTTGTTATTACTAAGTCTCAGTTTTAATCTGGCCAAAGTTTAGGAGCTAGCTCCTGTTCTTGTCTGAAAATGCTAAGTGTTAATATAAGCCGGGGGAAACGTCACGGTCATGGTTCTCTGCTGACCTTCAGTGGCCTCCATGATAGCTCAAGAAAATAAGCTAACGTGGAAAAACTGAGTCTTTGATGAAAGACTGGCACAGTTTTGTTTTTGTAGGAAATGTCTGTTAAAAAGTGAAAATATGGCTTCCAAACCTTTTTTTGGAGGAATTTGTATATAGCAAGTGAGTTATGCTAGTAGGGTTACCAACCGTCCCTTAAAAAACAGAATTTTTCCATAATTAGAAATATTAGTACCTGTTCTGTATTTAGTGGAAAAGGAACACACTTTGTCCTGTATTACTGTGAGAGTAAAAAAAGTTGAGTAAAAGCTAATGTAAAAATGCTGAAGCATCAAGAGCATCGTTAGATACAAAACTTAACGGTAAACTTCTTCCCGTGCCCCCCGTCCTGTGTTGTGACCAATGAGCTGACACCATATATGTAACGACATCCAGAATACTCCCTCATCCCATTGGTTTCGAGCCAAGTGTTGCTCATAGAGAACAGAAAGTTTAGAGACAACAGAGCAGTATGGGGGACGAACAGAGTAATTTAAATGCTGATGCTACTTTTTATGGGAAAGGAAAGTAACCTTCAAGATAAAAAAGGATGCAGAAATATAGATTGTTTTAAACTTTTATGGAATGACTATGACCTGGATGACTGAGAATCTTCATCAGCAAATATAGGGAGGAATGGGAAATAAAAAATACCTGGGTGGAGAAAGTCTGGGATAATGAACGTAACGCACACTGGCAAATATGCATCTAATTCAATGCAGATTTGAGTCAAATAATAATAAAATAAATAAAACACAAAAGGGGGCTAGTGCAAAACTCTCCCACCAATGCCAGGAGAGGTAAAGGCAATCAGGTCAGCTGGCACACACATGAGGTGTCCCTTTTTCTTCAGGGAGTTGGCACCCCTATATTCTAGCAGCTGCATGGAGCATGGATAATTAAAAAGCATATTTCTATAATCTGAAACAATTCAGGAACTTTCCCAGCTGTTTTCTGTTTAATTGGTTTGTGTAGCACTTCATTACCAAGACAAATTTTTATTTTTATACTTTTTTCAGGTTGATAAGCAGTGTTTTAATCACTGTAATAAATCAGTCTCTTGAATCTGATTGATGCACAAGAGCATGGTTTGATGTCTGGAGCCATTAGATCAAATAAATATCCTGTTATGGATATGTTACTGATGATCCCACAAGGTCTTAGCATTCAATGAACCCCTATTTCTCCCTCAAACCAGTAGTTTTAGCCATTTATCATAAATCAACAATCCAATGTTCCTTTTTGTCTTTGGCTTAAGAAAGGACTTCATGTTATACTTGGAAAACAGTGGCCTCTCACTCACATGTTTTGAAGTAGATGATCTTACACTTACTGACACTGCATCCCACTTTTATTGGGGAAAAACATCATCGGCTGTTTAGGAGTGCTTGTATTTCCTGTCTGGACATTCAGCTTGATCTTTCCTAAACACCCTCTTTCCGTGGAGCTGTTAAATCAACACCAGCTTGCTTTTTTGCAGACTGCAGCTCAACATTTGTCATGAAAATGTCCGATGGAAACCCAGGCTTTTTATCCAGGTCTGTTATGATTCTCTATTCCTGAGCAACTTGTCGAATATTTGTCTATAGCTAAAGCTTTGAAGGCCGGTCTGCCATTAAAAACTAATAACGAGTGAGTAACTGTAAGTTTGTTGAAGAACATTATTTATGTTTTCCTTCTTTCCTAAGCTAATATCTTTCTTCTACAGTAAGCCTTTAGGATACCAGGTGAATGAATGCAAAGGATACCACCTCAACAGATGGTATTGTTGCATGCTAAGATCTTTTATAAAGCATGAGTCTGATATGGGAATCAAATAAAGTGTTTTCAGATCAGAAACAGGATCCAAACCAAAGGACACCCTAATGTTTTGAACAACCTTAGATAGAGTCCATTTTCGTCATGCTACAATGGTGGGAGGTGCCAATAAATGAATCCTGAAATCCATCAGGGACATAGCAAGCCTTACTTTATTGCATTAAAACTTTTTAGAAAATAGATATGCATCTGCTTTAATACACCCATTACTCTTGGTTGCAGGTTAAGGATGAAATTCAGTCCTTTTTCTCAGGAATAAATGTCATAATTGCATGATAACAGCTCCTCAGGACGGGAGTTTTAGACCCCTAAACATCCTCCACCCCTGTGATTACTAGCTCAAAGTTAACTCTCCCTTGCAGGCCTGCAGTGCTTCATTTGTGCTCATTTTCACATCACAAAACATAGGAATTATGCAATCTGGAAAACAAAAGGCAGAATTGCAGTTTTGTTCAGACTGACAAACATAAACACATGAAAGAAAGCACCTGGGTGCTCCTACTGTAACTCCCCTACTATCATAAAAAAAATCACATGCTTATTTAGCGCAAATTAAAGGTCCAAGAGAACACGGTTGTTGAGTACTAACAAAGCTAGCTGTTTGTCTTTGACTTATTCTCCTTAAAGCTGCAGGATTTCAAGATTCAAAGCATTTAGTTCAGAAACTGATTTGATCAAGGCTTCAAAGGAGATCCAGGACTGAGACATTGTAGTCGCATAATTAATGGCTACGGCTTGAAACAGCTTAGTGAGAGGGCCTTAAAGGCTATTCGGATCCCTCAGACAGTCATCATGAAAGTATAAACATTAGTTATTCACACATGTTTGGCTATTTTACAGCTATAGCTGGGTAATAAATAGATGTATAATATATCTGATTGTTCCTTGTGTCTCTAACAGAAGACTTTTCTCTAAATCTGCAGGTTTAGATGAATGGGAGGCTGATCTTTTAGTTATCAGGCTCAATTTAGTTCATTTATTTAGTGCCGATTCACAACACATATCAATTCATTAAGATCATACAGTCAGATTGGTTTAAAGTTTTCTATCCATGGAAAACCAGTTCATTGCATCGACTCATTGACTCAAAGGCAATCCCTCAGCCTGGGTGTATTGACAGTGGAGAGGAAAACTCCCTTTTAACTGGAAGAAACCTCCAGCAGAACCAGGCTTAGTGTGGGCGGCCATCCTCTGAGGCCGACTGGGGTTCAAGGAGACAGAAGCAGAGATACGGAAAGAAGCAGAGATACAAAAGGCAACTGTCAATCAGCTCCACAGGCAGCCCCGTTCAGGAAACAGCCAGACAGACGAGCTCCAATCCAGCCCCCACGTCAGAGAATGAAAGAGAGTACATCACGCCAAACCCCAACATCTATAAAAAGGTGTTATTGGCAGCAGCACAGCTGATATTTCTCTCCTGGACGATGTCACAGCCAAACAGTAACAGACCAGATGAAGCTACTATGAGAACAGAGAGCTTAATGTTAGAACTAAAAAATACCGCAGAGCGGAAGAATAGAGATAGAATGAAGCAGAGTGATCAAAAAGGGGTCCCCTATGTCCTCCAGAAGTCTAAGCATATAGCAGCATAACTATAGAGATTGCTCGGGATAACCTGAGCCACTCTAACTATAAGCTTTATCAAAAAGGAAGGTTTTAAAAGCAGACAGGGTGTCTGCCTCACTGACTAAACCTGGTAGCTCGTATCACAGGAAAGGAAACTGATAACTAAAAGATTTTCCTCCCATTCTACTTTTAGAAATTCACAAAGGAACCACTAGTAAACCTGCAGTTTGAGGAAGCGAAGTGCTCTGTTAGGAACATAAGCAACAATCAGATCTCTGATATCAAGATGGAGCTTGGCCATTTAAGGCTTTATATGTGAAAGAAGGAGGATTTTTAAATTCTATTCTAGATTTAACAGGGAAGCCAATGAAGAGAAAGCCAGGATAGGAGAGATATGATTATCTATTTTTAATTTTCATCAGAACTCTGGCTGCAGCATTTTTGATCAGCTGAAGTCTTTTAACTACAGCTTGTGGACTTCCTGATAGTAAAAATTACAATAGTCCAGCACTTGAAGTAACAAATGCATGGACTAGTTTCTCAGCATCACCCTGGATAGGATATTTCTAATTTTTGCAGTATTCCTGCAGATGAAAGAAGGAAATTCTGGAAACCTCTTTGATACTGGATTTAAATGACAGGTTCTGATAAAAAGATTTTTTGTCAAAGATTTTTTACTTTATTCTGAGATTAGTTCAATCCCAAATCAAGTGACTGACTAATCAGCTTCTTTTTCAAAGACTCTGGTCCAAAGATTTTTTACATTTTGTTTTGTTTGCATTCAGAAGCAGAAAGTTAAGAATCATCCAAGTTTTTATGTCTTCAAGACATATCTTTAATCTATGTAATGCATTAGCTTTAACTGGATTTATAGACAGACTGAGTACCATCTGCATAACAGTGGAACTGAATCCTATGCTGTCTACTTATTCTACTGATTGGGAGCATATATACAGTAGAAGAGAATTGGTCCTAGCACAGGTAAACTAGGAGCATCAGGAAGATTTATCATTAACATGAACATACTGAAATCTTTCAGATAAGTAATATTTAAACCAGACTAGTGCTGCTCCTTTTAATTCCCGCACACAATATTAAAAGCTCCTCTCCTGTGGAACCAGCTATCAGTTTTATACTGATAGGAAGACACCCTGTCTACTTTTAAAGGCTAGGCTTAGAACTTTTCCTTTTTTGAGCCAAAGCTTATAGTTGGAGGTGTCTCCAGGTTTTCCTGAGCTATCTCTATAGTTATGCTGCTATAGGCTTAGAACTGCTGGAGGACATAAAGGACCCCATTTCATCTTTCTGCTTCATTCCTATCCCTATTCTCCAATTTCACAGCATTTAATAGGCCAAAACCCAAACTTATGTTCTCTCTGCTTTCCTTCATTACAGTAGCTTCATCTGGCCTGTTCCTGTTTGGCTGTGAGACCATCCTGGAGGAAAATATCAGCTGGGATGCTGCTATCAACACCTTTGGTTATTGACAATAGACTGAGATCATCTGCTCAACCATGTTTTTTTCTAGAAAGACTAGCACCAGTATGGAGCTAGTTTGAAATATCTTTTCTAACATAGAATGTATTCATGGATCAGTGCTTCTATGTTACTTTTTTATGTTTTCTTCTTCCTCATTGAAACTCCACTTGGCCTCAGCATAAGGCTGCTCACAGTGAGGCTGGTTCTGCTGGAGGTTTTTCCCTGTTAAAGGTGATTCTACTGTCATTGCATGCATGTTTGGTATGAGGGGTTGTTAAAGAGTAAAATACACAATATGAGCAAATATCTACTGTTTTCACATGCTCATTCAGGAGGAGTGAAACCTGCTAAATCAATGACTCGATAAAATCTTCTGGTTTTCCTTAGACAGAACATTTTTACGAATCTGACTGTATGATCTGGTTGAATTGTCTTTCTAGAGTGCCTCCAGATGATATGTTTGTGTATTGGTGCTATATACAATAAATGTAATGGAGTAAACTGAATTGCACGAAAAATCCAAAAGGGTTTATGTTTGAATCATTGCTGTGTTGTTCTTAAATACTACCTCTTTCTTTGGGTTTTCCCTCCATCGTCTAGTTGCTGCTTTCCACACACCCTCAGAGCTGGGCGTTGAGGACTGCGGACAAACATATGAATACCAGGCTTTGTAAGCTGGCGTTTGTGGACTGGGAACACATCTAACTCGTACTGCTTAGGTGGTGGCATGTAGAGAAAAAAAGGCCTGGCTAACTGCTACTATAAAAAAAGATCAGATTTTTAATGGGGAAATTCAGTCTACTTTCTCAGGAGTCTATTGAGCTACTTCACATCAAAGCTTAGGGAGAGGCTGGGAAAGTTCTAGCTTTAATAAAAAATAGGTTGTTACAGTTGGAGGCACAAGCACTAGTAGCAATTTACTTTCACTGCTGTAACTCTTGGGCTGTCTCTTGCAGGGAATTTTAGCAGGAAGGAAAATAGAGGAGGAGGTGTGGGGTGCAGAAAGGGGAATTACTGCCAGGTCTGCAAGAGTCAGTTACCAGCTCTCCTCCTGCTCACCAGTCTGCATATTCAGGTGGCAGCAGCTGGATCTGTTTCAGCTAAACAGGCCTCCAGGGCCAGCTTTAAGAGAGAGTTGACCTCATCTAATCGATCCACAGGGACAAAGGGCACCCTTTGAGAGAACAAAAATTCCAGGTAGCTGGAGTCCAAAATTAAGCTGGTGTAAAGTTCTGTTTGCTTTGGATGGAGGGTCACTGTTTCTCTCCTGCTGCTGGAGACAACTGCTAGTACAGGCCAATTCAAGGGATGATGGTGTCCTCCATGTTTATCTAAATCCAAAAACAACCCATTTTAAACTTTTTCTTTTGGTTCTTCTTTAAGAAAATACATTTGTATACAGTTTTCTTTTTTCTATGTATCTCTCACTAAAGCTCCTGCTGCTGCCTGACTCTGAATAAGGGAATGAGTTAAGTGGTCAGGAAGAGACACGTGCTGTTAAGCACTATTTGACCTCAAAGACCTTAAACTTTGAAGACTGGACATTCCCTTTTAAGGAGTGTGTGGGATCATTTTCTCTTTGAACGTTATCGCTTCAGATGGACACCACAGCTATGTCACCCTGATGACAAGGGATAATTGAAGCAGGATTTGAGACTTTTTTGAACAAGAAAAAGTAACAGACACAAAGGTGCAACAAATCCCAGGTGGGTTGTCACCATCAGGGCAATAAGTAGCAGCAATATTTCAGTATATCATGACGAATTATGTGGAGATTTAGAAAAGATAACTTGGTTAGCTCTGAAAAAAAGAGTTTGGTATTTTTATGTTGACCTTCAAAACATCTAATATTTTTATTGTTATCCCGAGATTTTCTATATCCTCATTCATTTTTACAGAGTCCTGAATCAGTCCATTTGTGTTTGACCTTTGACCTTTGTGTCTGACATGTTTCCAAGCCGAAGGAACATATCGGGGTCTGGGTTTACCCCAGGCTGCCCCATCAGGTGGCTGGACCCCCTTTAAATGATTTCTTTCAGCGGCAGCCCCTGTCATGACCATAGCTTCATACCTTATCTCTGAAAACTGATCCTCGCCAATAGGTCCTGGAAGCTCATTTTAACCCTTTATATCCAGAATTTCATTCTTTCTTTCACAATGCCACTCTATTTACCATAAATAGTGGCCAGAGCACTGACAGACTGACTGGTAAAATCAAATCTCTGCTTTCAGGGTCAGGCAGTTCTGTTGGGATTTCTTGTAATTCAGTTTTCATATTGCATTTTTTAAACCAGGAGCCGTGTTGCCAACCATTAAAGGTAGCCAGATACTGAACTTTAGGCGGACAGATTGAACGAAACAGCTAAAGTAGGATAAAAAGTAGGATGAACAATAACAAAGCCATATCTACCTGAACTGCTGTCTTTTTGCTCCTCGTGGCTCCAAAATAAGATAAGGCTGTCCTTTTGTTTTTGACCTGCTTCAGAACAGCGTCCATGACTGTCCAGTTAAATATATCGGCATAGTGTCATGATCTTGGTGCTGATTACTGGCTTGTTTGTTCATCCATTCACCTGCCTAGCTCTGCACACTTTCTCATTACCACTCATCTATGTCAACTGTTCCAGTCTCTATTTAACCTACCTGCTTCCAGTCATAGGTGCCAGATAATTCAAACATTTTGTGAGAGTTCTCTGGTGTACCTTATTTTTTTTTCTGATTGCTGAATACTGGCCCATTCTGTTTTTTTTGACCTCTGAGCCTGCCTGTTCCTGTTCTGATCTGTTTGCCCGACCTGTCTTCGGGCTGCTGCTGGATTCTGCCTGTTTACCAAACCTGATTCTGCTTCCTGATACCAACCTAAATTTTCCTTCAGTATCTCTTCAGATCTCTGATCTTTTTGCCCATAATCCTGTGAACCTCTTCGTCACCAACATCAGCTCTGGCTTCACCCTCTGGATTGTCCTGCCTTCTTTCGTCTGCTTGGATCTGATCTCCTGCCAGTTCTACAGTCTTCAAGGATTCAGCATCTGGAACTCTTTGGGCAGTGTTCGCCATGTCATGTTGGCAGCCGCCCGGCTAGAATCCAACTCATTTTTTGAGCATGGACTGATCTTTAAGACCAGGTTAGTGTATCACTTTCTTAATCATCCTTTGCTAGATTAACATGGTCACTAAACTTTTTTTTCCTCCTGCAGAGGTTCCTGCTGCTCACTGCAGATTCATGATCTTTAAATAAACCCCGTTTCAAATGTCTGTCATACTGTCTGTCTGTCTAAATACCCGGTCCTGTGTTCTAAGCATTAAAACATATCTGTTTAGGATATGGCAGGCATGCTTAACATAGCCTAAATGAGGCATGAGCTCCTGTAAGAGTCACATCTGATCACCTCCAGTAAAAATAACAGTTTCAAGACAAACAACAGAATTGAGTGGCAGCCTCCCAGCTCTGAAACAAAATTTCCCTAAAAATGAAAATAAAGTTGCACATTGCTCACCAGGTTAGTGTTTTGCTTAATGAATTCCCTTTTAAAGAGATGTTGGATTCTTTTTTTTAAAATCCATTTTACTTTTTAACCAAAACAGTCATAAAAGTTATCAACAGTTGGACTCATTATTTTAGTCATCCTGCACAGACAAAACATGAGGAAACATAAAAAATATGACATCCTGTCATTTTTTCAAGTTTCTTTTTTGCTATAACAGCATAGTTGGGTTGTGAGAAGGATGTAGGTGGGATCTTAGTAATAAAGAAATGAATGCTGCTCAAACCTGCTTAGAAACAACTCCAATTTTTGACCTCTGACCTGGGCTGCCTTAGGCCATGAAGGAGTCACCATCTGCACCTTTAAGGTGTTGATCTATCAGTTCAGGAGCAAGCGATGTCTTCATCTAATGTCAGTTATGTTGGCTGATCTGATTAGTTTTTCATCTTTTTATTTTTTTTCTAAAGATTTTCATCCTGTCCCCAATTATTGGCACAAAGCAGAAGCATCCACTAAGGGCACAGGGCAACGCAGTACCAGAACATGTTTGTTTCCCCCAGAGCTCCAATATCCGGTTAGAAGTTGGAGACACAAAAAAGACCAAATAAATAAGAGTCCAGTTATTGCAAACTGCCTACTTTAAGGCTCTGCAGAGAAACAAGGCGATGAAGTCACCACCACAGGATGCGTGCGATTCCTGCAGACACGTGGTTAACATTAAGACTCAAGTAAAGAGCTCCTAATGTGAGAAACTGGGCAGATGAGTTCAATGTTTTTTTTTTTCATGTTTAAACAATGTACCGGTATTTAAATTCAGATTGAAGGTTAAAGCTTTCAGGATGGGCTTCAGACTGATGGACATTTTCCCTCCTGACATCCTGTCTAATAGCCTGTTTCTCTAATGCAGACCTTCTCCATCTGTGACCCCCCAAACATTCCCACCTCTGCTGATAGTGTGAGAAAAGGCATTTATCGCTGAGTGAAAAGAACACCGCAACTGAACCGAACTTGTTAAGTTTATTTTTCTCGCTATTAAAGTGTTTTTGCAGCTTAGCTTGGTGGCGGTTTCTGACTTTTGTATGTGACACACAGAAGTTTTGCTTTGTGTTTAGCTATTTGGGGAAAAGTGCGCATAAAGTGTGCGTGCTTGTGTGGCAAGAGGGCTCCTGGTGCCTAAACCCCTGCGGTTCTTAATCTATTCTACCTCACATCCCCATAAACATCCTGCTCCAACTCCCTCATGGTGTGTTTATGAGCTCACTCTCTTCACACACACACATTAAAGCCCACACAGGAGCCTGGCTTCGCCGTGTATGATAATATAGGCATCACAGCGTAAGGTGTGCCATCAAAGGAAGATATCGGGGCTGTAAAAATAAAAGGAATGTTGAGCCATCAGCAATTATCTGAGTAGGAACAGTTGCACCTTGCTTTAATTTTCCATCTTTCACTACAAGGCCCCACTAATAATCATCTGCCTTCTGTTTTGCAGGGGGAACAAGGGGCACTCTGCAGATGTGCAGCTGGCTGAATAAATGCAAGCTCATCTAACTGAAGTGGGTCAAAGCATCATCTCACTCATGAGGGATAATACCAGCCCTGATCCGCTGTGCAGAGGACATCTGAAGACAAACATCCGTGATGATAAGGCCGGCGGGTAATGACTATAATGTTGAGAAATTGTTTCCCCAGCGCCCCGCCCAGACATCACTGCCTCACAAGTTTCAGCAGAGAAGGATCAGTATCAAAGGTTGAGACCTGTCCCTGATTATTAATTTCGCCATGTAATACTGATGACACGTTATGTCAGGAAAACAAACGGAAGACTCCCTACGCTGTTGATGGAAGGGGGGGTGAGTTTTAAAGCATTTAGGAGAGTGTATCTCAACCCTCCAATTTTAAACCTCTAGCAGAGGCTGCTGAACACTTTACTGTGTTTTACCAACGTGTACACACACTGTACCCTCCCCAGATGTTGCAAGCCACAAACTTAAAGGTGCATTCCACAAGTTTGAGGGGTTTTTTTTCTTTCCCATAGATGCCCTTACCAAAACCAAACATATAAAATCAGTTTTCCTTTTTTTAACATAGTTCCATTAGTTTGTTTATTCAGGTCTGATTCTTTGGGTAAAACGTTGGTGTTATGCACTGAGAAAATTAATCTGTTTTTTTTCTTTTATTTAAACAAGATGTATTTCTCTCCCATTCCATTTTAGAGATAAATTTGTCTCAATATTGTTCAAGCAAAAACAAGCTAAATCAATCAAAAACATAAATTATGGTCAGAACAAATGGTAATGAAATATTGTTTTTAATGGAATATTACTCTCCAATTCCATTTTAGAGATAAATTTGTCTCAATATTGTTCAAGCGAGCTAAAGGCAGGAGATTGGAGCTAAATAAACCCCAGATAGTGCACCAGAAGTGGGTAGTGGGTGGCTGGGTTTATACCTGGAGGCTAACTGGGGAGAATAGACTTATTTCTTAAATATAATATCCCATTATGAAAATATATTTTATTAAAATTCCAAAAGGTTGGACCACAAATTTTTTTTGGGATTAAGATCAGTTTTTTTTTTTTTATTGAAAAATATTGAGACAAATGTATCTCCATATAAAAGCCCCTTGCAAAATGATAAGACGGACCAGTTCCTGGACACCTAAGACATCTCAGCCATTTTTAAGAGAAACAGAGCTTCAACTCAGTCTGGGTGCTTTGAACCAGAGAAGGAATAAGTTCTGTAAGCAAACAGAACACAGAACATCCCACAGGGTTTTTGACTTTTAAAGTATGATAGCAACCATCTGAGGCTTTAACATGACAGCTGGACTAATAATGAGAGTGATTTTATTGGGATTTTTGAAGAAATTCTCAATAAAAAAGCATGGTTGGGTGAAGAAACTATATCTCCAGCTTGAGAGCATCTCACATGCATCTGTTCAACCTATCATCTAAAGATGAAAAAGACATACGGAAAAACAGTAAACCAACCAAAACAAGAGAAAGTGATGTGAAGGAAGCAAACCATGAGGCCCATGGTGACTCTGGAGAAGCTGCAAACAGGGGCACAGTTAGATGGGGATAAAGATGATGCATGTCGGATTCATGCTATTTTCAGAACTAGATGTATTGTTTTATGGAGTGCAGAGAAAATCATGCCTCTGTACGTCATCTGGGGTTTTTTAATGTAATCAGAAATGTTCCCCCCAGAACTCTAAGCTGAAATAAGATCATCCACTATACCTTTAAATTAGAGAGCATGGATGTGGAAATGTGTCTATTTATGAGCAGAAGCTTTAGGAACATCTACTTTGTAGTGCTTGTTCATTTTCTTGTGGGAACAGTGTAGATTGACCCTGAGGTTCCTGGACACATCCGCTTTCAGCCATCCCTCAGTGCACAATGGTTCCTGCCTGGCCAGCCTTATTAAAGGTTTCTGGCTACGCCTCTGGCTGCAGAGATCCATAGATCATTTGGGAGAATCTGCTTAAGGACAACTATTACTTGTGCTCTCCTCTAATGTGGCCTTTTAGAAAGCTAGCGAGAATTAAGCTACTGTTGAAAGAAGGCAGGTCTGTTTGCAGTTTGCCAAAAGCCAGATCCAAACACAGTAGGGTGTCAGACTAATCCAGGTAAAGTCAAAACCTAAACCTAACTGAGCATCTGTTATAATGAGATGATCTCCATTGCATCGTATAGAGGAGTTCAGCAAATAAGAATATGGCAACCTTTAATCCATTAATTGAAGCTGTGAGAGGAATTATCCTAAATATTGTCAACTGTATTTTTATCACCAAATTATCTTAAAAAAAATGATCCACTAAGTGAGAATGAATCAAACAGCATGGCACAGGTTTTATTTTTTTTAATCTGAGAAGTACCGCTAGTTATCATTTTTCTTTCCTTTCAAAGCTAAATCCTACTGTGTGTTGGTCTGTCAATAAAATTTATTAGCTTGTGGTTATACTGTGAGAAAGTGAAATTGCATGAATGCTTTTACAAGAATACTTTGGGTTTGGATCAGTTTGCCATGCATCACAGCATGTTGTTTTTAACACTTTGTTAGAATAATGGATGACACATGGAGACTATCGACTCATCTGCCTTGGGTTCAATACTTTTTGACCTCTGTTGCTTGTCTAGCCTCTTTTTCTCTTTGCCTTTTTCCTCTCTAAATGCTACAAATATATATATGTTAATAAAAAGGAAAAAAATGTTGACATGCATCCAGTACCAGGTAATACCAGGTCCTGACCTAGACATGACTAACTGTAATCGTGTTTCCATCCAAAAGTCATGCAAATGTAAAGCAAACTTTATAATGTTGAAGAAGAAAAAAGCAAAATAAACATGGAGCTGATCAACTAGGCGATGCAAGACGTAATGTCATCATGCATTGACGTTACGCTTGGCTGTAATAAACAGAAATAGGTAACTATTGACTTATTGGAAGGAATTCATAGAAAGTTTCTAAAATATCTTTAGGTGCCCCTGAACAGAAAAAAAAATAGATAAAAGAGTAAATTTGTAAGAAAATTCAGGTTGAAGAGGCTTAAATTTTCCTTTAAATAAAAAAAACTAAAATCTGAGTTTAAATATGTTTCTAATCTAAATTTGAATGTTTTTCTTAAAAATTACAAAATAAATGTGCTTCTACTATAATATCTCTTATTTTCAAAACAAAGCCGCTTTTCAATTATTAATGTTAAACTGACATTGATAGGGCTTCTCCATCATTCTGGTACTTTTGTGAATAATATCCTGTTGACTTAAGTCCAGGGGGTCTTTAGTTGCGGACCCCTGGGGAAGAAATCTAAAGTGTTTGGTTATTCAGATGGGCGGTTCTCGTAACAAAATATTATCAGTCATCAGTGTGTGTTACCACTCAGGGCGACAAAAGTTCAAAAACAAATCTTTGGCTCAGTTTCATTGTAAACCTAAATGGTTGGTAAATGTACTGCCACTCCTGGGGAAGTTCTCCCAATATTTGTTTTAGCAAAGTGGATCTGTTGTAACAAGCCAGTAAAGAAAAAAGGCATTTCAATCTAGACACACAAACATAATAGTCTATGTTTTAACACCTCTTTGTGGACTTTACATTTATTTACATCCATTTTCATTCATTTCTATGTCCTACCAATTACCTGTACATACCCCAGACTATAACTAAGCTAAACTCATCTGAAAACTGCATGCTTCATGTTTGATGTTCTACACCTGTGGTCATGGAAGTGAATGAACACGCTGCAGGCTGCTTCCTCATTCATCTGTGAATGAACGTATCTCTCTTAGGTGATCAGTGATCCATGCATAACTGTCAAGTTATGAATTTTAAAATTGTACATCTACTGCGAGCTGTCAGACAATCCTAGTCAAGCTCCATTATCCATTATATTTTAAGAAATTGGACAAGAACAGTAAGAGGACAATAACACTTCTAACCAACTGCAAACTACATTGAGGTGATCAGAATATGAATAGATATCCCAGCTACAGTTCTGTTTGCAGAGGTAAATCATTGATTGTTTTTAATATACCATAGTTTTACCAGGGGGAGAAACTAAATACTTCCTGATGGTTATCCAGACAGCCCCTCCCAGACAGGATTGCTGTTCTTCGCCACTAAGTAATATTGTCAAACAGGCATTATTTAATAGGTTTGAATAAATAACACATCTTGCTAATGTTTTTAATATAACAAATAGTGAGGAATCACTTGGTATCAAATGACTGTTCTTACACTTCCACCTATTAGAGCATCCTGCTGTTCTTCCCCTGTTTGTTTATCACTATTCTTTCCCTTCCTTTTTCTCCCGTCCTCAAGCATGAACCCTTGTTATATATATAGCGCCTATATCAGAATGAAGATATCAAGCAGCCTAAGAAGGCTTAAGAATACATGATGAAATGCTGTCTGCTCCCAAGTAGAAAAAACATTTCTAGGCTCACATGGTCTAAGTTACATACAGTATATCAGAGCCATACTACATACGAAAACAAATGAAATATGAAACTTGTAGGTTTCAAAACTAAAGCAGCGAAACCAAATAGAAAAATATGACAGTTATATTCTAATTATAGTTTTCATGGATTGGACACTGGATCTAATTAGCCTTATCTGATACTCCAAAGCACCACTTTAGTGTCACAATTAGGGTGAGCACATTTTGATTTCAATAGAGGACAGATGGCTCAGCCTTGGCATAGATAAATGATACTCAGTTTACTAAATGATACCTTCTAATTTATAAAGATATAATCAAAGCCTCCTCAGTATCATTATAAAGCTGAGTTAAAGAAAAAAATAAAATCTCTCTATAGACTGCTCAGAAGTTATTAAACATGTTTTATTGGACCTAAAAAAATATCTTTAACAATTAAGATAAAATAAAATTCTGGAGTATAATAGTATAATAGAAATTTACATATTTTTTTGTATCAGAAAATCAATCTGTGATTTAAAGATAGATTATTTTCACCTGTAACTCATCTGTTCATCTATCACCTGTTGAAGGATTCGCCGTCTAGTTAAAATTATAACTGCCTGTTCATTAAAATAACTTAAAAACAACTTTCTTCATATTTTTGGGCATGATCTGTTATAATCTAAATACTGATCGCTACACAGTTGAAAGACTACATTTAGTGCAGCTTCATTTAATGTGAGTCCATCTCGAGGGATTGCATGCTGGAGTACCCGGTGGGAGGCAGTGAGTGAAAACATTAGCAAGACGTGTAATTTATTCAAACCTATTACATAACGCTTGTTTTTTAATACTAGATAGTGGTAAAGATCACAGATAAAAAAAAGCAAGTTGAGAGGGGCTGTCTGGATAAACCTCAGATAGCATGTAGAACCTAAGAAGGTTCGGGGTTCAATCCCCAGCCCAGGGTCTTCCATGGAGTTTCATGTTCTCCTTCTGCATTTGTGGGTTCTCTCCAGGTACTCCCGCTTCCTCTCACAGCCCCAAAAACATGACTATTAGGTTATTGGCTTCTCTAAATTGTCCTTACAGTAGGTGTGAGACATGTGTGTGTCTTTGTGTTGCCTTGCGACAGACTGCGATCTGTCCAGGGTGAACCCATAGGCTGCCGGAGACAGGCGCATGCCCCACCGTGACCCTGACAGGACTGAGCGGAAGAAAATGGATGGATGGATGTCTTGAATCCAAAATTTGACAGTTATGCCTTACAGTAGCAACATGTCACAACCCAAGATGCAGGATTTCCTTTGAATAAAAATTTTGTATACACTCTCTTTACACAAAATGTCAATAAAAGTTGTCTAAGTCTAAAAAATAGCTAATCACAGGCAGGTTGCTTTATTCGGTGTGTACAGCGCTATGCGCCAACCTCAGTCGCTATATTTAGGCTTAATTTTCAGACCTCCAGCTTACTATTTTTCAAAAACGACTAGCAACAAATCTGGTGACTTTTAACGGTGTCACTGGCGTTTTGGAGACTCTTACGTGAAAGCATGTATCGTTCCCACTCTTGCTGCCCTCACAAGAGGCAGTTGCTGCCGTGGGGCGCCCCCCATCCCAACCCTGTTCTCAAATTAACATGGAAAGTCCCTTCAGCCGCTGCAGTCAGAGCCGCAGGATGTTTACCCTCAGCGTCCAGACTGCAAATGAAGCGGCGACATCGCCGGGATTTCACGGGCGAAATTGATCACGATGGTGTCAGCTCGCCCTGACTTACATTCAAGGCGGAGCGAGAGGGATGTAAATGTAAAATGTTATTTGGTCTAAATATATATTGTTTAGTAAAGTGAGTTTTTGTCTTTCTGTAACAAATTTTTTTCTCCCACAGCATTAATAACATGCACATCACTTCTTGTGGCAGATTTAGCAAATTAGGCGATGACGTCATTTAGCGACTTCTAGCGACTTTTAACACAGCCAATAGCTACTTTCCTTACTGAGGAGTTGGCAACACTGGGTGTGTAAGGCCTTCAAAATGACAATAGTTGACAGGAGCGAACAGAAACAGGTCCACATAAGAGGAGGTGGGAGGCTGTGCATGGTGGAACTCAACCCACAGAGAATGAACAAGCACCCGTGTGTGATATATTGGGGCCCTGTGGTACTCTATTTGCGCATGTGCGAGAGGGCTAGTTTATGAGCATCTGTATGAAGTAAAGCTGCTCGTAGGAGTATTTATTGTGTATATGCACTTTTGGCACTCTTAAAGTCGTAAATATTGGAGCTTGACTGGTCTTGATGCATTCAGACAAGGTGAAGGTTTGAAAATGAGGTTCTAAGGAATCAAACTGAACTTGAAGTTGCCTCATTTCATTTTTGTTTATGTCTGACGATGGTGGCAAATATGTTTAAGATATTTTGAACAGCTACAAAATAATAGTGAATACTGTTATAAACTCACTGTTTTTAGATTTTTATACATCAATATAGTCTGTATTGTGTAATATTTTTTATTTAACTTATTCCCTTTTTTTTTAATCAGTTATCTCCTATCCAACTGGGCAAGGCAAGGCAATGGGGCAGCATATATAATAATTAAATTGGTAAAAATAAATAAATGTTTGCTAGCAGGTATCTGCACAGCAGTTAAAACCCTAAAAATCTTGCCCCACTCTCTGTTCTTCAGTTAGTAGCTAACTGTTAGCCAGCAAGTATCGGTAGTGTTTAAACCCTTTCATGTCTTCTTTTTAACCCTTATACTTTTTGCCCAAATGATTAACCAATTGCTTTTATGGGGCATCTGATAGGCACCACATTTAATCAGTGGCTTGATAGCACTGTGTGGAAAAACTTTGATTTTCTGAAAAATACAGTGTTTTAATTTCTGATCTCATGGCCTAGGTCTCCATAAATCCCAAGTATTCAGTAAATAATAAAAAATGAATGCATGGTTTACTCTAGTTAATAGCATTATCATAAATAAAAATGCTGCTAAGGCAAAGACCCAGAGTGTAAATTTCTCCTAAAGAAGGTGACTGAACTGGAGTTCTGCCAGCGAGGGTCACGGCGAGACTCAGCAAAGCTCCAGTACCTTTTTTGGGGTTTTAACACGCCAGAACTGATGATTTACAGTGAAACTAAAATCTTTGACTCACGATAACAAATCAGAAGACAAATGGTAAAACAGACTCAGTTAGACTTGCCTTACAACAACAGTCACATTTAACTTTATGCCTTGTTTCCATTTGTGTGACGAACCATGAGACATTTTCCAAAATGATGCAGCTAGTGGTGGGAAAAGTAGAGGAGGCGAGATAAGCGTCTCCTGCTCAATGTGTAAAGTCTGGAGTACAGAAATAGAACCTGGTGTGTTGGTGTACTTATCTTCACTTATTAAATAGATGGAATAGCACATCATGACTGTCTCACACAGACAAATTTGCAAAGTTTTTCTTATCTCGAATCAGAATTATACATTAGATTTCAAGTATATACATACATCTGCAATAATATTTTGTTAGATATCCCTTGTCAAATGCAGGGAAGAGAACGCACATCTCACGTTACATACATTACCAATGGAGGCTCTACTGTATCAAACCTAAGGTTTTGGGAAGCCTCATCTGTCTACTACAAAAGTTGTCTGTAAGGGACCACTTTTAATAGACACAACAAAAAGAATGGTTTAATAATGAATGGTTTGTCCTGTCTAAGTCTAAGTTTAAATTCTCCAGTGGCTGAGGGGTAAAAAAACACCATACAAATGCACGAAATCACAGCAAACTCAAAAACCCTGCAAACACAAAAATGGGACTAACACACAGGCATACAAAACAATGTGCAAAGGAAAAAACAAAAATGGAGGAATCACACAAAATAGAGAGCCAGAATGTGACGAAGAAAGACGCTAACACAGAAAACACCCACAGAGAAAAAAATCTTGCAAGTAGCAAAAAAAAGAAAAATAAGAAAATCTGTGTTCATTATGGAAGTCCACTAAGGGGAGAGACGATCATCAATTCAGACCATATAGCCTACATTACAACAGAAATGTCTAATTTTGCGACAGATCTATTGATTAGATATTGCGCAATAAACATCAACTGTCATGATTTTAGGTGCTGATGGCTGGCTTGACGGCTCATCTCCTTCACCTGTCCATCTTTGCCCTGTCCCTTAGCTGAGCCAACTGTTCTGGTTTTCTATTTAAGCTCCCTGTTTCCCAGCCAACAGTGCCAGATTATTCTTGAGCCTTTAATGAAGAGAGTTTTCTAGCGTGCTTTATTGTTCTGATTTTCCTGATCCGTTTTTGCCTTTGGACCTTTGATCCTGTATGCCACTGTCTTATTAGTTTGCCTCCCTCTCCGGGCTCCTGTCAGCTTTGCAGCCTTCCACATCTGGAACTCTCTTAGTGACTCGCAAACTGTTAAACTAGGTTAGTGACTCGCACAATCATCCTCCGTCAGATTATCATAGTCACTAACCTTTGTTTCTGCCTTAGACGCCCTAGCTGCTGAGACTGCAGATCCACATTCTGTTCTTGTGTTTAAAATAAATGCCTTTAAGTATTCCACTGTCTGTATTCTGGGTCCTACATTCTGAGCTTATTACATCAACAGGATGCCGTTCAGAGGAAATTTGGAGAAAAAAAGAAAATAAGGAACGTTTATACTTTGAATCTATTTTAGAAATTCAAGCACTTATGCCTTTACTCAGGCTTTGCGCCTTAATAAAAGCATTAAAGGTATAGAGGATCTTTTATTTCCGGGTGGATTATCTAAATAAGTGGTCCTCCTAATTGTCAATCATTCTGGTGATATGTTTACGTAAGGCCATCCTACATGATCGCCCCGTTAGCTATATTTTCTGCGCATGCACACTTTCAGGCATATAGCTGTGGTGAGCTACTGTTTCAGACTGTCATTAAAGCTCAACTTTCTCACATCGGTTCTTCTAAAATGGTTGTAAGAGAAAAAGTGTCTACGAAGTTTACGAGGAGAGCTCTCCACGCAAAGCATTATGGGATTTCCTGTCACAACGACCTGGTTTCACCATAGGCTGTTGCTGCCCGACTGCTGCGCGTTGCTTTGGCAACTAATAACAAAGATGGTGCAGGCACCGTGCAGTGGACTAACGGGGAAGTGATCATCTGTCCGAACGGTAAATTGACTGAGTTCACTATAAAGTTCCTGCTCTATATAATGATCGAGGGATTAAGGGTTTAGGGCGGAAGTTCAGACACAGTAAGCCTGTATGAGCTATGAGAACAGCAACTATTAAACAGAGCGTGCACAAGGAGAAATGGGCTTTTGTATGCTCACACACACACACTTTTTTTCAGTGAAGAGGGTGGGTCTTTTGAAAAATTCGTGAAAATCCTCCACAATACCTTCAATCCAGTGCTAGTTTGGAACCTTTCTTAACTCACATCATTTTTACTTTGTGTGTGTTTGTTTGTTAGCCTGATTTTCTGATTAATTGTTTCATTTTATTATTTACAGGATTTTAGAATTTGCTGTGATTTATTTATTTGCACCCTGCAGTTACAGTAAAACTCATTGTCAACGGTGCTTTTATGATAGAAAGCCCTGAATAAGACAGTCCAGATAAGAAACCAGAAAAAGCCAACCATAACACCACCTCCTCCGAGCTTTAGTGCCTTTTGATGCAAGAGAGCATACCAGCAGCTGTCTTACAATAGTGTCTACAAACTGTGTAAAAATAAATGAGGGCAATCCATTATTGTTAAGGCAAACAAAGCACCCTGACCTGTGGAAGTGTGAAACGCAGGGCAAATCTCAAAGAATGTCAACAAGCCTTAGAAACAGCTCACACACAAAGTCTAGATAAAATGTTGGCGGAAGTGGTGGATAGAAGATAAAATGAGGCAAAATGGACACAATGGTGAAGTTATGCGGTTCATGCAGTAGAGTATACTGATATTAGATGTTAATGGGGAACTGAACTGGAATCATGCAAAAACAGTAAAGCATGAGTTTTGTTTTGTTATGTATAAGGCCTAATCTTTCCTATTTTTAGTGGTTGAGATAGTCTAGTTCCCATGCAGGAATGTTAATCTTCCTAAGGGCTTTGGCCAAGAGTGCAGTGGCCTAGAGAAGGAACGCTGCAGAGCAGAGAGGGACAATCTGTAGAGCAGGCATGCCCAAAGTCGGTCCTCAAGGGCCACTGTCCTGCAGGTTTAGAGGTTCCCCTGCTTCAGCACAACTAACTCTGATGATTGCAGTTCAGCAAAAGCATGTTAATCAGCTAACCAGCTGTACTTAAGCAGAAAAAACTCTAAAACCGGCAGAGAAGCTGCCCTCGAGGACTGACTTTGGGCAGGCCTTCTGTAGTTCATGCATCTGCTCTGTAAGAGAAGACATAATTGCTCTCCTTGTGCATCAAAGATCAGCGTCGCGGTGCACCGCAGGACAGCAAAGCTTCCAGTTGAATGGACCAAACTATAAGTGAAGAGAGCAGAGATCTCTCAACACCTAAATGACAAGAAACAGCCTGTGACACTTTTCTATTAACCTCATCCACCATGATGTAAACAGCGGTGCGGTACACAAAAGCTTTACTCCAGTAAAAGTAGCATTACTTAAACATAATTCTACTGGAGAAAAAGTAAAAAGTATCAAATTAAAGAAATTATTCAAGCAAAAGAATAAAAAAAAGGTAAAAAGAAATTTTTGCAGAAAAGCTACTCATGTACTGAGTAAACATTTTACTATTTAAAATACAAAAATCAGACAGACAATATGCAGTTATGTGAAAAACACTTTGTCATAAATACTAAAAGAAAACAATTAATACAATGAAGAAAATAATAGAAATAAAAACTGCAGGCAGAAGAAACACTTATCAGATTCGTTGTTTTATATAAAAACATATGAACCCATCTCTTATTTTGAAGTGGATTCATGATAGAATACGGTGAACCACATCCAGTGGTAATATTTATTTACTGCTGTATAACAGCTTCACTTCTATGTCATAGAATTCACAGCAGATAAGAGTAACATAAAAAAATAATAATAATTGTCGACAAAAAATAAATTCATTTTAGTGAAAGGTTAACTGCCAGTCTCTGGTTTATTTTAGGCTAACATCTGCTTTTCTTTATTCAGTGAAGTATCTCACAATCGGTAAAGTAGTCAAGAGGGATTTCACTAGAGGAGTCTGAATACTTCGATACTGCACTTAAGTACACTTTTTAGGTATTATATACTTTATTACTTATTTTTCCTCCTACTTCTAACTTCTACTCATTACATTTTCACACAAGTATCTGTACTTTCTATTCCTTACATTTTAAAACAAACGCTACTCGTTACTCTTTGCTTCAGTTTAATGTTTATAAATATTTATTTTATGCATGTGCTCCATCCAATGCAGATTATTGGTTCCACCCACATCTAGTGAAAACTAGTGTAATTGGATGAGTCATAGAACGCAAACACTCATTGGTTAGCTAAAGGAAATCATCAGAAGCAAGCAGCTGTTCTTCAAACTGCTAACATGAATTGCCTATGCCATGCTACAATGTAGGATTCAGAAAAAGATGTTGAAATGTCTGACAGGTCGGACACAGGCGAGAGCGTATCAGGAGATGGAGACCAACAAGACCTCCCTCATCCTTGGCCCTATCTCAAAGGATTTTTGGAAATAGTCGAAAAAATTGAGCTTTCAGTTTATAAATTGACATCTGGTTGTTTTTTTTAAAGGTTACTTTATACTTTTATACTTTAAGTAGTTTTTGAAGCACATACTTTTTCACTTTTACTTGAGTAAAGAGGTTAAGTTGATACTTCAACTTTTACCAGAGTGTTTTTAAACTGCAGTATCTATACTTCTACTTAAGTAACAAATGTGTGTACTTTGGACATCACTGGATTTTACTTAAGTAAGAGGAGAAATAACTGCTAAAATTTTACTAAAGTAAAAGGAAAAAAGTACCATGCATTAAAACTACACTTTTTTTTTTTTTTTTAGGTAAAAGTAAAAACAAGTTAGGACCCACCTCTGTTTGTAAACACAAACAGTGTGGGACATGTAGGTTTTCTCATTTAGAAATGTGTCTATTTGCTTCATGTTTTTTTTAGTTTAAAAACATCAACATTTATAAAAAATAAAACAGAACATTAAAAATTTGGCTTAATGTCATTGAAAACTTTCTTCTGTTTATTGCTTTGGTTCTGAAAGATGTTGCCGTTGCTGCATCTACAAAACTGCTAGTCAAATAGAGCAGTAATGACCCAAAACTAACATATGTCAACACATTGTCTGCATCGATGAAGCTCCCTGCATGTTGGGATGAAGAAAGCTTGAACCTGAAAGTGAAACTGACACCATGACCTACTTTCTGATGGCCGCAATTTTATCTAACTATTTCTCTGAGGAGCAGGGGTCACCAACGCGGTGCCCGCAGGCACCAAGAGGCCCTCGAGGACCACATGGGGTGCCCTCAGTGTCTTCTGGAAACAGCACAACTCATTGTGAGCTAAGTTGGAAATATTATTTTATTTTGTTTCTCTTCTTTTTGTGATCTCAAAATGAAAATAATCAAAAGGATAATATAAAAAAATAAACCTTTAAAAATATGTTTATTATGCATGAAGTTTAGGTGGACACTGAACCTCCAGCTACCAGTTTTGGTAGCCCTTATGACTCAGTAAAGAAGTAGCTCTAAGCCTTAAAAAGATTGATGACCTCAGTTCTAGAGAAATTAGAATTCCTTCCCAGAGGGCCAGATTATCTTTAATGTAAAATATGACTAATTAATTAACAAGACAGTCATGTGACTTCTGCTGATAGGGTAGAACTCAAAATTTCTGTGTTCATAGCTTTTCTAAATGAGGGAAACTGAAGGTTTTCTTTCTATACATCAAACATCAGCTGAGAGAAGCTCTAATCTCTCTTCTCTTTTATTCAAATTTATATCATAGTAGATTTAGTCTTTAAAGTCTGATGTTGACTAATAATTTTTGTTGGAACTGTGTTTCTTTTCATCTCTTTTTCATTTTATTTACTGTATCTCAGTAGCATTCTTACCTCCAATTGTATATACACTAGGCCACAACGAGTTGTAATTTTTTGAAATTGAATATTTCTCACTGAAAGTCGGAGTTGAGTTGATGCGTCTTTCTGTATTGCAATCCTTTTAAGACGGGGCATGAGGGGTGGGGTATGCCCAAAAATTACTTACAGTACATCATGCTGCAGCAATGGTCTTGGTTATATCAGGTAGGTCTGATCCATTTGTTATTGCTAACTGAAGTGTGTGCTCTTCTAAGCCCATAGAATAAGCTATGTAATAAGAGACCATTTTGACCGCAGCACGCAAACCGCCATACAGGCCCTCATTTTTTAACTGTTCCGATGTGAGTTAACTCAGCTTAATTAGTCGACTTTTTGGTGAATGCTCTATTATATGCTGAATGCTGCATGATATCACTCTACATCCACAATGTAAAACATAACAGTGGCAGCATCATGCTGTGGGAATGCTATTATTCCATTGGTATAAAAAAGCAGGTTGGAGCTGATGAGGAGATTAATGGAGCTAAATACAGGCTTATACTTGATAAAAAAGAAAAAACCTGTTTGGTTCTGTAAATAACTTGAGACTGGGGCAGAGCTTTACCTTCTAGTACAAGATCAACTCTAAACACACATCCACAACTCAAGTGTGCCTCTACTTTAGGTCTGTCTATCAACAGGAGGGGTGAGTAAGAAAGCACAGTATGGCTCACTTATGAGGAAACTGTGACTCTTACAACTATTACCAGAATTGCTGTTCACTCATCAAGTGTTAGAAGGAAAAGGGATCAGGAAACAGTCTCTCATATTGATGTCATCACCCCCAAAATAAACTAGCCCTTTTACAGTATGAACAGCACAGTGCAGACACTGTTCTATTCATATCCAAATAGCTACTGATGTAAATTAATCTTTTATCAAGATGGATTGAGTTCTTCTGTTTTTAAACTTGATAACTGCTCCAGCTATGCCAGACTTTTACTCCTTTTTTCCCACAAATAGACTTCAAACAGACTGGATCTGTAGACTGCAGGGAAAAATCAAACACCACATGCTGCGCACAACAGCAATAAAACAAAGGTGTTCACTATTGGAAGTTTTGGCAAGACCCGTTTGAAACATGGTCTACTAAGAGATACAAGCTGCTCTTATCCTAAAATGATGAGAGAGTTTTTACCAATGAATCAGAGGAAGGTTTAAATTTAAAAATCATTTGAAGAAAGGAATTTGGCAAAATTGAAACAGGGTGGAACCGTCTATCTGGATCTGTCCAGAATAATAGTTTCCTTTGGATTTATAGTAATAAACTAAGGGGGTGTGGGCGGCACTTAGCGCGTTCCTACATGATGATCCTCATGTCTCTTCTCAACCTCCGCCCTCGCTTTCAGCTTCCTCCCATCACTGTTCAGGTTTGTCTTAAATCTGCTAAGTGTTTTGCATCACGTGGCTCGTGAGGCCCCTCACTTATTCTCAGCCTTATCACTGTAAGGAGGCCTGGTTAGTGTCTCACTCCAGCCACACATCATTTGAAAGGTACAGTAACCACATGTGTCTGCAGCTGTTCTTAATGAACCATGTGTTCTGCAGAAAAAGTTCTGCGAGCTTCCTGTGAGAAATACCCTTCATTTTATCCATCATCCATACACAGCATTTATACCAGCATTTTTTTATTTATTTTTTACGTTTTTTTGCAAGTACTAGTGGCTCATTTTTTTTAACAGTAAGCTGACAGGAATGTATGCCCCAGGATGGTTTCTATTAAGTAAAAAGCCTCCAAACAGAATGATGCTGCCACCACCATGTTTCATAACTGAGAATAACCTGAGGTGTTAGTTCTTGTCTTTTTTTTGACACAAAGGATTTTACAACCAAATGAAGGAAGTCCATATTTTCTCTTTTTTTTTCATATTTACACACAATTAAAGCAGTATTTTATATTATAAGACTACAAAAGCACTTGGAGAACGCAGACCTCCAAGCAGCAGATTTTGCCCCATTTTGTGACTTACACCTATAGCTAAAACTCAAACATGACCTGGATCATTACCTAATTTTAATTATTTGTTCGTTGGCATGAGGTCAACCTTTGGTAACATTTTTCCTTAAAAAATGTTTTCATAAGTTTCTAAATAACGCACAGTGTGTGCCTGCAGCCTCCTCTAGTGTTTGTTCTGCTTTCACACTTCTTTATTTACTCTGCTTTCTTCTTTTGATCAGCATATCAAGACTTCCAGTGAAGGATGGCTCACCTTTCCCTTTTGTCTTCAGACTAATAATTCTGGACTTTTTGAGTCCGATGCTGAAGCGGTCAATAGTCAATGCTGCCACCCTCTGGCTTAGGGGGGAACTGCTTGATCTGCTAAATAATGGTAAAAAGTCATTAAAAAAATCCGGCATCTGGATTATGATGTAGATCATCACCAAAATGTAAAGGATTGTTCCTTGGACTGATGTGCAGCTTTGGTAAAAATTTCATTAAAATTCCTTAATAACTTTTGATGTTATCCTTTACACGGAAATACAGACAAACACACAAACTCAACCAAAAACTAAACTAAACTACTAACTAAAAATGAAATAATGTAAAAGTGTTTTCAGAAACTAATTATATATATTTTTGCACTGCAAGAAATTTCACTTTTGTTAAAGGATTATTGGATTTATAGGATTTGTACTTACTAATCAATCATAACACTACAAAGTTAACCCCTAAAAATGTAAAATTATTCATTTATTTTTAGTTATAAAAAGATTGATTGTTTTTTATAAATAAAATAGATATGAAGGTGTGGATGTCAGCTGCTTCTGGAGATTTTTTTCTGAATTGCAAGGATTAGTAAAATCACAACATTCAAATCTTCAGTTGGCACGGTTACATTCTACACATGGATTGTTGGACCTTGCCAAGTAAAAACATCATAAAGTTGCTGAAAACAGATTGTCTCAGGGTCATTTTTGCTCCAGGATTTCACTGATCAAAAGAAAAAGAAGAAAAGCGGTTTTGTTGGGTTTCTGTTGCCACCTTGGATTTCTAATGCAGTTGTTTGCCTTTTTACCACAACTCCCCGTTGCCCTATGGCTGTGACTGAATGTCTGCCCTAAACCCTAAATCCATCATCACTATATAGAGCGGGGACTATAAGGTGGCCTTTACAGTGAACTCAGTTAACAGACCCTTCAGACAGATAATCACTAATTTTGCTCCCCGTTGGTCATGTAACTCCGTCTCCCCCACACAGTACATGCACGATTTGTCACCGCTGCCACAACAGATCCCATGAGGCTTTGCAAGGAGAGCTCTTCCAAAGCAATCTGGGATTTATCTGCTGATCAGGCAACCATGGATGATCACTACTTTTCAAGGTGCAGTGGAGGAAATTTTGAGTCCACTACTTTTTCATCAACTACACGTTCAGACACTCATTTAAAATTACGTAACCATGACATAATGCCCTATGTAGTGATAAAGGCGGCGGTTCGGACACAGCGTATAAGACACCTATGGATTGGAGGTTTTCAGTTTGTCTTCCCTATTTTTTCTACTCACATAGGCTGTTAATGCATCACACCCTCTCATCCTTTTTTTTTTATATGCTTGGTTATACATACCTTGTGAGTTCAGGAGAATGGCTTCAGGATCAGGATAAACCTTGGTTTTACATTGGGGTGCTCAGCTGTGGTGTTCTAAAGAGCGTTCCAACGATTGGTTGAAAAGCATCTTAATTGATGCATCTTAATTCCAGCCTGCCAGTTTAGATCGTCTTGTTTGGATAGGTTTATTTCTACAGTCATTTCCTTTTTAGAACGGGGTGGAAATAAAATCTGTGAGGTAATTAAAGCTCGTTTGATAGTTGTTGTTTTTTTTTTACTTACTTAAACCTGCTTTAAACTTTAAACTGTGAGACTTTCAAGATTTTAAATTACATTAAATTACACATAGACTGACTCCACATATTATGTCACTTTTAAGGCAATTAGTACTTTATTTATTTAGAGATATCAGAGCAACTCAATTTTCATTGTATTTCACAATTATCTTTTAGATAATCATATGAAATCAAAACATCATATATTGTGGGCTGTGGTTATAATGGGACAACATATAAGAAAGATTGAGTGCTGCAGATAGTTTCAGTGAGCAGTCTATGAAATGCTCTTTGCACAAAGGTTCAGGGGTCTGATAACTGGGAATGCATCTCTACTGGTCCAAAGCAAACTTACACGGTTTGATTCATACCTGTCAAACAGATTTATGAGGATGAAAGAACAAGAAAAACAGAGCAGTCTTTTTGGCAAGTTTGACTTCTTCAGACTGTACAACAGGAAAGCTTTTTTCCCCCCAGCTCATTGGATTCAGGTTCTGGGCTTATGTAAGAACTGGACCAATTGAAAGTATAAAAGAATCTGTTTAACATCATGCATGTGTCTGTATGCTTCTGTTGTAGTTTCATTTCAGTACGTCTGGATCGGCCCCTGTGGGGAGTTCTGTCACTAAGCAGCGGGGAGAGCTGGTCTTATTAATGTGCTGATGGGAGGACTGCTGAGTTGGGCATTCTTTTAAAAAGAAGACACGCAGCTTTAAATGACAGTAAAAGTAAACAAAAATTAGTCAAACAAAGAAAGTCTCAAAGGAAAAACATGATAAAGACTCTCCTAAAGGTTGCTTAAAGGCAAGCTGACTCTGAGAGTGAAAAGTAAAACCTTTTTGTTTCCTTTTGACATAAACCAACATCTGGAGTCCAGTAACTGTATCTAAATGTGTTTCGGTAATATGCACAAAGGCAATCCGCTGGAGTGACATGAATTTCAAACTGACTTCTGGAACAGATCTGCTGAGCCTGCAGCAGCCTATTTTTAGCTGTTTGGCAACTAATATACTCTAAGTTTGGATCCACTTGGTGACAGGAAAAAGAAAGTAGAAGGGAAATGAAGTGCAGCTTAAATCTAGGCTAGAAATCAGGAATTTCTCTAGGCTCCATGAAGGACAACCACATCAATCCCATCTTGCAAAGAGCCTCCTTATCCAGCAGATAAGGAGTTGCTACAAACATACAGATTGTACAGCGGGTTGTGTGTGTTTGTGTGTGTGCTGTGCATATTTAAAACTGGAATTTGCCTCACAGATCAAAAGCTGCACAGAGCAAACAGCCTGAGTGTGTAAAGATCTACTTTGATTATTAAGAGTATTAGGCAATGGCTCGGCATATCATTGTAGATACACATAATTTGAGCAATCCACATAAAAGATTACCTTTAATCTCATTCCTGCAGGGATAACATAAAGCAAAGTCTCACTCTCTACTAAATTTAAAAGATGATTAAATCAATATTTTTGAAATGACTGATATATTTTTGTACATTATTCACCACTGAATAAAGTCCCTACAAACTCGAAATGTAAAAAAAGGTTGTCTATAAGTCTTAAGTGTCATATTAGGTGAAAAAGTCCCCTACCTGCAGCCTGTCTACGAAGTAAGCCACAGTAAGAAGGTAGAAAGGATATCCATGTAGTAAAAAAAAAGGTGTCCTCCTCCATTGCCGCCGATTCACCTCCCCTTCTCTCTCCACTTTCATGTGACCAGTTAAGGTAGGTCTCAGTCTAATTGTTGATAAAAAATATCGCCGTCGGCGTTCACCCCTGACTGAAATAGTCGGTGGCCAACCTTAATCCTGAATAGTTTACTCATTTCACGATCTGGCCTTCGGTGAGCTGCGTGGAAAAAATAAGCAATTTTTGGGGACAGAGCAAAATGATACGTATTTCAAGATTCATAAGAGCCTGAAGAAACTAAAATCGTTTTAAATATTGGATAACAATCCAAAAGTTTGCTTAAAAACAAACAGGGAATAGTTATACAATCATAAACACTGCCAGTGTCTAAATCCTTCAACCCTGTTTAGTCTTTAGCTCCAGTAGATTTCACACCAAAATAAGCGGTTTTTGTTGAAACCGTAGGAGCGGTAAACACCTGAATTCCTGCGATATTTTGGCAATAATAGCCAGGTAGAGGGAAGGGAAGTCAGGCTGCGCCCCCCAGGGAGTGGCCCTGTCGCATGCCAACCAGAATTGGAAGAATATAAAATTTTAATATATTCCATGCACTTGAAGGCCAAAAAGGGGTGGGGACGCTCAGACAGAGGCGCCGGGCGTTTGTAGCGCATTGCACTTCCGCTCCCAGCGCTTCCGGTACATCGCCGAATATAACCTGAAGGCCACGCCTCTTTCCCCTTCCCATTGCTCCCTACCAGCGACAGGTGCCTGTGTCTGCTGGCGCTCTGATGGGGCTGGGCCTGGGCCTCCTGGCCCGTTGGTCTCTCATCCGGGTCCACCTTGGGTGTAACCGGCTGCAGGCACAGCCCAGAGGCTCGCTGCCGCAGACCCGGTACTATGGCCTCTGGGGTCGGGGCAAGTCTGGGGTTGCCCACACCTGCTATTGATTTTAAATCTGAAGAAGCCATGTACATCCTTTATACACGAGCCTATCCATGCATACCTACCGCGGGAATTTGGTTCCAGATGTTCACAGACACGTCACTAATACTAAATACTGAGCTGCAGCTACACATATAATACCCAGAATAATATTGTGTATTCAACATGGGATTTACCTTCCAGACACATAGATATCTAAGGGATACCTCCTGCTCTGGTAGTATTTTGATGTTTCGTTTGATTGTCAGTTGTCTTCTTTTTTGCTGTTGCAATGTTCTCTGTTATCTTTCCTTTTTATCTCATACAGTTGTGGAAGCAGACTTATAGGAGTTACTGTACATCTTCTGTGTTTTCTGTTTTTGCTGTTTTGTTTTATTTTCTCTCTTTTCTCTCTTTGCATGCAAGCTTTCCTATCTCCCTCTTTCTTTCTCACTTCCCTTTCCATCTCCATGTCCATTGTATGCAAATTTAATCACTAAATAATTTTCAATAAAGTTTAATTTACAAGTATCAAACAGAAACCTATGGAAACAGTGATAATGGTTTCCTTGTGAAAGCAAAGCTGTTGGGCTATCATCTAGCTCTGGGAAATCTATTCCATATTAGCTAAAGAGGACAAAGAAAAAATGCAGATTACTAAACTCCCCGTTTATTACATTTTCGAAGTCACCACTTCAACAGTTTAAAGTAACAAAGAGGTTTATAGACCACAGTTCTACTGATTTTTTGATTGATTTCAATTGCCTTTATTTATTTATTAAGCAGTTTCTTTTTAAAGAGACCAACGTCTAACAATAAAATTATATAGTCAATCAAAATAATTACAAAAAAAATAAAAATAACAGAATTGAACTTAAAAAATCAATGTGCTAAGGAATATAAAAGCTTTTCTGAAAAAAATCCGTCTTTAACCTGCTTTTGAAAAGGCCCAGTTTGATGTTGCCATGGAGGTCCAAAGGAAATTGCTACATAACATGGCAGCCACCACCCAAAAGGCCCAGTCACCCCATTGTTCAGTCCTAGTCCTTAGAATATTCCACTAAAAACTGACTGGGTGACCTTCAAGGACCTGTTGCATACAGATACTTTAAATCTCAGATACACAACGGGGTGAGAGGCAATAAAAGATTTAAAATGAGCACAGCTGTGAAACTTTTAAATTCATTTCAAAATCAACAGCGATCCAATACATAAAACAAAATGCAGATTTAAATTCCACGCAAAACTTTCCTTAAAGTACCGGGGAGGAGTTGCAGTTGAGCGCGCCGTCGCCGGTATTCTCGCAGAATCACGTTTTGCATGGCTGAATATACCGGCAGCTTCGTACGCGAACCTCGAAATCAAATTTACATGGCAGGGAAACCCCTGAAGACTCGCGAAGAACTGGATAGTTTCTATCTTTAATATTCGCGATTTCTACCTTGAACGCTCCTTTTTGGCAGCATCGAGAAAAAGATCTAAATTCAAAGGAAGCCGCGCAAAATATATGTTCCGGAATTTCGGGATACCAGGAACATTTTCAAAAATCATTCCGCTACATTTGAAACACTTTCCTTTCCCTGAGTATCTGTTCACTGGGTGAATTATTTTCGGCTTCCAGCTTTCACGGAATCCCTCAACTGGGGAATCGGGGCTTCGAGCTGCTACGGTCTGATTTAGGATTAACATTGAAAACCTAAAGAAAAGCCTCAGAGAACCGAAGATTAAAAAGATCAAATTTAATCATGTTCTCCCCGTGCATGTGTGGGTTCTCTCAGGGTACTTCCAGCTTCCTCCCAAAGTCCAAAAACATGACTGTTAGGTTAATTGGTTTCTCTAAATTTTCCTTAGGTGAGCATGAATAGTTGTTTGTTGTGTTTGTCTCCATGTTGCCCTGCGAAAGACTGGCGATCAGTCCAGAGTGTACCCCACCTTCTACCCACTGACAGCTGGAGATATGCACCAGCACCCCTCGCAACCCCAGCTGGGATAAGAGTGAAGGAAAATGGATTGATGTTTTCCAGTCAGCCTCTATCCTCTTTCATGTGAAAGGAGCAGAATAAATAAATGTATGACCTGGAAAAGAGGGGTCTGCAACTTTTAAAATCCAAACAGACATTTTGTCTAAGGTCTGGCCGAGTAAAAGACGCTTAGAGCTGCGAAAACACAGCTTACTTAGTTTTTTGTTCTCTACATTGGAAATTTGTAGCCATTTCAAACAACCAACAGCTAATTTGTGCTTTTAGCTTTTAAAATAAAGAAAAATGTAAACCGTTTTATAAAGATGAAGCATGATTATTGTTTTATATAGGATATCTTATTTTAAAAAAACACATACTTTCCCAACTAATGACAAAAGAACTAGATCTAAAATTATATATAAAAAAAATAATAAATAAACTTGCAAAAGCTTCTGAGACAGGTATTACCTCTGACCCTCCCATCACGTGGTTTTCTTCCTGCAATATTCAGGCTCCCTGGGAGACACAGGCACCCTTCAGGAGCCACACAAAGCTTGAGGAACATATTGTCCGCCAAACATTTCCAGAGCTCAAATCGAGTCACCGCTCCAGCTGGTCTCGCCAAAATCCCATTTCTGCCAAGAACTAGCCGCCGGAAATCAACACCATTAATATAAAATTGAATGGCTCCGGAAATAAAATGGTGAAATTCCCACGCTGAGTTAAAAGCTGAAATATACACGTGAACAGTAGATTTCAACCGTCCCGAAACATCATCATCTTTGATTAGAACCTACGCTATATTTAAAACACCGTGATTTATTTCCCAGCTTCTATTTTGGCTGCTGCCATTTTCAAGAGGAATGTTTTATCACTTTTGAAGGGAGCTTTTCGCGGTATATCGGTGCTTATCGCCATTCCTGGAAATGGGGGGGTGGGATCCAGCTTCGAAGGTAGGGGTATTTTATTTCGAACTCCGCGGTAGAATTGAAACCGTTGGGAGCATTTTATCATCGGAATATTAATTACACGGGGAAACCCATAATTTTTACTCAGAAAGTAGAAGAATTATTTTTATTTTAGCGTGCTTTGTGAAACATATTTAGATTAGAAAAAATAAACATTATGTTCACTTAAACTGCCTGAATATTTTGGTCTATGGTATCTATTTTCTTTTATATTAGACAGCTGCTTTGAGGGAAAACACCTTGCTTGTTCTATATTCACTACGTTTCACACAAAATAATTGGCGGTGCACCATCTCCTGTCTCCATTTCTTGTATAAATAATAATCAGCTCCAATGTAAATAATAGTCTTATGAAAACATGATGATGGTTACAGGAACATAAAATAGCATTTACCACAGAGGTCTGCATTGGATATGGCACCTTGTAGGCCAACTATAACTCTAACTGAAGATGTCTACTGAGGCAAAGTTCTTTGCTGCTTATAACCTAAAGAAAGTAACACTTTTAACAAGTTCATCTTCAAAAAGGCCTTTTTCTGAGACACCATAATGTAAAATGTTCTATTTTATATAAAGACTATTTTAATTTTTTCATAACTCTTTGTCACTTTCACAAAGTGATTAGTATTATAAGTATTATTTACTGAATAGTTAACCAGAATAATCGAGGTGTCCAAGTAAAAGAAAAGGAGTAAGTTTTGAAATGGAGCCTAGGCGGAAGTTCAACTGAGTAAACTGACACAGCCCATCAGCTCTGAACCACGCATCCACAAAAGTCAATCAGCAGCCAAAAGTCATTTCAAAAATTGAATTCAAAATTGAATTCAACTTGTCTACTCCTGTGCGCAGGCAGTGGTTGCGCTTTGTGACTTCATTCAGATGACACCGTTTCAACCCACCTCCAGCCCCTCCTCCACCGTCATAGCTAAAGCTTCATCAGAGTATCATTACTTCCGTCTCTTACTGCATTCCGCGTCTCATTTCAACTGGTTCGGCCGAAGTCCGCCGTGTTGAGCCTGGTTCTGCCAGAGGTTTCCTGCCAACGGGTAGTTTTTCCTCTCCCCTGTCGCTTCATGCTTGCTCATCATTGACAGGTTCTCTCAACCTAGGTTATCCATTCCACACTGGACTTCCATCTTCCAGGTCCCTGAGTGAAGCTCTAATTGGGTCTGTTATGGTGACCGAACTAAAAATATGTCCGGGCGGAATTTCAAAATCGTCCAGAATTTTCGTCAACTACAGTGCATCACGTGGTTGAAACGAACCAGGCACTCGAACACAGCCGTCAGCTCTGGGGGTTGGTCCCCTGGCAGATCATTTCATCACTCTGCTTCCATATTCTATCTCTATACTCACTCTGCAGTATCTATTAGGTTGCATCATCTCTAACATTATGCTCTCTGCTTTTAGCCATAGTAGCTTCACCCTCTGCTCTGTTCCTGTTTGGCTGTGACTCATCCTGAGAGAAATACCAGCTGTGCTGCTGCTATCAACACCTTTTGTTTATAGATGCTGGAGATCAGCCTGTTTTTCAGAAGGTAGTCCTGTTTCTCTGATTGTGACTGGCTGGATGTGTTCTCTGACATGGGAGCTGGCTCGGAGCTCACCTGCCTGGCTGTGTGTTTCCTGGACCCGGAGCCGCTTACAGCTGCTTTTTCTATGTCTGCTTCTGTCTCCTGGAACCTCCAGTCACTGCCTCAGCTGGAGGCCTCTTCTGATGGAGTTTCCCTGGTTCTGGATGGAGGTTTCTTCCTGTTAAAATTGAGTTTTTCCTCTCCACTGTTTCTACAAGCATGATTAGAGTGAGGGATTGCATTAGAGTCAATGAGTCGATGCAATCAACTGGTTTTCCTTAGATAGAAAACTTTGAATCAATCTGACTGGATGATCTGGTTGAACTGTAAAGTGCCTTGAGATGACATGTGTTGTGAATTGGCACTATATAAATAAACTGATTTGAAATTAATTAGCCTGGACACCTGGGCAACCGTCGTTTCCCCCCACCTGCCTTAATGGGTCCATAGCTCTCGCTGAGGTCCGGTCCAGTCAGCAGCCTAGCAGTTGACACTTCATACCCTCCCCCAACAAAAAAAAAAGGTGTCCTCCTGTTCAGTAACCCAAATTTGGTCACCCTATCTGGTATCAGCTCGTGCAGTCCACTGGATCTCCCTATAAAGCTCAGCAGACCGTCTCTATAACCAGTGTCTACAGACTGATCAACTTCATCTATCTCCACTCCACCACCTGTTTCAGGCCTGGGGGGAAACAGCCCTATTCTTTACTCCTGTTCATTCATATCTATCAAAATTCAGTGCTACGTTTCCTGCCGAGGTCTGAGCCCCAAATACTAAGTAAAATACTAATAGTTCTAGTTATGGAAAAAGCACCCCTCACTGTTGCTAAACTTCTTTATAAAAGAAAGTCTTTCAATAAAACAAAACAGCATCCATTTCAGATATAATTGTGCAGTTTTCCACACAGAGGGACAATACTTTCTATATCCATTGCTGTAACAACTTCCACCTGTTGTAGAGAACATAATAGCTGGGGCTCTGGTTTCCTCAGCAGCATTATTTACAGTAGATGTAAGATTGCGTTTGGGAAAGAATCAGAAATAATTTCACTGGCAATGATGCGGTCTCTGGTGAATGTAAAAGCGAAACAGGAAAGGGAACAACATGTAGGTGGGTGTATGGGTGGGGGGTGGATAGGGAGGGCGTATGAGCTCTGACACATGAACAGAGAGAGGGAGCCTGAGCTGGCATTCAGCTGCTGGAAGTCTGACAGGAAACTTTCTCAGTCCTCTCCTCCACCTCCTCAGCAGCAGCAGCAGCAGGAGTCCTTCACCCTCTGATCCATCTGGACTCCTCCACCCACTGACTGAAGCCATGGCTCCACCGCTCCGGCTGCTCCACGCTGCGTCAGCGCGCAACTGAGGCTCGCGGACATCAGGCTGAACCTGATCAGGACAAGCTTTGGACTCACGTGTCAGTGATTAGTTCGTAACGATGGAGACTTTCTTTTACCTGCTCGCCTTCGTGTTGACTCGGGGCTGTTCGGGTCTTGGATATGTGGCCGAGTCCAGCGTTCATGCAGGTCAGAGAGCGGCGAGCAGACACAGGTAAGAGGACCTGACCTGTTGGACACATTTAAACAGAGTTAAGTTTAATACTCTCTGGACCCCTCAACGCCGTATGACGTCATTTTAGAGTAAATAACAGAGTAATTAGTTTGATATTACTGTTTAACTTTCTGTGGCGCAAAAGCATCAACCACGCTCACAATTGTTGGTGGTTATTCACGTTGACATACATATTTAAAGCTGTTTTATTGCTTGTTTTTTTACATGATAGATCAACATAGAGATTTAAATAAAAAAGGGTTTTACTAACATGACAGGGCTGATATACATGCAGGAGGCGAATTAAAACTTCTTAGAACCACTCTAGGTTTCAAACTCAAATTAAGGTGTTTGTAGGTATTACAAGCCATGGTGCCATTCTGGATGCAAAGCATCTCTGACATGCAGTTTCAAAGTCTTGCTACAGACTCTCTGGTGGATTTAAGTAATAACTATTACTAGGTTAGTGTAAAATACACTTTGTTCTGCTGAAGCACAAACCTCTGCTTTAGAGTCAATTATTTTAGTCTAATGGGTTTTCCTCCAGGATTTCCCTTTATTTATCTTCATCACTGGATCAAAAATAATTTTAAAAATATCTTAACATTTCTTTATTTAGTGTAATTTCAGCAGGTATAAGATGATTTTCCAATGGAGCAGTTTAGTCCTTGAAATGAGACAATTAAATATTATGCACTTGAAATTACATGAGTTTTTTTCTTCAAATTTTGAAATTATGTAAATTACCTCATTGAAGTTGTAAAATGTCTTCTTTTCCTGCTCAAATGAAGGGGAAATGCATCTATTTAATGAAAATGGACTCAGAATTCGATTTCTGTAGAACAGAACCTCTAACCAACTTCTTTCCCATTGGTGAAAAGTAAAAAGGAAACATGGTGTTTTCATCATCATCATGTGTGTATGGGTGTCTGTGGGGGGTGGGGTGGGGTGGGGGGGTCTAAGTTGGTGTGCAGTCAGTTTTCTGACCTGCAGAAAGTTCAGTTCTTGTCTTTTCTGACCAGAGCACCTTCTTCCAGTGTCTATGTCCTCTCCATGGCTTTATGACTATTTACAAACTGGGCTTCTCCATCCAAGCCAGATTTTTAGAGGTAGTCCTGTGAACTCCCAGCTGAGTTATAGATTTCTAAAGCTCCTCCCGAGTCACTCTTCTTTTGGCTACTTCTCTGATTTATGCTCTCTGTTCCTGCCTGTCAGTTTAGGCGGACGGCCATGTCTTCATGTTTCAGTAGGTCCTGTCCATCCTCTTTCCATTTTTTAGTTGATGAATGCAAAACCTCTGTGAGATGTTAGAAGATTGTGATATTGTTTAAAAACCTAAAACTGCTTTTAATTGTCTCCCTGACCACTGTGCTATGATTGTTGGTCATCCGATTGTTCACTAATGTTTTTCAACAAACCTCTGAGGCCTTCACAGAACAAACAGGTTATACTTTGGTACAATTTCAGTGGTAAAAAAATTCAATTAATTAAAAAATTTTAAATAAAAAAATATGTTCAACCTACTTCACATTTATTTTGTTTATGGTCTTTCTGCATAACACATCCTGAGAAAAGACATTAAAATGTCTAGTTGTAATTAGACTAGATCAGTCGGCAGTGCTCGGTAATTGGCCTTTGGTTTTCACATGATCAGCTATGATCGGTCATTATGAATATGAAGCACTGATGAGTTTTACTCAGAGCTAACATGCATCTTTCTCATTTGCTTAGTCCATGTTTGTTTTGGTCAGAGTGCCCATAACAGGAGGATGGATCAACTGGACAACAGTGCTAAGGGGAGATAGTATTCTCAGCTCAGACAGTAGCAGCCGGGAATCAGTGTGAGAGAACCCAGAGAGAGAGAGCTCCATAACTGGGACGAGGCAGCCAGTTCTGCCCTCCTGTGGAGCTAATGAACCACAGCGGTAGATCGTAGGAGCCCGCAGAGCGGACAGTGCACCAGAGCGGGGAGATAAGGCAGCTTGAGAGGAGAGCGAATAAGCAAAGTGGTAGATCAGAGAAGCCTGACGGGAAAAAAACCTGGCAGGGTGGGGAGAGGCTACAGCTGACCAAGGCTAGTTAGCCAGGCTTTGGAGAATTGAAGGGGCTGAAGATTGGATATGTCCACTGGGGAAACATGCTGAAGGCAGGGGAGAGGCTACTGCTGCCCGTGAGTAGGACAACAGTACTTTGGAAAGCCCACAGGGAAAATGAGCATGGAGAGACAACAGCTGGCCAAGGCTAGCCTCTAGAGGCTAACTGCTGGAGGTGGAAGCATGATATATGATCAGAGGAGCCAACTGCCGGTCGTATTTTCTACTGGAGGTAGAACGATGAAACAGTCCTTCTAAGGCTGAATTAAAATGCTTTTTAAAAAGCCACCTACAAACCTCTTATCAGCATTTTCACTTCATCCTTTGCCAACAATATTTTCTCTCTCTTCCATTTTGATAAAGAAAGCTAGTCTCCATTGCCTCCTTCATTAAAACAATGGCCAGTTCATACTTTCTCATCTCTTATAATTTTGATACGTAATAATACAATATCATTCTGCAGGAGAGAGCACTATTGACGAATTTATGAAGTTGATGTTGTGATTGGCAATCGGCAGATTCTGATTTTTTTCTGAGCGGTGACCGACAGTTGGCTCCCAAAATCCTACATGTTTTGTTGGAATGTTCAAAAATGTGTGAAAAAACCTTTAAATATGCTGGATATTACTTTGATGTAAATTTAAACTTTAAAAATGAAAACTCTGGTAAAGTTATCTCATGCAATACCTTTATAGAAAGTCTATACTCTGAAGAGAAAGGATCTTTGGATTTACTTGGCATTCATATCTTTGTTACTTGGTTAGTATGTGCTGGTAGGTGTTTGGAGGAGAGAGCTGTATGAGTGGGTGGTGTTGAGGAGATTGTTGGGGCCCTGAGATAGACAAGACTTCTAAGGATTACAAATATTTACTGTTCCAGAGATCTTAGTGCAAAGTCTTTAGGGGTCTATGATTTCTACAGAGGCCCCCATGTCAGCCTTAGGGAGAAGGAATTCACCACACTGAGCTGGAGGATTATTTCAAAAGGAGGTTGGAGGAGTTATACGATGCAAGAATAGTTAGTTTTAAATATCAGGAACGTGATAATTTTCCACATTTTGTGTTAAATTTTCATTTTAAGTTCCTAAAGGCCAAGCTCAGCCAACTTCTACATTTTAATCCGTGTTATATTATGTTCTGTGGGCTTATAAATGTCCCCCAGCAGAGTTTGGACCAAAGGAAATTATTCTGATTACGGTGATTAACTTTAACTTCCATCCAAGACATGAAGGTTTCCATTGTGCACCGTTTTCGACCTGATAATCCTTGTTGGAAGGGGCCTGCCTTCCTCACCTCTTGGGGCATAAATCTCTGTACATGTATGTGTGTGCTGATTGTCTGCTTGTAAATCAACAAGTAAGCATATTTTGGCAAGCCAGATGAGGGGAGACCTGGTGTGCATATGTGAGTATTAAAGGGGTCACAACAAAAAACATTAGTGTGAATGAATGACAGATCTTCCCTCCATGTGGCGTTCGCCTGCATGTGTTTGCACTTTATGCACGTCAGACTTCTTGGAGCAGAGCTTGGACGAGGTTTTCCTGCTCAGTTTGGCCCAGTTCTCCCCTGCTGCTGCTTCTGCGGTTGCACCGACTGCCTGAGTGATGAGATCTGGTCACTCCGTTGGTGCAGGCAAAAAGTCTTGATTGCTGCGAATGAGAGAAAGAGGCAGGCAGCCAGAGGCAAAATGTTTTTGGATAAGCCGAGCCGAGTGGTACAACTGAACTTTTATTTTTTTATTTTATTTTTTTCAGAAAATGTGTTTTGAGTGAAAGTAAGCAAGCAGGCGTGACAAGAGGGTATGAAGGAGCAACAAAGGGTAGAGAGCACCATGATGAGAGAAAAGGCAGGCTGATAGGATGCAGAGGGGGCTTGGGTTGTTGTTGAATCCTTTCCTTATGAAGGAGTCTTCTTGACTGGCCTGTGCCTTACACACACACACACACACCCAAAGTGACGCATCAGAGGGAAGAATGCACTGGCCTGTGGCAATTCAGTTTGCCCCTCTGACATCTGCTTGAACTCAATTGATCTGTTTTGACAGATGTGTGGAGTATTCCAAAAGTGGCAAAGGCTATAAAACAAGGTCTTAAGGGGAATCGGGAGGACCCAAAGCTGTTTGACACATCTCTTGCCAAAGTTTCAGCTCTACATGTTATCCCATAAGGTCCACAAAACAAAGATGATAAGCTAAGGATAGGCTGCTCATTAGTTTTAGCTTATTTGATGGATAAATATTCAGTTTTCCCTTGATAGCAGCAATAATTGAAGACAGAAAATTATTGATTGGCTCTCTGTTATCAAGGATTTCTATTTTCAGTGGCAAGCTTTTCAAATGACTTGGGCATGCTCCATTTTAGTAGGTGTCAAAGTTTTATATGACTTGGTTATTGGACTGCTGGAGATAGGCACCAGCACCCCTCGCGACCCCAATTGTGTAAGATAATGGATGGATGGATGGATGGATGGATGGATGGATGGATGGATGGATGGATGGATGGATGGATGGATGGATGGATGGATGGAT
>JAGKQL010000007.1:27596784-27637512 GCA_018398635.1 Cyprinodon brontotheroides | reverse complement strand
GGGATTTACAAAATGCTAAATAAAACACTACAGGAACGTTTTTTCTTCACGAAACTTTTTTTGGAACGTCATTGAACAGCGCTGACGACACGGTGAGTAGCATATTTTAAAAAAAGAACGTTTAAGGTTGTTTTAAGGACATTATCGGACATGCTCTATGCAAGCCATTCTAAAGCAGCCAGGGGGTGATTCTAAATGAGCCAAAAAGCAGAGACAGGAGCAATTGTCAAACTTTTGGTGTCGATCATTCGATTTCATCCTGGACACTACAGAAAATGGGCTTAAAGTGTAAAAAACCGAACTTCTCCTTTAAACAGAGGGGGAGGACTCAGCTTTTAGCTCTCAAATACCTATAACGCAGCGTTAGAATTTATTCCTACCCTCTATCACCTCAAACCCTCATCACCATGCAGGTGGGGAAAACATTGCGCCTGTTAAGCCAGTCCAATGAAAACCCTAACGACTCCCCATTACAGAGGCATGGGCCAGTTTCTGGTTAATTTGCAGGCCAACGGCGACCTTAATGACTCCCTATTACAAAGAGGTAGACCTGTTTTCGGTTCAATTTGCATGTTTTCTAAGCCATAACAAGGCTTTTGTTTTTCAGTGTAGTCCTGTTTACCTGACTGTGATTGGCTGGATGTGCTCTCTTCATCCTCTGGCATGGGAGCTGGCTTGGAGCTCATCTGCCTGGCTGTGTGTTTCCTGGACGGGGCAGCCTTTGGTGCGGCTTTACAGTTGCCTTTGTATCTCTGCTTCTTTCTGTATGTCTGCTTCTGTCTCTTTGAACCCAAGTTGGCCTCGGCAGATGACCAACTTTCAATGAGTCATTCAATGAGTCGATGCAATCAACTGGTTTTCCTTAGACAAAAAACTTTAAATCAGTTTGACTGTATGATCTGGTTGAACTGTAAAGTGCCTTGAGATGACATGTGTTGTGAATTCTTGCTATATAAATAAACTGAATTGAATTTTATTGGGCTGCTCCAATAAAAGCCTGGAGCTCAATGCTTCCGCAGGCATTTTGAATTGAGAAATCTTTCTGGATGAGAAGTGAAATGTCTTAAAACTTCCAGGGGTTTGTTTTTTAACTTTTTGGAATCAGCATAGGTCACCATAGAAAGCTAATTCAAGTTTCAGTTGCAATTGATCCAGCACACATGGTTTTAGGAAGACTAGGGTGAGTTCTTTAAAACTCACCAAACAGCTCTGGTGTACAGTAAAAGCTCCAATACATACTCGTTTAGCTGTAGCCTTTCTGGTCCATCACCCCTTTCTCTAGGCATATAAACTGAGGGCTTTCATTTTGAAGAAGCATAAATAATGCATTGTCTTGCCATTTATTTCCTGCAATTCAGTGAGTATTGTCACGCAGTTACACTTCATCAAAAGATGCCACAAGTAATCAGGAAATAATAGCATAACAGGATTTTCCTCTTCTTCTGCATTTACAATCTGAGGGTGATTTTAACACACTGTTAATTTGTTTAGTGAAGAAAATCCTTGCCTATGGTAATGCTGTGGGAAAGGGACCATGTTCCAAATTACACCATTGTCACATAATTAGCATATCGTCCAGCATTCATGGCATTCAAAAGCTTTATTATGTTTAAATAAATATTGGCCGCACTGAAGAGGCTTGGATTGCCTCCCAACAGTTATCAAATCCCACCCCGTAACAGAACAATTGAAACTATAAACCTCCTCTTAAAGCCTAAATGGAACAGCATGGGAGACAGCCTTCAGAGAGGATAGTAAAGTTTTAGCGAGCTGAGTGTCTTTTTAGGGCAGCTGTTATTTTAAGGCTTTGTCCTGACTCAAACAAATTCCTCCATAAATGGCTAAATGTGAAGCACCAAAAAAAGGCCTTGAGATGTCAACACTTCATATCTGAGCAGTAGTTCTGAACCAAACAGCTGTATCTGAGACCTTCTGTGTATATCTTCTTGACCGTCAGGCTAAACAGTCAGCGAGAGGTTTACACAGACCTGCTGTCCCTTGATTTTGGAGCAGATCCAAAGACAGGAGTGAGTGCTTGTCTCTCTGGGTGTTTGTCTCGAAGAGTGTGATCACTCAGGCAAGGGTGAGTTTGCTCAAGTGTGTCCGCTGTCATCTCTGACAATATGCTTACCTTTGGTTTTGTTGCACGCAGGGGTATGGCTTTATGGAAGCTTTGTAAGGGGGCTTGACCTGAGGAGGTCATAGTTCAAACGATGAGTCACGCCCCTCCCCAGACACTCTTTCAGGTCTCAGTCTGGGGTTTTCCTTTATAGCAAAATAAAAGTTCTCTCCACAATAGGCAGTGCCAAGTGATTTTTTTAAAGCACTGAACCCCAGCACTCTTTTTTTCTTTCCCTAATTCCCTCTTCCTCCTACACACTTTTGCTTCTGAATAGTGAATATTACACACAGTTCTTCAGTGTAGGCTGTTGTTAAGTGAAATGAACGCAGCACACGTGGGTTGCGATGTCAGACTAACTTCCTGCTTGCTTCTGAAGCGTCTGGTTTTTAATTGGAAGTGATATTTATTGGAAAATAAAGCATTGCCAGGACAGGTGCAGCGTTTCCACTCATGCTGAGTTATGGCCATGTAAATAAAATTAAACCCTGCCAGGCGTTTGGACTTGATGTACAGAAGACCAACATGCTCCAGTTACCATGGATGTTTGTTCCGCACTTAATTTCTGTTTTGTGCCTGTTACCTACTTGTCATGGTTTATATTTTATTCATAATAGTTGTGTTGTAAAACAAACATCTAATCAGCTGAGACAATAAATTATGGAGCTCAGAAAAAAAAAATATTTTTTTATCCATTATTAGGGAAATTACCTCATAGTGGGGCTGGATAGATATCAGCATTTTTAAAAATCCAAATTTTTAACACTATTCACTGATGGTAAGACACTATTTCTCACTGTAGCCCTTTAGGTGGCAGTAATATATTTAATGTTGTTTTGCCAACACACAGAAGTGAAGAAAATGAAGCCTGGGTCAGAGTGGTCGCATCCGACTTTTTAATCTCCAAGCTGATGTTTTTTCATGTTACACTGATTGCAGGATATAAAGAAGCTTCAACTATTCAGGGTGAGCAGATTGTGCAGATTTTATCACTTCTATCTCTGCGTCCAACAAATTGAAACACTGTCCCACATTAGATTATCATAAAAAGTAATAAAAAAGCAAATAAAAAACAGCAAATGCGGCCATAAAGCAAAGCCTCACTTCATAACCAGCCTGTCCAGCTTGCTCTTAAATCAGAAGAGACAGAGGATTTTGATATAGTAGAACTGCAATTGGAGCTATGTTTACACAAAAGGAAAAAGTAGCAATAATTGATGTGGAATGGTTTATATAGGAAGTGGGGTGGCAGCAAAAGGTGTTTCTCAGATAGCGATGTGGGAAGTTTGTAAGAAGCTGCACTTCCATGTACTGTCCCTCATTGTTTTGTCTTTTGAGGCTCAAACAGGATCACAATTCTGCTTAATCCCTTTTCTGTCCTTCTAAACTCCTATTATGGGTAAGGTATTGTGTTTAATGAAGTGTTTATCGATTGTTTATGTTGAGTCTATTGCACCTGCACTGTGGCTGGTTTCAAATGGGGCAAACCTGGCTGCTTTCTTTTTTGATTGAGGGATTTTATTTAGTGATTTACTTTAAAACTCTTCCTGTCAGACCCATGAAATTGCTGCAAAATTGCTGCATAGTCCACTTTAAATAGACCTCTGGTCTATTCAGTCAGAGGTTCGCAAACCCCCATGCAGAAAATCATGTTTAATGTGTTAAGGGTTTTAAGCTATTCTCTTGTATATCAAAAGTATGCAAATTATCAATCAATGGATTAATCTACATTTGATTGATCGATTGACTAATGATTAATTTATAAGAGGGCATTTTCCTGAAAGCCTGATTTTTCTCTTGTATCCAGAGGATCTTTGGAGTATGTGAATAACAATTATTTTTACAATACGCTGAATTAAAAAATAGTATATCATTACAGTTTAACAATTAATTGTCCAAGCTGAATCGAATGCTGACTGAATAAACAAAAACATTTTTTAACACATTATTTAACTGGAGCTGTTTAAAAAAGAAAACAGGAAACTATTAGGCTACTGGATAAAAAAGTGTGTCAAACACGTCTAATTTCCTACAGTATGTACAATGATATAAAATTATCATATTAATAGTATATCACTCTGATATACTTTCAGACTGTTAGCCACTTTGTCTCAATCACAGGGACACTAACTGTGATATGCAGCACACTCTGTTTTTAGTGTAATCCAGCGTTCAGTGCTGGGAGTGATTTTGTGCTGTTAGCAGTGTTTTTAAACAAGTGATTGCTATAAGAGTAATGTTAAAACTTCTCTCTTAAAGTGCAATAATTCACAAAAGGCCTACCCTGTTTACCAAGATTATTGTTAGCATCGTTAGCATTTTTCTATCCTGTTAAAAATATTGTTTGTTACGCCCTCCAAATTTCTGTCATCACATCCTCACCTTCCAAGCCGAGCAGAGAAATGATGGTGCTCCACCATGCAGTACTGCTAAATCAGGACTATTAAGGTGATAACTTAAAGAGAGAATCAAGTGGTTATATTTACAAAATGAACCACATTAAGTTTTTTCTGCATCCTTGTCATCACTAAACTGTAATTAATCCCAGACTGCATGCCTGCCTCCTCTCTGGAAATATTTCTCTTGCAAATACCATGGAGGCTCAGCTTAAGAGCCCTGTAGCTCAAGCAGAGATACTGTGGAAGGAGAAAATATTACACCACAAAATATTTTCAGAGTAATTTATAAAATCTGATAGAGCAAATTATAATCTAATAAACTATTAATTGAAAATTCTAAAGCTACAGTGTGTAACAAGCCTACAGGTTATGTCAGTAAATGTAATATATTATACATAACTATATTATTTATCATCATCTACCTGAGCTCAACCTCTTAACCTTAATATTTTCGTTGCCTTAGAATTAAGTTTGTTTATAATTACATAGGGCCCGGGGTCTGCTTGGCTTCATGGAGGCAGGCATCTTTCATCTTTACGGCAGCGCAGAGCCAATAAGCCACCGATTCTTGAGGATAAGCCAAAAGCGATCTACTTGATGCTTAAGAAAAAATACTTGGGTATATTTACATTTATCTTAGAAGTCTACATGATACACTATACCCTACACAGACTAATGTGATACTATCATATGTAAAAATTATCTACTTAAACAAAACCTCATCACTTGAAGGTAGGTGATCTTGGGGCCGTCGTGGAAAGACATTTTGTCAATGCGCTCGCCGTACTGTTGGGGGGGTGTTCATGTTGCTGCAGTCTAACCGCTAGAGATGTCGCTCAAAGTTACACACTGTAGCTTTAAATGTATGTTTACATCATAATGTTGAATAAATCTGTCTTAGTAAAATATAATCTAATTGCAATTTTGGATAAAAAAAAAAAATCATGATTTGATTTTTGACAAAATTGCTCACATTTAGCTAGTTAGTCTTAGCTGAGCGAAGAATTGTTTGATTTAGGTCACCAATAGATTTCTTTGTGTATCTTCACCTGCATGGATGTTGCCACATCATTCTGCTGTGGTAAATACAGGATCATTGGTTTGTGTTTTACATCATAACAGCAGTGATCTATGACAGCCATTCAGTTTTTTAAACAAGTTTGAGGAGATAATTAAATCATGGTTGGTTAATGCTTGACGATTTAAGTTCCACGTGGAATTGAGACGTGGAACTTTGCCAATTTAATATTTGCAGCATTTTTACCTGTACCATATATTCCGGTAGACTCTAGGGGGCAGTGTAGAACACAGACTGCAAGCTTACAATACTACATAACTGGAGGAAGTAGACAAGTTGTTTCCAGCATTTTTAATGCCTCTTGATGTCATCCAAAAATTATTTGCCAGGAATTGTTTCCATTCTTTGGATTATAGAGATAATTATACGCCGAATTTAAAGATGTCTGTAGATGTTTATGTTGATGTCTCTGCCATATATATCCCCAAAAGAGCCATACATAGGGGGATGGAGGTTTTTCGTTTCTGAACCTCTAACTAGGACATAAATAAACCACCACCAAGTTGGTATACCATTTTTTCCCGTTTAGAATAAATAGTTGTGAATTTTGATGGATGCACTTTGTCTACATTTTACTTTTTTTTTCTTTAAATCACTACTGACATTTTTTTAGTTCCTCCTCCTACATGTACCTGACAAGGAAATTAGACTGAAAACAAAAAGTGAAATCTCATATTTAGATTAATTTCACACACAGAAAAAGATCTGTTTGAAGCATTTCAGTAAAAGGCTTGTCTATATACCCTGTACTTGGCTGAACTTCAGTCTCCTGACATCCTTCATTAATGCTTGATGGCATGGGACAGATCAGCCGGTGGTTCAACAGAAACATAGGTTGCTTTAATATCGGCCTTCAGACGTTTCCATTGTTGGCTCTGGTGTCTGTCATCTTCCTAACAAAACTCTCCATGGGATTTATATGTCAGACCAGTTTGTCGCTAATCCAGCACAATGACTCCATGCTTAGTAAATCAAGGACTGGTGGGCAGGTTCCAGGTCCTGCTGTTCTTCTCCACTCTTCCTCCAGACTCTATTAAACTGTCCTGTTTTATTTTTAAACTTGTCTTAGGAACACTGAGCAACAGTCTAGCCCTTTTCCTTTAGCCCAGATAAGATGCTTTGATGTCTCAGGTTTAGGAGTGGACAAATAAAAAGGAATCTGATCTCTGTGCTCCATATCCTGTGTGTAGTGCCTCTTGAAACTCCTACTCCAACTACATTCTACACCTCCCCCAAACTCTTGAATGAGCTTTTCTTTTATAATCCTTTCAGCTTTAGAGATATCCACGTTGCTTTTCCCTCCTCTGTTTTTCCACTACACTTTTTTTCCTTCCACTGAACTTAATACCTGATTTTTATCCAAGAGTTTTATTTAGTCTTAATCTGAAACAGAATGTGTCCGTTTGCATTTACAATATGCTAAAAGCAATAAAAAATGAACAGAAACAACTGAAATGTATGTGCTGTGAATCCATGCCATGAGCTGCTGAAATCAGTGAATATTTACTGATTTTAGTCATAACTTAGTGTTTAACTTCTATATTCCTTCTGAAATTTACTTTAGAATTACTGTTTATCATTCTTAGGAGAAAAGGAAATTAAAAAGAACATATTCAGAACTTTTTCCTCCACTTTAGTTTTTTGGAAAAGAGTATACACAAGTTTTTGACTTGTGTGCATGCAAATTTATGTGGATGTAGCTTTAGCAACATTAGCAGTTTGCCGTGGTTTGTTTACACTTGTTCCCTGGTTTCTTACACAATGGCTTAAATTGCACAAGCAGCTACCTTTCCACCTGCCTGCAGGTGAGTCCCTGATTGTTGGAATCGCCCCTTTTGGTGGATTAGAGGCCAGTGGTGATAGCAAGGCGGGCTAATTTTAGCACACTTCCAGGAGTTTAAACAAAAAGCCCACACACAAAAAAACAACCCATTTTTTGTACTCCAATCTTCTGGTTTTAATTTAAACCCAACAACTACACAAGTTTGGAACAAAAACCCTAATTACATTCTCAATAAATATGGTTAAAGATAGGGCTCTTGCTTTATGCCTACACAATCTTTCCTTTTTGATTAATAAATATCTTTATGATGTTATATACTGCAGTCATATGAGCATATTTAACCCCCTGAAGCCTGAATTAATAAACATGTACATATAAAAAGACATTTGGTGTGTGTTTTTCCCTTCAATGAGATGCCACATTAAAATAGTTAACTTTACTAAATAAATAAAAATAAAGGTAAAGTATATTTTGTAACAGCAGTTATAACTACATAATAGCATACACTGTGACTTGCACTGGGGTGATGCAAAAACTCTATGGTGGCTCTTTGCCTACACTACAAAAATGTCTGAAAATGAGTAAAAATGTCATAAAAAATAAGTTTATTTACCCTTAATATGAGTAGGAAAATAAGATGAACTGCCAATGGAATTAGCATTTTTACCCTTAAAATAAGATAAATAGATATTGTGCACTTGAAATAAGAGATGGCAGTTGTTTTTTTTTTCTTATTTTAAATGTACATTGTCTTGTTCCAATGTGTCTCATTTACCTGCTCAATTGAAGAAAAAAAATGCTCTTATTTTAAAAAAAATTTACTTACTTAGATTTACACTTTTTGCAGTGTAATACAAGCGGTTTGTTTGCAGATTAGCTACAACAGGCCAGGTTAAGGGTTAAGCCAGTTTTATTTTGTTTTTAAAACATCATTGTGAGCATTTGAACGACTGAAATGTTCTTTAGACAAGTTGGTAAGTTTTTCCATTTTAAAAGTCAGATTGTTAGGAATAAAACACATGAAAGATCATATTGAGATAAACAAGAAAAAGTCCAGTTGGTTGCAGTGCGTCCTTTTTTCAAAGGTAGCTCCCAAGCAGGAGAGAGCGTGCATGCAGGAACACGCACAAACAAACCTATTGTGTTGTTTTGGGGGAAGGGCAGAGGTCTGTTGGCATTTTTAAACGCTCCTTTGACCTTTATTTAAATGTGGAGAGTGACAGGAAGAAACTAGTACTTTTAGCTCTTTTCATGCAGACTGCCCGCCCAACCAGTTGAGCTACCCAACGCCCACACACACTCAATTGGTTTTTACGCTCGCACTTGGTCCTCCGCTAACAAATACAAAGACTTCTCTCACAGAGCTCTGGGATGAAAAGATGGAAAATGAACTTACTGGCAGCGTGACACAGACAGTTTGTGTGGAAGCTGCCTAGATGGAGCCAGTCATGGACGCATTAAGTGTCTGTGTGCACATCTGCGTCTGGTCAGAAGTGAAAAAATGACAGATGGTTTGTTTGCGTAAGAGCAGCGGCTGCTCTCTATCAGATTAGATAGGGCGTGTGAGTGGCCAGCTTTATGCTTTATCTGCTGTCTGTGACTCTGAGCATGTTGAGATAGTGAGCCAGATAGAGGTCCCACTGAATCACTGAGACAAAAACAACACATTTGGACTACATGGGGAAACATCTGAGCTGCTCTGATAGACAGCTGCTGTCTTTCTGTGTTTGTTCAGCTCCTAATGCTGTTGTTAGATTTTTGTCTCTGTACCATTTTCTCCAACATGCACTGTATAATAAACATACACCAGATTAAATTAACAAATCCAGACAGCACCAGTGCGTCAAAAAGGCTTTCTGATGTTGCAGTTTTGCCCAGAACAGGTCAGATTAAAGAAAGGAAGAGAAATACTTCCATAAAATGCATGAAACCACTGAAAAGCAAAGCAAGAATGTAACACTGGATCAGAGCAAAGAACCACAAAAACAAAAAAAGAGACCAGAACTGTTTAGATAAGTATTAGGTGAATTCAGCATAATGGCATTCACTTATACTGGAGCCGTGTAAAAGTTCCAGCCCAAAGCAATATGATCCACTGCGAATGTACCAGATGAGCAGGGTTTTGATTGGAAAGACCTTCTCTACATGGACTTTAAATGCAGTGGTGTGTAGAAAAAACAAAAAGTGGGGCTGAAAGAACATAATGACTTATTTAGGGATTTTTTTTTCATAGCACAGACCTAAGGCCCAATTCAAACCTCTTACTGTGCTCTGCTGTCCGCTCAAATACATATCCTGTGTTCCATAAACCTCGTCTTTGGTACAGACCTGCCTTTTTGGACGTAGTGAATGCACTGACTGTGCAATTTTGCAGGGACAATAACATCACCAGTCAGTGGGAAGCACCAAACATGAACAGAAGAAACAGTATGATTGAGAAATCTGATGTTTTCTCAGTGAGAATGATTTATTATAAATAAGAACTTAATGACGGGATTTGATAACCTGGCAAGACAGATTAATAACGTGTTGCTCTCTCTGCTTAGTCCTACATATATTCAGTCTAGCTTTGCTTGTTTTTTTTTTTTTTCCAGCTTTGTCATTACAGTAACAAGTACAGAGCAACAAAATAAACTCTCTGCATTTAACCCATCTCCTTAGGGAGCAGTGGGCTGCCATTGAGGGGAGCAGTGTGGGGTTAGGGGTCTTTGCTCAGGGAGCCAGAGTGTCAGTCTGTGGGAGTGGGGCTTGAACTTAGAACCTCTGGATTCCAAGTGCAATGCCCTAACCACTTGCCAACCACTCCCCATGGCTTAAGATATTCAGCTAATTTGGTTTGTCAACACTTGGTGCCTGACGATTAGAGTTTTGGTTTTAGCCAATCAGGGCGTAAAAAGGCACAAAGACATCTTTGCCACCAAAAAATGAAATCCTGAATTCTGCTAAAACAGATGTGACAGCAGCAACCATGGGGTCCTCCTGTGCTGCCATGTTTATTTTGGTTTAGGTGTACAACCTCCTGTTTTGTTCACAACTGTTTGTCCCTACTGCCATGTGATTGGTTGACCCGTTTAGGGACGGTTCTGAAATACTTTCGACGAAAGAAGGACAGGATAGATTCTCATGTTTGTTGTTGAACAAATATCAGGATAATTAGCTTGCAGGCAGGGTTACGGGTGTGAAAGCTCTAAAGCTACCGGTACCTGGAAATACCTTCAGAGCTGGCTACGATAAAAATATGTTTTCATTTATGGTTGTTACTAAAGAATAAATGGGAACATTTTTAAAATTTAGATTCTTTTAAATCACATCCCCTTTCTCCTATCTAGGGGACATTAATGAAGCTGTGTTTTCCTAAATAAATGCAGCAACATTTTGTTATTGCGGTGGTAAAGAGGTTGGAAGCATTCTTAGATGTCTCTTGTTGGTTTAGATGTCTCTAAACCAGCTGGGACATAGATGTTGCTCTACAACATCTGCATCATTGCCTGCAAGTGAGTAAAGTATCTGAAGGTACATCCAGCTGGATTTGGTGTTTTCTTTTGTAGGACATTTTTCTTGAAAGGGGACAGATGGACCCAGTATTCAAGGTGAGACAGACAGTGGGAAAGTTCAAAGCGTTTATAAGAACAAAAACATAAACAGAACCCATCACTGGCATGTGGGAAAAACACAGGTAAGTGACCATGATCATCTGACGGAAGATGATTATTCATTTACCTGGTTTAACAGTTCAGTCCATCCTCTCCAAGGAATGCAGGATCCAGCCAATGGACTGCCAAACGAGTGGCGGCGCAGAGCCGCCCAGAGAATGTCCCCGACGCAGCAACATCACTGAGCAGGCAGCGATACAATCCAGGTCAGAGAAACAGACCGGACAGGAACAGTTTTGGAATCCATGAGTCTGCAGCCTGGTCAGGGGTTCCAGTCCGCACATTAAGAGACAGATCCAGGGTTCCATGAATCCACAGAGCATTCAGGCAGGTTCAGAGTTCCATGTGTCGAGCAACAAGCTCACACAGAAATGCACAGATGCAGAATGGCAGGCTCAGTGGTTAAGGGACCGAGACACTACATGGTACCAGGAACATTGCAGGAACTTTAAACTGGTCTCCAACCAGGAGCCAGGACTTAAACTTCTCCACATTCCGTGTCAAAATCCTGAGGGCTCCACGGAGAAGGGCCAGAACCCGAGCTCCCCCCGCACCCTGTTCCAAAACCCTGATGGCACAGCGGACAAAAGCTGGGACACGATCTGAAGACAGGAGACAAAAAGTAAATCCTCTCAATCAACTGGCCGCCAGGGACGGGAATATGAACCAGGTACCTAAATTAAAATTAACGAACCAAACAAACAGGTATAAAACAATTATCTGTCCCCGATAGCTGGGATGAGCCGAATATAAAGCCACAAACGTATGTGAATAAGATAAGCTCTGATTAGGAACCGGGAGGAGATAGACAGGTCAATGAAGTGAATAATCAAGGTCCGCGATCAGGGCAGATCATGACAAAATTTCCCCTGAAATGTCCTTGAAATTCAAAAAGTCAATGCAGTAGGAGCATACCTAACTTCTACATACAAGATTAATGATGCTGGAATTACAGTAAAAATATTTCAGCTTTCCTCCCTTGACTATTTGCAGCAGTTTTATATTATATAAGCAGAGTTGAGTAGGTTTGTACATTACATTTAATTTTTATAATTCGATATGTTTCTGTGCTGTTTGTATGTTTAGAATACTGCGTTTTTATCATCGTCATAAAGTGCCAATTGTGGCCATGGAGAGTGTCAAAAATCGGGAAGCTGGAACACATTGACTTTGCAGATTACGTCTCTACATCTTGCTTAAAAACATAGAAGATGTCATATTATCCGTTATTGCTTTTAGATTGAAATTCCTCCAAATCTGTTCAGTCAGATCGAATTCCTCTCAAGGCAGTAAACAACACATCATTATCTGTACAGTACACAGCTGGATGACGAGATAAACCACAGATTTTGTTGGACATGTGGAAATGGTCTCAGTTTCGTCACATATCTGGTCTTGATTATTCCACACCCTTAATCCCAATAAATATACATCATTCAGAATAGGAGGGCATCAAAAACCACACACATTCTTGTGATGTTAGGTCTTAATATTCAATAGAATCAACATTTTCCATTACATTTTCACCCACCTGATATATAGAGATATATACATATATCTCTACATACTTATATCTATCTCTCTCTCTCTCTCTCTCTCTCTCTCTCTCTCTCTCTCTCTCTCTCTATATATATATATATATATATATATATATAGTATATATATATATATATATATATACACATTTTATATAGATATATATATCTATAGTGTATATGTATATATATATATATATATATATATAGCATATATATATTGGTTATTGCTGGTTACGTTTTATATAGATATATATATCTATATATATCTATATATGTATATATATATATTAGTGCTGCAGTCAAAATTATCGCTATATTATCAATGCTAACGCTGCAGGTCATTTTATAATGGCTTATAATTTTTTTAACGCGAGATTAACGCCATGTGGTTTTATGGTACAATTCCTTCAAGTACATCCCGCTGCAGCCGTGCGGAGAGGCGGGGCCGCTTCTTCTCCCAGTCTATGTATTTTTCCTTATAGGCTTCGAGAGCGAAGCTCCTCGAAAAGACGCCATACACTGGGTGACGCTTAGTGCCTTTTCTTTAAGCCCCACCACCAACAAAACAAGTTGAGTGTCTGGTTAATTAACATCTAATGTTAACTCTACTGCATTTTATAGCAGTAGGTAAAATGCTTGTCTTTGTTCAAAAGACTGTATTAACTGCCATGTAAAGACCGTCTTTAAGCATCAGCCTTGTTTTCAGGGCCTTTTTTGCCTACATATTTGTGATATATTTTTGCTACATGCCTCTTCCATCTTCTTGCCATATGTTTCTATGGCATAAATCAGTGTTTGTGACCTGTTTTCATTTAAAAAAGAACATTAAGCACAAACCTAGCCTGTATGTATTTTTTGTATGTCATCAGAGTATTTAAATGATTTTTCGATCAGAAAAAAAATGTGAATTAAAAAATGCGATTAATCGCGAGTTAACGTTAGGCATTGATGCGATTAATCGCGATATAAAAAATATATGTATAGATATATATATATATATAGTTTATTTATTTATTATTCATGCATTTATTTAAAGATAGGATATCATGACAGTAGGATTGTGGTACCAAGCAGGGAGAAATGCATCTTTGGAGAGCATGTGGTCCTAAAGAAAAGCACATGTGGCTCTGAAATATTTCTCTGCCGTCAGAAAAGTGGAAATGCGTTTTACCAAGAACACTTTTTCAGTGACATACCATCACGCAGCCTGGTTCTGGACCTGAACTGAACAGTCAGCATTCTTTGTTTTGCATTTGGTCTGAAGTAAAACTGATGTTTCCATAGTGTGATGGATGATAACCATGATCCTAATTTAATGTAGAAATGTTTTACAATATTTTAACCTTTAATATAAATCTACAAATTCTTTACAAACCTAGTCTGCCATTTTATTTGAAACTGAGCTTTTAAGTGTTATATTTATTTTTTTTTTATTCTGTCCATGTGAAAGAAATGCTTCTTTTTCTCAGCCCTATTATTACCTCCTGGGTTGTCTTCTGGGTCATGACGAAAAGATTTTATGTTTCAGATTCATAATTTCCAATATCCGTAAAAAAAAAAAAATAATGTCAGCATTTTTAGTAAATTTTTTGTAAAATATACATTTTTGTAGATCTGTCTGGTTGCCTAAAAGTATATATGATTAGGCCTAAGTTGAAATAATCTGGAGACGTAAAATCTTATCTTACTAATAACTCATAATCATTGTGTTGCTTCATTCCTGCTACTCATAAGATGTTCCTCCTTATCTTTGCTAACCTTTTTTACACCATCATGCAGTCCTTTTTTAACATGCTCCCATATTGCTATTCATTTAATAATATTTATTTAATAGTATTCTCTAATGTTTCATTCACCTACCTGCTTGGTTAAATATTGGCTGACAGTTAATTAGTCATGTTCACTTTCCCAGGTTCATTACATAGAGGTCGTGTGGAGTGGGCCATGAGGCTCTAGGAGGATCAAACTAGATAACCTTCTGTGTCAGTGAGACAAGCTCTGGTATGAGGAGGAGGGCTGTGGGATCGAGGTGGATGGGGGGCACATCGTAAACTGCAACAGGCATGAAAGGAAACGGGTGTCAGGAAAAAATGAGTGCTCCAAAAATGAAAACACACATAATGCTCAGGTAAAAGTTTACACATCTTGGGATTTTTCACATTTTGTCATGTTAGAACCACATAATCCTTTGCACTTCCTTTTACTGTAATTATAGTTACAAGTTTTCTAGTACGTTTCTGTAAATCACATACCTACCATATGAATGGCTGTAGACCCCCATAGATAAGACAAATTACACTTATTTTGATTTACATGGGATTGGATGGTCGAGCTGTTCCTATTGGACACCCTGAACCTTCAAAAATACATGCTTGGGTAAAACCTTCCAAATAAAAATAAATATTTATATATTTAATAAAAAATTTCATTTATTTATTAGACATTATTATTTTAAAATGATTATTTTCTTAGACATATATTTTCTTAAGCCTTTTTTATATTTTTACTGGTTGTCATTCATCCAGGTTATTGTCATTCCTAAAAAGTAAAAAAAAAACTAATGGTCAAATGGCTCAAGATCAGCCAGATTGGATGGTGGAGTGCATCTTTGCAGCTTACCATGCGTTACCATTGGCTTCACTGCTACTTGTTTTTATTATTGTAGGTCTTCTTCTTGCTTTTCGATTAAGATAATTATTTCTAGGTAGGCCATAATGTTTTGTTTTCAGTTTTTAGATAGAAAAATGCTGTGAAAGGGGTTAAAGGCTTGGAATATAGTGTTTTATAACCTCATTAATTTTCTTCTCTGACCTGTCGGCTGTGTTAGTTGGTCTTCATGATACTGGCTGTCCTCTAATGTTCTCTGACAAACCACTGAGACCTTAGAAAAATATTCAGTAGTGGACTTTTGAAGGAATTTTTGTTGTTTTAGGTAAAAAGAGTAAAGGAGTATAAATGCATGAACCTTTTCATTCCTCTTTCCAAAGAGTGTATAAAGTGAAAGAATGAAAAATGGAGACAGTCTGGATGACGCTTGATAAAAGCTACTGATGAATGAAGTTCTTTTATTCTTTGGCTTTTATCCAAAAGGTCCTCAGTGCTCCTCAGACTGACACTAATTGATCAAAAATACCAACAGATAAACAGCTATGTAGGGATTCTGGGTATTATTAAAATGATGATAGATAATAACTGAACAGAATTTATGTTTTAGATGTTTCTGCAGAGAGATGAGAGCGACATCTCTAAGGGTCAGAGCAAAGGGGGATGAGGACACAGGGAGTACGCTGCAGAGAGCTGGAGAATATGGGAGTGTTGTAAGAGTGTCACCTTTACTTTGGGCTGCAGCGTATTTAAGAGGATATTTTTATATTAACACTCGGTTTCACTGTATTTACTTCATGCGAGTTATTGTTTAATGATAGAGTCAAACTAGACCAAACATCAAAGCTTGTAGATGGTAACCATATTATACTTGTGTTTAACAGTGAAAATATGAAACCATTAAATGGTTTTAAAATGTTTATGATGTAATATTGCGCTCAGGTTACTTTTGCATGTTTGCATATTTGCATTAAATCATGCATACCAAGTGGTTCTGATTTATTATTACAGTCTTATTTTTTAACTCAGATATCCTACATTTAGTAGCGCCACAGCAGCACTGTGATTAATAGCTAGTAAAAACCCATCCCTGTGTGGAGATGTCAGAGCTGGATCAACGTTCTGTAATGGAGACGGATAGGAACGTTCATGGTTTTCCATCTAATCTGGAATTGGTTTGTGTTGTTGAACCATAATCCAGTTCAAGTTCAGATAGAGATGCTGAGAAACAAGGAACAATCAAACCATCCAGAGTGGACCTCTAGCCTATAAAGTCAGACTCTGAGCTGGAGGGTGATGGCTAATATGACTGCAGCAGCCCTGGTAGAAAACACACGGTGGGGAAACACACATTGAAACCCCTCTGGCATAGATAGGATAACTGGTTATTAGTTTATAAATATAGATAAGTATATAATACTTTAAATCAACATAATTTTCAAATAGATCCTCCACTGCTGTTACAAGAAATTATCTACCTAAAACAGAATGCAGAGCCATATTATTACCACTGAGTCAGCCTCTGATTGTGGTTCTGCAGGAGCTAATGGGACATCATTGGGGACAACAACAATCTGTGATTTAAGCTCCACATTAGCCTGTTGTTTTCCTGGATATATTTAAAATTTCACTTACCTCAACATGATATCGGCTAGTATGTGGAGCTGGAAGTGGAAGCGCTGGGGGCGTCATCGGCAGGTTCTTATTAGCAATCCGTCCAAGTCTGGCTCAAACACCTGTGAAGGTTTTCTCTCTGCCCCAGGGAGAACGCTTTAGGTACGGCTACTGGCAGCTGCTCACGGTAGATTATCACTGAACTACCAAGCAACTCTTTCAGTGAGGGAACAAAATAAAAAACATGTATTTCCCAAATATTCCAAGAATAGTAGAGCCACCGTGGAGTTCTCCAAATATGACACTAAATGTGTGCTGCTTGTGGTGTTAAACAGTGAGCTAGTTTATCTGTTATGAATACACCAAATAACAAAAAAATGATGAACATTCTGAGCCATGGAAGGCCAAAGAGTGCATTGTTGGAAAATAAATCCAAATTTTCTAATAATTAAACCTTTTATAAATCTCTTTCCATGTGTTGGGAAGCTTGAACATTGGGAACTGTATGGAGTGGGTTGAAGTTATCTTTCCTTTGTTTTTGGAGTTTCCTCCTTATTTTGATGCTTTCTGGGAATGTGTTTGTCCCATGTTTGTTTTGCCTTTTAAATTCGGTTTTGGGACATTCTGCATAGATTCTGAACTGTGGTAAATGGGAATCGAGATTCTTAAGCAGATTGTTATTATTGGTACACCTCTATCAGTTAGTTAAGCATGATTGCATACTGTGTGCCCTGCTTTCATTGAAAGGTTTAGGAATAATTGAAGATGCTCAGGAACAAAACAGGATTTGGCTTGGCCCTTCAACTTTTCAAGATCTCAATCTAACTGAATGTGGATTGAGATTAAAATAAAGTGGAAAGCAAAACTCAGAGCCTACAAAACCTTAAAGAATTGGCTGCTAACATGTGAGAAAACAGCTCATCCTATGTTCTTTAGACATTAGTACAATGAAACACATTTTTAAAATCATCCTGACTCCAACACTTGGAGGAGAAAGAAAAATGCTTCAGAATAAAATCCCACAAGTTTTTTTTCTTTTTATGTACTTTGTCCTTCTGTTCCCTCAGTTCCATCTGTGCTTAAAGGGACAACTTCATCAAACTAACCATTTTTATGTCATGCACTCTTAGAGATACTTGCCTAAAGGAGACCATGTGTTGAGGTTAGCTGTGTTTTGTTTCTTCTCAAAGGGATGCATGGTCTAAAAACAACAATGATATGTATAGCCTGTATCTTGGATTCAGTGGTGGCTGGTTAGCATTGGGAGAAAAACATAATAGCAGCGTTTGTTTGAAACAGCAGTTATCCTGAACTGATCTTACATCTGCACCATTTTCTAGAGTGCAGAATAACGGCTGACTCCAGGATTAGAGATTGTGATCTCAAACTTATAGTGGAGCCTCACAATCAAAATGTAAATTAACTTTTGATTGTTATCTTTTTTCCCAAGTTCCAAAGAAAAGATTTAGGTTGGATTCTAAGCGTAGAGCTTAGTATGTGAGAGGAAAGCTGCTTTTTCCTTTTTTAATTCTTATTCATTTCTTTTTTAGCTGATCTAAACTTTTCGCTGTTTCTGTGTGCAATGTCACAGGAACTGGTGTGCTTATGTGGTGACGAGGACAGTAAGCTGTGTGATGGAGGACGGAGTGGAGACGTACATCAAACCAGACTATCAGCGCTGCACCTGGGGCCAGTGCCCCAGAGTTGCGTAAGTATCTACCTTTTTTCATCTCCTCTAAATCCCCCTTCTGCTACCAAAGCTTCGTATCAGTATTCATCCCTGCCTTTCTATCTTCCTGTGTTTTGACTGTATATCTTCTCTTTATCTATCAAATATCCTGCTTTAAACATTGGATTTAAGGCAGGGTATAATGTAAAGCATGGAGGCTTAGACATCATAGCGTATGGAGGGGCCTCAGACTCGTGGTGTTGGATATGGTCTGCAGTATCCATCACATTATAAAGAAAAGGGATTTGCTTGAAATGGAATGATACCTTTAAAAGTAAAAGCAGTAAGATTAATGGTTCAGCAGAACAATGACCCCCAAAACTACGGTTAGTGAGACTCATCTTGGTTCCAGACAAGCTAAATTGAAGTTATAGACGTCAAACCTGTTGTGTAGTTCAGCCAAATCGTCCCATCTGCAGCATAATTGAGATCAGCTAAGAGGAACCCTACTGCAGGGGCACAGCGCTGCTATTTTTACTGTCCATACCAAAAGTGCACAACTTTAATTGGGTAATTTGGCAAAAAATTTTTGTTCTTTATCTTTTCCCTCAAATTCTTTTATTTCAAACTGGAATGCTGGTCTATATTAGACATTGATGGATATTCTTTATTCAAGGCCAAAGGAGATCATTCTGCAATCAGTCTAACTGACCCACAATAAGCGCGGCTATTTCTATGTCAGATTCTTAGATGGGATATTTATTTTTCTTCCTCTCAATTTAAACAAATAAGAAACATTTATTAACAAATCAAACAAAATGTTAACAATGGATAGTAAATGTAGGGAGAGGCAATGCATTTCCCTTCAAATGATCTAAAGGCATGGGTCCTTAAAGTCATAGGGAAGTGATATTTAAAATTCTAATCATTTACTGGCTTAAACATGTATATGAATGTACTCTTTATCAGACGATATTGTTCCAAAAGTAGGAATATTTCTATTTAAAAAATCCACCTCTTAAAATCTGTGGGTTTTTTTTGTTATTTTATGCAGGCCAGTTAGTTATATGTCAGCTTGTACACCTGTCGGGCCAACCATATATCAACAGTCTGTACGACTGTAAGCCTTCTACACCAAAACCAAGCTTCTGCCGCCATATGCCAGTCCTCTTCCACAACATCTTCGTCCCCACTTTCCTCCTCTAAATAAAAGATGTATGACGGAGGAGACTCATCCATGACACAAAACTCTCCTCCTCTTGCATGTTTCCACTGTCCATAGCGTTCCTTTGACAGTGTCATTGCTAAGTCACCAATTTAGTGCTACTTGGTCAAAATGTAATTTCCCATTGGGAACCTACTAGCACTAAGTTGCTAACTGGTTAGTAAGATGCTTCCGACAAACCTGCCACAATTAAATTTGCTTGCGAACCTTCTGTCACAACAATCCCGCCCTTTGATAATAGACCAATCACATTCACTTTATTCACTCATGTAAAGTTGGGCACCACTATGGAGAATTCAGAACTGTAACCAACTTTAATGCGCCAAAACCCATTTTTTCATTTTTGCGGAGCCACCGAAAATAATTTTTTTTTGTGTCCCATCAATCTCTAACCTCTTTTCAACCTTTTAAACATTTGAACAAAGACAAGTCAAGACCAGTAAATCAAATATTGCAAGAAAATTAACTACCGTACAATTTACTGTAAATCGCTAAAACTATGATCTTTTAGGTACAATTTTATTAAGTTTAGTCTTGTTATTCTATTGTTTAAATGATTTCAGCATTGTCATTAGGGGATAAATTAACAAATAAATGGTCAAAAATGGGTAATTTATTTAATTCATTGCTGTATCATTGGCCAAAAATTCGGTCTGGTGGATGAATCGGGCTATCACTAGTGTATATTTTTGCCAATAAAATTCTGTCAGATGCAAAAAAAAAGAAGTTAACACTTAAATTTTATAGGAAACATAAAGGTAAGGTTTATGAACTTAATAGCTTAACCTAATTTAATACATTTATCCTCTTACCTGAGGGTGAACCTTAATCATAACATTGTTGATGAGAATCATGAATCAACGGTTTGTGGATAACTTCATTAAATTCCTTTTGGGACCGATTTTGATTTCTGTACCAACTTCTGTGATGTACTTCGAGCCTTGATAGTAAAAATGGTTGGGCCCTGCCCCTGCAGTACGGCACTTATAAAAGGAGGAGATGACATAGATGTAGAAAACAGCAAGACACCTCACCATCATGACAAAGTCCAATGTGTTGGAGAGGTGGAGGTCTAGTCTATTCTGTCGCATGAAACAGGGGAGGCTCAACGGTGTTAATCAAAGCTAAACATAACGTATTGCATTAAGAAATACTGAAACATAAAATGCATCCCTACAACAGCTCAAGATGACTGTTCTGCCTCAATGATCACCTTTCCCTCTGGACTCGTGAGAAAAACCTCCTTGCTGTCTGACCACTGTCTGTCACAAATCCTTAAGTATATTGGCCAATCAGCCAATTTAACGACCTGCCCCCTGGAAGTGACACATTTTGTCTGTTATTTAATCTGGGAAACAACAAGGATTTCTGACAGGTGGTGTCCTGCTGCTCCAGAGCGAAGGGGAGATTGCGTCCAAGAGAGGAAAAAACAGCTGATTAATGCACAACATACTCATGAAATCATGTTAAAGACAGTTAAATTACTACATTTATGAAGTGAGGCAACACAAATTTGACCAATAATACACAGAATTTAGAGGGGAGGTTTAGCCTCTCTAATATTTAATGAGAAATTGCCACTGTCTCATGCCCACCTGGGAATATCCAGGACTAAAAATCCAGCTCCAAACATGCCATAAATGGTACTTGGTGAACGATTTTTCCAAATGTGGATGTTGTACTTTCATAGAACCATTACTCAAAGTCTCCCCCTGTTTTTCCTCTTTTGAAGTTCCTCGTCTGTTTCAGCCTTTGCTTGATCCTCACGGCTGCCAGGGGCCTCGACATAAACCCAGGCTATGCTAAGAATGAAGCCAAAGTGGGTTCCAGGCACCACAGTCTAGTCTTTCTCCTAAAAACAATCTCTTCTTCTCACTCTGGCTCTCTTCTTGTGTTTCTTCTGCTTTCCCTCTTTTTTTCTCTCAGTGATTAGTTTTTTCCATCGGTTTACCTCTTTACTACCTTCTCCAAGGAGTCTCGACAGCCTGCTGGCCACTTTATAAATGAAAACCTGATGTATCACTGCCAGCATCCGTCTGATGCTGCTCAAATGTTTTATTGACATATCTGTCCTATTTGCTGCACTCTTAAGGAAACAGGAAGGCTCTTTAGACAGAGTTGGATGACAGGATCATGAGAAAACTGCAGCAGCAGGTTCCAAATCAAACAACTTTACATTTTTCTGGAGGCTATTTTTGAACAAGTTATTCTGCTTTAGAGTCAGAGATATGCAATGGATTCTATGAAAGCTAGCTGAGAAATAAAGGAGGTAGGAATAACATTTAAGGCTTAGAGAACTCTGATAATACCGCTGATAGGCAGTCATTTCCTCTGGATGTTTATGTCATCAGTGAGAAAGAAAATCTGGGCGTTCAGGAAGAGTTAAAGGTCACTGACTGGGAAACCAGGATGACTGTACCGGGTGGTGTCTGTGTCATGATCTGCTTTGTTCGAAAAATCAGGGACTCTTGTGAGATTATACCATTTACAGGATGTTCCCACACAATTAAACCAAAAGCATTCATGTTTATGTAGTTGAATTATTACTTAAATATAATCTGACAAAACCTCCATACAAGCTCCAAATACACGTTTCTAAAGGAATCAGGCAACAGCAAAGCTCACTCTTTAAACTTGAATCCCTAAATAAAATCAAGTAATATAAGTTTTCCTTTTATAAGTATTTTGGCCTTCATGCAGATTACTTTGAGCGTGGGAAACTTAAGGTTCCACATCGGCCTGCATGCCATCCCTGATATGAAACATAGTAATGGCACCGTCATGCTGTGGTGCTTTGCTTTGGCAGAGATAGCGAAGCTGGTCAGCTTTTTTCCCCACAGTCTTTAGAATTTAAACCTCTTGTCCAGTTTTTCAAAAAAAGAAACATGTCCTTCTCCATAAAAAAAAAAAAAATGTGATTGGAAATCCTGTTATTGTTCTTCTTAAAGAACCTCTATTGTAGAACATTAAAATAAAATATCTGCAAAACAGATTAATTGCATATCTTAATTAATATGTTGAATTGGATATAAAGAAAATAGCACATATGTTTTAACATAATAACACTAAAATTCAACAGAAAATAATAGATATTACTCTTGCTATTACTGTCAGTATGAAGCGGAATTTCTTTGCAGTTTTAAAAGCTAAAGAAATGCTACATTCAGTTATTAATTCTATAATTAAAACATTTATTATCATTTTTAGCCAGCATCATTAAAAGTCACTGTGGTCTAAAGAGGTCTAAAGATTCATAAATAAATTAGAATAGATAAATAGATAAATCCAAGCGAAAGTCCTGCTGGTTCCATAAAATAGAAGCACTGATTATAGAGGCACAATAAATCCCTTTTCCCACTTCTCTTCTCTCTGTTAGTTTGTTATTTAAAATTTCATTAAAATCTAATAAATTTGGAGACTTCTCTGAGGGAATATAAACCTCCACCATAGTTTCCTGTCTTCTCTGTAGAGCTACAAGAACTGAATCTTTTCTCCAATTCAGTACAGCTGACAACAATAATCCTTTTGGTAAATAATGTGTCCTTTCTGTTTGACCTTCCAGCTATCGAACGTACAGGAGGCCGAGGTATAAGGTAGCTTACAAGATGGTGACAGAAATGGAGTGGAAGTGTTGCCACGGTTACTCTGGGGAAGACTGCCACCAGGGTCCTCAGGGGACCCTTGACACCCGGGTCAACGGAGGGCAGACTCAAACCACACAGACCGGGGGTGGAAAGAAGAGTGAAGAAGGTAGAAAAACAACAGTTTTGTTTGTATTATATAAGTAAATAAACATGACTTTGTTCTCCATTAACAAAAATTCTTATTTATTGCTTTTCACTTTTTTAAGGTGAGAGTGAGACAATCCGGGATCTGCAAGATACAATCACTGGCCTTAAAAAAGAACTCCATGACATGAAGACCACCATTGATGGCATAAACAAAAAGCTGTACGTGATGTCGTCCATCCATCCTCCATCACCTGCACGCTGTTTATCCCAAACTGGCTAGCATTAATGTTTTTCTGCTTTTCTGCTCCTCTTAAACCAAACATCTGGGACACACTGTGTATAATTTACTGTGTGTCAATATTTACGACTGTTGGTCAGTTTTGGAGAGTTGATATCCTTCTTTCTTCTATCACACCGACAGGATGAGATAAACTTTTCATACTGAACAAGATGATGTGATAGCATGTAAATAAACAGCAGAACAAGTTTCTTCCTATTTGTCCACAGGGTACTTCCCCGAGCCATTAACGTGTTTAGAAAGAAATGCTCTGCTTTAATGGTTTACTCCAGATCTTTGTTTAAGCCTGTAATCCTCTGCATGTTCTGGTTTATAGTCCCAGCCTGAATGGGGCCACGGTCCCTGCGGATTCAGCTCAGCCGTTCATGAAAGAAACCATCAGCAGCATCCAAACGAAGCTGGACCAGCTCTACAACAGAACACAGGTAATCCCTGACACTGGATTATTTCCTGGTTTCTGGCTCTGTCTCTGATAAATAAAATATCTCTCCATCTTTACATTTCCATGGAAAAATTAAAGGCTTTAAAAACTGATTTGATGTATGATGATAAGAAAGCATTATAGCCTAAAGTTTCCACAATATTGACAAAAAAATCAACTATTTCAATATATTACTTCAACCTCTGTGTTTCACTGAGGGTCTGTTGCTGAGGCTAAACTTACTGTACCATCTGGGAGATGACTTCTGAAATTCTACTTTGATTTTTTCTCACAGTAACACATTTTCCCACAAGGATTTAGAGTCTTTAAGCTCTGAATGTGTTCTTTTAAAGAGAAGGCCTCTCTGTCTTTCAACCCTTCTCCTTGGACTGATCATAAGGACAATAATGGAGATTGTTTTCCATGTGGATCCAAGTCAGTATTGGTCAGAAAATCTGTACAGCTCCTTCAGTACAGCAGTCCACTTCTTGGCAGCATGATGGACCACTTAGTGTCTTGTGTTTTCATCACTCTTGGAGAAGCTTCCAGGTTGTGGAATGTTGTTGTTCCCTCCATGGTCATGGTAAGCTTTTATGAGAGTGAAATTAGGAAAAGGCTGAGGTTAGATCAGAGGAGAACTGTCTCCCTCTGGCAACAGAGCTTCTATTGACAGTCTAATTTGGTTTTGTGAATTTAAGAAAAGTTCTAGTTTGATTCAAATAATGTGTGGATTTCCTTTCGATAATGCACAGCCCCACTTTTAGTATTTTTGTAAAAACAAACCAGTGCTTTTTCATTTCCCTTTCTGCTCCTCCTGTGTCTTCTGGTTGTGTCAGAATGTCCGCCCTAACCCCTCAATCTCCATATAGAGCAGGGACTATATAGCAGACTTTATAGTGAACTTAGTTAACTGATCATTCAGACAGATGATCACTACTTTTTATTCCCCGTTGGTCACGTAACTCCACCTTTGTTATTAGTCACCTATACAAACAAATCCCATGATGCTTTGCGAGAAGAGCTCTTGCAAAGCAATCTGTGATATATATGCTATGATATATTTTGATTCCACTACTTTTTCATCCACTAGACGTTTGGACTAAAAAGGCGTAACCACTATATAGTCGCCTATATAGGGATTAGGTCAGACGTTCAGACACAGCCTCCGTGTGCCTTTGCACTGCTTTCTTCTTCAATTCAATTCAATTCAGTTTATTTATATAGCGCCAAATTCACAACACATGTCATCTCAAGGCACTTTACAGTTCAACCAGATCATGCAGTCAAATTGATACAAAGTTTTCTATCTAAGGAAAACCAGTTGATTGCATTGACTCATTGACTCAAATACAATCCCCACACTACAAGCATGCTTGTAGCGACAGTGGAGAGGAAAACTCCCTTTTAACAGGAAGAAACCTCCAGCAGAACCAGGCTTCAGTGTGAGCGGCCATCTGCCGAGGCCGACTGGGGTTCAAGGAGACAGAAGCAGAGATACAAAAAGCAGCTGTAAAAGGCGGCTCCGTCCCAGGAACACACACAGCCAGGCAGACGAAGCTCCAAGGCAGCTCCCATGCCAGAGGACGAAGAGAGCACATCCACTCAGTCACGGTCAGAGAAACAGGACCACACTGGAAAACAGGCCGATCTCCAACATCTATAAACAAGGGTGTTGATAGAAGCAGCACAGCTGATGTTTCTTTCCAGGATGACGCCACAGCCAAACAGGAACAGACGAGGCAAAGCTACTCTGAGGAAAAGCAGAGAGAGCAGAGAAGGTGTTAGAGATTGAACTAACAGATTCTGCAGAATAGGAGAACAGAGAGAGAATGAAGCAGAATGATGAAATGGGGTCCCTATGTCCTCCAAGAAGTCTAAACCTATAGCAGCATAACTATAGAGATAGCTCATGATAACCTGAGCCACTCTAACTATAAGCTTTATCAAAAAGGAAAGTTTTAAGCCTAGCCTTAAAAAGTAGACAGGGTGTCTGCCTCACGGGACTAAAACTGGTAGTTGGTTCCACAGGAGAGGAGCCTGATAACTAAAAAGATCTGCCTCCCATTCTACTTTTAGAAATTCTAGGAACCACTAGTAAACCTGCAGATTGAGAGCTAAGTGCTCTGTTAGGAACATAAGGAACAATCAGATCTCTGATATAAGATGGAGCTTGGCCATTTAAGGCTTTATATGTGAGAAGGAGGATTTTTTAAATTCTATTCTTGATTTAACAGGAAGCCAATGAAGAGAAACCAGGATAGGCAAGATATGATATCTCTTTCAATTTTCATTAGAACTCTGGCTGCAGCATTTTGGATCAGCTGAAGGCTTTTAACTACAGTTTGTGGACTCCTGATAGTAAAGAATTACAATAGTCCAGCCTTGAAGTAACAAATGCATGGACTAGTTTCTCAGCATCACCCCTGGACAGGATATTTCTAATTTTTGCAATGTTCCTCAGATGAAAGAAGGAAATTCTAGAAACCTCTTTGATATGGGATTTAAATGACAGGTCCTGATCAAAAATAACACCAAGATTTTTTACTTTATTATCTGAAATCAGTTTAATCCCATCCAAATGAAGTGACTGGCTAATCAGTTTCTTTTTCAGAGACTCTGGTCCAAAGACTATAACTTCTGTTTTGTCTGCATTCAGAAGCAGAAAAGTTAAGAGTCATCCAGGTTTTTATGTCTTCAAGACATGCCTGTAATCTATGTAATGGGTTAGCTTCATCTGATTTATAGACAGATATAGCTGGGTATCATCAGCATAACAGTTGGAAATTAATCCCATGCTGTCTAATAATCCTACCAATTGGGAGCATGTATAAAGCAAAAGAGAATTGGTCCTAGCACTTTTGATCCCTGTGGTACTCCACAGGTAACAATGAGCATGTTGAAGATCTATCATTAACATGAACAAACTGAATTCGATCAGATAGATAAAGATTTAAACCAGTCTAGTGCTGTTGTTCCTTTAATTCCAACAAAATATTCAAGTCTTTTCTAAAAGAATATTATATGGTCAACTGTATCAAATGCAGCACTAAGATCTAACAGGAGACGGGCACAGATACAAGTCCATTATCTGAGGCCATGAGAATATCATTAGTGACTTTTCCAGAGCTGTTTCAGTGCTATGAGTGAGCTCTAAAGCCAGACTGAAGAACTCTTCAAAAAGTTCATTAACTCCGTGGAAAGTGATCGCCAAACTTGTTTAAGTTTGGCAACTACTTTCTCAAGAATGAGCAGGATAAGAAAGGAAGATTGGATATATAGGTCTGCATAATTGACCAAAGTCATCTGGGTCAAGAGACGGTTTCTTAAGCAGAGGTTTAATTACAGCAACCTTAAAAGCTTTAGGTACATATCCTGTAACAGAGATAGATTAATCACATCTAAAATGGAGGAGGAGATCAAAGGGAATACCTCCTTAAATAACCTGGTTGGAACTGGATCTAACATACAAGTTGAAGGCTTAGATAGAAGACAATAATTTTGCTAATTCAGAGAGTTCAACTGGATCAAAGCAGTCTAAACCGGTTCCGAGATTCCATGACTTACCTCAGAATTTTAATGGCGGATAGAGGAGTGCTTATGATCTTATTTTTAATAAGATCAATCTTATTATAAAGAATCCCATAAAATCATTGCTGCTAGGAGCGATGGATGGAATGGACGGGTTCAACAGATGCTATATGGCTCTGGGTGAGTTTAACAACTGTATTAAAAAGAAATCTAGGATTATTCTTACATTCTCCTCTATTAATATGAGGAGAAAATATGCTGCTCTTTTACTTTACAAAGGGTCCTCTTATACAGCAGTAAACCATTTTTCCAGACTAGGAAGGACTCTCGCAGGCCTGTGGGCGCGATATTTTCTCTCCAGTTTCCTAGCATTTTGCTTCAAATTACGCAGCTCTGCATTAAACCAAGGAGCAAGCTTTCTATTTTTAACGGTTTTCATTTTCAAAGGAGCTGCGTTGTCTAAGGCAGTGCTGCAGAGAACTAACAACCCCATCAACAAAATAATCAACCTGTGAAGGGGAATAAGCTAAGCTTTTTGCACTCTGCAGCACTGCTCAGTGACACAGAGGAGAGAAAGTGAAACAGATTCTTTTAAAATTTATAACTGCACTATCTGATAAAGATCTACTAAAATTGAACCTTCTTTTGGGGGAGGAGAACTCTGTTAAAAGTAATCCTGAAGGTTATTAGAAAGTGGTTCTTCTACATATTCTTCTACTAGTTTTTTTTTTGGGCTGTGTTAAACAACTAATGGTTCATAAGCGCCACCAGCTGGTATGGAGTTTAAAACTAAATAGCTGAATTCTATGTATTTTCCTTACTTGTTTCTATAAAAGCTATTACTTTTAAAGTCCCCCACGTTTTTCTTCCAGCTGTCCCAATATTCCTCTACACTGTTTTGACAGAAAGCCAAAGAAAAAAAAGCAATGGGAATGATTCCGCATCTCCTGATGCAGCTGGATGACATGAAATATGCAAATTAAGGGGATGACATCATATGGTGCCTTTTAGGACAGCCATTAGCGACTTTTCTTGCCGAGAACTTGGAAGCACTGATGAGTGCACAGAAACAGGTCCACACGTTAGCTGGAGAGAATCTAAAGGTGCATAAAAAACAAACCATGAGTGCAGAGAAGGAGCATGCATGATGCGAGAGATATACTGGGGACTGTATGTTCAAAATGTATGTGAAGAGTATTTTATGCGTATGTGTTTTCAATAAAACTGCACTAATGGACTCCTCCTACAGGAAAAAAAGCAGTTTTTTAAGGTTGAATTTGAAGCGTGATTATCAAAACTACAAAGGGCATCTACACAGGGTGGTTTATAAGCCCCTATGCTATGTATCTTTGATTAAACTGATTGATTTTTCCTATGAATCCCTTTAAAATCCAGTGATATTCTCTTTAATTTCATACCTAATAATTTCTAGGAGAAAAAAACTAATAGAACTGATTCAGACTACTTTTCATACCCCATTTTTTTCTCCAGGGAGTATGAATGAGAATATGACTTGTTTGTTCATATGGATGTAGCATTAGCAACATAAGCAGTTTGCCATTTTTTGTTCACCATGACACCTTTTAAACTGAAGGCTGAGTTTATTCAATTTTTTTCTCTTTAATGAAGTATTTCATAAGAACATAAGCCACAATCTCTGATTCTGTGATTTAGGTCCATGATGAGACCCTGGTGAACATCAACAACCACCTGGTGAACGGAGGAGGGAATGAATTGGATGGGAATGCTGGGAGAGGTGGAGGGAACCAGCTGAACACGCTGAAGGAGGAAATCCTGACGGAGCTGGAGCGAAGGGTCTCTCTGTCCTGCTCATCCTGTCAGGTAATAATCCTTAAGGCTGATTTATACAAGCATGGTACCAAAGAGGAAATATGCATAGTGTAGAGCGGATGTAGAATTGACCAATCAGAGGCCTCCTGTCTGCAGCACTGTCTGCGCAGTCAGCTACAAATATGGCAAGGTGCACCAGAGTGTCTTCAGAAGGGGCATATCTGCATTCACTGCGTCACACGCGCAGACGACCTGATTTCTGAGTATAAACCAGCCTTTAGTTGGTGATAAAGCAGTAAAATATAAATGGTGGAAAAAAAAACTATTATAGAAAAAAAAAAAGAAACGTTAAAATAGAAAGCTTTAAAAGCAGTACAAATATAATTGTTCTAATGGTAATATTTTATGTAATAGAAACCAAACTTTATAACCAAGATTAAGATTTCTTTGATTTTTTTATATTTACATTTGAAACAGAAACACCAATGGTAGTATGACTGCTTGCTTTTGTTTAAACATTTTTGGTGATTCAGTTGGATTTTACAAGAGGCTGAAGTTTTTTTTTTTAAATCAGGTAGATCATGCTGAGGTGCTCAATATTCTGTGTGTCAATATAATTATAAAAGGGATAACTTTATAAAGGTGAGAATACTGTTGACATCTAGTGGTCTGGGATAAAATAGCATAAAAAAGGCAATATATAGAAAGATAAATATATCTCATAAGGGTAAAGACTAAATCAATAAAAAAACATTTTCAGTAGCCCAGTTCAGTCCTTTTCTTCTTCAGGGGACCAGGGTCCAAAACCTCTAAAGAAAGTGCAACATAATCCTGCACATAATAAGTGTTTTATATTCTCCATAGATTACAATGTTCTGCTTTGTCACATCAAAATTATTGCTGTGGTAAATAGTACTTTTCCCTCCATGGGAAACCTGATTCCGCAAACCAGCAGTGTGTGTCCTAAAAATTATGTTTTCTCCTAGGCCGGAGTGGAGGACCTGAGACGGCAGCAGGCAGAGGACAGAGAAAGGATCCGAGCGTTGGAGAAGCTGATCAGCTCCATGGAGCAGAACGTCAGGCAGAACTTGGAGATCTCCCGCAGAGAAAGCGAGCGCTCCCAGACCTGCTGTAACACCATCACAGAGCTGGAGAGGCAGCTGTTCAACTTTGACACTCGACTCACCTCTACCTCAGACAAGTGTGACAGCATTAAAGCGCGGCTGGATAAGGAGCTGGCTGGGATCGGTGGAAGGGGGGGAGGAGTCTCTGAGGATCGGTTTAACAGCAGGCTGAGAGAGCTGGAAAAGAGGTTAAATAACACATTGAGGAAGACGGAGCAGAGGTGTACTAACACTGGGAGCAACCTCAAAGAAAGCATCCAAAGAGATTTCACCCAGCTGCGTAACACGGTCCTTACCCAGCTAGAAGACCAAACTGTTAAAATCCAGCAGTTAGAACGGAGAGTGTTGAATCTTGAACATACAGATGAAAAACACAGCCAGCGTTTAGACAAGCTGGAGAACTCCACAGTCTTTCTTGACAGAAAGTTAACCTCAACTGCAAAGATGTGCAACGAGACCTGTGGGCACAAAGGCAAAGGCCCCACGACTGACGAGACTGTAAAAACCTTAGAGTGGAGAGTCGTGACCAATCAGGAACACATCAAGAGGTTTAACAACACCCTGAACGAGCTGTCTGTGACAGGAGACTCCCTGATCAACAAGGTGTTTGACCTACATGATGATGTCAATAAGATAATAGCTGTGACCGGACAAAATGGTGAACACTTCAATCGCATCGTCACAGAGATCGACACTCTGAGCAGAGGTTTTAAGGACTGTCTTGTTTGCCGCGACATTGAGGAGGATCTGCGCTTGCTCAACAGCTCCACAAAAGTCGGCCTTGACAACTGCCAAAGGGAGCTGACGGACCTGAGGAGGAAAGTTGACTCTGGGGAATCCACCTGCTCTCAGGTTTGCTCCAACCTTCAGGAAGAGGTTGGGCGACTAAGAGAGGAAGTGGAGGAATGCACAGGACAGTGTAAAAATGGCATAAATGACCTGAAGAAACACTTGGATGGTCATACTTCACGCGGTGATCAATTAGGAGGTGATCTGACTTCCATCCGAGGAGAGCTGGCCAATGTCATGGTGACCTTTAACTCCATTAATAACACTCTGAAGGACCTGGGTCGGACTGTGAGGACGCACGGTACCACTCTGATAGACCTATCCCACACCAATGATGTCACCATGTCTTTGGTAAGCACATGTGGCACTATCCCCTTTTAACCAAATTCTTTATATAACAACATTCTAAACTATGAATTAGTGGTGGGCCGATATCGGCGTTAAGGCCAGACTCTTATCGATAAAAAAAAAATCCATTAATCTATTCTCATGGCCGGGTTGGGAGCTGGGTCTATACTAATGATGACTTTCACCTTGATATTTTAGCACGGATGTATATCTGAGGGCGAGAACAAATCTGTCTTCCAACTTGTGTAGTCATCCTGTGAAAATATCACATCAAACGTGATGTGCTGACATGGATGCCGCTATAAAGAGGCCGGTGTTATGCCGAGAATTACTCCCCTCTGGCACATTGATGATAAAACGGATTGAAATATGAACAAAAAGGGAATTTTCAAGCATATTCTTAATGTTTTCATATTTCTTATGCATGGATGGCCTAAGATTGAGAGTTTACATTTACAAGGACAACCATACCATTCTAGAGCCTTACTTCAGCTCAAATCCAATGTTTGAAAAATGTGCCTTATGGAGGCGGAGCACAGGGGATAAAGAAACAGGTTAGGGTGAGGCCTAGACTCGGCCGTTTCTCAATATGTGTACATGTGCATTCTCATGTGCTCGTGTACTCGTGAAACATCATCAGACTTTAGCCCTGGTACTGTTCCAAATCACAAGAACAGCAGAATGAAAATGGACAAAGTCCCTGGATGTTCTCCTTCTTTACCCAGCATGCATCAGAGCAGACTTGTCCATTCTTGAGATTGACAGCTGTCCCAGCATGCACTGTGGCAGCAGCAGCTTCCAGGTTAATGCTCACAGAGCTCAGAGGATTAAGTTAAAAGTTCTCTTTTCTGTTGCTGTTGTTCAATGAAAGTATATTTTAAGATCATTTGAGGTGAAAACATAATTCTTTTAAGCTTCACTGTAAGGCCAATTACCGATTTAATACACGAGCACATGAGAACGCACACGGCAAATTCTGGAAAAGCATAATATAAATCATTTTATTAATCTTAACTAAACAGAAGGTAAAAACATTTCATATTACCAATAACGAGGCAACAGTTTTGGCCAAATCCATGCCTTGCATCATGTGGTTGGCGCTCCTTTAGCCTGGAAAACAGCATCAGTATGTTGCTTGTATTAAACTATCTAACTATCTACAGTAATCTATTTCCTCTGATCTCTAATAATAAATAATAAATGAACCCCCTTTCAAGGTAAGCAGAAAGTTGAATTTAAAAAAGAAGCTAATTTAAATGTAAATGTCTTAGTCAGTTTCTCACAACTTAGTTTTCTAGAGCTGCTTAATTTGCATTTAAAATATTTTCTATATGACCGATCTATATGCTTATTGTTTTAATTTATCTGTCTGACAGAAGCCATTAATTTTCTTTGCCTACGGTGAAAACACTGGCTCAGTCAGACATCCATTATGGCTATCTGGGAAGCTACTTATGATTTTATTATTAAACCTGGTATAGAAACAGAGATGTTTTATAGATTGAGCATGTGACATAGCGGGAAAATTACATTTTGCAAAGATCTAAAAAGTTAGATGAAAAACAAATGTTTTTCTCTTGAAGGTGAAAGATGTACAGGAAGAGCTGACCGAGCACAACGAAGACTCAAAGATTCAGTTTGACAATCTGGGCAGGGAGCTCCAGATCATCCGAAGCAACTATGTGACGGAGGTGGGGGAGTGCCGGCGGTCGAGTGAAGGCCTGGACCAAAGGCTCTCCAAGCTGGAGGGCGTCTGCGGCCGCTTGGACTCCTTCACTGACAGCCTGGAGAAAATCAAAGATGGCCTGAACAGACATGTGTCCGGCCTGTGGGGCTGTGTTAACGGGCTCAATGACACCGTGACGTACCAAGGAGAGCTCATTGACAATATCCAGAACATCCAGCTGGAACGTGTCCACTCCAGGATACATAGGCTGAACTCCTCAGTGCTGGACTTGGGCAAACAATTCACTGTTTTCAGGGAACAGGACTTCAGGGGTAAGTTCAAGGAAAAGAGAGCATGGGATTGCAATGTTGGCCAAGAGGATGCACTAATGTGATGGAGGACATGTTAGGTTAAGGTTAAAATAGGCCAAAAGAATAAATCCAGGCTGCTGTGTTTAAAAGAACTGACTTAAAAGCCTATAAAGTCTGTTGTCTGTCTGAGGGATTGCTTCTTATAAACACGTGTGAAAGACACATCTGAAGTCTCGCGGGGTTAAATGTCTTGCCTCTCTTGACTTAATGTGCTAGTTGTTGGAAGCTCCTCAGAGCCATTATCACTGCTTTACAGGAATGTATGTGGGTGTTTCTGAGCCTGTTTCTCTAAATGCTGCATTCCTTCAGGTCCACCAGGCCCCCGAGGAGAGAGAGGCTATCCTGGACCACAGGGTCCTGTTGGACCCCAAGGAAGGGTGGGACCTCCAGGCAAAGAAGGCAGACAGGGACCAGTTGGACCACCAGGTACAAAAAACTGCCCTAAAGGCTCATGTTATGCTTGTACAATGTGTCTCTTCAACACTGTCACATTTGATATCCAAATTCAAAGTTTATTGTTTGGATTTGTGGGATTAAAAAAAACAACAGATAATTTCACATATTTCATTTCATCCCCCCGAATTGGATGCAAATAGATAAAATCTAGTGCAACAAATGGTTGTGATTGATTTCCTATCTGTGTTTATCCAGCTGTGAACTCCTCAGAGGTTTGTTAAGTTTGTACAGTAAGGTTTGTAACAGTAGATGATAACCCTTTTTTTTCCCCAAGTGGTAGTGTTATTGTCATTACACTATCACAACTACAGAACAACAAAATTAACTCTCTGCATTAACCCATCCCCTTGGGGTGCAGTGGGCTGTCATTGTGCGGCGCCAAGGGAGCATTTTGTGGTTAAGGGTCTTGCTCAGGGACGCAGAGTGTCAGTCTGTGGAAGTGGGGCTCGAACTTAGAACCTCTGGATTCCAAGCGCAATGCCCTATTCACTAGGCCACCACTCCACAATAATTTAACTTTATTTATCTCACATTGGATAAATTTACCTTTGCATTTAAACCATCGCTTTGGGGAGCAGTGGGCTGCCATTGTGCGGCGCCCGGTGAGCAACGTGGGGTTAAGCCAGACTGCAGACTTGCAGCTCTCTCAGAGCACAAGCACACTGCTCTGCCCACTAGGCCAACACTTCCACTGAAGGCAAACTTCCACAGCAGACAGTTCAGAGAGGAAGATGTGGAGGTTTGGAGCAAGGAAAAAAACATCCTCACAACGACTAAATCAGAAAAGCAAGCAGGCCCGTGGAGGGGCTGCAGAGTAGAGACTAACACGGAGTGATTTTCACTCCTGTCCCTGGGCCCCACCCCCCACAGAAAAATTGTTTCCCCGGGCCCCGATCCCCGGCCAGAGTAGAAATCTAAATCCTGTCCGGCCCCACCTCCTGGTTGAAATTACCCCACCCCATCCCCGCCCCCATTCAGAATGACCCCCACTCCTGCTCCACTTCCATTCTTGTTTTTGTTTTTTGAGCGCGGGTGAAAACTCAGACCGAAGCGCTGTTGGTTTTGGGTCGTAGTTTTTTGACTCCTCGCATTGTAGTGTAGGCTTCAAGGAAAAAACTACAAAAATGGCGGCCCACACCAGTACTAGATTTTTTCTTTTTATATTTTATTTTATTTTTGGGCATCGATCCTAGTTTTTAGTTGCTATTGGTTTGGTCCCGGCTCCCGTTAATGTTTAATCCTGTACCGCCCCAATCACCGTGATCGTTACTAATACTGACTCCCATCCCACGGGAATCCCATCGGAAATCCCCGCGGTGACCGTGGGGATTCAATTTAAAAATGTCAACGGTCTCTACTGCAGAGCTCAGGTGGAGGAATGCATTGACAGAAATCTGCTGATATGAAAGAGTGGGAAGAAGGAAGCAATGGAGATCCTTTAAGTCATGTTAAGACATACCATGAAAAACCTACAGGTGTATGTAATGCTCTATAGTCTAGAAAGCATTGACTTAAGGGGACTGAATTTAAAATAACTGTAATTATACTATTGGTCAAACACACCAAATCCAACATTTTCTCACTCCCAACTCGCCAGACATTGAAGCTGGGTCAATAGTGGGGTACCCCTCGCGTCAGTATTTGACGTGCAGGGTAAATTACAGGTTGCAGAGAGTGTGTCACCTGACCCGCAACAAAAAAATACATAGAAGTTTAGCCTATAAAGTCACTTTGGTAGTTTTAGAAGTATACAGTAACTTCTATACTGTTTCTTTAGGTTTAGGGGTAAGGGATGGATTAGTGGTGTGTTTTTTACTTCACAACTCATGGAAACATTTAGGGAAGTTCCTGCTACAGCCTGTTATGAACTCCGTCACTTCAGATACTGACTTGACCACAATGTGACAAGATGGGAGTAAGAATGAGCTGTCAAATCTCAAAGAAAGTTATGGATAAAATGTGACTTCATGTGTAAAAGTTAAGCAGTAGGAACATTTGTACCAGACTTTTGATGATGAATTACCAATGAACAGAAGTGTTGCAATGTTTGACTCACTCTTTATATCTTTTATCTTTCTTCCAGGGCTCAGAGGAGAACAGGGTATGTGTCACACTTAGCGACCAACAGATGAAAGAACTTCATTACACTTTGATCTGTAATTCTCACTAAGCTCCACTCCATGTCTCTGCCTTGTCATCAGGTCTTCAAGGGTCTGATGCCCATGTGCCACGCCTTTCTTTCTCCGCTGCACTGACTCGTCATATGAGGAAAACAGGAACTATAGAGTTTAACCAAGTCTTTGTCAATGAAAATGATGCCTATGATCCGAAAACAGGTGTGTTTAATGCTTCAAGATTTTCTATTGGTTCTTCAGTTTATGTTATATCTTGTCTTTTGTCAGACAGTTGTGTTCAATAGTAAAAATAGGTGTATGGAGGGCCAGAAATGAAGAGAAAAATGTTTGAATATATTCCGTCCAGCATTGGTAATGCAGCTCATGGTTTTTGTTCTAATGTCAGTTTTAGAGGATATGCTTTTATGGTTTTGTTTTAGGTTGATAAAATTCACCTTTATGATGAAGGGAAAAGCTAAATATTATGAAAAAAAAGTTAAAGTTAAAAATGATTGGCTTAGGTTTTTATACAGACATGGTCCTCTGTGTTGTTATTTAGTCCCACTCATGTTTGTTTTATAAAATGTAAGTAAAAGGTTTTTTTGTTTTTAAAGCTGTTAATTTTACACCACATGAAAGAAGAAAATAGCTAAATTCTAAAGAAGTCTAAAGAAAGTTTTATTAAAAGTTGGGAGGACAAGTAGGATGTTTTCAGGAAAATGTCAGATGGGTCCAGAAGCCACCATTTGCCTTATATCTTAGCTTTTGAATTATAAAAATAATAATTAATAATACTAATTGAACTTTATTAATCTCACACTGGAGAAATGTACCTCTGCATTTAATCTATCTCTTTTGGGAGCAGTGGGCTGCCAATGTGCGGGCCCGGGGAGCCGTGTGGGGTTAAGGCTGTTTCTCAGGGACCCAGAGTGGAGGCTGTGGGGATCAAACGGGGTTCTTGCAACCTTCTCAGAGCACAAGCGCACTGCTCTAACCACTAGGCCAACCCTCCCCAACTAACATCGACCTTACCTAAGAAATAATTAGACCTGTAGAGCTTTAGAAGTAGCTCAGTGTTCTTTCTGTTAATAGATTTACTCACCCAACACTCATCCATGTTTTCTTTATTGATAAAGAACAGCTCTCACTGTGGCTCACGAACCTAAAACCATAGAAAAGGATTTCTCACCCTTTCCAGGCTAATAAGTGTCACTTTTATTAGCTTAGTTTGCATGGACATGAGTAATTGTCGTGAACGTCTGATCAGACTAACAAAAATGTCATACAAACATGCAACTCTAACTATTCAGATTGGATAAAAATAAACGTGTTTATATAATTTTATTTATATAATTATTTTTTAAACTCTAACTCATTAATTTATAACTTGATTAATAAAAGCTAGGGGGTTATTGGGGGGGAGGTTATTGTTTTATAGTCGGTCAGGTTTAACTATTTCTAAACCAAACTCTATAGGGAAGTTTGTTTAATCATTTTAAGCATTTTATCGGGATAAAAAACAGAAATGTTTTAAGGGTCAAATACTTTTTACATCACTGTAAAACTCTGAAATAAAGACAAAACGCTCCTCTAATATGTAACATAAAAGTTTTACTAATCACTGTTCTGCTCTACAGGTATATTTACGGCCCCCCTGCGTGGCAAATACTTTTTCAGCGGCATCCTAACGGGTCATAAGAACATGAAGATTGAGGCGGTGCTTTCCAAGTCAAACGTCGGCGTTGCCCGAGTGGATTCAGCAGGATATCAGCCTGAAGGCCTGGAGAAGCCCATGGCAGAGGCCAAACAAATCCCCGGAGCTCTGGCTGTGTTCAACATCATCCTGCCTTTAGAGGCCGGGGACACCGTCTGCATTGACCTCGTCACCGGAAAGCTGGCCTACTCCTCTGAACCTTTAACCATCTTCAGCGGGATGCTGCTGTACTAGAACGGCTCTGACCGTAGGATTTCAGAGTTTATGTTGGACTCGACCACAGCGAGCCGTGGACAGAGTGAGAAACCGATACAAATGGACTGGATCCGTCCAGCAAAGAGGACAAAAATGTCTCACAGCTTTAAGGAAAAAAATGTTTTTATTTTCTGACTGACATGTATTTTCTTTTGCGGGGGGGAGGAAAAGCCACTGCTGGGTGATTCTATATCTCTGTGCCTTGCTATAAACTTTGATACCTTCTTGTTTGCAGCTGCACACACTCTTAACTTTCACTTGTGTTAGAGAAAGGACAAAAATGGAAAGATTAAAGTTGTGGGTCCTTTTTATTTATCTGCGCTGTCCACTCACGCCACAACAAGTCTTTTAGCTTTCATTACATTCTCTTCTATTTGTTTTATCATTTTCTTTACTCTGGTCATTTATTTTTTTGTTGCTCAGTTTCATTTTGACCACAAAGCAGTTCCCAGAAATGCAACACTGAGTGCCAATTGTCTTGGGGAAAAATGCAGGGGAAGGACAAAGTCCAAACCGCTATTCTTTAGGAGGAAATGCACAAATGAAGTCACTGACAGTTCATCAGAGAAACCACAGGATTTTATAAATCATGCAGCCACAAAACAATAAGACCATTTTTGGACTTTGGCTGCGCCCTGAAACACAGGGGAATTTGTCAGATGGAAGAGAGGGGATTTGTTTCCTCTCTGAGCCCTATAGGAGTCATCTTAAAGTTAGGAGTTCCAGTCAGAGGTTTACATAATCATCAGCATGAATGCAATGCTATCTAAATATTAGATTTTCAAAAAGAATTAGAAAAACAGACCTGAGATTCATTATAGATGTTGTCATACAGGCTTATATTTATGCATCAACCGGGAGTTATTATTGAAAAGTTTTCCTTAGTGTGTTGCAGAGCGGCCATTAGCAGGCTAGATATTTGATCACAGCTCTGGTCTTAATTATTTTCTGGCACAGAACCAAACTTTTAGCACAGCTCCAGGAACTCTGCAGAATTCAGGATCAGGGGCCATTCCAGAGGACCGACCTTTGCAGCATGCTTAGGGCCTGCTTTTGCTGCAATGCTACGTTGTGTGAAAAACAAAATGTAAAAATAAAAAAGGAGCATGGCCCATTCTTCAGACTCTACCTCAGACAAATGTCCATTTTCCAACAGAAAAAAATATACATATAAATATACACACTCACCGCCACTTTATTAGGCACCCTATGCTAGTAACGGGTTGGACCCCCTTTGCCTTCAGAACTGCCTCAATTCTTCATGGCATAGATTCAACAAGGTGCTGGAAGCATTCCTCAGGGAGTTTGGTCCATATTGACATGATGGCACTGGCACACAGTTGCCGCAGATTTGTCGGCTGCACATCCATGATACCCTTCCGTTCCACCACATCCCAAAGATGCTCTATTGGATTGAGATCGGGAGACTTGTAGAGGCCATTTGAGTCCAGTGAACTCATTGTCATGTTCAAGAAACCAATCTGAGAGATGAGAGCCCCAGCTTTATGACATGGCCATTATCCTGCTGAAAGTAGCCACTGTGAAGGTACATTGTGGTCATAAAGGGACATTTGACATGGTCAGCAAATAACAATCCCAGGCTGTATGCTGCAACGATGCTCACTGTAGCAAGGGCCCAAAGAGTGCCAAGAAAATATTCCCCCCACAATTCACCACACCCTCACCTCACCTCACCCTCAGCCTGAACCAGCTGGGATGCGGGCGTGGGCAGGATGGATCCATGCTTTCATGTTGTAGACGCCTACCCCTGGACCCCTACCATCCAATGTCGCGAGCAGAAATCTGAGACTCATCAGGTTCAGGCAACGCTTTTCCAATCTTCTATTGTCCACCCCCTCATGAGCTTTGTGCAAATTGTAGCCTCCTTTCAGCTACCTGCTCTTAGCTGAAAGGAGTGGCACCCTCGTGGTCTTCTGCTGCTGCAGCCCATCTGCCCGTGCCCGACGCATTGCGTGCGTTCAGAGATGCTCTTCGCCCACCTTGGTTGTAACGGGTGGTTATTTGAGCTCCTACTGTTGCCCTTCTATCAGCTTGAAACAGTCTGGCCATTCTCCTCTGACCTCTGGCATCAACAAGGCATTTCCGCCCACAGAACTGCCGCTCACTGGATGTTTTTTCTTTTTCGGACCATTCTCTGTAAACCCTAGAGATGGTTGTGCGTGAAAATCCCAGTAGATCAGCAGTTTCTGAAATACTCAGACCAGCCCTTCTGGCACCAACAATCATGCCACGTTCAAAGTCACTCAAATCACCTTTCTTCCCCATACTGATGCTCGGTTTGAACTGCAGGAGATTGTCTTGACCATGTCTACATGCCTAAATGCACTGAGTTGCCGCCATGTGATTGGCTGCTTAGAAATTAAGTGTTAACGATCAGTTGGACAGGTGTACCTAATAAAGTGGCCGGTGAGTGTATATA
>JAGKQL010000007.1:27545415-27592068 GCA_018398635.1 Cyprinodon brontotheroides | reverse complement strand
ATTGGATGAGATCTGCATTTGCATTTGGCAGCACCACTACAAGATGAATCGACAGATTCGGCGGTGATTATTCATTAATGGCGGTAAATCATTTACCACAGTGGCGATTAGCGTTAGCAAAGTAGCATGGGCGATGAGATGATTGAAAATGAACACAACTGAGATCTAGTCTATTGGCAGACATCCATTTTAAAATGTAGGCAACGGCATGAAAAAGGTGTTTCTACTTTTACTTTTATACTTTAAGTAAAGTTTACAAGCCTGTACTTTGTTACTTTTACTTGGGTAAAGAAGTAATCAGTACTTCCACTTTTACCAGAGTATTTTTTAACACAAGTATCTGGTACTTTTACTCAAGTATGGAACATGAGTACTTTTGCCATCTCTGATTAAAACAGACATGCACACATCTCCACCTACAGTGATTTAGAGGTATAACTTGGAATAAATAACCTCAAATTTTAAATAATTAATATTCACACATTAGTTACCAGTTAACTCAGCAGTCTTCTTCCTGAACATGAAGCTCAGACTTGATTAGGGATGAAGCTTTTACCTGCAGAGAACCCCTGCATGCACAGAAGAACATCTGAACTCTGTGCAGAAAGACACCAGACTGGTATTTAAAGCCACATTCTAGTAGCGCAGCAGCAGCAGTGCTAACAATAGCTGCCCAGCAACACATTGACAGTATTGGTTGCCCAGAGTGTTTGGTTTGTTTAAACGGCACCGATTTACAGTGTCATTACAAGGCACTGTGCAGAACAAACATTCAGTTGTTCGATGGGATCACATGCAGATGCAAAAACATTAATAACTTTACAATTTGATTATGATATAAAGGATTTATATTTCTATCCTTAGGGGGGAGAATTTATTAATAGAGATCAAGCAGTAAGTAAAACAATATAAAGGTTAGACCACACTTTTACTTTTAATTGAGGTCTGGATGCAGTGTCCATTTAGGAATTACACAGAAATAACTATATTGAATAATTTAGTTCATTGGACTTTGTTAAGCCTTAAAAGGTTAACTTTTCATGTTATTACTTGAGCTATTTCTTACTATCATGAATTATTGGCTGTATTTTTCTCCTGTTCTTCTTATTAGTTGTGGAATAATCTTCAGACTAAAGTAAAACCCGGTGCTTTGTTCTTTCATGGAAAATCAGATGTCAAACATTTAAAGCTTTTAATCAAAGAGTTCAACAGCCTTCCTTTAGCTGAGCTGTCTATTTCTGTTTCAGGTGGACCCTGATTTGGATGCAACAAGAAACTTTTAGATTGTATCTTCTAACTAATAAGAACTTAGTATAATAAATTAAAGTTGTTCTTATGTTATAATTTGGAAGTCAGGAATTCTTTCCCAGTCCTAACATCAAAATCCAATATGTCTGCTTACTGTATAGCAGGATGTGCTCACAATTTAATATGAATCTTAAAAGCTATAGTGGAGGATGTTCCTGAATTTTTGAGAACTGCTCTCCACTTCAAAATAAGTGGCCACTCACAACCCTGTACAATCTTCCTGGTGATATGTGCCCATGTAAGGCCGTGTGTGAGAGCGTTCGTGAGCCATATTTTAACTTACCAATGGTGAATCTGACATCTTTTTAAAAGTAAGCTTGTATGAGCGATGAGAACAGCAACTTTTAAATGGAGTGTGCACAAGGAGAAATCGGCTTGTGCACGCTCTTGCAAACATTTAGTAGGCGTTGTCTCTTAGGAACAGGGACAGGGTTGTGCATGTGCATTTTTTTTTTTTTAAAGCGGAGAGTTCGGCTCTTTTAAAAAATTTGCAAATCCTCCATTATACCATTAAGTTTTGTTCGGCTAACAATTAGTTTTCTGCAGATCTTATTGACATTCTATATAATTTTAAGATCTAAAAATAGCTTCTTGGGCCTCTGAAAAACAGTTTAAAAGGCATTATTATATAACAGAATGGTACATGTTTTGTTAGCACAACATTTTACAATTTAATCGATATTTTAACATCTTTCTATTTTTGTGGTAAAAAGAGTTAAAAATCTTCCTGTCTTGTGTTTTGTTTAATGAATGATCAAACCTGTCACATGTATGTCTTATTTCTGTTTAAATTAGGGATGCATATCAGCATTAATACCAGTATTGGTTGGATGATGTAAAATGGGCTGATATTAAGAACAGATGTTTATTTTGATGTTTTTTGATTGTGTTTTTATGTTAAGCAGAGAAACAATGTCAGCCCTGTTGTATCGAAATATGTATGATATATAATATCAATGAAATTGTCCATAACAGCATTATTAACACTGGATATCGATATTGGCCCAGATTTTTTTTTATATGTTGCATTTCTGTTTAGAAATGGGTTCAAGAGAAAAATGTCAATAACAGTGTTCAATTTAATTCAGTTTATTTCTATAGCGCCAATTCACAACACATGTCATCTCAAGGCACTTTACAGTTCACTAGATTATTCAGTCAAATTCATTCAAAGTTTTCTATCTAAGGAAAACCAGCAGCTGATTTTATCGACTCATTGACTCAACAGCAATCCCTCTCACACTATAAGCATGCTTGTAGTGACAGACATGAAAAATAACTTCCTTTTTAACAGGGAGAAACCTCCAGCAGAACCAGGGTCGGCAAAAATGCTGCTATGAGGCGACTGGGGGTTCGGGGGCGAAGCAGAAATACAAGCTTTGTTACTGGAGGCTCAACACTCAGAGAGAAATAAGCAGATTTCCTCTTTTCATTTACAGAGAGGAAACACAGCCAGTCACAGTCAGAGAAACAGGACTACACGCTTGTTGACTAATGATCTACTATTCAACAAGCATTGCTTATAGCAGCAGCCATCGACTCCAAAACTCCAAGAAAGCTGCACGAGGAAGACTTCAACATTTGTTCATGTTGAAGTTAGAAGGTTTTTTTTCCCATTGAAATGTATGTTTTTGTTTAAGCTCAGGTTTTATCAATCTGTTGCAGTTCTCTCATGAAGTTAAATATTTTCCTTTTTCCATCAGGTCCTCAGGAACCCCAGAAGGAACTTTGCTTTGGCAAAGAGCCGTCTAGAGGTCCTTCAGATCTACCGCCTGCTGCAGTGGATTCACAAAGGAGACAAGGCACAGATCGAGAAGCTGCTGAAGCGCGGGGTGAAAAATCTCATCAACCTCACAGAACCACGGGAAGGCTTGGGGGCGCTTCATCTGGCAGTTATAAAGAAAAATGATGGTGATGGACTCTTCCTCTTGCTCTGCCTGATAGTAAACGAGTCTTTTTAAGCAAACAAGTACTCAGAATGCTTCCTATGGCAAAGCAGCATGTGATGCTTTAGTCAAATCACAGCAGCAGCCATCCAAAAGCAATCACTTCTGTTGATATATAACTGGAAAGCTGTATTTATAATATGAAGGTCCTTTGATTCAGCATGTAGAAACTCAGGAACTGTACTCTTAGTAATTTGTTTGTGTAGCAGTTAAAGGGAATAAGCAGGACGAGAATGTTAGCTCTCAGACAAATAGAAAATGGCAGCAGAAAAGGAAAATGATGGATTTTTTTGGACGTCCCAATCATGAGTGTTTGCAACCCGAGTTTCTATTTCATGCAGTCCCACAGACATAGCCTCAGATCAGATTCACATGGATGTGAGTGTTTCTGTGCTCTCTCTCCTTACAGACCTTGTTGATTACCTCCTCTCCTTTGGAGCACACCCTGACGTCCAAGACATGTGGGGCTGCACACCTATCATGTTAGCTGCTGAGCTGGGGGAAGATGAGATTTTGTCGCTGCTGCTCCAGAGTCAACCAGACATGAAGCTTGTGGACAAAGAAGGCAAAGGTGTGCAGATCAGGAACATAAATAGCAGGTTGTAGAACAGTAAAATAGGCCATTTAAGGTGTTCCAGGTAATCCACTCAGCGTAGCATGACAGCCATATTGGTTTTGGACATTAAAATATCTGTTTAACAAAAGCTGGGGGCAGAGGTTTGAAGTTTATGCAGAATTGCACACTTTTCCATCAATAAAGTTGATGCTAGCAAGCTACAATGGCGTTTCTTCAAAACATACAGGCTCAAACGAGACAGTGGACAGACTACCGTACGTGTTTATAGAGTATGTTCTGGAAACGCAGGGATGTGATTTATAAACACAGACTAGTTTTAAGTGAACACAAAGCAAAAGTTACCACCCAAACCAGATCGCACCTTCACAAAATTAAGTAATGTCATCTGGATTTAACCATTTTAGTTGGCATTTTCCCGAAAGGAGATATATGTTTCTGTATACAGGAGACACTCTGTATTTATTTGATTATTGTTGAGTGAATTGTTTTACTAAAATTATTTGATATCCTGGTGAAGATTCTCAGTCATCCAGGTCATAGTAATTCTAAAAAAGTAAAAAGAAAAAAAAACTATCCACTGGACTTGGTTTCCAAGTTTGAAGACGTCTCTCTTCCCATCCAGGAAGCTTTTTAAATTCGAAATGTCAGAAATAGCATTGAATTCCAAGCTTTATAGAGTAGCCCAAACAAAGCCTTGTTTTGGCTTAGAAAACATGCAAATTGAACCAGTAGATCAGGTCTGCCCCTTAGAAGTGGGGAGTCGTTAAGGTCTTTTGTTAGCCTGCAATACTCGATACTGGTATAGGCCTTTGAAAGGGGGGTCATTAGGGGCATTGTTGGCCTGGCTGACCAGGTGAGATGTTTTGGTCCCATGCATGGTAATGGGGGTTGAGATGATGGCGGGAAGGAATCACCTCTTTCTCTGCCTTGTAGGTTTTTGAGAGCTGTTTAACCTTAAACCTTAATTCTGACATTTTGAATTGGAAAAAGCTTAATGGATGGGAAGCAAAATGTCCTCAAACTTGGAAAACACAGTCCAGTGGATTATTTTTTAAATTAATTGATATTTCAATAACATCATTTCGTCATGAATGCGTATAAATATAAAGATTCAGAACCTATGCTTCTTTGTGGGTCAAAGAAAGTCAATAATAAATCCATATTTATGCAGCCAAATTTGGTGTGTTATCTCCAGAACGGGGCTGTATCTGGATCTATATGATGATTCACCTTAAATGAGTTTAAACTCTACCTGTGTTTCGATTTCCATCTCGGATTAGGTCAGTTTGAAAGACCTGCATTGGCTTACGTCTCATGAAAATGCATGTTCCTTCTGTTTATATATTTATGAGCAAGAAATATCCCCAAAGATCACAGAGAGTCTAAGTTGTTCTCGCTTAAGACCACATCAAAGTGAAAAATAAGGTAGCTCAATTCAGTCTTGATTTTTATATTTACACGTTGAATACATTGTGCTCTGGTCTGTTATATAGCATGTCTGTATGGGTTCATCTGTGTCCGGCTGTGTACGTAATTACAGATCAAGTCCTCATGGTGATCCTCTCATGTGAGACGGGCTCAGTAACCTGATGATGCTTTTCTCTCTCCAGAGGCATGTTCAGCTCAGTCAAACCATTCGCATCCAAACCCCGTCTGCAAGGGTTTCATTATTCACACATTTCTGATTAATACATATATTTAATAATGATTAGTGCTTTTTTACTGTAGTAGCTGACCGAAAAGGCAAAATTTAAGAAACTGAGAATCACCCAGCCTCCACAACGTTACATACAGTTTGCAGGCAAGCAGGATCCAAACAGTCAGAGTTTGATTGAAGTAATCAAACAAAATGTTGTTTGTTTGCAAATGCTGATTTGTGCATCCAAGATAGAAATCAACCAAACCAAACAAAATCCCAAACCACAAACGGGCCTGCTTTTTGAGAGGCAGCTAAAATGCTTCAGATGGGAATGCTGGGACAGCTGTTTCAGCTTTCGGTGTTACGCCCCTCCCAAAATACAGGGAGGAAAAGTTATAATAAAGTTCTAACCATACACTCTGATATTTAAAAGGTTTGTGTGCATTACAATGCAGAAGCATGTGAAAAAAAGCATAAGCAGATACTTTCTAACTGTACATCCAGCTGGTGTTTAAATATAAGGCCTTATAGGCCAACCCATGTACTCTGTCTTAAAACCCCATTATGTGAAAGATAGGAAATAAATAGTGCATAGTTATGCAGTGAAAGTAAAGTTTATCCAAGTTGTTCTACAATTGAAGGAACGTAATTGCTATTTACAGTTACAATCTAGAAACAAGTTAACCAAGAACCTGATTAGTAAGGCATTGTACCGGGGATTCTGCACATTTTGTATATACAATGCTTGCAGTGGGTAAAATTATCTTACTATACAGTCCAGTTAAATAAACGAGGTTGATGGATTTCACTGACGGCACTCTATTTCTTTGCAAAGAAAGAGAACAAGATGGCATGATGTCCAGCCCTGCTCTGTCTAGACAAAGTTTGTCTCACTAACTTAAACCCTGCAGAAAGGCTGTGAAGGTCTCCACATACAGTGTAAAAGCAATTACAGTAAAATGGTAGGAATGAAACCCTGAGAGACATTCTAGCTTGTTATGAAATCGATTATTTTCAATGCCAAACACTCCCTGATAGGATAAACAGCCCCTCTCTAGACACCTTTTAGTCTTGCAGCTCTGAGGCTTGAAGGAATGAAACTCAGAACTCATAAATAAATATATGAAAAAAGGGAATTAATAGGAGTTCAATCTTTTCCCACCACATACTATAAAAATTTTATTTTTTAAAATGTAGCTCTAGTTTTTAAGAGCTTTAAGTGGTTGGTAGACTAGAAAAACATTAAACAAATTCAGCCAATTTACCAATACACAGCAGAAACAAGGGAGAATCCCAAAACACAAAACCTTAAATAAGGTTAACGCCCTTTACTCCAATATTACATGCCTTTTTTTTTGCCGTTTTTTATTTTTGTCTCTCATTTGTGATTCAGGTGTCCTGTTCTACTGTAACTACCCTACTAACTGCCACGCCCGCTGCCTAAAATTGGCCCTGAAGAACCACGCCGATCCTAACAATGTCTCTGCCAAAGGCCTTCATGTTCTTAAAATGATGTGTGAAAAAGCTGACGAGCGTACCCCCTTGTGTCTCATCCTGCTAGATGCTGGGGCAAACCCCGATGCAGCAGATGAGGTACAAAGAAAAACATTTTTGACTGTAAGTTAGGAAGAAAAAGCTAAGGATGACAGAGTGTGTGTGATTTCGTCTCCACAGGGAACTGGTATGACGGCGCTGATGGAGGCAGCCAGGGTGGGGTCCTTGCAAGTTGTACGAGAGATTCTCAGGAGGGGTGGCAACCCCAACGCTCTCGATAGAAGACGCAACAACGCAGTACATTATGCTGCCAAGAGTGGATGTTTTGAGGTGTGGTAGCCACAACAATGACCATGTTATACAGGAACTGTTTAAAACCGAGGTCTTCAACCAGTCCTTCATCCATGGAGTGCACTGCATGGGGGGTGCCAAAAGTTTTTGGTTGAATTAGACTTTTTTGATATTCCCCTGCAAGTTTTTCACACTACTTGAAATGTGTTTTAAATCCCACATTATCATGAATTCAGCTTTTGCTGTAGTAAAACCTGCTGTGAACCATGGAGGCAGAAGATGTCTTTCGGTCATCAATGCTCACATTCAGCGACACACAGGAGCTACTGCAGCCTGAACACCACCATTCACAACACCTGTGTCCCATCAACCAGAATCCATCCAGAAAGCCGCTTTGGGAGGGATTAATTTAGTTACATTACTCCCCATATGTAATAGAGTGACTATAGGACCAGTTTGATAGAACACAATTTCATACCCTATATATATAATTAGGGGGTCCCTGCTCCATCTCGCCATCAATTTCAGAACTTTTTAAAGCTCAGTTTATCTTTACCAAACATCTAGATCTATATCCGTTTCTTAGTTTTAGGCATATAAATATAAATTTCTGAATTAATTTCTAATTGAATTATTTCTATCATAGTGTTACTTCAACTGTAAGAGAAAAAAAATGAAAAGGAAAAAATAAAGAAGAAAAATCACTGTAAGATTTTTAAATAATTTTTTTAATTAGGGAGGTAAATAAGCATTTGGTCAATAATAAAAGTTCATATCCACAGCTTGTAGCATAACCTTTCCTGGCAATGAAAAAGGTCAAATGTTTCTCGTTGTTTTGGGACTGTTGCTGGGCAACACAGACTTTTAACACCTTCCACAAACTTTCTATGGGATTGTTGTCTGGAGACTGGCTAGGCCGCTCCAGGACCTTGAAATGCTTTTAACTGAGCCTCTCTTTCATTGCCTGACCGCTGTGTTTGGGATCCTTGTCCTGCTGGTCAACCCAGCCATGTTCCATGTTCAATGCTCTCACTGATGAAGGAGGTTTGGGCTTAAAATGTCACCATACATGGCTCTGTTTGTTCTTCACTTAACTGACGGATCAGTCCACTTTTTGCAGAAAAAAAGCCCCAAAACATTATGCTGCCACCCCCATGCTTCATAAGTAGTTATGATATAAAAGCTCAGTGTTCTTCTAACTTTCTCCAAAGGTGACAAGTTGAGTCTATGCAATAAAGTTCTTTCTTTGTCCCATGACCTTGACCCCGTAATGCTCTCCCAGTCCTCTTGCGGATCACCCATCTGCTCTGCTGGTATGAACTTCAGGTGGGCCTGTACCAGTACTGGTCAAATGATAGCTGAAGTGGACACCAAGCTCTGCAGTATCTACAGTCCTCGGGTCGTAGGGTGTTTACTCAAGGTAGCCTTTGTTCCTTTGGTTCCAGACTGATCTGCAGCTTCATCAGGATCATTTTGATCCTCACAGGAAATCTTCCATGTGGTCCCAGATGGAGGGAGATTATCAGTAGTCTTATTTTCCATTTTCTTCCACCGTTGATTTCTTCACACCAGCCTGTTTCCTATTGTAGACCCTCTCCCCAGCCTGATGCAGGTCTATGTTTTTCTCCCTGGTGTCCTTCTTTGGTCTTTGCCATGGCTGAGTTTAAGGTCTGACAGTTGAGGCTGTGGACAGGTGTCTGTAATACAGCTAATGAGTTCAAACAGGTGCCATTAATACAGGTAATGACTGGAAGAGAGGAGCTTCTTAAAGAAGAAGTTCTGTTCTGTGAGGAACAGACACTCCAAATAGTTTGTTATTGACTAGATACTTAGTTTTCTCCATAATTTTCAAATAAATTCTTTAAAAATCCTATGATGTGATTTCCTGAGTTTATTTTTCTGGATTTTTTTTTTCTCTCGCAGTTAAAGTGAACCTATAATAAAAATAATATATCTCTATCAGCTTTTAGGTATCAATGCTTAAACAGTTAGTGGTTGACTAAATTGTTTTCCCACTATATATAGTGAAATCAGATGGTATAAGCTAATTAAGTAGACTTTTTACCAAATACCATGTCGCACCTACTTGAAGTAATTTATAGGTTAGCTGTTTACTGTTAACTGTTTACCTTTACTTGAGTATAAACACGTTAATGTAGTGCTACCCTCACTTCAATAAAATTTTGGGGTGCACTACCTTTTTAACCCTTTTATTACTGCTTTAAATCGTGGAACAGTAACTCTTAGGTTTGCATTTGGACAAGTCATCCTGCAAAATGAGGTTTCAGTTGATAATGAGAACAATCAACTGTATTAATGCCAATAGTAATGTTCTGGGTATCTCTGTATAATTTGATAGTACTTTAGTAAAGCATGCTGAGTATTTTCAGATTAGGCAGTCAGTCATTTGTAACTGTAATGTCTTGTGTCCTTCAGGTCATCCCAGTGCTGTCAGCGTTTGGAGCAGATTTGAGTGTGATTAACATGGATCACTGTACGGCTTTACACTACGCTGCTGCCACAGGCAGCGCCAGCTCCTGCAAATTCCTAGCTCAGAGAGGTACTGTGTGGCATTGCAACCCCTCTTCAATTTCAATGCAATAAAATGAAGAATTTCTTCATCTTTGGAAGAAAAGTTAGGTCTCTTAACAAGCCCTCCAGGGCTTTAAGGATTTTGGTTACAAAATGAAGAAAATACTCTTTTTGTATTGTTGGTATTGCAAGCTTATATCTCTGCTTTGATGCAGGGAAATCAAATCAAACAGGGGAATATTGAGCTGCAAGCGCAGCCTCAAATCAAATTAGGTAATACAACTGCTTCTTTTCATATTCATTGAAGTCTGCTGTGTGTTTAGGTTGTAACCCTAAAGTGAAGAACGAGGACGATTTGCTGCCGCATCAGATTGCCAAAGCCTCCGGTCACAAAGCAGCAGCCAAGGAGCTGCGGAAAGCAGAGAGGCAATATGGGAAGGGGAAGAAACCACATGGGAAGGGCAAGGAACAACATGGGAAGGGCAAGGAACAACAGGGGAAGGGCAAGGAACAACATGGGAAGGGCAAGGAACAACAGGGGAAGGGCAAGGGGGTGGACAGAAGCACATTGATGTCAAGTCTGTGGGCCCTGACCCTGCATGATTGGTCAAATGAGTCTGAGGCGGAATTACAGGAAGCTTTTGGAGAACAGTTGGGCACAGTCGACGCAGAGACCTTCATGTCTGTGTTGGTAAAGCTAAATGCTCCGGTTGAACCAGACCAGCTCCAGATGATCATCTCGGCCCACAACAAAACAGGAGAGGGCAAAATCAATGTGAACGACTTTATCAAAGGCGTCAAATACATCAAGAAAGCTTTCCGGCTGTCTGCCTTCATGCCTAATAAGTTAAAGAGAGAAAAAGGAGTTAAGGGAGGTAAGAAGAAGACAAAGGGTGAGTTTGTTCCCCCCTTGCCTATTTGCACCCTCGTACCAGAGCTCCAGCCCAGGCGACCCGATGGAGGCCCTCCTCACTTCATGATTGAGAAGTACGCCAACATTTCAGATACCCTTCGCTTTGATGCTGACCACCCGCCGCTGCATCCCATAGTCAATGACTCATGGTGGTACATAACGAAGCAAAACAAGATTTACACCAACATCAACTACTGTGTGAGGAATTTAGATTTGGAGTCTCTGGACCTGGCCTTCAGTCAGGGCGTGCCTGTGGATACTCAGGATGAATTTTACAAGACCCCGCTGACGGAGGCCTGCTCCAGTGGTAACTATGAGGTGGCTCAGTACCTTCTGAGCAAGGGGTGAGTAACAGACCTCTCTTCTAGAGATTAGGCTTTGATAAAAGTTGAAGTGACTATTCATTTTTCCATAATCTGCAAAAGAAAAAGAGATACAAAGGATTTTACATATCAAATATTTCAACATTTATCAAAAGGATGGACAATTAATTGTATTAGCAATCCAACCACAATTCTCAAAAGATGCAGTTCCAACTCAAAGAAACACTTCTTACAATTAATAAAAGTAAGACATTAGCTTTCTGACTCTAACCCAAAAGTTGGAGGTCATACAATTAATGTGGTGGTTTGTCGCCGCACAGCAGGGAATAGACGGTTGCAGCTAGACCAAAGATTCCTGCATGAGAGCTGGAAGGAAGAGCTTTTCCAAGCAGGAGTAAAGTTCTGAAATAATGGACTGAACTAAAAAAAGATTCAAGTGAATGAACCATAAAAACAACAACAACACTGAGTTTAGTTAAAAACTCTAAGGGAGCAAAAATCAGTTTCTATCAACTTGTTCTTTATACTTATTATAAATATGTCCTGTGAACTGTTAGATTGCAGAACAATCTCGTTGTGGCTAGAAAACACCATGGCTATTGATGCGATTATGATTAATGAGGTCTATTCAATATAACTGAATACTGGACTCCTTATAGAGCCAAAATGCTGGGACCTGCTGATGGCTTGATAGATGAAATATCAATGCTTCACCCAGATGGACTCCCAGTGTCCTGAGTAATAGATCTTGTCAAATGCAAATAGGGCTTTACACAATTATGATGAAAATGCGAGAAGCATCAATGCTCCCTGCAAGCAGATGAGCTCACTCCAAATGCATTGTGAGCATCAATAAGGTGTCCAGAGCCTCAACATGGATGCTTCTGCTCAGTTTTCAGTTATATGAAAACTGAACGGCTCTGTGTTATAAAAGCTGAAAGATGTTTTATCCTATCTGACGAGCAGATTAGAATATTTCTTATTAGTGATGAGGCCTAGCTAACAGTAAGCTCCTATCTGACAGGGCCGATGTAAACTTGTGTGACCAGTTCCTTTGGACCCCCCTGCACCATGCGGCTCACGCGGGACATTTGGAAATTATGGAGCTTTTGGTGAAGGCAGGGGCTGCAGTCAATGCAAACGCTCTCAGCGATGGCACGCCACTCATGAGAGCAATTCAGAGCTCCCGTTTCGCATGTGTGGACTTTCTCATCAAGGCAGGGGCCAGAGTCGATGCAGAAAACAAGAAAGGTCAGAGTTCCTCCAAGCGACTTTTAGATGGAAAAAAAAGATACGTTTTTTTAAACTTTTGACTGTTTCAATTATGTATTATTGGTGCAATACGTTGATAGATTGTATTTTACTGCATAATTCCTCTTTAATAGACAAAAGTAGGGTACATGACTAGAATAACAGATAAACCTAACCTTGACCTACAGTTCCTGACAAGCACAGGAAAAGCACTGCTCATGAAAATATCAATAATTATTCAACTCTTTATTTTCTCCCTTTCAGGACAAAACTGCCTTGAAATGGCCAAAAAGTTTGGTGACCCACAGATAGTGCAGCTGATACAAGACAAGATGGACTCTCTCACAGCAGCTAAAAGCGCTAAAGCAAAGGCAGCCAAAGCTAAACAGGCTAAACAGAAGGTACACAAGTAGCTCCGTTCTTTTACAGAGCGCAACATAAAAAAACAATAAAATCCTCTGTATGAAAGCTTTGTTCTTAATGATGCTTATTAATCATTTATGAAATGTTTCCTGACCGAAAGCCTTTGAAAGCCACGGAACTGAATAAGGATTTTTCTTTTCCTGCATGGAAGGATGCAGTGAATTCATTAAAGCTAAATTTCACCTACTCTAACTGGAAGTCAAAACGTAAATATGTTATTTAATCAAATAACTTTTAAACTGTCCGATGTTGTTCTGTGAACAAACCAAAGTGGCTGTTTGTTAGACAAGCAAATGAACGGGTGAATCGAGGTCAAATCATGGTCAAACAGATAACTGTGCACATAGATGGGATATGTTCAGAAAATTCCTTTTTCAAAACATTTGAATTTATTAGCAAAAATGATTAGACTGGGTCAATCAGTTAAAACTGAACTCAAATAAACTTAGCTACCATGGACACAAAGAAAATCTGATGCAATGGTATCACTGTTTGGCACTGATTATTGTTCAAGAACCAAAGTTTATCTTGAAGAATTTGGACTGAGATCAAATGAGCTTTTAACTCATTCAGAGCAAATGTAGTTTTATAACCAATTCCCAATGCTAATTCAAAGAGCTAAATGTACATGTAAACGCTGTAAAACAAGTAGATATAAGAAATACAAAATAATACTAAAAAAGCAAAACCGAGTAAATGTTAGCTGTAGAGGTAAAGATCTGCAGAATATTAATAATGTTTTAAATAAGCTTTTAGACCAATAAAATCTGCTCGGCCTGCTAATAAATTCATCTTCAGTTACAGCACATAAAAGTCACATTCATTGTGTTTATTGGACAGGGAAGAAAATCACTCATAATAAAAAAACTTAATTTGTTAACAAAATTATTGGTAGTATAGTTTTTGCAACTTGAAACAACCTCTTTAAAGTTAATAGAACTAATAATTTCTTTTATTTTGATTTCTTCTCAACTCGTACTATCTAGGAGCTTCTGATTAGTAATCATTGCTTTTTGTTGCTCTGGGATATAAAAGTTTAATCACCAAGTCTCCATAACAACCACTTTACAAGCTAAATGGTTTTTTATGAATTATATCAAGATCAGTCATATCTGATTGACTGCAAGTGTAAAGATAGGGAGTTACACTCTAAGGCTGTCTAATGCTACGTTCAGACAGCAAGCAGCAGAGGCAGCAGTAGCAGCTAGTTCACAAGCAAAGTTAATGGTTGAAGCGGATCTTGGCGCAGCAAAAGGTCCTGCAGCGCATCTAGAGCAGCAGGATCAGCGCCTCACAAGCTTCTGAGCATCTGACGTGCGCTCGACATGCTTCAGAAGCAGCAGCTCCTGGAGTTGGAAAAATTTTACTTTAGCTGCTTTCGATGCGCCACATCAACCATGTGTCAGAGAATCTGATCTGAGAGGAACTGGCGAGGGGAACAGACACAGAGGGAACGGCGCTGCTGATGCAGAGAGATCTATGATCACTCCTCTGTAACAGTTTATTAACGCCTAAATTAACTTAAAATGTCAAAACCTGCAAGCAAAATATGTTTAATTTTATTGTTCTGCTGCATGCAGTTTGGATTACGTACGTAAAAAACACTAACATCTACTTCCAGCAGCGGCGACCAGTAGTGGCAAACCGTTAAGAGGCGACCGGGCCATAGGCGGCTGCTGAACGGGATTCCTAGTGACAGAGCACCGCTGGTGTACAGGGGTCTGAGCAGCTCTAACAGCGAAATATTTTATGAAGACAGGATTGTAATCTGGAAGTTTTCAGTTGGACTTTCTCACTTAAAAACATATTAAAACTACTTTTTAACCACGGATCACAGCAAATATAGCTGCCATTGTTACAGGCAAAGAAATGATAGGAAAGCTCCTCCTAACGTGCATCAGACCCACTTTTCGACCCCAGCAACGATGCTTCAGCCGCGCATCAGAACTAAACTTGTACTAGCATTAAAAATAAAGCAGCTCGAGCGTTTTTCCTGCTTCTGCTGCTTGCGGTGTGAAAGTAGCATAAGAGCTGTCTAAGACTGGAGGAGGACCTTCAGTGACTAACTTCCCAACAGAAGAGTCAAGTAAAAAAAAAAATGAATTAGAGGAAATCTTGGAAAATATAGAAAGGAGGGGGATGTCCATCTGTTTTTCATTACTTTGTAAGTCTAGCTTACGGCTCTGAGCCAGTTACCTAGCAAAGCCTGTTCTGTGGTCTGCTTATCAACATTTAAGATCACGTAGAACCTTGTTACTAAAAACATACAGCTGCTTATGTTTCTCCCTGTAAGGATTTCCAACAGTTTGGAGGCAAGTTTTGCTTTTATACACGCTCCTTAGAGGGATTTCTGCTGGATACATTAGGATACATTTTTGGTTCTGTATATTAACTCTAAAGATACTCCTTCAGGGTTCTAACTGATACTTTTCATATAATACGTTTTAAGAAATAATTTATAAATAAATACATTGATTCATGGAAATGATTCGATATAAGTGGGCAAATGAGGAGAAGCTGCTACATTTCAATGAATTATACAGTTTTTAATTTTAGAATTGAACTCACATTAATTCTCTCCTTGTTGAGTTAAATGAATAGCTTCTGTTTGATGACTCTTGCTTACAGCTGATATAATCCCCACATTATTTTTCTTAGGAAATTAGAATGTTGTTCTATATTAATATTGAAAGTAATGAGAATTTTAAGAGAATTTTAAGAGAATTTTAAGATCTTGAAGCTCTAGTTCTTTGATGTCCCCCAGTCTTTTTTATCTTATTTTCTTCAAAATCATGCATCATTTGTTCACTTTTTTCTACTACACATTTTCCTTCCACTAAACTTTCCATTGATTTACATAAAGACAGATTCTCTTTGAGCAGCTGGCTTTTTAGCAAAGACCCGCCCACCTTGGTGGAGGGTGTCAGAGACCGTCATGGCTTCACTGCCTGTAGCTAAACTTTTACGTTTGAATCACTTTTTATTGATCTCAATTAATTTACCAATTTTTCTAGTAAACTGACAGTTTCATTTCATACTCACCAGAAATTGCAGAAATTAGCCTTTAAAATCTATTATGTGTACATTTTAGTTACATGACACCCTTTTCAGACAGCAGTCATTAAATGCTTTATAGTAAGATCTTTTACAAATAATTTACAATTAAGTTTTTCTTTTTGAATTAAATCATAATAATAGATTCTAAATGTGAATATATTCCAATTAATTAAAGTGCAGATAGTTATAGCTCTAATCGCTCATGCAGTAAAAACTCCTCTGAATGTTAGAGCAGCAGGTATCAGTGCTTAACTGAACAGAGAGCAACTTTTACAGATGATTTACTTTGAAGCAGACCCAGGAACTCAGTGAAATCGATGCAAAGCACAGCCTGGTTGATATACTGCTGCAGATAATCAGCTGCACTGCAGCTCAGCAACGAGGAAGAGGAGTAGAGTCAGAGCAGCTGCAGATTGAGGAAGATCAAGGCTCTTTGTCTTCAGGCAAGGACCGCTAAGGTTATCATTAGTTCTTCTGTATTGGTAATAGGAAAGGTGCTAAAAAAGGACAAGAAAAGACTCTGCACGAGTTCAGTTGATACTAATGTTAAAATATCAGGAATTTATCTTTATTTATCTTTAAGCTGGTGTTTGTCTGAAACCTGCTGTGTAAAACATTGGTTTATATTTTATTATTTTGAACTTTGCATCAGATTTTACATATATTTTTTTAAAGCATTCTTTACTTTTGGTTTATTCTGTCTGATTTGTCTTTTTTGTTATTTGGACCTTTAATGTTTTGATTTTGAAACTAATCAGGAATTTTTTTCAAACTTTTCTTTTCTTTCCAGAGATTGTAGTAACTAATTAATTTACTTGAGAAACTTTTAGAACACAAAAAGAAAAAAACTTTTAGGAAGAGTTTTGCAGCATTGTATTTTTTCTTGAGTGAAAATAAACTCAAATTCCTGGCTGCTCCATTAATTTTGAATACCTACACTTAATGAAAACCAGTTTGTTTTAAACATATGCACCACTGAGACACTTTTTTCCTTTTTGTACACAAGGCTTGTTGGATAAATGTAATTTTCCATATGATAAGGCTTCCATGTCATTTGGAAGCAGAATGATAATAAAGTAAACAGCATACTGTAATTTAACCTATTGTTACATACTATAACTATTGATTTATAAAGTTTTATAACTCAAACAAAAATAAATTAATTGTCATGATTATGGTTTGTAAGTAAATCCGTTATTTGGTACTTGAGTAGCTTTTTTACTGAATACTTTTTAACTTTTACTTGAGTAATTCTTAATACAGGTTACTTTTTACTTTTACTTGTTTTGAAATATGAGAAAGTAGTTCTCCTCTTACTTAAGTGCAATTTTGGCTACTCCACCCACTTCTGTTTCTTTCTACGTCAGATGTAATAATAATCTGAACGTCATCTTTTAATAAATTAAACCCTGAGATTCTGTTCTTTACATCACTTTGTCTTGATCCATTTAGGTGGCTATTACAGAGGGGGGTGTGCAGAGTAAGACAACAAGCGGGACTCCAGGGAGGACCCCCACACAGATTCCCTCGCAGAACATCGTCCTCCATAACAGCATGATCACTGCAGGAAAAACAAACAGAGTGGATATCAGCTTTGTGCCAAAAACCGTAGGTTTGATTATGTTGATCTGCCAGCAGATCCAGTGAGTTATAAATACTAGATTTATTTTGATTATTTATACATAAGTCCTTTTTAAACCTGATGACTTTTTGTCTCAGGTCTGGGGTGAACCGCCCAACAGCAGCCAGCTGATGTCAAACATAGAGAGGCGAAAGGAGCGTCTAACCCTGGAGGTGGACTTTGATGACCTGCTGATTCCTGTCAGCCAGCGCTTCCAGACCAGGATCCTGGAGATAATCAAACCAAAGACCCAACAGGAGGAAAGCCAGAGACAGAGACAAGTGTCATAATAATGTTACTCAACTTATGTTTTCATCATTGTTGCTTACTTTAATCTTCTTTTTATCATACTTGACATATAAAAAGATATCCAACATTCTTCTATCCCCAGAACTTTGGGATTTTATTAGCTTCTGAATGACAAAAAGCATTGAGATGATGGGAATGTGATTAATGTTTAGAATAAAAATGTCCTTTTAGTGTTCCTTATTTCCTGTGTCTTTCGTTTATAGCAGTCCCTTTCCAAAATACTTATACCCTTTCATTTTTTATTTTTTGTAAGCTTTTGTGTAGTTTTGTTATCATTATGATTTACTGAAAATAAAATAGTCCATTTGCAAAAGTAAAAATAAATTCAGATTGAAAGGAATTAAGCTTCTGATTCCAGTTTAGAACCACTTTATACATTATTTATAGCTGCAGGTATATTTGCTAATGTGCACCTCTACAGACTCGGCCATATTGAGCGGTGAGCAACAAAATCTTTCACCAAACCAATGCACTATGCACAGAGTGAACCTCCACCATGCTTAAGCCTTTTGCAGTGTTTTATGCAGGTTTCCTTCCATTATTACCCAGTATTATGAACCATTGATCAGCTCTTACCATCCTCTCTTTACTTGCTGGAGATAAGCACCTCCACAGCATGATTCTACCACCACCATGTTAGACTGTAGGGATGGAGTGTTCAACAAACTGCAACACTTAGCATTAGGTTTTACTTTGCTCTCATTCCTTTAGAACACCTTCATCCATATGATTTCTCTCAATAATGGTTGTCTTCTTGCCACTCCTTCGTAAAGGCCAGGCTCTTGTGTTTCTTAGTTTTCACTTTGCTTTTCTCAGATACTCTCTATTGTTTTTTGCATATAGTTATATCAGAGTTAGCGTGTTCATTCAGATTTGACCATTTAAAAACATGTTTGTCCTCTTTAACCCTATTCCTCCAAGAAAGAGAGATGACACTTCAGAGGTTCTTGTTAATGCAGCAGCACCAATTCTGTGGTAGGCTTTTCTCTTTGCAGCCCTATGTCTTGTCCAGTAGGTGGTAGTGTTAGACAACCCTAGGAGTATAAAGGTCTGGTTGTTTATTAGGCTGTTAGATAAAAAAAAAGAAAAAACTTGGAGGGAGCTCTTTCTTCTAGCACAGAAAGAGATCAAAATGGCAGCCATGAGTTTTTGCTGCTCTCCCATGCATCGCTATGGTGACTACAGGGTACAAATCTTTTGCACAATCATTAAATTTACTTGGAAAAAAATCAGAAAAGACTGCACCTTCACTCCTTTTGTTTAATATCCACCTCAGGTGCACGACTCATTCTCACTGTTTGCATTTTATTTCTTTTTGATGTGCATATAAGGAATAACCTCAGGAATGCAGGCCACTTTCTGTGATAAACAACACACAGAGGCACACTCATCATCATCAGCACCATCGCAAAATGAAATTAGTTTGCAGTGTCTCCAAGGTCCTTAGGGACGCAGTTATATAATGAAAAAATACAGGCAGAGGAGGTGGAGGGAGACAGCTTTGAGGTTTGAAATTTATGCCGAGGATTTTATCAAATATACATAGAGTCATGAGGAGGCTGGGAATAGAGAGGGAGAGAGAAAGGACATATAAAGGCACACACATCTGTAAGGATATGCTGAAAGAGTACCAGAGATGGTGAAAAGGAAGTGCAAAACCAGTGTAAAAGCCCAGCAGGGCAATTCATGATGACAGCTGATGAGTGAGGAAGAGCATCCACATTGGGGACTGGGAAGGCAAAGGGACATGAAAGGGAGGAGATGGAGGGAGAAGAAAACTGGAGAGAGAGAGAGAACAGCAGAGGGTGACTCAGACGATGGCAAGGGAGCACGATGGAGGAATGAGAGGGGGAAGAGCAGAGGAGTGGGCGGGAGGAGAAGATGAGGGCTTTTCTAGTACAATCAGTGGCCACACAGGTTAGAGGGAGTAAACAAGGCTGGCTGCTGACTCTGTGACGCAGTGGGTCTGCCAGGGCGTGGGCTCAGGCTTATATGGTCATGCAGTATGCCTGTGTGCATGCCGTTTGGGTCTGTTGATACGCTTTCAGACTGCAAAGATTTATATGGGTCAGTTTGCACCAAAGAATTCATTACTGTCATTAGAAACAGTCCTGTTTATGTGTCACATCTTAAGATGTTTGTATATTAAATGTTCAGATTTATCAGGCTTAGGCTGGTGGAGCTATTTAGATTTATGAAAATGTGAATGGGTCTACTGGAGAGGAGGAATTTACTTTGACTTATGGAGAATATCTGGGGTAAATGTTCCTTGTTTAAAAGCTTTTCTTCACCCTCCTCTCTGCCTCCCCCCTCCTCTCTGCTTAGCATCAGTCTGAGCTACAATCAATGTGGGCTGCAGCCAGCAGCACTGCAGTCTCCAAGCTATGGACCTGCACCGCTTACTCAGCAATACGAAGCCTTCGCCTCCCAAAACAGCCCCCCGAGATGCACACACACAAACTCACAATAAAAGGTTTTATTACTCCCCTTTACCTCACTGTATAGTGGGGTAATATTCCTATTTACTGCCGTAACGTTGCTTACATAAAGCTCACATGAACAAAGTCGCAGATGTGCTCATGCATGCATGTGATCCAAAGAAAACATCCTGAAGCTAAAATGCATTGGCACACAAATTCTGCATGCTGCGTGTGCCGAACAGAGAAATGTCTTAAGATTCATAATACTAAACAAGTTACTATTTGTTTTTTTTATAGGCCAACATAAAGTGATGAATAAATATGAAGTGAAGGAAAACTCTTTTTTTTCCCTTTTTGCAGATACAGATATAAACATGTTTGTATTCAGCCCACGTGGGGTATGCTTTGTGAAAACTAAACTGATTGTCTGACCAATTTGGAGAATTACTGTTTCATTTTGGTAGATATGGAGAGAGACAGGTTTGGCATTTTTCTGTGTAGAATAGGTCAAACTCAGCATCTTCCTGCAGTCCTCAGTCGGACTTATGTCTAGAATTTGACTGAGCTATTAAAAAGTATGATCATGCTTTGATCTTACCCACCTTACTGCAGCTCAATTCAATTTTGTGTTGTTTTTTTGCTGAAAAGTGAACCTTTGCTACAGTGTCAAGTACATTAAAGTCTCTAACAGGTTTCCTTCTAGGATCTTCCTGCATTTAGCTCCATCCATCGTTGCATCAGCTCTGAGCAGCTTGTCCTGCTGCAGAAAACATCCCTGCTGCAGTGGTAGTGTCTGACCCCACCACCCCACCCCCAAAATGATTTTGCATGTAGGCCAAAAAATGCTGGTTCCTCCCTAATCTGAGCAGAGTATCAAAGTCAAATTGTTGGAACAGACAGATTCTCCTATCTGAGCCATGGATGTCTGCAGCTCCTCCAAATTCACCTTGGGCCTCTCTGCTTGTTCCCTGGTTAATCCTCTCTGTTTTCTAGTCATATATGTGATATAATACTAGATTTGCACAACTCAGATGAAATTAGAAACAGAGGAACTATGAAATGTTTTGTTTCATGGACCTTTAGTGGAATATGAAAGAATCTTAATTTATCTCCATGTACCAGTTATGACCTCTGCAGACAGTTTGAGCCATGGGATTTATGTGGAGGTGTCCTTATTAAGGTCAATACGGGTGATAACAAACACATGGTAGACCTTTTAGATTTTTATATTCAAAACCAGTTGAAGGCTATGTAATATTTTACATTACATAGCGTCCCAAATAATAATTAGTTCTTATGCTCCAGAAATCTAAACATTATTTACTGACTTTGTTTCATTTACCTATTTTTTTTAAATATTTTTTCTTTAAATGTATCAATCATTTTTTTTTTTCACATATATATATTTAATCCTTCTGTCACGGCTCAGAACAGAGGACCCAGTATTCAAGACAAGATAGACAGAGGGATTACTCAAAAAGCCTTTTATATTATATAACGGAGCTGCAGAAACAGCAGCTTGGGTATCTAAGGCAGGAACTTCTGCAGGAGAGAAACACAAGTTAGCAACTAGGATAATCTTATGGAGGATGATTATAAAGCAGCAATTATAAGCAGTGCCCAGAGAACGTGGTAGATTCCAGCCGGTTGGCTGACAAGACGTAGCTGTTGCCGCACAGAGAGTTGCAGACACTAAAGCTTTGAAGACTACAGCACTGGCAGGAGGTCAGATCTAGGTAGATGAAGGAAGGCAGGATAATCCAGAGGGCAAAGCCAAAGCTGGTGTCGGTGTGCTTCGAGTTCAGGACCAGGACATTAGAAATTCGAAGAGGTTCCGAAGGGAAATCCAGGCCATGCCTTACTGGGTCCTCTGTTTTGAGCTGTGACAGAATAATCTGACTGGTATCAGGCACCTTAAATAGAGACAGGAGCAGGTGGATCACATGAGCAGTAATGGGGGAAAAAATGGGCAGAGTTAGACAGGTGAAAGAAATGTGTAATTAAGGCAGTCATCAGGGCCAGGATCATGACACCTCCTGTTTTAATTTGTCACTTTTTAAAATTATTTGTGTTGCCTCTACAAAGAGGTGGGCAGCCATTAGGTACATTTACTTGAGTAAGAATTTAAAATATATAAATATATTTTTAGGAGTAGATTTACTGTAATGTACTACTTACTTTTACCTGACTATTATTCTTATCACTACTCCTACATGAATAAAATCTCTGACTACTCTGTCCTCTATAAGCAATTTGAACTATTCCAAAATCAGGTAAACATACAGTAAACAGTAGATATTAACAGTGGAAGTTTGTTACCTTGTTCTAACATACATACAGTTCTCATTGTAAGGATTGGTTTTCTGAGTTTTATGTTGAAAAGAAAATTGGTAAAAGTATTTCTTCTGCATGATGAATATGTTCTTTTATAATCACGTTTATTTCTATTTTTTATGCATCTGAGTCTTTAAAATGCCAGAACTTACACATAAAGTCTGTTTGCCAGCATCATTTATAAACATTAAATCTGATGTTATTATCAGTTACTCAGGACTCAAGTAGAATTTTTACAGAATAGTCATTTACTTTTACTTGAGTAAAATAATGTTATAGCAGTGCTACTCTTACTTGAGTACAGTTTTTGGATACTCTACCCACCTCTGCCTCTACACCTCTGCAATGTACTTTCCCCCCTCTTTTTTATCTCATGTACAGCCCTTTGAATTGTCATAATACTGGTGTGTAAAGTGTATACTGTATGTGATGTGATGTATAAAAAACTTGCCTTGCCCAATAAAGTACATCGTACACATGGTGTGGTAATGTGATAAAGTCCAGGTGTGTGAACACAAGATGCTTTAAAAGTACTGCAGATACTACTAAAAATATACAAGATCTGTTGTAAAAAAAAAAAAAAAGTATTTTCTTTACCTTAAGGTACAAAACTTATTATTTTGAAAAACTGTTTGAGAGCAAATCGCTGAGTTGAAAGAGAGAGAGAAAAAGATACTGTCTAGTTTTCTTCTTAATAAATAAAATGACGTACTATTAATATAGACTGAACTCAACAGAAATGCTTCATGATTAGCTAAATACTTCAACACCTCTGTATTTACTGCTGTAAAGTTGCAAACAGCATTTGGGTTAAATTAACACATAACCAAATTGTAAAATGTAAAATCTAACAGAGGAGGAATTTATTCTACCTCAGAATCCCTCATCTGCAGTCCCTCTGCAGTCCCTCTGTCTCCATCCATGTCTCTATCAGAACTAACTGGGCTCCAACTGCTCAGATTTTCTTCAGGCTCTTGATTTTCCCTGTTTTCTTGCAGCTGTTACATTAAACTTTCATTAATATGTATAACAGTAACTATCTGGATTGGAGAAACTAAAAGTAAAAAGTCCTTAAAAAACTTAATACATATACCAACTGAAGTACAGTAAGAATTAGTTACCTGACATCCCTGGTAAGTACTTTTAAAAGGCACTGTATAATAGCTATATCCTGACTTAAATCAAAATGTTTAAATATTATTCAGTAGCTTATTTCTCACTGTTTTCCTATAGATACCGAGCGTAAAACTGCAGAGAGCTGCTAACTGGAAACACAGTAGCATTGTGTGGTAAAGCTGTGCTAAGCAAAGACAATGGCAGCTTGTACAGATGCTGTTGTACCATGAATTATTGATGAAGCAGTCCAGGAGGAGGATATATGTGCAAGCATTTCTCCTCAGTTTGCCCACAATTCTTGTACAAATAGCAGGAATGTATGACATGTTTCATTTGTATTTTGGAGCAGTTCATCATTAATGAGAGCAGTTTGAGCAACGCAATAAACCTTCTTATCCTTCTGAGCCGTTGATTCCAATTTGCTGCAGGCCTGGAACCTTTAATATAAAGATATTGATTTGTTTTTCATACTGAGACCGATAATGCTGCGTGGTAAACAGGGCCTTGGCTCACGTTGGCAGCCTGGGATAGAAACTATAAACAGATATGAGGACCATCTCACTGGATGGATTACAGCTGCAGCATCCTTCTGAGTTCCTCTGCCCTGCATACAATTTGAATTTTGTTTTAGATGTTAAAGATAACTGAAAACAGCTAAACTCTGTGTTAAAATCTGAAAAACACACAGAAAGAAAAGACAATTAGTTACTTAAGTGTTTGGCGTTCAGACCTCTGCAGAAAACAGTGCAGAAATTGCTTTGATATGCATAAACAGGAGTAAATAATAGCAATGTTTCCTCCCCAGGCCCGAAACTGGTGGTGGAGTGGAGAGGATAAAGTTGGTCAGTCCATGACTGATGGCTGGAGAGACGGTATGCTTGAACTGTATGAAGAAATCCAGTGGGTTGTGTCAGTTGATACTAGTTCATCACTCTGGGACCTAGAAGATGGGAATCCAGTTTGGATTACACAGGTTGAGAAAAACCTGTCCATGATGAGCAAGCATGAGCGACAGACAGTGAGGAGGAAAAACTCCCTTTGGGAAGAAACCTCTAGCAGAACCAGGCTCAACATGGCGGTGGGTGTTAGGACCGGTTGAGGAGATGAGACAGGAATCGCAGTAAGAGTCCAGGAGGAATGACACTCTGATGAAGCTTTAGCTACGATGGTGGAGAAGTGCATGGAGGTGGGTTGAAACGAGGTCATCTGAATAGAAGTCCGACATAGCGCGACTGCTGCCTGCACTCTAGGTGCCTTCTATGAGATTTGGATTGGAGTCCCTTTTTAAGATAAACTATGGATGCTGATTGGCTCCTATGTATGCCACCCTTGACACCTTCAAATTCCTCTGGGCTTTCACGGTTACTCTCAATAACTTTTGCATCCCTGTGGAGAGAATTATCAGTTAAGGGATATCTAGACTGACTAAATGGGGACTTTATTGGTTTTAGGAGGAGTTAATGTGCAACATGTTTTGTTGAATCAACTGTTTATGATGAGGTTTGAAGATGCCTTGATTGTTTCACTTAAACCCTCTCCACTCTGCTCCCAAAGAACTGCAGCAAACAACCATTAGCATCATGACGTTATTATCTTTGCCAAAAGGAGTATCTACCAATTACTGATGTGTTTTTTCTGTTTAGGCACCAAAATATCCTAAATATCAGTCCTAATTAAATTTTGTACTTTTTGGCTTAATCAAATACTAATTATTTTACTACTGGGTTTATCCATCAGTTCTTTGATATACCAAACTGAAATAGCTGGTGCAAACAGCCAAATATATGAGAATGAGAGTATTTAAGATGATTAGAGGTAACAAAACTTTTCATATCAATAGCACAACACAGCAGGAGTTTTGTTGTGTTTGCTTTAATTGGAAATGTTCGTCTCAAATGCTGTTTTTTTTTTCTTAAGAATATGGGTCAGCTGCACATCAGATGTCAAAGCTGCAATCCAGAGCTGCCTGGGATGTTTTCAATGCTGATAATAAGACATTAGCAATTTTCATCAAAATTAAACCCATGAGTACTAGTCATTCCACCAGCACCAGCTGGCTTTACTCCATACCATAATTTTTCACATTTTCAAATGACTCCATGACAGTTTTTTCAGCACCGGTACGACCAGAGATGAGCAGAGCTGAAAACATCCAGCGTCCGTAGAGTCAGGCCAGGAGGACTCAGGGGAAATGGGGCAAAGGTTAACAGTCTAGTCTTCAGAGAATGTGTCCTCTCTATTTAACTGTTTGGCATGAAGTTCCAAACTGGCCAACTTTTTCTTTTACAAACAGATTTATGAAACTGTTTTTTCTATTTCTACAAGCATATTTGATTACATCCTTAAGGGTTGCAAATGAACCATTGCTAATGAAAGTATATCCATTTAATCTGTCTGCACAATAATCTAACAGTTTTCAAAATTTGTATCACCACAACAATGAGTTTTTTTTAAAGCTCTGGGGAATTCATTCTACTCTAAAAGACTTAGTCGGTTCCGCTGCTGAACATCATTACATTGAATATGATATCAAAAGATTGTTTGTTGGATATGTTTTCCATTTAGGAAACAAACAATATGTATCTAGAAAAGACAACATGTTGACTTAACAAAGAAAAAGATTATAGAAAAGCTGAGGACTTTTCTATTTCTCCTTAAAGCTCTGCATATCCCCCTGACTGATTAGCTTTTCCCACTCCATGCTAAGGATGAATCATTCAGAGCTACAGTTTACTGTAGCTGGAGGGGCACACGATGCTACTGGAGAACATGAACAGCCAGAGTGAAGCATTGCCGAATATTCATGAACTCCTGGTGTTACCATGTGCAGGAAAGGGAGGCTGCAGAGTTAAAATGAGACCATGCAGGTGATGGGTTTGTTCTCTGAGAGCTCATGGATGATAAAATGGAGCGCAGTACAGTGAAGCGGCATGATGTGGGAAACATCTGGAAGGAACAGGAGTCTACAAATAGATAATAAGGGGAGAGCCTGCATTTACTGTTAACATTTTGGTTAAAAAGGGTTAAAAGAAGAGCTGGAAATGTTGGGGTGATTAAAAGGTGGCTGTGATGCTCTCTGTGGGGGCCTAAAGCTGCAGAGATTTTTATTGCAAGAGTTTTGTTATGCTGCTGCTGCACCACTGAATCGATCAAAGGAGAGAAGGTGAGGAATGGGAGGAGGGTCATGCTGGATGTTTCACTGCAGTCTTCCCTCCTTTCCCCTGATAGATCCCATATCTGTCCCACTCTTAGCGTGAGCGGTGTGTCTTTTCCATTGTCTCTATCAGTCCTCCTTCTGATACGACCTCCAGGTTGGACTCTGCATCCTGACACCTGGCGCCCTGCTGTCCAAAGCTAACTTGGCAGAAGTTGTCTAAGTTTTCCAAAGTGCACAGATGTCCCAGAAACTCTACTTATAGTAGAGCATTTAAAAAGCCTGACTGCAATCTTTGTTTTCAGTGCAGCTGCTTGTATGCTCTTCAATAAAATAAGACACGTTCTTATTCTACCTCTTTTACTCTGATCCCTTCAAATAAAATTGCCTGAACGCTATTGGTTGTTTTCTAGAATGTGTGTAAAGTGACCTTTGCATGATTTTTTTCTTGAGCAAATACAGCTGCCAGCTTTTCCTGATGAAACTCCACAAAGGTTTTGTCAAGATTTATTTTTCATAGAAAATCTCTTTAATCGTCCTTCCTCCAGTGTTCTCTATGAATCCTTTAGTATCTTCTGTTTACCTTCTGAGATGTGGATAGCTTCTTCCTACATGCCAGCCTGGTTCCAGATCCTCTCCTGCTCTCTCACACTTCCAATTCTGGGTGAACTCCTTGGAGAACCACTGGCTGCTCCACAGCTTTCCCTGCCTCGTCCTTCCTTTTCATTCTGCAGGCAGTTTCTGGGAATTTCTCGCAAATATCACAAAGCTATTACTGCTTGATTTTCAAGCTGCTAATTTCTGGAACCATCATGATTCCCCAAACCACCATCTTATGGAGGACAAGCATTTCAAATATCACATTTTAAAACATTTCAAATTATAAATTTTATCATAAATATATTTACTTTTGAACATTTAAAAAGCTATTTTTCTTTGTTTTTCATCTTGCATTTTCAAATCCTTTGTGCATTTCCATTTCCTTTTTCTTTCACCTCCGTTTTGTTTTTATGTGACCCCTCTGGTCCCTGAGCCCACTGGAAACCAAGTTGAACCCATTCTGATGTAACGAGCTCTAACTTGTTAGACAGCAAGACTTGGGTCACAAATAGGAACTTTGAACGTGCTAAAATAGTTCTGTCATTGTATCGAATGGGCATCATACCTCATCTAAAGGCCTATTTATACTTCTGAAAACCGTCAAATCTGTCTCTGTGTGCGACCACGCCCCCCTTGCAGAGGTTCTGCAACCGTCGTCGCACACCTAAAAAAAATCCTAACTACGCGTCAGACGGTCACAAACCGACGCAGACCTCAAACGGTAGTGTCCAGACAAAAAGCAGCTGCGACTGGTCCTTGGTATGTCTTTCTGGCTGTGTGTGTGGTCGTCCTTCTCGATTCTGTGCCGGGGCGCGCCATTTTTAAAAACCGAGGAACAACTACAATGGACAACTATGACGAAAGGTTGATCGGTCTTTTTGCCAACTCCATTAACAGAATCTGTTCCTCTTCGATGTCTAGCAACTCTAGATCCATCTCCGTGACAGTGATATCTTGAGGATGCGCCATTATTGTTTTGGAAGATAAACACTCCTGCCTGTGCCACTGAAGTTCTCGTGACTAAGGTCTCGCATGTCCTTAAATAGACTCCCCCTTGCGCTTTGGTGGGAAACTGCTGTGCGTCCCTAGAAATTCCAGACTGACGGTCCAGAAGTATAACAGCCAAAGTGGTTCACGACCAGACCCAAGACTAGACTATTTGGTGTTTAGCAAACAAATCATGGATATAAATCACACACGGAGAGCTCTGGAACCATAGATTGTTTAATCACTTTGGCATACCTTATCAACAGTGCAGTTGCTGAGGATTCCAGTGCTTTAAGGAGACAAGGACAGACAAGGAAGCACTTTGAAGCATCCATTCAGCGTTCCAAAGACCAGTTTCTCTCAAAACTCATTGAAATCTAAACTTTGCCAAATCAGTGGTTTCCACTGTGAAATACAAAGGGAGTATGTGAAGCAGCTTCTATTTTTGCCAAGAATGAGCAGAGACACACCATGCTAGCATGCCAACGCTAAGCTTAACCCTCTATAGGACCCTCAGTGAAATATTTTGAGATTCAAAATTTCCAAGTCTATAGTGTTACTTTGGGACAGAAGAAGACTGTTTTATAACATAAAAAATCATTTTCAGGGAAAAAAATTCAAGGTCAATGTAACTACCAAAAACAGGTTATTTACTTGGTTAGAAACAAAAAAGTCGGGAGTGTGCTTTTGCAAGTAATTAATGAAAGACACTAAAAGAAAGACAGAAACATATCTTTTTGTTACATCATGCTAATGCCAATACAGGAACTGAAAATGTTTACTTTTTGACTTAGCAAATTCACTTTTTAACTTTTTTACTCGCCTAATAAAGTTTTTAACTTAATACTTATTTATTAATTTTTTTCAAATGGATTTACGGTATGCAGTATATCAAACCAGAAATAGCAGACAACATTAGATCGCTGATGGTTTTCTATGAATTAGCTACACTCACAGAGGCGGAGCTTACAGGCCCTGCAATGCTGACCTCACAGTTTTGCCCTTTTTTGCTGTAAAGTGCTGTTTATATCCATGTTACGATGATAAAGGGTTTAATAGCGCTTCTGTTTGAACCTTAAACTGCCAGTGATCAGATCATGAAGGCTTCTTAATTGGTTTTATCTGCATAGTTCTTGTATATTTGATGTCTTATTATGCCTAAATTGTTCCAGAGGAAACACTCTATTGATTTAATCAACAGATGAGATGCTTGTGCTGGTTTCTGTGTTGGTGGGTTTGCCTCCGACCACAGACTGCGGAGGGCTGACGTATGGGGGGAACCGACAGAGAGGAGCAGGAAACCAGACCAAACATGGGAACCAGTGACATACAGAGGATACCCAGTTTCCATAGCAACATGAAGGTGGAAGACACTGAGAGCTGAGGTGAAGCATTTGCATCACAGTTTGATTATCCACACACTCAGACAAAGCCGTGTCGACTATCTGTGAAAACAAGTGTAACTGTCAGCATGTCAGATGAGAAGAAATGGATATTATTGGTCATTCAGGAATCGGCCTCTGCTGGTGGAGAGGTAGGGATGGGGGTGATGAGACAGGAGTTATTGAAGTGGAGAGGGGCTGATCCATATGCTATGGGGCAGTACATGATGAAGATGAGGGAAGATACAGAGCAGTGTCGGGGTGGGGGTGTGAATACATGGGTTGGTGGGGACGGTAAGGTTTTAATGCTGGGAACAGAAGAAAACCCTGGAGTGGATGAGATTGGAGGCCTTAAAGTTTTGGAGATGGACAGTAAAACTGAAATAAGTTCAGATTTTGTCCAGTTAAGAAAAACCATGGTAAGAAAAGCTTTAAACTTATTGAGGTTTAGGCCTAATCACTTTCTTCCTGGTGATCAGGAGTGATTTCCTCAGCTTCTGTCAGGCACAGTTGTTTCACTGCAATAATGGCTTTTCCTGATTCTCTTAACCAAGGGAAATATTGAAGAACTAAACTGGAGCCTATGAAGAAGAAAAGAGGATTTACCCACATTGGAAAAGTATTGGAATAAAGAAAACACCTATGGTGTTCCTCTGAGATGGAAATAAATTAGTCTTTTGTAGGAGCAGAAGCGTACACATCCTGTTTGGTACCCTGGGCAGACAAAACCACCAATTCCCCATTCCTTCTTACCCTATATTCCCCAACTCCTCCACACCCTGCTTCCAGGGCCACAGACATGCTTCATCATTATACATGATATATATTAACATATACTCTCAACATTTGCAAAACTGAAAACAAAAAACTCTCAGAGTAATACAGCACAGTTTAGACTAAGCTTAGATGATTGCTGAAAACATTAACCATATCAAATAATAAAAATGTTTGACTAGTCAAAGAGAAGGCTGCACTAACTGTTAAGCATGGTGGTGGCAGCATCATGCCAGAGGACCAGGGTAGTGTGATTAAAGAGACTTTTTTCACAGCTGGAGACTGAAACTGATTTTAAAAATTATACAGCAACCTTATTGTAAGATACTAGGATTACAGTTGTAAAAACTTAAGGTGTAAATACTTTTTGCAAATTGACGTGTTCATCAGATTATCAGGGATTGATGAAAAATTATGCAGCTTTCCAAATGTAAATATTGACGTTTATGAGGTTAAACCACACAGTCTGAGTGAGATATTGGATGAAGCTCAAACATGCAATCTCTTCCAGTTACATTCTTGTTCCTTTTGCTACCCTTTGCATGGTGATGATGCTAGCATGCTAACATATATTAGCGACAGTGCTGTTTTCTATTAGTTTAACATTGTAGCACTAAATGCACAACCTTTTTACCACACACTCTCAGCTCATTGGAGTTCATCTGCAGTCATGCAACAGCAGAGAAATATCAGCTGTTCAAACATTTAGACACACACATATGCACACTTCCATCCAACCACCTATGCACATAAGACAGATTAAGACAGTGGGTTCAGTGGGCTTTGACGTGCCACTTCCTATGATCTGGCCAGGAGGGATGTTAGTGTGTGCTCCACTGGGCCCCATCATGTCTGTTCTGTTTTTCTGACTGTTCTTCACCCCTGTCACTTCCAACACCTCCATAACTTAAGTTTAGTTACATCATCTCTCTCCGTACTACCTTCTGTTACTAGCCAGGTTCTATGTTTGCTCTTTTTGTACCTTAATAAGATACTCGGTCACTTACATAATATTATGCTGCAACCTGTGCTGTTTTCCTGCTCTCTCTTTCGAGCCTCTCCGCAGGGCTCAGTCTGCTCGGCTTTGCTTTGTCGCGCTTAGCTATTTCTGCACTGTTTCTCACTTTGTGGAACTAAACAACCAAATTGTTATAAATATGATCTGCATGTTTCCCACTACTCCAGCATTAAAAGCTATTTATGCACAATTGTAAAAAAAACAAAAAAAAAACACACACACACAACAAACGAGCTGTGTAGACTGAATAGAAAAGAGGTGAAACATATCTGAGTGTAAGGTAGAATGCTAAAAACAAACAAAATAAAAATAGAACCTGTGTAAGGAGAGAGCCGACATGGAAACCATGCTGGCTTGATGCAGAGCTGTGGGTCGATGCAGAGTGAGTCTCCCTCTGACATCCATCCTCACAATCGGATACCAGACCTTCAGTCCCACACTCATCAATGTCGCCACCCATCGCCATTCTATCAATGCCTCAATTATCAGATTGAATATCGCTCTCCCCCAGTGGGCTAGATGGGACTTAGAAGACCTATTCTTCATGCAGGCCTTTGCTAATGTCTATTTGCTCACAGCTCAGTGCCCCGTGAACACAAAAGCAATGAAATAGGCCTGCAGGGAGATGCTCTGGGAATATAAAGATAAGAGTTTAAAGGAGGGGGGGTAGCAGAGCAATGCTTACGCCACAGATCTCAATTACAGCATTTGGTCAGGTTAATGCATAAATGTCAGTTTAAATATTGCTTCTTTTGGTTTAACTATTTCATGTACATGTTTGGGGACACAGTTGATAGCATGTTGTCTTGCAGAAGGAATGTCCTGGTTTCAAAACCCGATGCACAGGTAGTTTGCTGTTCTACCTGTGCATCGGTGGGTTCTCTCTGGGTACTCCTTCTGCTGTCTCAAATGTGAATTTTTAATTAGTTACTCTTATAGTTAATTGTCTTTTTTTCTTAATTGCTCTGGGTTTGAACACAGGCAAGGTTTGTGGTCCTGTGTGGCTCAGGGTTGGGGTAAATTAACACCAGGCGATGTCACTGCAGTGACTTCATTTTATATTTAAACTGCCTTTAGGAGCAACTAAACGGTCTGTGATTCAAAGACAAATTGTTATTCAGAGCAAAGAGGGGAAAAAAATAGATGTGGGGAACACATAGAGAAAGCAAATCCACACTGAGAGTAGGCAACATTTTGCAGAAGTGAAAAAAATTTTGTGTTTATCAAAGAAGTTGAACTTCTCTGATGATTGTCTGAGAAGTTTACAGTGTCACATTAACTAATCAGATACTGGACGTGGTTTTGATGTGGGGTTAAGTAGCACAGTGTCTTTTTGGTATTTTGGTTTTCCATATATTGTGACCCATGGGGCACACAATACAGAGTAACACCAGCAAGCAGTAGATTCGGGAAAGGGAAACCAGTCATTAGGGGGCCAGTATCCTTCAACTTGTAGATGTGTCCTTGGTTCTACACACCAGAATCAAGTAAACTGATGGGCAAGCTGGATGGATTCACCTTGCTGAGTTTGTGAGAGGGAGCCGAAATCTCAACTGACTGTCAGGGTTGGTGGTGGTTTTTGAGGATCCAGTGCAGAGGTGAGGAGGCAGAGGGGAGTTCTTGAAGGTTTAGCAGATTACTCACAGGCAACTGAGGCAGGAATCCAAAAATCCAACATAACAAATACAGAAAAAAAAAACACACAACTTTGGAGTCATCAGGGAAACATGCATGAGGAGCCGGGAAAAGACAAGGAACCAGCACTGAGGAATTGAACAGGGAGTGTATATATAGGAGACTGAACAAAGACAGGACTAATAAGCTGCTTGGGAGCAGGTGTAAACAGAGGATTCTAGAAAGGAGCAGGGGAAAAGGAGACCAACACAAAAGGGTAGTCAAGAAATACAAAACTTGATTTTAAGCATCTCTCAAATAGACAAGCATTGTTGCTATAGTTGCTAAGGATCATAACTGTACCCCCATTTCAAGAAGAAAGCCATCCAGAAGCTTAACAAGACTAATTTTTACCACATAATCATCATAGTTCAGCTTTATTTCAGTAACTACTGTAAAAATGTAATTCTCAGGACACTGGATGACACATCTGTCATTCTCTTTAAGTCTCTCTATAGTCCTTCAGTAAGGAGCTGCTGGTTGGTCCCGAGAAATCCTTTCAAGCAAGAAGTGTCACAGGCAGAAGAGAAAACATTAGTCAAGGCTGCAGACAATGAAAAATGTAGGAAGATCATTTCAAGGAAGTGATAATTGATACAATACAATCTCTGGTTATCAATAGTCATTGTGTACCATCAAGGGACATGTACACAATAAATGCTGCTGTATTAGAAATTATGTTAACTGATGAACTCAATGCTCATATGGAACCCTATGGTTTCCCAATTGGTCTGTCTGTTTACTCTCTGCTCACAGCACGGAGTAAACAGACTGCTTTGTGTCATACAGGAGCTGTTCTATTTATTAAATCTAAGGATCCATTTGTTTCTTTGTTGTGAGACAAAAGTGTCCCTCTATGCTCCCAATGACACATAAGACTATCTAGATATAGACGGGCCAAAGTTCTTTAAAATGGAATTTCTTCATTTTCAAATATTTGTTATTTTTATTTTTTGCAGTTGTTGTTTTTCAACAGACCAGCACTGAACTTAGAGAAATCATCAACACTTGGAAACACATTTTTCAGATCAGCAAACCACCGAAAACCTATTTTTCTTAATGTGTTCCTATGTCTAGATGCACAGTTAATGGAGTCATGCAGTTATCATTAAAGATGGATTTTGTTTCGATGGACTGTTAGGTAGTTTCTGAACGTTTTTTTTTTGTTGTTGTTAAAAATAGGCCGATTCAGTGATATAACATTTTATTTTCATCAGTTGAAATAAAAAATAAAAACGTAGCGGGATAACTAAACACACAGGAGATGAGTTTCTCACTGAATTATTTCCTGCAGATGAGTCAGATTGGTTTGTTGACAATTATCTCTGAGGAAATGTGCAGCATTGCCAGTTTACTACATTTGTTGCTAAATTTAAGAAATTTAAAGAGCCCTCTAGCAAGTATTTTTCAAAAGAACCACTAGTTACAAATCTATTGACTTAAAGACCGATTTGAGGGCATGTTTCTTTTTAATCTTAAGCATTTCGAAGGCTTTGGTTGTAAATAAATTTCCAAAACTGATGAAGCTTCCACTCAGGGATGTTGGGGGAATAAAATGGAAGTGAAAAGATCTTTATATCAGGAATCTTCTGATATTAGGTCTGCCCTGCAAGATAGACACAGAAGTTACATGAATATTCAGCAGAATTTACAAAAGCCAGTGGCTTTATAAGGACGCTGGATCTCAGCAGGCAGAAGAAAACAATAACTAATGCAATCAAACTCTGTTTTTTAACATTTCCTTCCAAACTTTACATAGTTATTTATTTTACATATTTTGTCTCTCCCTTATGGAGTAACATAAGGGTTCATTACACTGTCATGATTATGACCAACTATGAATATTTAAGGTTAAAATTATGAGGGGTGGTTTTATTTTACCAAGTGAATAATAATTGAAATATGTGCTGTGATGTTATAAATTATTGGTTGCTGTCTATGTGGTTTCTCTGCTTTCATCTATATTATACAGTTTCCCTCCTTCACTAGCAGGTGCAGTGCAAGATCAGAGAAAGAGTGGCACCGAAAGTTTAGTTGGTCAAAGTAGAACCAGAATGAACTTGGTTAACATGCTAACATAATCTGTAATTGGATAAATTTTCTCCGGTCAATCTCCCCCATCTCTGAACTGTAATAGTATCAAAACACTATTTCAAAGAAAGATGCAACAAACTGTTTGTTTACATGCTAGCATGCCAGTTAGAAGTACCATCATCATTTAATGATGTAATAAAAAAGAAATAACTGTAAAGGTTTTTACAGTAATTTTGAATAAAATACTATTAAATCAGCTGAAAAACTTCAGAACAACTACGACAACAATATCACCTGCGTGCAAACTGCTGTATGCCATCTAAAAAACACATGCAGTCCACATCAGATGGAGCTTTCTGACATGACAGCTAAATCACATGGAGTGTGCCGTCGTGACAAGCTGATGGTGAAGAGGTCTATTAATGTGTTTGGTACAATGACTAATATGATATTTAAGGGAGAGGAGAGACAAAGGCAGAATTTAGTGCTGAGTCACAGCAAGGCTGCTACTGCTGCTGCAGCATTGCCCTCCCCCCACACAGAAGCACTCAGCCTGGCCAACTTGGTCCATCTCTCATCCGGCCCTCCTTTCTCTTCCCCCTGTTTTCAACCCCTGCAGTTTGTTCATTTTTTTCTTTCCTTTTTTATTTGCTTCGTCACTATTTCATTCCGGAGTTTAATTAAGAACGAAGTCATCTGGAGGAGAGAGAGAGAGATCAGAGTGCATGAGCTTGTCTCAGTAGTGCCTCAGCTGTAATCTTGTCCTTTACATTCTGCTTGTCTGAGCTCCTCAGACAGCACAGACACACGTCTCATGCACCTTCCTGTAAAGTAGCACAGTAACTTCAAAGGCCTCCTCTGAAAGTTAGATATTCAGTTCAGTCTGCATAAATCAGGGAAACAGCACAATGTGATGGATGGAAAAAGAAGGAAGAGTCAGCAAAGCTTGTTGGAGACTTCAACTTATCAATGACGCAGTTCTGTTCTTCCAGTTCCTCCAGTATGTGATTTTCTTTTCCATCGTAATCAATGTGACCACATCTCAGAAATCAACTATCCAAAGGGATTAAAGCTCTGCAGAGTTGTCTCTTCGTTAAATAACCCTGCCTCTAGCCGTGGGTTTGGTGTGAACAGAGGCAGCACCAAAGGGATGCTTCCAGAAAAAACTTTCCCTGATTGAAATGGATGACACGTGCAAAACCCGGCTGCTGATAGAATAGCATCTGAAATCTAATTTGATTGCATTAGGTTGTCTTAAAATTTCTGCAAGCTAGAAAAGGTATTTTGTAAATGTGCCTCGCAAAAGTATTCACATCCCTGTAACCCTGTAACCCACAACCTTTATTCATTCGGTTGCATAAAAACTACAAACATCTAAGTATTCTATGTGGCCATAATTTGATCATCAATTTTCATGTCTGTTTTCTGGACTTGAACTAAGCCACTGTAACTCATAATTATGCTTTAATGCTACATTCGTGTGGTACATGAATGCTGTGTTCATGTGCATCAAAATTGCACATGAACACCCAGTTATTCTGTAATTTTTACTGGAAAACTGGACATTTTTTATGATACCAATTTTGACCTTTCAACATGGCAGATAGCAGCGAAATGATTCTCTCTTGTTTAGTTTTTATCTTACAAAATGCTGTGATATACATTTAGAAAACATTATACCACCATTTAAACTAGCGCCTTTTCATAATGACCATTATTGATGAATTTTATCAGATGCTAGCTAGCAGTCAGTCGATGCATCTGATGCACCCTCTTCTTCCTGTAGCAGATGAATTAGGAAGTCTATAACTGTTGTTGAACATCAAATGTCAATGACGAAGAGTGAGGGACTCCACCGTGATTTTAACATCCCTGTGACAGAGATTACTTGAGCAGCCAACTCCGCTTCCTCTTTTTCTTTGCTCTGTGGCTCATGGGTCTGATAGGCCAGGCACAAAAGTCTTAAGCGGAAGCCATGTTATGTGGAGAATTTTTGCTGGATAAAACAGGCTGCTTTCTTCCTGCGATTCAAACTCAGTTGAATGCAGTGCTTTTCATTGTGAACCTTCCTGCTGAGCCATATGAGAAAAATGGTCCAGATTTTGCCTGGTCGACCCTCGTTTGTCGCCCAGGGAACAGCCAAAGCCTGACTGCTGTTTGCCAAAGTGCCGTGGTAAGGAGCCAGAATTGGCCCCACTGGTTGAACTGCTGTTTTGTAGCTGTGCAGCTGCCACTGCTCTGAGGAGACATCCTCCAATAGGTGCTAGCTGCCTGTTAAGCAGTGGGCTGTGTTCCTGAACCGAACTGGACATCGTCCCCTCCATTACACCGAGCCAATACACAGTAACTCTACTTATTGAGATACTCTAAGCTTGGGCCAGGTGCATCATTGATAATTGCATGTATTTTATCTGAAATAAACTCTTTAGTAATCTTAAATGTTGATGGTTTTTATGTCAAAAGGCAAAAGGGTTCTGAACTGAACGCTGACTTCATGAAATTTGTGTGTGAATGAGTGTGTGTTGGTTTTCTCTTTTCCCTTTGTTCCCTGAGACTTAATGGGATAAGTTTGAGTGGCTAGCATTGTTAGCACCAGGCTCATCTCATTTTGGTCAACTGTACATGAAGGTGGCCATTTTGAGTTTGTGCAAGCAGATATTCATAAAGGACGATGAAAATAATTAAATTCTGGCAGTAAAAGTGCTTATTTCTATCCTTAAATCACAAAAAAATGCTGATACACATCTTTAAAACATTTTTTATGAGTTTCCTGAGACATTTGTGATGCTTTTTACATTTTCTCCATTAAACAGCTTGTCTGACATCATCAGCGGCATGCTCAGAGCAGTCTGGCAAAACATGATTAAGCCATGTTTATCTGCATTTTAGTTGCTTTTTTATTTAGATCATGCACCATATACCATAAGGTTAACACAAAAGGAAAAAAATAAAACTCACAAACACTAGATTTATGTTTAAATCCAAAGCCGAAAAAGTTTGCTCCCAGAAGTAGTACAGGATCCCATTTCCTGCATAGATGAGTGATAAAACAAAAAGGATTTTAATGCATTTATTTTCTCAGTAAATACCTTATTAACCTTTAATATATTATAGTTTAGTGCGCTTACTATTTTTAGGGAGGGAAAAACTTAAATTAGGTATTTTTACAAATTAAAATCGAGGGTGACCCGGATGTGTATCTGGTTGCACATGCACAAATGAGCTGATGGTACAGATTGTTGTTCCGATATGGATCGGGTAGTGACACACCCCATTGTTATTAGCTTGATCCTCGCCTCGTAGCCTAGCTTCCTGGTGTTTTCTGAGCAAACCTTTTTCACTCCAGTGATGCTACATTTTAATGCATTTCTGAGTCATTGTTCATTATTCACTGTAAAACCAAACCAAGCTTTCCTGTTTGATTACATTTAAGATCTTTGCATCAGTTGTTGTTTACACTTAGGGGATGCTATTTCAAAGGACACCCTATACAGTATACTTAACCCACCTGTCATGAATCAAGGGACAGATGGACCCAGTATTCAGGAGAGACAGTCAGTAGGAAAGTTCAAAAGGTTTATTAAAATAAAAACAAAACAAAAGCGGAGCTGTGGCTCGCGGACACTGCAGGCGGAGGGGTTGCCGTATTCTCGGGTTGCCTCCCTGGAGGAAACACAGGTAAGTGACCACGATAAACTGATATGATTATCTGGGTTGGTCACTTACCTGGTTTAACAGTCCAGACCACGAGTGTCCCCAGGTGCTGCAGTCCCAGAGGTTATGGTGGAAGCTGATCCTGGTGAGGGATCCAGAACAGACAGGAACAGACAGGAACAGGCAGGATCAGATCAGGCAGGAACAGAAAAAGGTGGCGGGATCCAGACTTCCAGGCATCCACAGGCTTCCAGGAGGGTTCAGAGTCAGACTGGGACCAGAAGCATGACCAGGTGGTCACAGCCATTGGAGCAGACAGGATCAGGTGAAGACAGGCAGGCTCAGTGGAAGAGGGGTAGCTTCGAGGAGCAGGACGTAGGAACCAGTAAACTTGAAGCAGACTTTAAACTGGTCTCCTCCTGGAGCCAGGCTTTACTGGATAAAAGCCGAACCTCCCCCCATAATGAGCCAAAAAACCCAGGGGACTCCGTGGACCCTCTCTTTCCACTGGCAGCTAGGATCCAGGACATGAACCATCAAAGCAAAGTTAACAGACAGACTAACAAAAAAGGACAAGCAATGATCTGGCCCTGAATGCCTCAAGCTGAACTGAATACATAAAACCAGAGGATACAGGTGAGAGGGGAATAAATAATAATTGAGGCAGGGAAGGGAAGAGGGCATCGTTCAGAGGAATACACTAATTAGGGAGAGCAAACAGGCCGAGATCATGACACCACCAAGCCTTTAAAACTTAAAACATTCCTTAGAGACTCTTTGAACGGACTCTTAGACCCGCATTTTTCTACCTATTACTTAGCTTTAGCATTTACATTGTGTTTATTTTCAGTAGTGTGTGTACTATTTTGCATTGTTATGAGATAAGGGCCAATACTGCAATAGGAGATTCATCATCAGAATAATAAAAGATACTGCTGCCAAATATTTTAACCTTGTGGCGCTCTGTGATAGACAGTGATACAGTGAACGCATTAATCAGCTGGAGGCAGATCCGCAACCTTTTTTGCCGCCAACACTTGAAGAAAACAGACATTACTACAATTTGTTTTGGTTGGTGGTTGATAATCCTGTTGATAAATATAGCCTAAATTATTAAATTGGTGAAAGACAACTGGATGCAATAACAGCTTGGTGAGTAAACACATTTCAGTTATAATGGCTAATTCTAACTACATACCACATTAATTGGCTTTACCCCTTAATTTAATTGACCAAGCACTCATCAAAACTTCCTTATAGCTGTATCCTTTTTTATTTAATTTATTCCTAATCTCCTGGTAAAATTGCACATCACTGTCTCATTCCCAAGTATCAGCTCAGGATAATCTGTTGATCAACCTTGTTTCTCTTCTCTACCAGAAAAAAAGCCACTTTACAAGTGGAAAAGATCATCTGTACAAGACCACATGAAGGCAGCATAAGTAATGGATAATGCCTGACGAGGTGTCCATTATCAGAAATTAATGGACAAATAGAAGGCAACAGGCATTATCCTGCTTAACACCATGGTCACTTATGAAAGAAATAAATATTGAATCAATGTTGATGTTTTTGTTTAACCATACAAATCATAAGTTGTCCGAAGACGCAGCTGAATGAACTCTTTAATATAACTTTTTTATGAGTGTGCTATAAAACTTTTTATCAGACACCCTCCAGCCAATCAGAATCAAGTATTCATCGAGACCATGTCTAATCTAAATCAGTCTCTCGCTCTATGTCTGTCGTCATTGTTCTGATGAAACACTGAACCTGGTCCAAGCCTCTAACAGATTTTCTTTCAGGTTTGCCCACTATTAAGCTTCAGAAATCTTCCTAAAGTCTCAGATAAACTTACCTGCTCTTGCTAAAGATCACCTCGTAATGGGTATGAGGTGTTCAGTGTTGTTTTTCCTCCTCTCGGGGCAATTTGTTATTTTGTTAAAGTTTTTTTAACAATGTTTTGAAAGTTGCTTTTTATTTAAATAACTTGTTGTTATAACATGCTTGTTTCAGATTGTAAAAATCTAATCTCTTCGTTTTATTTCAACAATGGCTGTCATCTTGCTGATCTTCCATTAAGTCTTACTTTAATGGCACACGGCTGTTAGCTATTCTGTGAAGAGTTTCTCCTTTTCTTCAGCTCCTCCAGAGTTACTTTTTACTTTTAGCTGCCTCTAATATATTTGCAAGCCTGTCACTTTAGGTAGGTGACCATGTCTTGGTAGGTTTGTACTTGTGCCACATTAACTATTTGTTTAATTTGGGAAATTTAACTATAAATTTAATCAAAAAATGTCTGATATTACTGTGAAGGTTTTTTGGGGGGGGAAATAATCCACTGCAGCTATAGATAGCATTAGCCATTTTTTTTCCTTACTAAAGAGCAGAGCAAAAAACACTACCTTAGGAATAAATTGTAGTAGAATTATAGCAAAAATAATCCTGTTGCCACCACTGCAGTGCAGGCCTACTGTAGTAAATGAGACGTTTTTTAGAGAGGTGACAATTTTGGGCAATAAAGTATCCTATCATGTTCTTTTACTGTAGGTGGACTTTTATTCTATTGAATATATTGCGTAATTATACAAAATAGAATAATTTCACTATAATTATGTAGCCATCAATAATCTTATATTTAATATTTTGTTTCTTCTGAATGCACTTGCAGGTCTTGGCATGGTTTAACACAATCTTTTTAGATTTAAAGATGTGTTTGGTCCTAAATTGCATGATTATACCTTGGGTTCAAACCAGTGTCAACGCAGGTTTTTTTTTTCTAAAAACGTAGGAAAACAATAAGTCTTTTTTTTTGGGGGTGTACCTCAGGGGTAGGTTTTAGATCTATTTATAGTCCTGATATTTTGACCTCTGTTTTCTATTTTGACCTCACATGCTGTTTTAAAAATCGATATTAAAGAAGTCTGATATTAGTGTCAGTGTTACACAGATAAAATCTAACATTATTATCCCTCAGATGTAGACGTCCCTGCCCTACTGCTGGCCTTCAATGGTCAAGATGGTGAGAGGAGATTGTTCTTATACTGAATGAAAAAAAATTTAGACTGAAAGAACTGAACTTAAAAATGATGCAGTTTCATGCAGACTATTTTTTTCAAAGCAACCAAAATGTCTTCTTAATATTAATGCTGTTTGTTACTAAGCTCATTCGTTTGAGTTAAGCAAGTTCTAAGGCAGCGTCAAAGTCAGTGGACAAAGAAGGACAAGAAGACCTTGAGCTCCAAGTTAACTGCCTTCTGTCTGACAGTTTTCATCTCTCCGCTGTTACATAGAATTAAACAGAAGAAAGGATATATTCTTTTATTTTTGTTTGACAATAGGACCCATGAATTCCCCCTGAACGTGTTACTTGCCATAAAAAATGTTCAGTATGACACATTTTATTGTGTTAAGGAGAGTAAGGGTCATCTTAAAGAAGCTGATTGAGAGGATTTTAGACTTTTGATCAAATGATCACCCTCTTATGCTTTGTCATCACAAACACTGAGATACACTGTGATTAAATGCAGAGTGTCATCTTGGAAAGAGGCAATAACAGCAAATGGGTCTTTTGAAACGATAACTGTTAGGGTAAGTCGTGTGTAGACTGTCTCTGTGTAAGAAAATAATTTTTTATTTGTCTTATTGCGTTTCATTAGTTAGCAGTTAACAGAAACGAAGTCTTAAAAAAGCATCAGCTTTCTGGTAGTCATCAATAAAATGTGCAAGGAAATGTGCTTCACATTATGAGTTGAGTTACTGAAGTAAATTAACTTTCTATGAATTCTCTATTGCATTGAATGAGTCTGTGTGTGAGTCGAGTTCAGAGCAGAGCAGACGTTCCTCTGCATTAAAATGAGCCAGCAAAGGCTGAGAAATTCCTCCCTGATATCACCTTGTTGTTGATTATCCAGCAAAACCTGAGTTAACAAGCTTTTTAAACAGTATAGTGGATAATGTCATACGATTAAAGGATGTAAAGCCATATGTGTCGAACTCGGGGCTTGTGGGCTGAATCTGTCCTTGCATAGCAATTTATCCAACCATACAATGCACATCATAAGGTGGAGGCAAATATTGCGTGAAATTCTACAAAACAGCTTAAGCTTTCAAATAAATGGGAGTAAAGTTATGATAACAGAGCTGTGTGCTCTTTGTAAAGGAAGTCAGAGGTTTGTTCATACAGCTGCAGCTGGCCCTTTCAAAAACTTGATGATGCGGAAGTGTGCTGGGGAGGGTGGGTCTGTGGGCCCCCACACCCACCATTGAACATTCTTAAGGACAAAGCTTATGGATTCAAACACACTCACACACACATCCACAGATGGGTGTTTAGATTTGGGTCTTTGCCAGAAACACTCTCAGGTGTTCTACAGTTGCCACTAAATGCCTTGTTCCATGTACCTTCCACTGATATTATATCTGTTATTATTATTATATATAGCTATGTTTGTAATTGTGGTTTCTCTCTTCTTTTTTTTTCTTTCCATAGGTCTAGAGGCAGGCTTCAAGGTTGTTGACTTGTTTTATCTGTTTCCTTCTTTCCTCTATTTCTTTCTCCTTCTTTTCCTTTCCAACCTTTTGTGTAATGCCCTTTCTCTTTCTTGTCTACTTTTTTTTCTCCTTTGTGGCCATTAAATTTGAAATAATCAATCAATAATTAATCAATTTTTATATTTAATATTTATATATCAGCTGGAATATTTTGGTGAAAGCAGTAATGCTGTGCTTAATAAAATATTAATTCTGGGCCTTACCTTGACAGTTCTGCCATACTGCCATACAGGTCACATTTGAAATAAATAAATGAATGAATAAATAAATAAATAAATGAATGAATAAATAATAAATAAATAAATAAATAAATAAATAAATAAATAAATAAATAAATAAATAAATAAATAAATAAATAAATAAATAAATAAATGAATCAATGAAGTGAACCAATATAAAAATGATTTTGTCACACTTGGAGTAAGCAGTTACCAGTATAAAGCCCACACAGAGCTGAGAGGGGAGGATACCACCAAGAAACGATTATCCAACTCAGAACCATGACATAAGTTGAACTGTTCAACTCCAAAGGATCATAATCTCTGGAACATTTATCCTTTAAAGGTTCACTTTTTCTCATTGTTACAAAGTAAACTACAGGTAAATATTTACAAATGTTGCCATTGGCACCACAGAGAATCCATTGGTTATACATTCTAACCTAGAAATATTTAATTTGCTTTTGCTGTTTCACTGCAATGCTGCCTCTCCACATGCATGTGCAGTCCTCACCACTCTCCCCACTGCTGCATGATGTCAAGCAAACAGGTGTTTACGTCTTCCCAGGAAGGCAGAAAAAAGCCTTAGATGTATCAACGTAGAAAAATACATTTTGGACCTCGGCTCATTAAAGAACGGTTGCTGCCACTTTGAAGATTAGTTGCTAAATGAGCTACTTTGAGCAGAAACAATCATGCTCTGCCTTACAAAACCCTTACTGGTCAGGGTAAGAGGTCGCGTTTACTGGTCAGGTGCAGTACGGTTAAGGAAGGTCCTTCCTGGAGGTGGCGTGTGACTGACGCTCTACATGAAATGGGGATGTTTTCTTGTTTTCCAGGACAGATAGAGGCTGCTATAGAACATATTTTATAGTAACCGGATCCATCTGTTAAATAACAATTCATTCGTGATTGAACAAGGGGTGCAATTACATTTTCACACAAAGGCAGCCAGAAGGGTTAGAATTTTTTTTTTTTTTTAGAAAATAAGACAAAAAAAAAGGTTTAAAAAAAACAGGACATTTTTATAAGGTAAGAAATACCAAACACTGTGATGCTGACAGGAGGCAGCTTTGATAGCCTGTCGGGTTCCTTCAGGACGTGTCAACCCTGATCAAGTGACCCTGAGAGACGAACTGGTTTCCTGCCATCTCTCCATCTTCAGTAACACGCCAACATTCTGTCCTGTTAAATAAAATAACTCCTAATATCTCCACAGGACAACCATTGAAAAAAAAAAGTTGTCTGGCTCCATTATTAACCCCAGCTTCATCTAATGAAGCAGATGTAACTATGGTAACAGGCCTTCAGGCACATTAAGGATTACTTTTAACTTCTCGATTCTGGCATTTTGTTTCTCAAGAAATTGTTTCTCAGAAAAAAAAAAAAATTATTGAACAAGAAAACATTAATTGCAGATGATACTGTATATAGAACTTGTCTATTTGTATTTCATCTCAGTAAAAATAATAAATAACTCCTCAGTTGTTCCATTGTCTGCAATATTTTCTACTTTACATCTTTTTTTTTTACCAGAGGTTTTAATTAATATTGACTAAAACATCCTTGAAGCTCAGTAATTGAGGTCGTCTTTGTTTACTGGTGTCATAATGATTAATAAAATACTGGTCAAATAAGAATTTACTGATTAAAGCCTCTTCTGTGCATTACCACTGTGAGAAACATTTTGTCCTGCAGATAAAACACCTGCATCATATAATCCAAGTTTATTAAGTACAGATTTTACAAACTCATTGTGTTCTTTATTAAAACAAAGTGACCAACTAGATGAAAAAAAATAGAGCTTTCCCTTAAAACACAGCAAATATGTCTTCTAGAAGAAGAAATAAAATATAATTGAAGCAGATAACCACTCAGAAATGTCCAAGAGAATATATTCTAAATAATCAAGCAAGAGTTGATTTAAAATAAACCTGAACTTGAAATAGAAACGTAGAAAAGTTTCTTTTCATACCAACATGGCAGCACGGTGAAGAATGTTGCACCCATTAGATATTATAACTGAATGGGTTGCTACATCTATGCTACATCTATGTTACCATAGACTTTTTAAAGTTTAGGTTTTAGTTTTGTGACTTTAGGGTTACTCGTGAATGTTGTGACTTAAGGGTTAGGCGTTAACATCCGGGGCATGAGCAGCTTGCATATTGTTCACCATTTATTTGTGTTTGTTCTCTGGGTACCATAGATGCCCCCCAGAGTATATCAACATGCATGTTATCCCTGACCTTCAACTGTCCTTTCATCTTAGCCTGTGCAGCATGTGGATGCCCTTTCTGTGCCCACATCTTACCATGGCAACCTGTTTAAGGTGTACTCCACCTCTCCACTTTGACAGCTAGAGATCAGCATCAGGGAAGGCTGATACAACAAGAGGGGGAAATAACTTGATGGATTGACAAACACATTTGTTAAATTTATCTTTTTAAAAATAATAATGAGTACCTCATTATTATTTACTCTAAACTAGGTATTAAAAGCTCACAATGAGACTTAAACTCCCGTGTTGCTCTACTAATACTTTCCTAGGCCAGATGTCATAACAAAAGATGCACTTTGTTTCACTTTCAATAATTGTTGAGCTTTCTCATAAGTAAAACACATCTGTGTCTTTTAAAAAAATGTAGCCGTAAAGCTTTGCATAACAGGATAAAGAGTTTAAGGTGAATTGTGGAGTGAAGAGACTCATTCATTATAATCTAAATAAATCTCCTTATAAAACTTAGGAGGTTAGTCACATTAATCTGTATCAAAATGCCTTCCCATTATTGTTGCAAGGAATGAAATTTTGGAAAATATTTTAATCAAAAAAAGATTTTGTGAAAAACTTTCGTGTTCTCAGATTGTGGTATTTCATATAATTAATAAAATCAATTCTCATATTTTACTTTTTAAAATTAATCTTTTTTGTAAATTGTATAACTTTGATTTTTTTTCTTCTGTTGTTCATATTGAGTTATATGAATTTCATACTTTTCAAATTACAGGTGCTGGTCATAAAATTAGAATATCATGAAAAAGTAGATTGA